>OY293828.1:12990693-14193070 GCA_958507055.1 Crioceris asparagi
AATAGAAGTCGCGACTCTGAAATACATAACCAACTTTTATTATCAAGTAATTCAGGCCCTGTGACTCGCGTTCTTGATAATGTTTAATTATTAATTAACCATTAACCTCATGTTTTTTTGTGAGTACGTTTTCACTATGTCAAGGTTTGTTGAAATCCGTCAATCCGTGCATAGACAAATAACTGTGGCAAGTATGAGTAGATTTCACTGACCAAAGGTTCCGTACATTCATATAACTGTAAAGCATACTTAAGTTGTTTTATATACCTATTCTTTTTATTTATTTATTTTTTAAGAAAACTTATATGAAACATTGAAAAAAAGGAAGGCTAGGCTCTGAAGTTGAGAGTTAAAAGCTCCAGGTACCGATATATCAATCGCCTATGTTTGAAGTCGCATCAGATTTGTATTGTTGAATAACCAATCAATGAAACAATGCATCCCTTTATAGAGCATAGATATATAGATAGACCATCATGTTCTTTGATTTATATAATTCAGATTTCTACCTTGTTATCTTCGGAGATTGGTTTCCTGGAAAACGACATCTAAGTATTAACGCAGAATTACATCGTTCAAATGTATCGAAAATGCGATAGCTTTGAATTAATATGGAACCTAGTCCCTTGTTTAATTTATTTTTTGCACTTTGCAAAATAATATAATACCTACCTAATTATTTTCCATTTAAATTCCGAAGATGTGAGCGTTACCCTACAAAAGTTTCCAAAAAATTCTTATTTATCTTTTTGTTGATTTGACTATGATAACAAGCAAAATTAAAATCAAGCAAAAACAATAAATTTGACTGTATAAAAGGACAGCACATCCCTATCTCCGAATTAAAATGTATGACTCTTCAAATAGCTGATAAATTTAATTTTAAACGATATCCCAAATATAATTCCCAATTTATCAACCATTGGGGATGAATATTATATTATTGCTTACATATATTATTGAATAATATATGAATGTGATTCTGATCGATATTCAGCTAATGATATTTATTTTAAATATTTGATTTGAAATAGCATTAGAATCTTGTTAATTGAAAGCTAATGGAAAAAACAGAAAATGATTCGTTTTTTACCATGTTTGAAAATATGGCGGATGCGCAATGTAGTATGAAAATGATTTAGCTTTATGAAAATGTATGGAATAAACTTTCATGTCATCATACCGATGTATGAAGTTTTCTCTTACGTCAAAGTTGAAAATGACCAATATTGTCTTGATACGCAAAAAAATAATGGCCACAGAACCTAATCAGACAACTTTTATATTCGATTGAAATTGAGATTGAGACTGTGAGGGAACAAACTAGATTTTTTATCTTTTTTCATATTTGAGAGATGCAGCCAATTTTGAGTCTGAGCCCACGATCACGATAAAATATAAAATATCTTCTTTGATACAAAACCAAATATTAAAATATACCATCAGAATTTCGCACCACTATATGGATTCCTCTAATAATTTTTTGTATAGTAGGATATGTCTTTCTATTTTTCTAACTTAATAATGTAAAAAACTCTTGGGGACTGTGAATCTTACTCATATGCGAAAATGTAGGTACGTTTTGACTTAATCAAGTAAATGCAAAGATTGAATTAAGCTGTATCACTAGTAAGTATAAGCCAACCTCTTAACGAATTAATATGATAATTGGCTAAAGCGAGCAAAGCTCTCTAATTGTATTCCATTGGCGCTATTTTCATTAATTATTAAACTTGAGAACCATTAATGTGTATAATTTGAATTAATCTGATGTCATTTGATAGATCCAATTAATAATATGGCAAGTATATTGGTACTGGTACCTATTACATTTAATTTAATTTATATGTTAAATTCATTATATTTTGTATTTGTTCGCGATAATCAAAGTTTTATTTAATATAGCTTAAATCTTTCTGAACGCGTTTTTGTCATGGGGTATAATATAATAAAATGTATATATATACACTGTGTCCAATTAAGTTGGATCCATATGGAAATTTTTTTTATTATTGGTTTTATGAAAAAAGGTTATTCTTGATAAAAAGTTCTGCATAGTCCAAAACTTAAAATGCATCCATTTTTTTAATTCGTATACGAGGTGAGTCGAAAAATATGAATTTTGCTCAAAAGTAAGTACATTTATTTTTGAAAATATCAAAAGTTTTTACGAAAAAAAAGTTGATCATAATTGAAAACCATTGTCAGATATCAATTATTATCCATCCGCGATTAAAAAACATATTCTATTATTTTTATTAACTTCTTTGTGAAAGCATTGATAATTTATGTCTACCGATAAACATTTAATCTAGGATGCACTGACTCCAAACGTCAAATCGCTAGTTCTTTTATAAAATACAAGAAATGGTGGCTTTCTTAACTAGTAAGGAGAACATTAAACTAGTTTTTATTGTCGGAGATAATTATAAAACTCATAGAGAAGCAGCAGCTATTTTAAACAATATACATCCGAATAGAAATATTCAGCTTTTGACAGTTGATAGAAATTCTAAATAAATTCAAAACATTTGAAAGTGTTCAAAATAATATTAATAAATATTTTTTTACAAAATCTCCATAGGTATTTTATTTATACCAAAAATATTTTTTTTATAACCGATGGATAATATTGCATATCTGACAGTATTTTTCAATTATGATCAACTTTTTTCAATAAAAAATTTCGATATTTTCAAAAATAAAGGTACTTTACTCTTGAGCAAAATACATATTTATCAACTCACCTCGTATACGAAATTAAAAAAATTATATCTGATGGTTGCATTTTAGTTTTTGGACTATGCAGAACTTTTTATCAAAATTAACTTTTTTTTCATAAGACCAATAATAAAAAAGTTTTTCATATGGTTCCGACTTAATTGGACACAGTGTATACAGGGTGTTTATTAAAAAAATGGTCATAGTATTAATGGCATATTCTATAGTCAATTTTAAGCTGATTTAATAAAATTTACAAAAACGCAACATTAAAAAGTACAGCTCTTCAAAGTATCTACCATATCAAAAATCGGGAAAAAGGCAAAAAACATTCTTAAGGAATTATTCTTCTCAAAATTTTTAAAAAAGTTAGCTAGATGTAAAGAAAACTAAAAGTATGCGTGTTGAAAAGGGGTGCAATGCCAATTTCACCCCTTTGCAATTACTGGAACATTTCAACTCTATTCGCAAACGTTTTTGAATCTAAGAAATGGAAGATACCAAAATTACAAGCTATTATTTTTTTGCTGTACAACTGCTGCAAACAACGTATCGATGTAATGCAACCTTGAAGAGCTGTATCTTTTTAAGGCTGCGTCATTGTATATATTTAGATAAATATTGTCAAATCAACTTAAAATTGACCATTATATGACCATTCTTTATGAAACACCCTGTATAGTTAATGCAATAAGTAGTCTATTTCGAATGACGGAACTGGAAATCGATTATTAAGAATCAATACACAAATGAAATAACTTTGCATGAGGCCAACCGAAGCCAATCTAACCTGACTTTAACCTCATCCAACCAGCCAGCAACTTGCAAATGATTACTTACTCAATCCAAATTATCGAGAGGCACTTTCAGCACAACAGTGTGGTCCCGTTAGCAATTATTATTGGAATGATTACATTAGATCTGGCTGTGAAGAGAGATTATTAAAATCCTACTTACTACTTCATCCATCATGTCGTAACTAAGTGACTTATGGCAGGATAGCGATGACTGTATGTACACAAAAGTCATTGTGCTATCCATCCTATAGAATAATATAATAAAGCAAACGCACCCACAACGGAATCCGATTAACAAAAAATGCATTTATGCAAGCAAGCATTCTTTCTCACTATACCAACGTTATGATTGCTGTTAGGTACCCAAAACGGGAGAAGAGCACTTATTGGTAATACTGTTAGATACAACACGCTTATTATGTGTTATGCACATCGTACGATAATAATTATGACGAGCGTCTTATTTATTAAAATCAATTTGACCGTGAAGACCAAGATACGTTACATGAACTGTTAGGGATGGATGTATATGGCAATATCTTTTTATCTTCATGTTATACCTAATGGTGCATATATTTTCTCTGAAAAGATTCAGACATCGAATAATATGATGTACCGGGATTATGTCCGTGTCTTTGACAGCGAAATAAAAACTAACTAAATATAATAGACATTGTCACAACTTATTTCATATGGGACTACTGAATAATTCTATATTTCTCACATGTTACCAAAATAACCGGTAGCCATATAATATTGCTGCATTCAGAAAACCAATAAAACTACAGAGGAAGACAAAATCTTAGACGAAATAATAATAGCACTTGGGGATCTAGGAATCGATATTTTGCATAAGCTCTACCAAATGATTCAAATCGGCGTAAATCACTCGAAAAGTACACTTTAGTCCAATATATAAAAAAGAATGTCTAGAGGTATCTGATGACAAATATTGGTCAACAGAAAAATTATACAGAAAACCGGAGAATTGAATTGACCACTTGCATTTCATAGATCACCCCAAGGCTTTTGACGTATTTTATATCAAGGTACTCTACTGGAACAACGTAACACCAGGAAAAAATGAGCTAACTGACCCATTACAGGTGTCACGCAAGGCTGCTGACTAAGCCGTGTTCTCTTCTCATCTATAATGAGAGGTTTTAGAATGGATATTCAACTACTCACTACTTGACTTATCAAAGCTGAATAATATGTAACGAGAGTGGCTTCAGTGGGGAGACAATCCAAGTCATAAAGAGATTAACAAACAGCTGTCAAAGCCACAAAATCTGTTTACTACAAAACCGGGATTGATAAGGAGTCTGGTGCACTCTATATCGACTCTCCGGGAAATATTCTGTTGGTGCCGAATGTTGGTCACAAAAGAAGACCAACAAAGATCAATGAAAATTCATCTCCAAGTAAATAAATAAACATAGGCATAGACCTACTCATGTACCCTTTAATGAGATGTTCACAATTAACAATAACTTGATTAGCCATCGCAAGTTGCATACAAATTATCAAAATACAATGTACGTTTAATGATTTTCGAAAGACGTCACATCTATTTAGTCAAATAGCTTTACAATATAATTCGTTTTATGAACGAAGTACCCTCAAACTTGCATTCTGATGTATTTCATTCAAACAAATTCTCATGCATATATTTTCGCATTCTTTAAAATTTGATTTGTGTTGAATGAGATGCGTGACTCTGATAATATGCTATATACCATTAACTATTATACTTTCACTCTTTCAGGTGAGCCATTTACTTCATTTATATCAAAGCAACGGATGCCAGATGGTGAGTTATATCTTATATTGCAGCAGCAGCTACAATACGAAAAAAGTTCAGTTTGTAAACACAAGATGGAGATAACAGGAACAACGAAAAATATGAAGATATACACCTAGTGAAGGTTCAATGTACTGTAATTTTATAATAGACTCGCTAACAACAATATTATGCATCCTTCGATAAATTTAACTCAGATTTATCAAGTTAGGTATAAAAAAGACATGCAGCCGTATTTATAAACAAATCTTAGAAGTATACTAGCTTAGTTTTTTGTTCATCAACTAACTAAACTTGTGCCGAACAAAGATTTGTTTATATACAGGGTTTTTCCAAATAAGTGCGAAAGTCTCTAGGGAGTGAATCCTTGTCGAAAATTAAAGGGGGTCTTTAACTTAAATAGAAGCTCTTAGACCTTTCCCTGAAATGTTACACGCTTCCAAAAATGAGAAAGAACAAAATTTGTTTCTTTCTGGAGAGAAAAAATGGAATAGAGGTTGCATGTTTCAATCCTTTAAAAGATCACAACAAACTTGGAAAAATATTCACAGGTATCCTGTTTGTTGGTCGAACATGTCCACAAAGCGCCATTTCTTCATCTTTTAGCAATTTCCAAAATGAAAAAAATTAGATTGTTCTTTCTTAATTTGGAAGCGCGTAACTTTTCAGGGAAAGGTCTAAAAGCTTTTGTTTACCTGAAAGACCCCCTTTAATTTTCGACAAGCATTCACCACCTAAAAATTTTGCACTTATTTGGAAACACCCTGGATATGGCTGATGATTTGAGTCTTTTTTCTACACGCCTTGGTAAATTTATAATTAGGAACGGATGCAGTCATAAATTATACATTTATTGACGTTTGTAAAAATATACTGTCTCATATACGTGCTAAAAGTAATGTTATTTTTTGGAAAGAATGGGAGACTCCACCCTTCCTACAAAATAAAATGTCAATTCTAGCACTAATATCATAAATAACTATTTGCAAAAGTGCTTAAAACTGATCCATAGATGACTTTTAAACTATGAAAATAAAAATGTTCTTATTGTCAAAAAAGTTTCACCTACTTATTGACACGAAGGCAATTTCGACACACACGAAGAAATATATTCATCGGATATTTAACTCGTTCAATTCATTTGTTAAAATCGGTCCATTTGTATTCAATCTATTAGAGCGCCCGATCAGAAATAGAGCTGATTGTCTAGACGTCTATTAAAGTTAACCATAAAGTAAAGGTTCTATTTGATAGAAAAATGCACTGAGGCTACTTTTTCCAAGGTAACCACTGGCAATAAAAGATTAGTTTACAGAAGCATTTAAAACTGTTACAATCAAAATCTTTATGTACGGGCCGATCTGCTGTATCTCAAGAAATATTCATCCTACCATACATAAAATATCATCCTACAACTGAGAAGAAATTGCCGGAAATAACTTTCGAGTCCCTAGCTTTACCACTAGAGGGCGTAATTATTAAAGGAGCTCGCTACCTAGTGATATCGTAGTTCCATTATTTCTCTTAAACTAATTATCCTATCTGGGTAAAATTTTGTATGCTTACTGAAAAGAGTATGGAGAATCGCGGATCATATAGGATGAATAAGAATTCTAAAATTTAAGTTGAAAACTTATTATTTTTTTATTGAAAATAAAAAATATGATCTGTGATTCTACAGTGAATTCCAGGCATATTTATTCTTTGAAAAAAAATTATCTTTCCAAAACCAATAGAGTTATAGTGGAATTACATTTTTCAGCTAACTATTGCTGTACTCGCTACTGTTCATTGACACTACCTGTAACACACTTAATAAGGTATTGTAAGTAAAAGTCCATGATCTCAAAGTGGTGTAGAATTTAAGTTGAAGAAGAAGAAACTCCAAGTAATCTCCACATTTTATTGTATTTCAAATTAAGTTGTGAGACATGTTTCGGTGTTGTACACCATTATCAATCAGATAAAGGTTATGAATTAATGTTTTTTTTATAATTTAATTCATATACCAGAAATTCCTTATTAAAATGCAAAAAGTAAATTAACGTTTGTCCATAATACCCCAAAGTTAAGTAATTAAATAATTGAAAATAAAATGAAATTGTAAAATACTAAAAATAAAAATGTGTTGATCGTCACACTACATCTTGTTTTCGTTGGGGAAAATGAAAGCTTTTTATTTTCACCACGAGTGCTTTCATTCGAAAATAATTATATATACTCGAAAATTCCATTATTTTTTAGATAAATTTTGTAGTTAATGACTGGTGGTTTTTTCTGACGAGATATTTATTATCCTCATTTGTGCAGTTGATGATTTTGTAGTGAAAAAAATATCAAATATTGCAAAAAAGTGATTTTTTGAATATAAATTTATAATACAAGGTAAGCAAATATTACTTAGGTGGTTACCATTTTAAGTTCTCAAGAAAAGCAAGTTTTAATATTTTCCATCCGAAGATTCCCCCTACCTACCAAAATTGGAACTAAATCGAATTGCTCTATATCATATATGATTGGCTGATTTATCGCATGGAGCTATTCCCGTTGAAATCGTTATAGCCAAACCAAAGTTAAAGGAATTTATTCATTCTTCAGGCGAGAAACAATTACATATTTTTTTCAGAATTCATGCTTTATTCCAGTTTACCTAGTAAAATTGGGCATATTTTAGAGAACATTGGTTTTTCCCAAGGATTACGCCCTCTAGCGGTAAAGCTATAGGCTCGAAAGTTATTTCCAGCGATTTTGCGGCTGTATTTTTTCACAAAGTTTTACGAAGAGCTACAAATGCATAATTGGCTTATTGGTCCATCCGATAACATGTTGTATCTAATAATGGTAGATAGAAATAGATTTGGGGTGCAAATCTAGCATACAAATAGCGTTTATTGGTTTGAAATTGCCTTAGTTGTTATCAATAAAATATGAATATTGTATGTTCTTTCTTCTCTATTAAGAAAGAGACAATGTGTTTTAATTTCTTGATAATGAAATAACAGATTTGCTAGGTTTCTTCCTTCTTTAGGCTCACTTGACATGCAACAATGCACGAAGTTGCATGCAATTTCTTGCAAGGTCAAAGTATTGCCGATGCCGATCTTGCATGTCAAATATCTTTATTTATCTTTATGTTCATTACCTGTTTGTATTTTGTGTTGATTACCATTATTTTTGTAGATCTGTTGGAAAATGAAATTATCAAAAGTTAGTAAAGTAAATGATAAGAAACTAAGCAGGGCATCACTGATAATAATTATAGTTGGTGGGCCAGGCCCTGGCTGGATAGTCGAAAGGAAAACATAAATTTGTGTGTAAACCAAAAGTAACTAAATTTCTTCCTAGAATTGCAGCTTTTCAGGCAATAAAAATAAAGCACCAAATCGATGAAGCTGCAACGGCAAGCTCTTGCAAAAGTTGATCAGCTTGGCATCAACTGCGCATGCCTGTGTGCAAGACATATTGCGTCTTGCATGGTGTTGCATGTTCTATTGCTTCATATCAAGCCGGCTTTTCTGGTATTTAGACATTTCTATTTTTAGAGCTCGAAAACACTGCAGTTCTTGAGCTCGGAAGGTTCAGTTTTTCAAGTTTTAAATTTAACTTCATTCAATATAATATTTTTTTAGTTTTCGTAGATGTTCAGTTTTTGTGAGGTGTATCTTATAAATTTCAAACGAGATAATGATAATGGCTCCTAGTTTTTATAAAAAATTATTTACAACATCAAATTCCATCGTTATCTATTGGGAACTGTTATAATTACTTTGATCATCATAATTACCAATCACCTCTTGGCTTCCACTGCTGGACGTAGCCCTCTTGAAATTGATTCCATTTTGTCCAGATTCACTTGATGTCGTTAGACCATCTTGTTGGTCCCCTGCAGCGATAGGTATACGTCCAACTGCTGTCTCTATTCCAAGATCTTTCGTTTCCAGTGGCCATCAGTGAACCTAGCCACATGACCCACCCAGTTCCATTTTATGGTGGCTAGGCGTTCTCTCGTATTCGTTATACCAGACATAAATCGTATTTGGTCATTTGGTAACATATCTCTGGAAGAATGGCCCAGTATCGATCTTTCTGAGCAATGCGTATTTTCTTGGTGAGTCAAAGAGTTTCGGCTCCGTAAGTGAGCACCGGCAATAGACATTGATTGAAAACTTCTGAAGTTTGGTTTCAAGATGTAACGTAGCTTACCAAGGACCGTCCATGTCAAACCTATTTGTCATTTAAATCTCGCAGGTCTGGTTAAGCGTCTGATGCGAATCTCAAGGCCAAGATATTTGTACGAACTTTCATGTTTTATGGGGCTTCCATCCACGGTTATTTATTCGCTCACCACAAAATTAGACAGGTATTCCGTTTTATTGATGTTAATCTCAAGTGATTTAGTTTTTCACCATTTATTTTAACACCCATTTCTCCAAAATCCATACTTTTGAACATATATTCCAGAAGGGTCGTAAATAGCTTTGGGGATATAACATCTCTCTGACGAACTCCTTTTTCAATAAGGATCTCCTTTGTATTATCGTGAATTTTGACACCTGCTTTGACCTTCTTATATATGCACATTATGACAGCTATATCAATTCGATAATGTAACATTTTGTTATGCCTAACATTATTTGATAACGTAAATAGAATATACGATAGATAATGTACGATAAGAGGTTATTTTCTAAGTAAAGCTATTAGTATTCTTTCTAGATATTGTGTGCGGAAGTGAAATGAAAATGAAACATATCATTTCAAAATGAAATACTATTCATGGTCAATTCTATGCTATCTATTATCTGCCATTGAAGTTTGAAATAGTATATTCAAACTATTCAAATAGGTCCAATAAAGTAAAATGTACATGGCTTTATTCCATTTCATGCATCGAACAATAACAAGCTTCAATCTAAAGATTTCAAATCGATGGTCTAAAAATAGCCTGTTTGAATATACCCAAGCGACCCTACATGACACTCAAATCCTCCACAATGACAAAGTAGTATCGCTATAGCTGATCCAAGGGATTTTTTAGTGTATGTAAACACTGGTCTCCCAAAATATGAGGTAGGTCTGTAAAATGACATGGAATCTCCTAAGCTGAAAAGCCCATAATGTTATAGTGCTTGTCGACATGAAGGTGAATTTATTTGTACCAGCTGGACCAATAATAAGCCGATCCTCCAGCTATATCTCAGGATGTATTTTATCTTTAAACGTTGAGAGTTCATTTACACAAATGAGCAAGAAAAATCGCTGTAAATAACTTTAAAGTCTTTAGACTCTAGATCTACCGCTAGAGTGCAGAATTCTTCAAGAAAAATAGAAAAACCATTTTTTTTCTAAAATATTTCTAATTATAGTAGGCTCTGAAGAACTCAACTAGAATATGGCTTAAATTATGAATAAATTTTGTTTAGTAATTATCTTGTTTTGAATAATACCTGCTAAATAACAACAATAAATTGATTACAAATATGATATGATTATAAAAGAGTATTCGAGTTCTATTTAACTAAATATCATTCAAAATAGTTGGACACTTTTATTTTTAGGTGATCCATTACTATTTTATTCTATGATTGTGGTTTTGACTGATACTGTTTAAAAGATATCTAGAATTTTCTGTCATATATAGAACCTACTTGAGTATTAAGATTAAGATGTCCTGCTTCAAAAATTAAGAAAATATCCAGTTGAGTCAAACAGTCAGGTTAATTTTAATTTTTCTTGTATTTTCCTGGATTTATGTTTTTCTAACTAGATTCATTAGAAACATTATTTTATTTCTCCAGCAAACTAGAAATCCAATTTTATTTTTTGCGTTGTATTTTTATTTTGCTGTCTTCAGAGATAAGGGCGGAAAAAGGTCATATAAACATTGACGACAACATAAATATATATAAAAAAAAGTTGGATAGCACGTCTAAAATTAATGTTTACAATCTAAAATAACAAACTGACAATATTCACCTTTTCTAAATGTTCTATTTAAAAGACTAAAACCTGAATCTGATCTATGTACAACTCCTAAACATATTATAAAGTTTATTACCCGTACTCCATTAAACTCATTTCAACAACATGAAACATTTCCAACAAAGGCCTTTTGACATTATGCTATACTCAGCTATTGTTACCGTGTTGTTAGCTGAAACTATCGCTAATTGATGTTGCTTTACCGAACAACAAATATATTGATGATGATGTGTGGCCACATGGATATGTATGCCCGTGGGATAGCTTTCGCAGTCGAAAAAAACAAGGGAGAAGGAAAGTTGAGAATATGGTTTTGCCAATAAAAACTTCGCTACTTTTTTTTGGGGTATCTATAATACTCGAAAACAATATATTCCTTGCCTGAGGCTCTACTTCTTGAGTTTGATGGAATCAAATATGGATGGAGCAAAGATGCATGGGAATATTTTTATTTCATTTCATTTTATTTGTTTCTATCTGAATTCCTCTGCGATTTAAATTGATGCCCTGAAATGATTTATTTCATTCCCAGAAAAAATATCCTACTCAATATTGCGAGTTGAGGCATAGATGAAGTAAGTGCTTAAACGATAATATCTTATATAGCTGAAATAATTTCTATACATAAGTCAGGTAGTAAACAAGAGGTATCTTATTAAAGACCAATAACGCTTATCTTTAATCTAGCGAAGATATTTGAAAAAATAATTGTTTTATAAATAAAAGAGATATTTTATCAAAAAATCAATACCTAGGGATTCATAAAGTATATTGGAACAAAAGAAGCTCTAAATTTTATAACAAATGAAATAAGTATTTGTCAAATTAGACAAGAGCAAATCAATTGCAATAACTTTCCTTGACTTAGCAGAAGCTTTCAATAACATATTGTTGACAAAATTCAATTACATTTTTATTAAGATTACATATAGTCAGAATAGTACAAACAGAAAGTAATGTTAAAAAGATAAGTATGAGAGTTCTGCAGGGAACTATTTTAGGACTTTTATTTTATATTTTATATGTAAATGACCTACAAACTACAATGCCAAAAAACTTAATAATGTAATCATTTAACAGGTAACACTTAGAACGAAGCTATCTGAATTCCTCTGCGATTTAAATTGAGGCCCTGAAATGATTCATTTCATTCTCAAAAAAATATCCTACTCAATATTGCGATTTGAGGCATAGATGAATTAAGTGCTAAAACAATAAATATTACATATCTTTATATAAGCGATATGCTATCTCACATATTTAATAAATGTATTAAATAATCTATATGGCCTTATATCGTAAAAATAGCTGAAATAGTTTCTTTACATATATTAGGTGGTAAACGAGGTATCTTATTATAGACCAATAACGCTAATCTTTAATCTAGCGAAGATATTTGAAAAAATATTTTTTTTATAAATAAATGTGATATTTTATCCAAAAAGCAATACCTACGGATTGATAAAGTATATTGGAACAAAACACGCTCTAAATTTCATATCAAATGAAATAATAATATGTCAAATGAGACAAGAGCAAATCAATTGCAATAACTTTCCTTGACTTAGCAGGAGCTTTCAATAACATATTGTAACGTGAAAACTTACCCGAATACACTCACACACACACAAAAATATCGGTAACAACATCCTGGAAATCCAGAGGCATGGAGAATATACTGATCTGGATTATTCTCGAAGGAACATATTGAGAAATAACATTAAGTAAACAGAAGATAGGAGGTTAAGTGGAATAAACAGAGTCGATCACGGACGTTGACAGTCAGTCATAGAAAGTCATATCTAGAGAAATAGGTGTGTTCATGGAGCACTAGCGCTAAGTAATGCTTTGAATATAAATGTGTATATAGTCGTGTAGTTATTAGTGTAAATAAATAAGTGGAAATAAATCGAACCCAGTTTTAATATAAATTCCCGTTACAATATTTTTGACAAAATTCAATTAAATTTTTAATAAGATTACATATAGTCAGAATAGGACAAACAGAAAGTAATGGTAAAAAATATGTATGAGAGTTCCGCAGGGAACTATTTTAAGACCTTTACTTTATATTTTATATGTAAATGACCTACAAACTGCAATGCCAAAAAACTCACTAATGTAATCATATCAACAGGTAACACTTGGAACGAAGCTGTAAGGAAAATGAATAATTATGTAGATAAAGTATCTATCTTGTTAAAACGGAACAAATATTTAAAAAAAAAAACTGTTTCTTGGCATTTGGATATAATAGAGATAGTCTACCAAAACAAATCAATTAAAAAAGTTGAAAATCAAAGGATTCTTAGTCTGATTTTCTATTCTAACTTAAAATAGGATAAGCACATTAGGTAAATGTCTTATAATAAATTTGAATATCTGGTTTTTTATTAAGTACAAATTATCAAAATACTTGCAAACAGACACTCTCACGTAGTTTAATTTACTTCTGCAGAGTTGAACTTGCAGGCGTAACATGAGATTATAATTATTAAAGATCAAATAAATACATTTGTGTGGTTATGATTAATTTTGTAACTCTGCTATCAAAACCATAGTATCCTGCGAATTTCGGAGGACACAGAAAATAGTATCTTGTTATTTTTTATAACTTGAATATTATTTACTAAATGATGCTCGTGACTTCGTCCACGCATACTGTTTGTAGCGCTTTGTCGTTTGTGTATTAACAAAACACCACTCTTGAGATTTTAACCAAAAACTATTTTTTTTAAAGTATTACAACATTGATATCAGTTTTCTTCCAAATTAAAAGTTCGAGAAATCGGAACCATTACAATAACTTCCACTGAGAAGTTAATAATATATAATGTATTTTTTCATCCCCGGAAATGAACATGCAGCTATACTTTTGATAGCATTTTAACAAAATTTAGAAGAAAACACCTAATTTTCATAAAAACCTATGACTGGATCATTTATAATTAATAAACATGTACCTTACTATGCCCAAACCTAATCTCATTGAAACCTTAGGCGTATCGAGTGATACACATGTCTCCCAATATCTCATTATCATTGAATCTATTCATATAACTGTTGAATTATTCAAACATTAAACAATACCATATCACGCACCTGTGACAAACAACGAAGTTTACGCATGGTGATTAAACAACTCTATTATATCCCTGGTAGCAACTTCAATGCGTCATTTAATAGAAGGCGATGCAGAGAGGCTTACTTGTTATATACATATCTATATATTATATTATCAGTCGCTATTCCCCACAACAGATGCTCGGTATCGCACCTCATCCTGGAGACAATATGCTCATTCAAAGGCGATGCCGAGAGACCGAACTTCAGTTGAATAGACTCTGCTGTATTCTCATTACCTAATTGTAACTAACTGTGTCTGGTGGTCAAGGAGGCGAGATAGAACAGTCTCTGAGCTGATGGAGTAGGTATCCAGAAATAATGTTGATTGTGATGAATTATTGTTTGCTATATAACCAACTTTATACCACCATTCAAGATGTTTGTTAATTTAAGCCAGAAATAGCACAGACACCAGCACCTACAACACCTAATGATATTTATCTAAGACTGAAGGGCCATGTCCACTTTACTTCTATATAAGGTTACAAGTATTTGTGTCAAAAAAGACAGACAGACTTTTTCAATGAATACGATATAAGCTTTGCAATAGAATGTTCCTTGAGCTTCAACAAGTTTATGAGCCCGCAATCAATTCGCCAAAATAATAGTGATATTGTAGGCCACCACTTAACTTCTATACAAACTTTCAGCCATAATAATATATGTGAGATGAAAACAACATTCTTGACATAATAAGAAGGTTTTGCCAATTATTAGGATTCCCACCAGAGGGCGCGTAGCTGCAGGCTAACACTGACCGACTTCGATCATCGAAGTTAAGCAGCACAATACGTTTTCTGACGACTATCGCAAGGCAACGGAAAACTAGCGAGAGTAGGTATATTTCCCTAGTACGACTCTCTGGAAGGGTGTGCCTTGAGATTTGTCTTGAGACATATTGGTGGTTCGGAATCCACGTTAAACTGTATCTCCCCTTGTCTGTGGTAACACTTTTAAGGTAGAGAAGCCGCCAATGCCCAAATATGACTACAGCACTCACAGAAGAAGAAGGATCCTCACCAAGGGCTCTTTGTCATGATTTCCTCAACATATTCTCAGAAGATAGCATTCATTAGGTTCTTCGAAACAGAGGATTCTGAACAACTACCATCCACCATCCAGTGTTTATCGATCTAAAGCAACTACAGTTTTGAGATTAGTTATCACTAAACTGTCATCAGCACTTTTGAACAAAAATTACTTAATGGATTATACATACTCCAAAACTTTATGAAACATTCCAAGCTAGAGACATATTGCTCTCTATTGACTTCTTCATCTTTCTGAAATGTATGTATCGTAACACTTTCTCCATTTTCTGCAATTGAAATCCTATAATATCAAAATGGCGTCTGGTGCTGGATTTTCTTAATTAAAATTAACCTGCTATTCATAACACGCTTAGATTTTCAATCAAAATGCTTTAAAGACAACTCAAATAATCCGTATAAAATATTTTTCCTGTCAAAAAAGACTCCGGATATCGAAAATTTCCGCTATCTCCTACGTGTGGAATAACCTTTTGACTACCTCCCACGAATTAATCGTCGCCACAATTCGATGCTGCCAACACTACTCTTAATAACTGTTACTCGATGCTAATGTATTCAGTATTCGCTACCAACCTACCAGTCACCGGAGCATCTGGTTGGTATCTTTGTGCTTGCTGTGGTCTGCAAGGCAAGAAGAGGAAGTTGGAGATTTATGACGAGTTAATTTTGTGGAACCGGTACGACAAGCGATGTGCAGTTATTTTCTCGATGTTCACGACAATAATGTCGCTTCGATTAAAACGGGTTTCCTTATAGTCTGTAACTTCTTTACCTACATGAAATTCTTCATTGTTACGTGATGATTATCTACAGAGGTACTCGCGTCCATTGATAAAAATGTCCGGTAAAATCTTAAGAGAACTCTTTCGAAAACCATAATTCGCCTTTATGTGGCGATATTTGACTAGAACAAATTATTTGGAGATGGAAACTTTCATCCGTATTCATTCAACAACAATACTGGTTCATTTTGTTTATACTTTGTTACTATGGTAATGTTAATATTATACTAGGCTAGTGTTATTAAAAAATGTGCATATTTCTGGTTAAAATGTATTACGATCGGTAAATACTGCTTTTATTGTACACATATTCGTAAGTTATAGATTTCGAAATAAATATGAATGTGTAACTTGAATGAGAAATGAGAAATATACCAGAACTCAGCTGTATCACCAATAGACTTCTCAACATCCAAAAACTATACATACTGAAACTTTTATCTGCGGAGCCATTCTTGAAATAGCTAATGTGTACCTTAAGGCCTTAGGGTCGCAATATATTCGATAGGAATTTGTTCCTATTTTGAAAGTTTGTTTTCATTGAAAATTTCCAATTAAATTATTAGACACTCATATTAACATTTTTTATTTAAAAATATGTCGAAAATTGAAGATATGAGACGGCCAAATTGAAGAAGAGACTATTCTTAGCAGAATTTGAATTGGACATTTTTCAAAAAAAATACAAGATAATATTAAATCTTTTTCTGGTACTTTTGAAGTTGATCCCAAAAGTCTATCTAAGAACAATTGAACAGCTTCAAAAGTACCAGCACCAATATAATTAATATTATTTTATATATTTTAGTGCATCAACTAATAAATTCGTTCTAATTTTTTATAAAAAATATCTATAAATAATTATGTTTATCATAAAAAAATGTCACTCATTATCCAATTTAGTATTCTTGGATATTTTCTTCATATTGTTCAAAAGCTAAGAATCTCTTTACGGGATAAAACATTTTGTTATTTTTATTAAATAACTTGCTTCAAGTAAAATTTGAGTATCTATAGAGAATGTTTAGGGAAATCATCTTGAAATTCAATTTTCTTTAAAAATCCGTAAAAAAATAGTAGTTGCAATTTGAGATGAATGAGTTCGTGACAATTTTTGAATGCAAATTTGCCTGCCTTCTGCCCAAATCTAGCTTCCCAAATCTAGATTTCCAATTCTGAACAGTTTATGGATTCATCTCTGAATTAGAAGGCCAATAAAACCAAATGATATAAAATGCAGATTTCTGTTTGAAATAAGAAAGTTTGTACCGCCTTTTAGTACACCCTGTATAGCTATAGTACTAAAAATATTTTCGGTACAACGGACTTTTTCAAATATGACAGCACACTAAATTTCAAGTCTCTTTTTCGACTGCAAGTAGAAAAAGTTCTAATACACGTTCTACGTAAATCAGTCTGTACCTATACCTAATGTTGTTCAATAAATTATCAAAATATTATAAAACAAAAGGAATGAAGGAATTTTCTTATAATTTCTCATTTCACGGAGAAAAAAACTTGAATTACTTTCATCGCTAATGTGGAAATCAAATCTTGTTTAGAGTTTCTTGAACCTCATTCGAAACTCTAATGCAGCGTGTAATCGTCTCAGTTGCTTGTACTTTTTTATTCTCCTCGACCACGAGATTCACACATTATTATGGTTAAATTACTGTGATTTTTCAGAAAAATGATCGACTAGTGCACACATATACTATAGAGAACAATCATCATTGAAAGAAGTGAAAGTGAAGCAGCATGTTGATGTTCGTTCTCACGCTAGATTAGCTGCCAGATTGTCTTTAGTATAAGGATTCCACAACATAACTAACATACAAAAAGCCCGTCCTGGTAGTAGTAGTAGATAATTGCCCCGTGTGCGGCGTGCGCTTTTCCATTAAAACGATGTTAGAAAATCGTTTTTTCGTTCGATAACAAACGTGACTATTGAAAGTGTATTGTAGTAGAAAATGTTCTGACAAAGTACTACAAAAAAACTGAGAGAAATCTATTGCATAGCGATATCTATCGCTAGATAGTCAGAGACAAAATTTTCATAAGTTAAAACAAAATAATTGTGAACGGTGCGTCAGTGTATCAGTTTTTATACCATAGATGCATATTCTATAAGTACCTATTACGAAAATATTTTAAGAGCTATTGCAATTCTGTATTTTATGATCTTACTAGCTGTTTTATCCGGCACTTTGTGGTACGAAAAATTAAAGACATAAACAGCATTGAGTATGGAACCCTTCTATCTCAGGGTCCTACACACGCATAGAAACAGTCCGAACACAAACTCAGATCCATCCAAAGATATGCACCAAGAGAGAACAGCATTTCTCGAATTAGGGATTTTCCGGTATGGAACCCTCCACCTTTAAGTCCCAGTTGCACTGACAGACTCTCACAAAACAGTACAGTGACATAATACACACAAATGTAACAAAAAATCCACGAGCTCATAGATAGTTCTTTGAGTACAACTTACAACAGGTATGTGACGACCCTCCAACTAAGAGGCCCACTCACACTTACAGCTATTACAAGGTCATTCTAAAAGAACATCAAATCCAGCCATATAGTTCAGAAATATACAATAGACAATAATAGACTCTCAGATTCCACCACTTTGATAAACACGTGTGCAAAATTTGGTTGGGATATCTAGAATAGTGTAAGACCCAATACGGCACATTCACACAGACGTTCAGTTTAGATTAATTATTTCAGTTATCATATCATTAATTTTATCATCCTTCATTAACTTTAGTTCATTTTAGCCACACAGAATGATATTTATACAGCTTTTTATTCACTGTTACGGTTAAAGTATTTACTTAACTAGTTTAAAGACTAGCTATGGATAGTATAAAAAGTACCTAAATGCCTGGCTGTTTTGAAAAAAAATCATAGTTCTACTAAAACATATATGAATACTGGTTGGTTTATATACGATCCATATAGTTTACAAATTCTACAAAATTTATTGGTAAAGTACAAACCACAAGGACGACATTGCAGATTATACATCATAAATATGAGGTACGCAATTTTTTTAATATAACTAGATTTGACTATTTTATGGCAATGAGCATGTTTCCCCTCTCTCTTGCCCTCAAACTGACCAATCTACTTTTATTTAAAAACATTCAATTTTGAATTAAAACAAATATTAGTTTCGCACTTTACCCAAATTCATTGCATAGTTCGTAAACTATCCAAAGATACAGGTTATTTTATGTTATTTTCTTGTGGTTTTTACTTTAGCGATAAATATTGTATAGTTTTACACTTGCTGGATTTTCCATCAAATAGCCAGTCATTTAGATAATTTGTATACTACCCAGCTAGTCTATAAACTAGCCAAGTAAACACTTCAACCGTAACAAATATACCACAAATTTTTATATCGCCAAGTATTAAGCTGGTTCGGCAAAATTGTTATTATCAGTACAATTATTTCTAGAAAGAAATTCAAAATGATTGAGTAGGTATTATCTGTATATAAATATTTTTAACAAAAAATTGGACCGACTTTATTAGTTGGTGCAGTGAAAAATACAAAATAATATTTATTCTAGTAGTACTAGTAATTTTGTAAGTTGTGCAGTTGTATTTAGATTGAAAACTTTGGCACCAATTTCAAAACTACCAGAACCAATAGAATGAATATTATTTTGTATTTTTCACTGCACCAACTAATAAAGTCGGTCCATTTTTTTGTAAAAATTATTTATTTTTATTAGTCAACAGAATCATTCAGTGTTCACCAAAGAAGATAATGCGTTACTCATACTTATTCAGATATTTCAAAACATAGCAGACATACAAGTATTTGAGTTTACCGCTATAACTGGGAAACCGATGGGAAACCTATGTTTTTTTTAAATGTCCAGTATAAATGTTGCTAGATATCATCTCTTCTTTAATTTGGTCGTTACGAATTTTTGATTTTCGAAAAAAATTGCCCCCTCTACATAGCTTAAACACATATTTTAGACTGTAAGGCGGAAACTTATGATTATTTTTAAAAATGTCCAATTTAAAAGTTTCTGGATATGGATTTTTTTATTCAGCCGTCTTGGATTTTCAATTTTCTGGAAAAATTACCCCCACCATCCCCTTTGAGGGTGGAATTGTATATCTGCTCCGTATGGTTCGTCGGTCAAAAATGAGCCCCGCTCTAATCTGTAACAACAGAAGACGAAATAGTAGAATATATCGAGAGATCCAAACAAAACTATTCTCAATGTGCTACTAAATTTGATATCATCTCCTTAAGTGAGACAAATTACAACCAGATAACTATCGTTTTTGACCGACGAAACCCGAACGGAGGAGGTATACAATTCGACTGTCTGCTTTTTTTTGACCGACGAACCCCGAACGGAGGAGGTATACAATTCGACTGTCTGCTTTATTTTTTTTTTGGTTCGTGCGCGCCTTTTATATAGTAAACGAGCTCCGATTTTGATGATTTTGGGTTCATTTGAAAGAAGGGGATTGAGAAATGGTCCCATATTCATAAAAACGCAAACCCGAAATCTCCTTCCCTCCGAAAACCGTCCCCGAAGGGGTGGTGGGGGCGAATTTTCACGAAAATCGAAAATCTGAGTTGGTATAATTAAAGATAGGACAATATCCTGAAACGTTTAAATTGATTTTTAAAAGTGTTACGGTTTTCGAGATAGACGCATGTTAAATATGTATTTTTGCTATGTGGAGAGGGCAATTTCTTTCGAAAATTGAAAAATTTTTTTATACTATATGAAAGATATAATTATTTGTAGCAACATTTATAATGAACATTTTTTCCTTAGAGTTACGGTTTTCGAGTTAAATCGGTGTTAAAATGGTAACAACTAAAATATTCAAGCGTATTTCCGCAGCGATGTTCTGAGATCT
The DNA here is from genome assembly GCA_958507055.1 of Crioceris asparagi. Lineage (NCBI taxonomy): Eukaryota > Metazoa > Arthropoda > Insecta > Coleoptera > Chrysomelidae > Crioceris > Crioceris asparagi. The sequence continues at coordinate 13,011,869 of OY293828.1, forward strand.
CAATAATAACAACTACAAGCAAGGAATATACGTGGGTAATAGGATAAGTACTATCTTCATTGATATGGTATAGTGAACGTTCAACGATTTTCGGGACTAATGTTACACTCAAAAGTGTGAAATAAATATTTTTTACAAAAAATTGGACCGACGTTATTAGTTGATGCACTGAAAAGTATAAAATAATATTAATTCTATTGGTGATGATACTTGTGAAGTTGGTGCCAAAAGTTATCAATCTAATTGCAACTGCACAACTTCAAAAGTAACAGCACCAATAGAAGTAATATTATTTTATACTTTTCACTGCATCAACTAATAAGGTCGGTCCATTTTTTTGTAGAAAATATTTATATACCATAAATTGATGTAACATATTGGATAATCCCCGACAACTACACCGGTTTCACAGTTCGTGAACGAATCATTATTATGTTCAAAGTTTGTATAAATTCCAATAAATAACGAGAATTGCACCAATCAATGTACAAGTAGGTAAAATGATAATATGTTTGTTCTTGAATTTTGGTAGTTTTTTTGTGGTTAATAGTTCAGTAGGTCAATTAATTATTATAAAATGGTTTTGTGAACATTTCAAAGTGCATTCGTCTAGAAAACCAAATCAAAGATTACCTGCTTTAATTCCAATTACATTCCAGAAAGTATTGAATAAAGCGCTGCATCTACGCCAAATCTTGTTTTAGGTGTTATGCAAATGATACAATTGAACTAAATTTCAGAAATGAAGTACGCTATCAAAATTACATGTTATAACCAAATGTCTAAAAACTTTTGGATTCATAGAATTTACCTAGAACGGGCTCTTGGACTATAATGAACCTGTTCTCTATTAAACATTCAAAGATTTTTTATACTGTTCAATCTTTTTTATTTGGTAGTAGAAGTAATGTAATACCTTTCCATAAATAAACAGGCTATTCTGTGGGATGCGGATACTTTCTGATGACCTTATCTGGACCTGTGCAATATTCATAGAGTCCATGGCAAAGGCCAGACCTGTAAATCAACGTCACAGGTGGCTGATTAATTCCTTTGTGTTGTAGGCGTCTATTTGAGCGCTCAATACAACGGAAGAGACTTGGGAATTTTATATTAGACTTTACGTAATAAAGAAAGGTATAAAGGATATTGAAATAGTCCAATTTAATTATGCACTGCTTGTTACTTCATATAATTCAATTCAATTCTGTCGGAATAAATGAGACTGTAAGGATAAATTGTAAAACAATGTAAACACAAAAATATATTGAAGATAAACCATGATGTGATAAAAACACCGTCATCCCAAACGGAGCAGGTGTTTGGTTTTTTAATGACAAAATGAAATTCAACATGTCTTTCACTCTAAAAACTATGTGAAAAGTAGGATGAAGGAGACAATTTCTTTAGTAAATTGAAAATCTGAGATGGCATCATTGAAGAAGATGCCATTTCGGAAAATCATCAAATTGAATATTAAATTGCTGCCGATATATTTTGCCGTATTTTATTTATTGGTGCACTAAAAAATACAAAATAATATTGATTCTGCCGGTGCTAGTTCTTTTGAAGTTGATGCCCAAGTATGATATCTATCATTGTACAACATTAGACATAGAATTATAATTTTATTTTGTATTCAACAGTGCACCGACATATAAGAGTCGGTCTTATAAATATTCATTACTCCACAAGTATTGAACAACAAATGTAATAGGTAATTGTTCAAAAGCTGCTATCTGGACGAGGTGTTTCTATCCTATACTGAACAAAACTAATTTCAGTTCATACGTTGCCAAATTAATTGTGGCTCGAGACTGACTGTCGCTTGCGCTATCTTGACCCATAAATATTTCTGATGCAAGTTCATAAAGTTACATAAACTGGCATATTTCTATGCAAAAAATTGGTCTACCTACGTTAATCAAACCACAAACTTCTTCTTCCTCATTCCTATTAATTTTTATGTGGAAATAGGTATTACATTAGAGATCAACAATTTTCAATTTTTGACCGATGAACCCCAAACTGAGAAGGTATACAATTCGACTGTGTGCTTTTTTTTGGTTTTTGCGCGCCTTTCATATAGTAATCGTAACGATTTTTGATTCATTTCAAAGAGGAGGCTTGAGAAATGGTCCCATATTCATAAAAACGAGAATCCGACATCTCATTCCCTCCGAAAACGGCCCCCGAAAATTTAAAATCTGCGGTGGTATAATTAACAATAGGACAATATCCGGAAGCGTTTAAATTGAACATTTTTTCAAAAGAGTAACGGTTTTCGACATAGAGACATTTTAAATTCTCAAATATACCTATTTTCGCTATGTGGAGAGGGCGATTTCTGTCGAAAATTGAAAATCTGTTTGAGGTACATGAAAGACATAATTATTTGTAGCAACATTTATAATGAACATTTCATCCTTAGAGTTACGGTTTTCGAGTAAAATCGGTGTTAAAATGGTAACAACTAAAATATTCAAGCGTATTTCCGCAGCGATGTTCTGAATGTTCTCAATAATAACAACTACAAGCAAAGAATATACGTGGGTAATAGGATAAGTACTATCTTCATTGGTATTAGTGAATGTTTAACGATTTTCGTGACTAATAATACACTCAAAAGAGTGAAATAAATATTTTTTACAAAAAATTGGACCGACGTTATCAGTTACTGCACTGAATATTATAAAATAATATTAATTCTATTGGGGCTGGTACTTGTGAAGTTGGTGCCAAAAGTTATCAATCTACCTGCAACTGCACAACTTCAAAAGTAACAGCCCCAATAGAATTAATATTATTTTATACTTTTCAGTGCACGAACTGATAACGTCAGTCCAATTTTTTGTAAAAAATATTTATTAAGTCTCGATGCAAACAGAGGGATTAACCGATTTTGATTTAGTTTTTTTTCTCTTTGGAAGGTGTCTTTATCGAAAGTGACGAGTTAATTGTGTGTAGGGAATTTGTCTTTCTTTACCTGGCACAGTTGCTGCCAAATGGAAGAACCAACATACCTATATTTAGTTTAGTTTAGTTTATTTTATTTGACTATGTCTGTAAAATTTTACAAGTACATTATAGCAGGTCACAAAATAAACAGTAAAGAAACATCAATTAAAATAACAAACAAAAATAACACAAAAGTTATTAGATAAAAGAAGAAAGAAAGAAGAAAAAAGAAATTAGAAAAATAACAATATATAAATAGGGGTTCATCGAGAGTGTTCTTAGCTTGGTTTTCTTTCAGTAAGTTCAACCTTTATATGTGTCAGCCTGATTGAGAAAGTGATTCAATTAAGTGTTAGGGAAAATGGACTTCAAATTGAAAAATTGACTAAATAAGTTTTGTGTTTTGTTAGTGAATTAGCATTAGTATTGTTTTTGTTTCTCTCATGGAAAATTCACAAGTAATATTCCGTCAATTGGATCCTTTTTTAAATGAAGAAACCATAGCGCACTATTAAAATTCAAAATTTTAGTGATTTTGGAGCACTTTTTAAAACTTTATGAACATATTATGTATTCTTTTGAAGGAAAAAATTTAAGGAATTCAATGAGACAATAAAATACAGTGTTCCATTGAAAAAATTATAATTTTGAGTCGTATATCCATTACCATACCCAAAAAAAAATGCGTGCGCCCCTGGATTCTGCATATGGGATAAGTTTTTAATTTGACATTATCGCTGAGAAACTTCGTAGATCTGTGGGGAATCCAAAAAGTGTGAATTTTCAAAAACGACTTGTAACTTATCAACAAAAGAAGGTAGGCAAAATCTGTTCAGGCCATCTTGACTTTCACAAAAAGTCACTCAGGAACGCGAAAACCGCAAGGTTCTATCTTCAACAACAACCGAGATACCTGGCTGTCTCATCCAAAATGGGATGCACTGTTCACTGACATCACAGGTAAATAGAATCTTCAAAATAATTTTTCACAAATCATTTGACAATTGAATTGCTTTGGTAAATCAAATTATTATTTTGCAAACATTTTTGTCAGAGGAATGTACTATGTATCCGTTTTCTTTATTTTACATTTTCTTATAATTTTTAAAAACGAGGTTTCTGAGATATCAGAATACAAATTACTTTTTTGAGATTATTTTCTTTCTTTTCCAAGATGGTCCTGCTAAAGACATCACTTTTAATTTCTATTTAAATTCCTTCAATACCCTACCAGTTTATTTATATTCATTGATGCCCCAATGTTAAAATAAACAAGGTGATAGTTTTATTCTACCGTTTTTTTTTTCATGTTTAATTACAAAAGTAAAAGAAAATCCTTCAAACTAAAAATGACCGAGTTATTAATTTAGAAAGAAGACAACTTGAGACCCCGTAACATTTTAATACAAGTGAAGGCGACAAAGAAGTTTTTGCAAATTAAAAAGTAGGTACATGATCATTTGCTTTTTTGGCGCTATTCGCAAATTTCAAATGATATCCAACCAAAATTATAATTTCTTTGGGCTGATACTGCAATTTGAATTAATATGTAGAGTTCAAACTCAACTCTCTCAACAATGTTTGACATTAAATTCCTGGATAGACGGGTATCGTCCTTATATTACATACACAAACCAATTTGGATGCTTCGATGCATGTACCCAATTACATCATACACACAGGACGCCCTTTGTTAGAAGCTCATCTATTCTACTAGGATATGTTCCGTGACCAAAACAACAACGAAGTCGACCTGCATAGAACACAATAATTGACCCTGTTGGCTATGCTGATGATGATCTATCTATCGTTGGCACCAAAATCAGGAATGAAGCGAATAATTTAATTGCTAAACTGGTATAACAATGATGTTTGCAAACGTTTCAATACACTACGAAATTATTAATGGCGATAATTTAACAGTGGACTTCCGAGCCAAACAACATAGATTATTTACTTAATGCCCAGGCTACATGGTAATTTTGTATTGAATGTAGATAATTCGAGTTGGTGGTGAGTGCCGTTTGAATTAGTGAAGCCAATGGCAGTTTCAATGTGTTGTGGCTTCTATAAAATTAATTTCAATGACATAATAAGGTTTACCAATGTTAGGTGGAAAGCTAAGAGGCAACTCTTTTTCTTACAACTTTTAAAAGATCGAATAATCCTTGCCTAAATCACTTAAATGGATAGAAAAAGAAGTTAAGGTACAAGTCCGGAACATTAGCAGAGGACTCCTTGCCTACTATTCCTTGGAAATTCGAAGATTTAGAATTTCCGTTCGTTTTCTTATGTGAGTATTGCACTTCGAATGCTTTTTCACAAAATTTTAGTATAGGAGATATTGGAGGGAAAAATGCGCTCGATTCTATTAAATTTTCTTGATATTATGTTCACTAAAATGATTGGAAAAAAAATTGTATTTTTGATAATAAGCTCTATCAATCTATTTAGCACTTGAAAATGTTTCCAGCTTCCAAATAGAATAAATTTGAAGTTCTAAGAGCTGGGAAGTTCATAGAGTGAACATTTGCCTACCAGACACAGAATTTATTAGGATTGTTACAAACGTATGGAGTTTTTCTATTGGATCTACTTAACCCTGAAAATGGTCCACTTGAAAGTCCAGGGCATTTAAAATTAAGTACCTGGTGACTCGGGAAGCCTCTAGCTCTAGCTAATATAATTTGAAAACAAACGAGAATACTTTTGAACTCACTGAAATATAACTGGACATTTTATTCTGCAAATCTAATGAAAAATTTATTTTAAATTTAGTCAAAACGAATTTAGGAGCTGACGGGTAGAGAGGCATTGAAATATTAAAAAGCCACGATGGACCAGAAATGAAGCCAATCATTTGTTGTTTTTCTCTTTCACGGGCTGACCTAGAAAAAGCTCGTTGAATTTTATCAAAACATGTAAATGTAGAAATAGAAATTTTGCATATGGGAGATATGTAAAAAAGCATTCACACTAATGGCAACGTTAATAATAAAATCGTTGGCTAGCATTAAAAATGTCTAAAAGCAAACTTTATTGCCTTAGCCGTTATAATCTTTCCATCACATATAGAACACCCACAGTACCTACTGAGGTTTTTTTCCAAATTAAATATTAATTAAGGGGTTTACAGCTTCAAACAAAGATTACTTAAGTGTTATTCATAGATTATGATTGTGAAAATCATAGGTTAGAAGCATATATTTATATCAAAATAAATAATTTATCCCTCATGATTATGAAGATATCTAAATAAATTAAGGGCTATTTGAATCTAGTCGAATATGTAATATACATCAAATTATCAAAGGTAGGCACTGTCTTGTTCTCTAATTGATCGTTTCCGACTGATGATCTTTAACATCTGCGGAAACAAGATAATTAATATTATTTATAATAATTATTTATACTTTGGTACATTGTGGTACGAAAACGTAGAGTCATAAAAATTCTTGAGTATGGAACCCTTCTAGTTTAGAGTCCTACTCGCACATAGAACCAGTACGAACCCCAACCCAGATCTATCTGCGGACATGCACCAAGAGAAAACAGAATGAGAATTTCTCCTACATACGTCTTAGGCATTTTCCGGTATAGAATCATCCACCTTTAAGTCCCAGTCACACTAGCAGACACACAAAACAGTCCTGTGACATAGTATACAAAAATATAACGGCAAATCCACAAAAATTCAGCCATAGAACTCAGAGATACTTCTTTGAGTACTAAGTATAGGTATGGAACCCTCCACCTAGAAAGCTCAGTCACACTTACAGCCACTACCAAATCATTCTAATAAAATTCTACATTTATACATGTTAAAAATACCATTGAAATCCAACCATAATGTTTAGAAATATACAATATACTATAGGTACCGAACCCACCACATTGAGTAGCACGGGCACTGAAAGTATGACAGTATACTTACTTACTTTTAGTTAAGGTATGACTAATATGTGTGCAAAATTTGGTTAGGATATCTCGAACAGTGTAAGAGACAATATGGCACATACATTCAGAGGCTTTCAATTTTATATCGAGCAATCCAAATAAAACTCATCCCCAGTAGGCCTTTGAAAATGAGAACATGTCTATCTATATTTGAATCATCTGCATTTATATTGATTGAAACATCACTTGTCACTTTTAGCATGTTCATGTTCTCATTTCCAAAGGTCTACTAGGGATGAGTTTTTTTTTGTATCGCTCGATATAGTATATTAGTAGATAAGGTAATAAGATACTCTTATGCGTTTTATAGAACTAGTTTATATTTACTATAACTGAATTTCAATCTTCCGTAAGAATTGTATTGACTCAACATTTGATGGGTTGTAGGGAATAGCCCCTAGGAAAAACGTAAATTCTGAGTAGATTCGGCAAACCTACGCATTATCCCCTTTAATTTGACATTATAAATCTTGGAGATCGGTTCAGTACCTACTCAATGAGAAGTATTTTCATCAACTGTGTATTAAATACATAGATTCTACATATCAGCAGTTGCATTGTAAATAATATTGAATAAAATAAACTATGAACAAAATTATTTAAACTACATAACATAGAAAGTAGGTAGTAGTTTTCGAACTGATTACGAACTCGGAACTATAACAACAATCAACTTGTGCAACAAACATAACACACCATGTGTTTTGCCTGCCTCCCAATTAGTCGGAACCTCTCTATGATGAAGCTTCTTTGTATGGCGACAATCAAACCGACAAATTTTGCTGCACTCGCTAATAGAAATTATATAAAACGGCTGCGTAATTTATTTGACGCATCGCACCGCAAATAAGAAAGCTAACATCTGATTTTGTCTCAGTTTTTATAACAATAAAATAATTGTGTGTGTGTAGAGAAATGGCTCCATTTGCGAGGAAAGTGATGACATCATGGTCGAGCATCTTGCATTCTGATGGTGAGGTGAACGCGTTTTATATTATGTATATGGCACCGCGGAAGTCATTAGTGTGGTTATGTCCGAGGTAATGGTTGGCAAGATAACCGCGACGCATTTGGTTGCTTGTCGCATTTTGTCGGCACATGACATGGATTAGAGTTAGAAACATACGAGGGCTGAATGTTTAACAACTATCAACTAGGAACTGTATTCTGTATATTCAACAATATTAAAAGAACTGTTTTGTTCAACGACCCACTATAGGAAAAACTCCTCCAATAATCATAGTTAAACCAGAACACATCACTTTATTGGAATCAACTGTAAAATAAGGGTTAGCTACCTTTAATAGAGTGTTTTTGGTCAGTCACTTTAAACGTCAATTTCTTTATAGTTGTGGTTTACATTGTGGTTGATAACCATAACTTTCTTCGTAAATCAAGTTTAAGGAACTGTCACAATTGTAGGTTAGTTCTTAAACTTTTAGGGAATAACCTTAAAATTATGTGTTGGTGTTTTGTACAAAACTGATAAGTGATAAATCGCCCTTCATGGTGATAAATAATGGAAGAAATACAAGAGTTTGTCCCAAAATAAAACATAAACAGAAATGTCAATATCAAAATTTGTCAAATAACGATAAGCACTCTTTATAAAGATACGTAATTAACCATGTCCGTTAGGTTTATTAAAAATAACGGCGTGACAGGTCGCTACTGCGCCGACTCTACGACGTATTACGATTTCAGTAACAAATGTGCTGACCAAAAACACTCTAATAAAAAATCCCTTAATATAGTATCTTTTAGTGCAATGTTAAACTAGACTTATTGCAATATATATTAATATAATATAATATATTAATTTCAAAGTCATAATACGTTAAGTTAACATTTTTGTTTAACCCACAAATTTTATTCTGTATTATTTGTATAGCACCTCACACAATATTTAATTGACACTTATTGTAACGTACCACTAAGATTTAACACAATTTAAAAATTATTTTTCTCAGGAACTGCTCAATCGTTTTGAATAAAAAAAATATTTAAATATTTTATTTTTATATTAGACAATATCGATCAAGATCTAATTATAGATCTGGTTTCAAGTATGAATCGTCAATGTCAAGCGGTAATCAGAAGTAGGGGAGGAAATTCCCGATATTGACTACCTTCATTCGTTTTTAGTGCTTCCGATTTCAATTTAAATATCAAGGTTTAAAACTTAGCTTCAATTCAATTAAATAAAATAAAGTAGTAAATGTATGCCTTTGATATAACATTCTGTATTTCATTTAAAAAAAGAGATAAAAACGAGAATAATTGCACCTGGTAAATTCTACAGGGTGCGACAAATATGTAGCACCAAAAAGGTATATTTTCAAACACCCTATATATGCCTAAGAATCGATTATTGACGTGGTCCTAAAGGTTCAAGGTTTAATTAAAAAAAAAAATATTTAGTGGTGCGTTAAATTTGATGCGAAGATTTTTGAACTCTTTTATTACATCAAGTAAGTTATTTATTCTTGTTTGTTGAGAATCTAACAGCTTCTTATAATTATCACTTTCAAAGAAAAATTTTTTGACCGAAGAACCAAACGAAGGAGGTATACAATTCGACTGTTTCTCTGCATGTTTTTTTAAATTCTCATATAGGTATATAATAAATAATAAATGTGCTTTTTTTTCATTTGATAGAAGACTATTAAGAATTGGTCCCATTAGAAAAAATCGACATTCAACATGTCCCACCCCTCACAAACTTCTCGCAAAGGGGGTTGAGGTGGCTATTTTTTCGAAAATCAAAAACGCTTTAATTGGGCATATTTCAAAAATATCATAGGTTTCCGAGTTAAAGCAGTGGTAAAGTCTGAAGTATGTGTTTCCGCTTTATATATATTATAAAATTGAAAACATGAGACGGACAAATTGAAGAATAAATTATATGTAGCGATATTTAAATTTGACATTATTAAAAAAATGTTTGGTTTCCGAATTACAGCAGTGAGAAAGTCTGAGATATGTATATCAGCTCACGCACTGCTTTATTGTTTGTACAAAACTTGTTTTTGTTTTGTGATTTAGTTAGTGTTTACCTTCTGACTGAATATACTGCTGTATATCAACTTACTTTCTAACCGAATATACAGCTGTAGGTTACATTCTTATACTTATTATCTTATATTTTTACATCTTTATATTTTTATATTTTTGTGTTATATTATATAAATTTATTTAATTTTAATTTTATTTTTAGTTTTGTCTTTGTTTTGTTTGTGTATTGTTTGATTTTGATATTTTTATTTTGCTTTGTCTACAAAATTTATATTTTTTGACAATAAAGCATTTCTCTCTCTCTCTAAGTATAAGCTACGCATTATCTTCTTTGCTGAACGTTGACTAATGTTACACAAAAAATTACAAAATAATATGAATTCCATTGGTTCTGGTACTTTTGACGTTGATGCCAAAAGTTATAAAGTACCAATAGAATTATTATTTTGTATTTTTCAGTGCATCAACCAATAAAATTAGTTCTATTTTCTGTAAAAAAATATTTATTTCTGCAATGTTTTCTTCACCGCTCTTTCTTCATTGTCTTTTAAGTATTCTAAATTATTTGTACGCATATATATAGGTTTTTCTTTTCACTCTTATTCTGATCGGACCTATAAAATGACATCAGTGTAATAAAAGTAACATTACGTTTCCAAATATATTTCAATTTAACTTTTACATTTTTGATATGTTTAGACCTACCTCTTTTCAGTACTTACTTCTTTTTTATCCAAATATCCTGCCATCATTGCGACTATTATCACACTTGATTTGTGTTTTTATACTTACCCGTCCGACTCAAAACCTAGTATTCGTTCAACAATATTATCAACCTCTATTCTAAACATTCTTGAAATTGCACCCGACAAAAATTCCGCACACCACTTCATGGGTTGATCACGGTCGTATAAAAAAAGTCTAGCAACACCACGTAATTGATGTAGGCCAAAGTATCCTGGAAGTTTTTTCTAATTCTTATTATAGCCATATTCATATTTGGCGTTAATGTCGTGTGTCGATTACTGTGAGAGAGAAGATAAATATAAGCAAGGCCAGATTAAATAATTCACGTATCGTTGGTGCCATGAATTTGATATTTCAGTTCAGTACAAATTAACTATCAATAAAGTAAATCCAAGAATCATTATTCCGGCAATCGACAATCGATTACAGCGGCCTGTGCGGCCAGACACTGGACAATCGCCTTCAAACGGAGAAATGGGGTTGATGAAATGTCTTTATTTATTCTAAGCAGTAAAGAAAAAATATATAGAACTTGGTATTTATACCGAGTTGGGCCACCAGATCGCGATCGGTTGGCATAAATAAACGAATTCTAACACTGGGATATTTTGTAGAGGAAATTAGGGAATTAACAAAATTTCTTAATTCTATTTATAGCAGTTCATTTTTCATCTCAGAATTATTCTCTGTCCTTGAAATCACTCTTATTTGAACAAAAATTCAAAAGTTACCTTTCTTGTATTAAGTTATATTCCTGACAATTTAAAAATTCTAATTTATGTTGCCTAACCAAGGAATAGGTATCTAGATCGTATCCACTCTAGCATCTAAAGCATAACATATATCTTAAATGTGTACCCCAAGTTGCAATCAATATAAATCATTATTACCTAGCTCATTATCTAAATACTGGGGATTATACGGGAACAGCGATCCAATCTTTGTTTTAAAATATACTGGAGATCACCGGTAAGCCTTTTGGATATTCCCATGCAATAATTCAATAGTTTTACATCATTAGCGATTATTATATTGGCCTTCTACCTACCTCGCTAGCTCGCTCGACTGACTCTCAGAAATATGTAATGTTGAAAGAGGAGATTTTGCCCATACTACTTGAAACTTTGAACAAATGACGACGCGTAAAAGTTTACAATGAGTTTAACAAAAACACAAGCTGGGATATAATATATCAGCAAAACTTGCATTTCAGAATATCAATAAAACCTTGCGCCAAGTACCTATTATATTTTTTGACAAAGTAGATATCGCAAAAAATGCTAGTTTGAGCGATAAATAGGGCTGCTTATTTTAGTATTAATATTAAGCTTGCTCTGGATTGTAAGGGGATACATTCTACAGTAGGTGTGTTGAAGTTAATCTGCCGTAATCATAGTCAAAACTTACTTTTATTTCAGTTCTATATGCATAGGTATTATCGTCCGCCATTCTGTGTCCATCATTCCTGCCTGTCATGCTAATATCAACAGTGTTTTTTAAAATTTTGATTTATTGGGCATTAAATTCTCACATGTAAAATTGATACAAAAAATATAAGTTCATTCATTTCTTTGATAATGCTATTCACTACACCTTTTATTTAGATTGTCTAAGAAACTTTTTACACAAAATGCGAGTAAAATAAATAAAAATAAAAAAGGCCAAACAATTTTTAATTCTGTTACCGTTGTAACAACATTCTGAAAACTTTATGGCTATAATCTATGCCAAATCATACACTTTATAAAATAGCATTTTTGATTGGTCATACCCAAATTCATAGACACAAGATGGCGGACGATAATACGGCTTGTAGTGCCGTTTATTATGAATACGGCTATATGTTCTTAAGAAACTTATTAAAAGCAAAGAAATGGATCGTAAGTAGTCACATTCTTTTTTGAGAATATTCAAAGCTAAGCAAGTTTCAAAGGTAAAACTATTGTGAAATGATTGAGTACCCTCTTGAGGCGTTCATATGCATTTGCAACAGAATATAATATTTTGCGTACATGTGCCTCGAACTAAACTAGATGTTCCTTTCCTATTACAACATCTCAACTTTTTTGCTGAATCGCTATCAATTGAATTATTTCCAGATCACTTCCCCAACTTATCTTTCCCATTTGATCTTAACCGTCTCTATATATTTCTATATATATATATATATATATATATATATATATATATATATATATATATATATATATATATATGCAATATATCTTTGTTATCCCTTATACCTTAGTCCTCCTCCTTCTGCTTCTTCTCTCTATCATTGAACCCAAGAGTGTTCATGAAAAAAAAATGGACATTGAGAGCAGCCGCATCGAATCCAATAAATCCCATTCGTTGGAGCTATTAATTTTGCAAAAAATCTAATAGAGAAAACGTGTCTTGTAAATCTCTTCGATCTGCGACGGTCTATATAGATGGAAGAAGTCTTGCGGCGCTGTTATGATTTGTGTCCGTTTGTGGTAGGCCGATATAATAGAAGAAGAAGTATATAGAGGTACCTATATGTATATATATAACGGACGATGCTCCGGAAGATAGTCAGCCCGCATCGATGCTCAATATTTCATAGAGATGTGCATACCTCCGTATCGATTTTGTGTACAGGGCGAAGTCAAAACCTTATCTGAAATGCACTTGGGCAAAAAGGTTACTAAAGGCAAAGAAGTGACAACCAGAGCAGCTTCGTTAAAGAAGTTAAACCAAGTTACGTGGACGCCACCGACTAATCATTGTATTTTGAAGAAAAAAATATTTTACAGCCAATAGGTAAACAGAAAGGAGTATAGCTCGATAAATTCAATCTGAGTTATGAAGTATCGACGAGGGGGAAAGAAACCATATGCGTTTTCATTCATCAATCAAAGCCCCTGACGCATTTCTTACATGGTTCACTTTAAACTTCTTCATCTTACAGCGTGTCTTTTTCCAACATAATCGTTCATTTCATTTGATTTTAAAATCTAGGACTATCTTCATCTCTTAGGTAATTTATTTGTAAGTCTTGTTTAGATAAATTGAGTCTGCCTTATACTAATTTTCAGTTAACCGTTTCAAGTTCCCATTTCAATTTGCATGCCCCATATGTGTGGTTCGTTGGACGTAATGATAATTTGTATATGCTATCTACGTCCTAAAACCCATATGTGGTTCGTGAAATAATGTTGGCAACATTTCTTGATCAACAAAATATAAACGAAAAGACAAAAAAGCAAAAAATATTAGGAAGAAGCTCACATGGTATAGGAGCTACCCAGACGTGATGACGAAAAAGTATACAAAAAACGTTGTTATGGGTGTTATACCAAGTTGAGAGATATTCTGTCATCCAAAGAAGCTTGTTAATAAGGGAAGAAAGTCTCAACATTGTGTCGTCAGTACAATCAATCATTGACTTTCTATATTCTCCGATTTTTTCTGCATTTGTACACACTAGTTTTTATTACACATTTCTTTTATTTTTCTGACCCAGATTTGATAAGCTGTATCTTAGTTATTTTTTGACCAAATAAATTTATTATTATACCAAAATGCAGCTGTTTCTTTCACCAGAGTCCTCGCAAGGGGAACATAACTGATACGTCCTGCTTAATAAAAGGCTATACTTCCAACATTGCATTGCGACCCAGATATGGTACGCAGCACTCATACATGGTCTATAAACTGGGTATAGACCATGGCACTCATAGACAAATAAATCTAAGACCCATATATGGGTCGTAGGACAGTAAACGTGTTAAAGACATACAAGGAATCAAAGATTAAGATCCTCATCCTTTTCTTCCTGCGACTCCCATAGAGAAAGTTGCAAGGTGATCTCTTGTCTTTTATAAATGAAATAATTTACTTCTTATTAAAACTAATACCAACTTTATTATAGATGAAGCTGAACTAAAAATATAAACGTTTTCCGTTCTTATTTTTGGTGAAAAGTAAATTATTTTTAATACTGACAAAATCACATTAAACATTCAAAATAAATGTTTATTTGAAAAAACCTACTCTTTTCTCAGGCTTTAACGAGAAAATCGTTGAAGTTTTGGTCAAATGTTCATCATAAACATTTCAAAATTTATAATATAAAATTTTCCAATTTCTAAGAAAAATATCTCTCAACCCCTTTCACTAGGTATTTTTGTAGAGAAATACATGTTGGATTTATCTGAAGCCTCTTTCAAATAGATGTAAAACCATCAAAAATGAAACACGCAAAAATACAATCGAATTGTATTCCACCTCGTTTAGTTGAAATATACTAGATTTCGCCTTTACAACGTCCCGAACTAAAGCCCGAAGTAAGCAACATAGCTGTCAAACAATTTTGTAAGTCGAAATGAATTTTTGTTACCTATCAATATGCACTTTAATCTAAACTTTCGAACAAGTTATTGACACTGGAAATCTTTCGATCTGATACGTTCACAATACATCAAACTGGAATTCTATCCCATTCAATACGTAGAAGATGAAAACTGATAGGACTATTACACAATATATATGTGAAGAGTAAGAGCTATCAGACCATTTCCGATCACTTTGTAAGCGACACTTTTAAAAAGCTCCGTTATTTGATCTGCTATCACTTCAACGGTTCAATTGAAAATTCACAGGATCAACTGTGCAAAAGTTCAGAGAATCATTGTCACTTCAACGTTCCTTATTGAGTGCAGGCGCATTGTCTTCCTTATAATTCGTTATTGAGTATGCTTGCTCTCTTTGGACAGCTTCGCATGGGTATTTTTTTTATCCCATTTGATATTTTTCTCTACATAGGAATATCCAGTGTTTTTGCTAACTGATTAATTACTGTATCCATCAAACTTAATTAACTATTGAATCGAAAGCAAATTTCCTACATCGTATAATTGAAGACTTTTTTTTCAATCTAATGCACTGCCGTTTTTCAGTGCTCATTGCCTCATCTGCCAATTATTTTGTTCACAAAACTAAGACCGACTATATTAGTAGGTGCAATGGAAAAAATACAAAATAAACTTAATTCTACTGGTGCTGGTAATTCTGAAGCAGAACAGTTATTGGTAGATAGAAGTACCAACGAGCACCAGGGGAATTATTATTTTATATTTTACCGTGCACCAACTAATAAAGTGGGGTAGTTTAAGAAAAAATCTCATTTTGAACTTAAAAAATATCATTTCCAGCCATGTTTAAATTGCACACTTTTTAAAAATAAAACAAGATATACAGCATCAGGAAAATGCGAGATTCTTACCGCCGTATTCTATCAAATATAAGTGTACGTTCAATAATTTCATGACTAATGAGACAATCAAAAATGTGGAAAAAATTATTTTTACAAAAATAGGTTTATTAGTTAGTAATTTAGTGCTAATACTTTTGAAGTTGTTGCCAAGAGTCATCTATTTACTGAAAACTGCACTAGGTACTACAACTCTAATTAGCATAGGAAGATCAATATTCTAATCGTGTCCGGATTTCAACAGATGTTTTTAATTCAGAGGTACCTGAGTCCAAAAACATTTTTCCAGTCATTGCTCGAACTATTTATTCATATTCACATTATTTTTTTTTGTATTTTTTGATACAATATAATATCTAACATTCATCTTCCTGATCTTATTTATTGTATAGTTAAGTGCATATTTTCTCATTATTTATGTGAAATAATTCCAACCCGTGTTCATTTCCTCTTATTATACGAAGTAATTCTTCGAACTTAGTGCAAGTGCATATCAATCACAACGTATTAATAAATTCTAGTAGTCTCAACTAGTCACAGTTTATGCATGGTATAAACAGATATTTTACTTTGATATATGCGTAGGTTATACAATATCGTCATATAACCAGTACCACAATACCCATGCCTCAATCAACTCAAGAGCAACTCAAAACTTGTCGGAATATAACATTTTTGTTGGCAAAACTTCAGTTTATAAAGCTCAAATGCAGGTACAATATACCTCAAACTACTCCTACTAATAACTGTTCTCAACACGATGAAAAGGTAACATATTTGACTTGTTCGCAGAATAAACAAAAACAAAGGATATATGGATTAGATTAAAACTTGAGATTATGTCATAAATCAAGTCTTATATCGAAAATGTTATGTAATGCTGAATTTCGCAATCATAACTCATGTGCGTGCCCCCCATTAATTATCCAAATTTCGTATGGATGAAATAAATAAAGCATTCACACACAGAGATAATATACTGAATGACGACGAAAATGAAACACCCATTAAATATCGAAATATATTTTCCGTAAATGAAACGGCTTATGTAGTTCATCAAAAAATCAGTTTCAAAACGACACCAGGATATTCAGGACGTTGTTGCCTTTGCGCTGTGGTCCCAGTCATTCCTAACTCGAATTACCGTGGATGCATTCTGCCAATCCTATTTCAATTTTCTCGAAATGAATTTTGGGCGTCCCCTAAAGGCATATCGTAAAAATTGTTTTAAGTGCGAGTAAAGCCAACTAAATCATAAATTCCTTCTAGCATCAACCACCAGCATCTGTAATTAGAACCAAATTTTTATCATTAGATATTTACTTTCATTACCTAAAATAAATGATTTGCCTACATTTCGTTAACATGTTATACTGGGTGTCGCATTTTCAGTGTAACGCAGTATATGTGAACGAACCATACGGTTCTTCAGATGAATGGAGCTCAAAGTTTAAATATTAACATATAAATCACCACCACCTGGGGCACTAGCCAAGTGTATCCTAAAGCCATAAATTATTTTTCATCTTAATTGCCTTCCACTACTACGTCTGATACATTTTCCGATAATATTTTCTGAACTTTTATGTCCAACAGTGCATAACATGTAGGCACACAGTTACACGCAAGACTAATAAAGATTTATTAAAATCAAATATGAGGGAATATAACCACAAAGAATCCCAATCCAGTCATCACATAGGTACTATTTTATTATTTCAGTTCGGAAAAATTATTTAAATAATGAGTTCGCTAATGCTGAAAGAGAAAAGTTGGACCACCCATATTGAGCAATATAAAAAATAAATCATCCTCAATAGGCCACGGAGTATGAGAACATATCTTTATTCAAGTTCGATAGCAATTAGTTTTCATTTTATAAGCATTGGGTGTGTTTAGATGAATGGTAAAATGGGAGCGTTGGGAAAAAGGTAGCAATGTGAATAAATCTTTATGTCTCTCATAAAGAAAGTTTCTTTAATTTCTTTTTAGTTCGACTTAAAAAAAACTGCATTACATTGAACTCTCTTTGTTTTGCAGTAAACATGCCTTACATTTAAGTTGTGATCTATTCATTTTTAAAAGGATTTGAAGAGCATTTCCAAGATCATTCTTCTGGCAAGATTACCTGGTTTACTTGAAACAGCTATACAATGAATTGAATATTCAGATACACCCAGTCAGTGGACAGTAATTCCAACAGAGAGAAAAACTTTGCTTACATTTGCAGCAATTCATCTCTTTTTAGAAGTATTTAAAGGGAGACCCCGCCACTTGGTTAAGGAGGGTGGCGTTGGTTTTGGCATCGAATCCCATATAGTGTAAGGGGCATATATAAATGACGGAATTATTTATCTTTTAAGGTTAAAATGTCACAGATTATTCATATACACTATCTATATGCCTTACAATACAGTAATGACTACTATGTATAATTCATATTAATTATTTAGACTATTTACCAAGCGTTATTTATTTATGTTGTTGGTGGCCCGTACTAGGGACCCACCGAACTTCTGGACTGCACCGTATTTCGGTTTCCACCGTACTGCCTGTCTCAACGAACTGCACCATACTACCGGTCTCCACATTACTTTGGTCTCCACAGTACCGCTGGTCTCCACCGTGCCACCGGTCTTCACCACACTACCGGCCTTACCGTACCGTATTCACCGTACTGACTCACTCGACTCATGCACCGGACTGACTTCATTGACTATACTGACTGAACACTGCAGCAAATCCTCTCCAATATATAGGCAAGCTCCTACATCTAGAATCTGCCACCGACATCTTCCAACGCCATGATCATTCCACCCATAGCGCGAACTCACTAGATGTTTCGGAATATAATCTCGACATTGGCATGTATCGTTGACCAATAGCAGTATGCCTTACACTCATACCACCCGGTCCCACTAACGACCGTACTCGCCAAGATGCTTCGCCCTGTGACAAATCGCACTCGCCTACCTCGATAATGACGATATCCCAAGTTCATTACAATAGGATATACATTTATTTGGTATGTTATTGATCTAATTATTGCTTCTACATCATACACATCCGTCTAAAAACAAAAGAATCGGTCAATTCTTCTGGGAAGTCCAAATAGTGGATGGACCTTGAGGAACGCACTCATGACATCAGCACGATTCCTTATTGCTTTGTAATGATGATTACATATATTATATGATGAACCATTTGATGGGGGACCTGAAAATGTCCAATATGTCGAAATTGTCTATATCAATATTTGAAATATTTAATTTAATAATGAATATCTACATGAAAATTTAAAGCTACCTTCATATTGGATTCATAGAGTCTATCTGCAAACATTTAGCGCATTTTTGATAAATAAAAAAATTACCTTATTACTCCCTAGGTATTTTGAAAATATACCATAAATCTCAACAAAGAAAAGCAACTATCAATTTGTCTAATATATTTATTTTTATCAAATATAATTCTGTTTGTAAAATACGAGCCATTACAATAACTCCCACTGGGAATTGATGAAAATAATTTATATTAATATAATTGGAAATTAATTCAATTAGTTCATTTTAATTATATTACGTATCAATAATAGATTTGTTGATTTTGAATAGAGGTAATATCCATACAAAAGTGCAAGCGTAAAGCATGACATGACATTGTCAATTGGGAATACTAAAATACACAATATTTAATAATTAATTAGGGGTATCGCAGCTTTGATTTCTCAACAGGAAAATGCTTTTATTATCATCTACATTATCCTGAATTAAATTACTTGCACAGTCAATGTGAAAAGAGAAGAAAAAGGCTCAAACTATTCAGCTTGGATGTTGACGTAAATGTAAATGTCTTCCCTATGTGGTTGAAGTTTTTACTTGGCTAGTTTTAGACTAGTTGGCTATTTTGATGGTAAATTATATTTCTACTAAATTAGGTATAAATATTGGTTGATTTGTATTCTATCCAGCTGGTTTTGAAACTATACAAGATTTATCACCAAAGTACAAACCACAAGAAAAGTAGGTTCCTACACGAATTAACCGGTGTTTTCGGCTATTGTACAAACTATCCACAGTAGTTATTTGGATAAAGTGTGAACTTAATATTCCTAGTGATTTATGGTTGGTTAATTTATTAGAAAAGTGAGTTAGTTTACTACTAACCTCAGTGATTTCAAAAAGCGTTACCAATCCTGCACATTTTATGTTGAGTAACTAGAAAACCGTTGATTATTTGAAAAATGTCCATTTTTGACAATGATCTTCTATTTAATCCTAGCAAAAAAAAAAGTTTCGATTAAAAACGAACCTCTTCCACTCCTTTGGGGATAGATATTTTGGGAAAAGAGGCATGTAATTTACCAAAAAAAAAACGAGCAATCGAATTATATGACTTCTTATTTTCGGAAGTCGACCAGAAAAGAACCAAGAGCAAAAAATTTTAAAACCTGCTTTTAGAGTTATCCACTAGTAATTAAATGTGAATGTAAGAAAAGTTGCAAAAATAAAAAGTTTAAATTTTATGTGTCCGGATATACATATAAAAGCAAGTACCTACCACCAGAAGCAATTTGCTTCAATAAAAATAATAACTTTCTTTTTTGTGTGGTTTCAATGATCTGAGTTTATTATAAATATTTTATAACAAAAATTGTATGTTTAAGTTACTCTTGTTACTCTGACTTATTTTTAAGTATTGACAGCAATGTTATTTTGCACCTAAGTGTAAATAAACTTCTATCAAATTCTCAATTAACCAAAATTAACTAATTAGTTTACATATTAACCAACGAGTTGGATATTATTTATTACTCGGAATATTAAGTTCACAGTTTATGGAAATAGTGTGAATAATTTGTACACTAGCCAAAAACTGGATAATTTTGTTTCGTTTTCTTGTGGTTTATAATTTGGCGATAAATCCGGTATAGTTTGTAACTAGCTGGATAGTATACAAACGAACCAATATGCATAAGTTTAGTAGAAATATGACTCTCCATAAAAACAGACGAACATTTGGATAGTTTGTATAGTATCCAGCTGGCAAGTAAACACTTTACATATACAAAGTTTGTTTTAAAATGTATCACTCTGAATCACGGTGTTTGAATAATGCTGTTTTATAGAGTTGATTCATCATTAAAGTTATGTTTGGTATTTCATTTTGAATTATTTTCTCAATACTAATCACAAGACAAGTTTTAGTATTATCTTTATTTATGTCAAATATTTTGATGAACTAATGTGTTAGGAGATTTTATAAGCTATCAAACAAAGATAATGTTTGAGCCTCGTGAACAAAACTCTTCATTTCAGATTCAATGTCACTATTCTATATTTATAATTCCGAAGCTCCTGGAATTGCTATGCCTCCAAATTTTGAATAGTATTTAGAATTTCAAATAATACGAACTGCTGCCCTCAGCTTAACCATACTTCGTAATTGATGAACTATTGTGGTGTACTATTGTTATTTATTTTAACTAATAATTTCTTATATCTTAATTAACTCTGGTAATGATTCCACTTTTTATAGAATGGTGCTGTACAAGAGTTGGAGTTAATTCCTCAGAGACATAAGTTACTGTTCTATCAATCTCAAATTCATGAATCCATTATCTGTGCCAAAATGGCGCATCTTTCACTAACCCAGCCGTCGTTAACTAAAATACAATAATGATGATAGTTGGTAATTATGTGTTTATTTGTTTTCAAACTGGCCGTTTTGCTCAGGCGTTAAGCTCGAAATGTACAGATTATTGTATAAATCTTAATGGGAAATTATCGGTTATTTGTGACAAATTTCTCAAACGGAGACCCACTTCAAAAACGGAGGAGGTATACAATTTGGTTGTATGATTGCTTTGTTTAATATGTTTTTTTGTGTTCGCTTAATAAATGTTTTCCGACGTTGATGTTTTTTAGGATTTGGTACCTAATTGTAGAAAAAGTCTCCGCTGTTTGTCCGTCCGTACTTCTGTTAGCGGGCTCTATCTCATGAGCCATAATAAATAGAAAGCTGAAAATTTCAGACATTAAGTCCGTCTATTCTTCTGTCAGCAGGCTGTATTTCATGAACCATATTAGGTAGAGAGTTGACATTTTTAGAAAATGTGTATTTCTATTATAAACACTGGAATTTGGCTTTTGTAATTGTACGGCACCCTTCTTGTGAGAATTCGACGAATTATCTTATTCGAAAAAGGTGTGTTATGAAATGGTTCCTTATAAAACAAATTTAAAATCCAACTTTTCCTTTCCCCAAAAACTACCTCGATCGTTGTGGAGACTTATTTTTCCAAAATCAATGATTTAATGGTTTTTGAATTACAGAAGTAGTAGAAATATTTGTGTCTCTGAATATAAGTGAACCTACAACCAATTTTATGAATAATGATAGAATCAAAAATGTGAAACAAAGAATTTACATAACAACTAGGTTCGAATTTATTTACTGGATGCTTTGAAAATACAAAAAAAATATAATAATTATATTATTGGAGGTAACTTTGAAATTGCGCATTTATAGGTTGGCCAAAAGTATTTCTATAGGTAGTACAACAACTGAGAAAGTCTGTCCTAGTTTTTGTAAAAACAATATGACGAATGGTTTTTATTGTAAATGTTTGATTGAAAAGAAATATCAATCACCCCTTATGTAGCTATTCTTCATTCCTCTTGAACTATGTTGTAGTTGAAAGCTATTTTAAATATGACACATAGCTACAAATTTTTTAATCACCACATAAAAAATTTCAACATGTAAAACATTGTGCTATATTTTCCTCATCAGGACGCTACTATGATGTGCACGATTTACTCTCAGCAAATTTAATTAATATGGAAGAGATTTTAATTATAAGTTTTCGTTTTATGACCGTCCTGAATTCATATGTTTGCACGCTATTGCAAAGATCCTCATCGATTGTATAGTTAGTTGTGGGCTTTACTTTTACTCGTAATAGTTAATAGTGAAGGTAAAAAAGAAACACGAAAAAATCCGTAGGTAGCAAGCACATGCTTTCAATGAATAGTGTGACTAAAAGCACCCTAATGGAAGAGATACGGTTGCATTAGTCCAAGAGCTAGCTACAGATTAGCTGGCTGATGATAATGAAATGTTCATGTAATTACAATAATCTAAGCGCATATAACAAAAATTCCGAGGGCTCGCAGCTAGCGGATAGGTGAGTTTATTTTATTTCTCTCACTTTTAAGAAAAAATAATTCAAACAAAACTTATAAATAGTTACAGATCACATCAACAGGGTGTTTCGAAATAAGTGCAAAAGTTCTTCCTTGTCGAAAATTAAATGGGGTCTTTCATGTAAAGGAAAGCTCTCAGACCTTTCCTTGAAAAGTTACATGCTTCCAAAAATGAGAAAGAAAATTATTTTTTTCTTTCTGTAAATTGCTGAAAAGATGAATGAATGGCATTTGTGGGCATAATTTTGAAACACTACAATTGTAGTCACGAATAGTGCAAACAAAACATGACAGCCAGATAGCCACCTATTAGATTTTTTCGAATACATTTACAGAAGATTGTATTTTATTTTTTTATTAAGAAACTATTGCTTTTACGGACTAAACAAAAGAGTTAAAAAAGCTGGCAATAAATTGTCCTTTTCAACAAATATTTTTAAATTAATCAATATTATTTCTTCAAAAAGTTCTGATAAAAAATGTGTTACGGTCCAAAATATTTCTTTGGAAACCTACCTCCGGCCTAGCTCAGTGGAGGCCTGTCGTGAATTCTGGGTGGTTACCGATGGCAGTGAACTTAGTTAAGTCGGTCTCTCAGACCGTAAGGGCGCCACCAGTTTTTTCCTTTGTTTTAAACAAAATAAAACAAAAAAACTGGAAAAGATATTTACTATGTTCTAAGTACAAAAAAAACAACGCAAAAAAAAAATAACAGAAATTATATAAATCTAAACAAACTATCTGTCAGAATTATCAGTTGTGTCTGGTGTGTTTATTAAAAATGAAACTAAATAAATCGAGTTGATAAAAGTAACAGTAATGACATCTGTAAATCATAAACCCAATAAAACAGCTGCTTTCTTGGTTGTCGAAATAATTGGAATAAAATATAACTTAATATAAATATATATAAACATCGATCATATAAAGAAAGGCTGTGATGACCTAAAGGGTACGTACGAATTTTGGTAAAATATTTGTTATCTTTGCCGCTCTATCCCACTAGATAAAATAAATATGCACAATGACTGTTACAAATTCAATATTACCACTTGAAGAGTGAATGATAGCAAAACAAAATATACATATATCAACAGGTGTCGACTTATCGTGTGGAATCTCCAGGCCATTTGCCGTCCACTTGAAGATGGTGTCGAGCTAGTTGTTCCGGCGTCGATGTATACGCTCTCGGATATCGATCAAGGGCATCTAGAACCTCTGCGAGAAGATAATGCGATCACCATTCAGGGGGGAACAGGTACCTCCGGGTTCCTTATCAGCAGACTGTTAAGGAAATAATTTTTAGGAGATCGCAATCGGGCGTTGATGAAATTGATCCCACGAAAGTAGCCTGTAAATTCAGATTTGTCTAAGCTCGAGGTATTCAAATCACGACTGACTAAGAGAGCACGTGCACGAGGTGCACTTGGTGGGAATTAGAGTGGTGCATGCACTATGACTATGAGAATAACACTTACATTCCGATTATCAGAAAAATTGTTAACAGTACCTGAGATGTTGTGCGGCTACTTAGATGAGGGTGGAGATAGCTTTCTAAGAATCCGACTCGATGTCGAGCGCTCCAGGTGCGCAAATTCCTAGGGTCTGAATCCGTCACTGACGATATGAATTAGCAAAAGCTTCGAAGTATACGAACAACAAACTCACGACAAGCTAATTCTTTAGATAAACCACTAGAAATTAAGAAAACTACGTCTCCACGTCTTTCACTTTTCAACAGCAGAAGCTCTAATGGCCACCGGAATTTCGTAGGCGGAGAATTTCCCACTCTGAATTTTGACTCTCCTTGGTATCAGATTTTGCTACTCTGAGGCGCGAATTTCAAATTTCGCGGGGAAGAAATGTACAACTAAAAGGATAGTAATTTTCCAATGACAATGTTTGTTGTAAAATTAAAACAAGGAGTTGAAACAATAACTGTTGACGAAAACCCAAAAAAAAAATCCAAACCGTAACACTCTCCTCTTACCTCCTATCGGAAATTTCCGAAAAATTTCACTTCTCGCCAACAAGAGAACTTGGCGATTGATCGAAAATAAACCAATGAGAAGGAATGATCCATAAACTAATTGAATCGACAGCTTAAGCTAATCGGAGTTATCGATATAGGCTTTCAGGTCTTTTACGTGCCAATGTCGTCGGCCGCAGTTGTCATCACCCTCGAGCACATAAGTACCGTATCCGATTCTTTGACGTACCCGGAAAGGTCCGATATATCGTGGTGCTAGGGATGCCGAGTAGTTGTTTGTGGCGTCCGACAATCGATAGTTCTTACGCCACACCAAGTCACCAGGGGCAAATTGAACATCCCGACGTCGAAGATTATACCGTTGGGCGCTTTGCTGCTGAGCCTTCTGCAGACGCTTATGAACAAGTTGGTAATGCCCCTCCAACTGATCTGCTGGTAACTCCAACCGTTCACCAAACTCTACATCGTCAGTTGATTCCAGTGCACCGAACAGACGACCCGATCGTATGAATTCACGTCCAAAATTTAATTTGTACGGTGTGAACCCGGTGGTTTCATGCCTTGATGTTCGGACTGCGCAGGCTAATTTCTTAATCTCTACGTCCCACGTTCGATGGTCCGCATCCTTAATAAATGAAACTAACATAGACTTCAGGGTTTTATTTACCCTTTCCGTAGGATTCGCCTGCGGATGATAAACGGGATTGTACCTTATTTTCGAACCGTAGCGTTGCGCTAGGTTTTTAAACTCGCGACTGATATACTGGACACCATTATCGGCAAGAATAAGCTGAGGTGCACCGAATAGGAGAAAAATCTCTTCCTCTATTAACTTAGTCACAACTTTAGACGACGCCGCACGAAGCGGAAAAAAACGAACGAATTTGGAAAATGTATCCACCACAACTAAAATGTAGTTGTGACCTTGTTTCGAGCGGGGAAGAGGGCCTATCAAATCGGTCGATATGATTTTCCAGGGTCGGTCTGCAACAGGATTCGGTGTCATAAGACCTTTCGGAGCAAGTTGTTCAGGTTTCGACGACTGACAAGTACGACAACCACGTACATACCGAGCAATATCGGCGCGCATCTGGGGCCAATAGTACAGAGACTTTACTCGAGTCGCTAAGTTGGCATGAAATTGTACAGAAGAGTTTATTTCGGATTCGCGGCCCAGTTTTTCTTCCAATGCGGCTTTAATATTTAACACCTCAGCTATAATTCCCGAGCGCGTCTTCTTTTTCTCCGCAGTATCCGCGGACGGAACTCGACTTACGCGCCCGAACAGATGAGCCAACTGGGCCTTAAGCTTTAAGCACGTACTGTCAGTCACCTCTCCCGATAAAGCAGTGACCCCTGCCTAAAGCGTTTCGACCTTTTGAGTGATAACCCTTATCTCCTCATCAAAAGTACCCGGTACATCGTGTTTCACACCAGCCCCTGATCGCTCTAACCGCAACAAACTACGCAACCAACTACGCATGGAATCGACAGTACCAGTCTCCGAAAGACGACGAACTTTGAGCTCGTACATCAGTTCATCCTGCGTGAGATAGTTGATGTGTCCACTAACAAGTTGTAACGACATATTGAATAATGTCAAATCAGTGCACGTTAGATAACTCAATCGTGGTGCGCAAAAAAAAACAAAAGATCTAGCAAGGCAACAAGTCTCCCTTAACAAATAATGAAATGGATGAGGTCCAATTCGGAAGAAAGAAGAGAAAAAAAAAAAAAAAATAGAAATAAACACCAGCCACAACTGACTAATCCACTGCCAAAGAAACCCACAAAAGAAGAATGGAACAAGTCGGGCCCCACGTTGGGCGCCAAAAATTCTGTTACGGTCCAAAATATTTCTTTGGAAACCTACCTCCGGCCTAGCTCAGTGGAGGCCTGTCGTGAATTCTGGGTGGTTACCGATGGCAGTGAACTTAGTTAAGTCGGTCTCTCAGACCGTAAGGGCGCCACCAGTTTTTTCCTTTGTTTTAAACAAAATAAAACAAAAAAACTGGAAAAGATATTTACTATGTTCTAAGTACAAAAAAAAACAACGCAAAAAAAAAATAACAGAAATTATATAAATCTAAAAAAACTATCTGTCAGAATTATCAGTTGTGTCTGGTGTGTTTATTAAAAATGAAACTAAATAAATCGAGTTGATAAAAGTAACAGTAATGACATCTGTAAATCATAAACCCAATAAAACAGCTGCTTTCTTGGTTGTCGAAATAATTGGAATAAAATATAACTTAATATAAATATATATAAACATCGATCATATAAAGAAAGGCTGTGATGACCTAAAGGGTACGTACGAATTTTGGTAAAATATTTGTTATCTTTGCCGCTCTATCCCACTAGATAAAATAAATATGCACAATGACTGTTACAAATTCAATATTACCACTTGAAGAGTGAATGATAGCAAAACAAAATATACATATATCAACAGGTGTCGACTTATCGTGTGGAATCTCCAGGCCATTTGCCGTCCACTTGAAGATGGTGTCGAGCTAGTTGTTCCGGCGTCGATGTATACGCTCTCGGATATCGATCAAGGGCATCTAGAACCTCTGCGAGAAGATAATGCGATCACCATTCAGGGGGGAACAGGTACCTCCGGGTTCCTTATCAGCAGACTGTTAAGGAAATAATTTTTAGGAGATCGCAATCGGGCGTTGATGAAATTGATCCCACGAAAGTAGCCTGTAAATTCAGATTTGTCTAAGCTCGAGGTATTCAAATCACGACTGACTAAGAGAGCACGTGCACGAGGTGCACTTGGTGGGAATTAGAGTGGTGCATGCACTATGACTATGAGAATAACACTTACATTCCGATTATCAGAAAAATTGTTAACAGTACCTGAGATGTTGTGCGGCTACTTAGATGACGGTGGAGATAGCTTTCTAAGAATCCGACTCGATGTCGAGCGCTCCAGGTGCGCAAATTCCTAGGGTCTGAATCCGTCACTGACGATATGAATTAGCAAAAGCTTCGAAGTATACGAACAACAAACTCACGACAAGCTAATTCTTTAGATAAACCACTAGAAATTAAGAAAACTACGTCTCCACGTCTTTCACTTTTCAACAGCAGAAGCTCTAATGGCCACCGGAATTTCGTAGGCGGAGAATTTCCCACTCTGAATTTTGACTCTCCTTGGTATCAGATTTTGCTACTCTGAGGCGCGAATTTCAAATTTCGCGGGGAAGAAATGTACAACTAAAAGGATAGTAATTTTCCAATGACAATGTTTGTTGTAAAATTAAAACAAGGAGTTGAAACAATAACTGTTGACGAAAACCCAAAAAAAAAAATCCAAACCGTAACAAATGGATTAGAAACCCCTTTCAAAAAATCTGAACAAACTTAAAAATATTCACAGTTATCCTTTTTATTGGTAGAAGATGCCAACAAAATGCCATTCCTTTATCTCTTCTACAGAAAGAAAAAAAGATTTTTCATTCTCATTTTGGGAAGCATGTAACTTTTCAGGGAAAGGTCTATGTAGAGCTTTTGTTTACATGAAAGACCTCCTTAAATTTTCGACAAGGATTTACCTCCTAAAAACTTTTGCACTTATTTGGCAACACCCTGTGTAATCGAAAGATATTTTTAACTAAATCTACTCAATGACTACTTTTTCTGATTTTATGGTGGGCACTAGTCCAAACATATCCATTAACGAAGAACGCCGAGATAATATGTGGACGATCGATTTTTACATCAAACTTGAACTTAATATCTTTATAAATGCTACCTCTATCGTGTTTACAAATAAACAAATAAGATCAAATGTATTAAGCCGAACTTTCGAACATGTTTATTCTCTTCTTCAGGGCAACCTACAAATCGTTACAAAATTATTTAAACAACAACTTAATAGTATCTTAAAAATACTTACAATCGTGAATTTAGCATAAACTAGCTAAAAACAGGAAAGATTTTATAGCCATCAATTATAAAAGTCATAATTTATATTCGTAACATGATAAGGTAGAACTAATCTAGATAAAAATTAATAATTCTAAATGATCTTTATATGTTTGTGGCTATTTCAAGAAGGAGCACATTTGAATTAAAATTATTATTAGAGATAGAAGAGAAAGAGAAAGAAGATACAGATTATACCTACATTTAAGGATATCATAACATCATATAAATATATAACACCGACTAGACTGTTTGGAATTAATATTATTTTATACTTTTTCCTGCATCAAATAATAAAGTCCTAGTATTTGTAAAACAGAATAGTTTTTGCCCGTTACCTATCGAGAAGTTGTGCAGTTGCAGTAAGAATGAAAACTTTTGGCACCAACTTCACAAGTACCTGCACCAATAGAAATAAGATTATTTTGTATTATATTCTTTGCTTGTACATAATTGTTATTGTTCAGTAATCCAAAAACATCGTCGCGGAAATACGCATTTTGTAGACTTAACCAATGCTGTTAGTCGAAAACCGTAACTCGTATGGAAAAGATGTCCAATATAAATGTTGCTACAAATAATCTGGTCTTCAATTTGGTTGCCATAGATTTCCAATTTTGGAAAGAAATTACCCCCTCCACATAGCGATAATACATATATCTGAGATTTTAATATCGCTGTAACTCGAAAACCGTAACTCTTTTGAAAAAATATTCAATTTAAAGGATTCCGGATATTGTCCTATCTTTACTTCTGCCGTGTCAGATTTTTGATTTTCGAGAAAAATTAGAGGGAAGGAGATTTCGGATTTAAGTTTTACAAATATGAGAATGGGACCACTTCTCAAGTCTCTTCTTTCAAATAAATCAAAAATCATCAAAATCGGAGTACGTTTACTATATAGGAACAGCGCGCGCACAAACCAGAAAAAATGTCGACAGTTGATTTATATATCTCCTCCGTTTGGGTTCGTCGGTCAAATAGGCTCTTAAATGGTTAAAGATTGTCATAAACACAATTTTTTTGACCATAAAATTAAAAAGTTTGTTAAATGTGGCTATTAAACTATTTTCTTTTTATTTAAACAAAAGTAAATCATCGCAGCTATACTATAATGTTTATTTACTCAGATTATCCTGAAAAACTATTCTGTCTTTGGAATGTCTCATAAATTTGCGGAAAACCCATTGAAAATAAACGATGCACTGACATTTGAACCTATAAAACATTCCAACAACTTTTAATGGAAACTCACCCTTGTTCCGGTTACGTAATTAAATATACTTCAAATGCTTGTCGTAGTTTTATCGCTTTGAAGCAAACTTTCCAAGAATGACCAGGCCGAGTTGGAGTTAGAATAGGTTGTGTTACCAATACGGACTTTTCAAAGCTGGAAGGTAGGTAGTTTTCTTGTCGAACGTGATTAAATTATTTGATAGGATTTGAAGTAGGTAGATACTTTATTAAATTGCTCCTGAAATAGTAACTTAAGTAGCCTTTATTGTATTGAATAAACAATGTCATTTCCGAATATAGGACAAATTTGGTTGGTTGTCCATACTCTCTCTCTCAATTTGGAAAATGAATAAAATATTTTTTCTCAATATAAATTAACTTGTAAAACTTCTGTAAAAATCACATTCTAATTATTGACCCATTTCATGGAAATGACAACATGCCTGTAACAGTTTATAAAATTCTAAGTTATACATTAGAATTAGAGTGATTCTTAGAAAGGTGTACTCGTTTATTTTTTAATGAATTTTCTTCTCAACTCTCTCAAAAAGCAAATATGATGTCGACGTGGGACTGTTTTAACTCGATGCTGTAGCAATGTTGTACTCGATTTTTCTTAATAAAATTTTGTGAAGCAAGTAATTTCAAAATGTCAGCCATCAAAATATGTAAACAGAGGAAGGAAACTGACCGATAATTCATAAGTACATTACTTACCTTACCAAACAGCACCACAGCTCTGGGTGGGCTTTGGCCTCCTCTACAATTGACCTCCAAGCATCCTGTTTTTTAACTTAGAACCCCATCCCCTAACATTCATAATTCGGAAATCTTCTGTGGCACTATCCATACATCTCATTTTGGGCCTTCCTCTTCTTCTCGTGGTCTAAGCCCTGACATTCACCACTTTTTTAGGCATTCAAGAGTCGTCTATGCCTTGAATGTGTCCAAACCGATTGGATTCGGCTCGTGTTTTGATGAAACAAACAATGGTTTGGCTTTGCAGAATGTCGTTTATTTCACCTTCCTTTCGATTCTTCTCAACCTGTCTTTATCAGTCTCTGTTTGCGGCTCTGTTTTACCGCCATATGTCACTACTAGGCGAATCAGTGTTTTATAGATTTGCAATTTTGCTTTGCGGTTTAGGATTTTGTTCTTCAGTAGACTAATATTTGCATAATCGGACCTGAATCCATATCTTCTATTATTTCTTTGATGGACCTTGAACATTGCACTTTGTTATCAATCAGATCTCCAAGGTAATTGAAAAATGTTACTCCCTTGAAAAATCTGTGATCAATTACGAGATCTACCGGTTTCTGTATTTTGTCTGCTTGACGCGATCATGTGATTTGCTGTCAAAGAGACAGAATTTCTTCGCTTTTTCTTCTAGGTTTCTGAACACCACATCTCTGGATTTGGTTCATGCTATCAGTCCAACGTACTCCACATAGGCTCATATTTGTGTTGACTTGTTGAATATTGTGCCACGTGGTTCAAAATGCTTGATGACAGAGTGTAGTACAAAGGTAAACAGTGTTGCTGAAAGCAAATCTCCCTACCGAATCCCTTTATTGGTATTAAATGAGTCACTCAGATGATTGTTTACCTTGACTTCATTATTTGATCCATTTATTGTCATCATTTTCAGCTTGCTAGGCAATTCTAGATCTTATAGTGCTTCTTCTATTTTGTCTATTCTATGAAGACTATATAGAGGTCGATGTCATGTTCATTACATTTTTCCATTTTTGACGCAAAATAAAGATTTGGTCTGATGTACCTACTTTTATCTTGTCTAAATACACATTGGTATTCTCCGATATTCGTCTGAGATATTTTTTGCAATCGATCATTTAATATGAAAGTTAGCACTTTGCTATGTTTGCTTTAAAATTCCTACAATTCATCCTGTTACATAATACGTATATACGGTTATAAATAAAAGATTTGCAAGGGATCAAATAATACCTACGATGGAGACTCCTGATTTGATTTCAATCAAGTATCTACTGAGAAATTTCTATTCAAATTCAACTCCAAAGGTCCAAGTCATAGAGCTAGTTTATATGTTTGCGTGTTTCCTTTAGTGCACTAATTTTTGACTGACTTCCCAAACGAAGGAGGTACACAATTTAATTGCCTGTTTGTTTCTCATATCTCTTTTCATGATGATTATTCTTATAATTGAGAGAGAACTGCAGAGAACATTTCCTAATAAAAAAATATGGAATCCAACATGTCATTTTCTCCAAAAACATCGCCCAAATTTTTTTTCCAAAATTTAAAATTTACAACTTACAACATTAGGAATGCGGAAAATCACTGAATGTAAGTAAACATTCAACAATTTCGATGATTGATGAAATACTGAATAAATATTTTTTACAAAAAAATGAACCGACGTTATTAGTTGGTGCACTGAAAAATATAAACTAATATTAATTCTATTGGTGCTGTTACTTTTGAAGTTGTGCAGTTGCAATTAGATTGATAACTTTAGGCACCAACTTCACAAGTACCAGCACCAATAAAATTAATATTAGTTTATATTTTTCAGTGCACCAACTAATAACGTCGGTCCAATTTTTTGTAAAAAATATTTGTTTCACACTTTTGAGTGTAACCTTAGTCACGAAAATCGTTGAACCTTCAATAATACCAATGAAGATATGCTTGTAGTTGTTATTATTGAGATCTCAAAACATCGCTGCGGATATACGCTTAAATATTTTAGATGTTACCTTTTTTAACACCGATTTAACTCGAAAACCATAACTTTAAGGAAAAAATGTTCATTATAAATGTTGCTACAAATAATTATGTCTTTCATGTTGTACCCACAGATTTTCAATTATCGAAAGAAATCGCCATCTCCACATAGCAAAAACACATATATTTGAGAATTTAACATGCCTCTATCTCGAAAACCGTAACTCTTTGAAAAAATTTTCAATTTAAACGTTTCTTGATATTATCCTATCTTTAATTATTCCACCTCAGATTTTCGATTTTCGAAAAAGTTTGCCACATCCACCCCTTCGGGGGTGGTTTTTGGAGGAAAGGAAATTTTGGATTTGTGTTTTTATGAATATGGGACCATTTCTCAAGCTTTCTCTTTCAACTAAATCAAAAATCATCAAAATCGGAGCTCGTTTACTATATAAAAGGCGCGCATAAACCAAAAAAAAGCAGACAGTCGTATTATATATCTCCTGCGTTCGGGATTCGTCGGTCAAAAATGTGATGTTTTTTATCAAAATCGGAGTACGTTTACTATATACAAAGCACGCATAAACAAAAAAAGGGGGTCAATTTTTCTAGAAAATCGAAAATCTGAGACGGCAGAATTAGATAGAACAATTTCGGGAAATGTTTGAATTGAACATTTTTTCAAAAGAGAAAAGATGTCAAATATGTATATTTTCGCTATATGGAGGGGACAATTTCTTTCGAAAATTGAAAATCTCAGGAAATATAGTTACGGTTTTCGAATTACAGCAGTGGTAAAGTCTAAAATATATATAATTTAGATTTATGAATAATAACAAGTATCTACAAGCAAAGCATATACATGGGAAATGGCATAAGTGAACGTTCAGTGTTCAACGATTTTCGTGACTTATGTTACACTCAAAAATGTGAAATAAATATTCCTTACAAGAAATTGTACCGACTTGATGCATTGAAAAATACAAAATAATATTAATTCTGTTGGTGTTGGTACTGGTGAAGTTGGTGCCAAAAGTCTTCGATTAAACTACAGCTTCATAGATTCAAAGTTTGTACCAATACCAGTACCAATAGAAATAATATTATTTTGCATTTTTCAGTGCACCAACTAATAAAGTCGATCCAGTTTTTTGTAAAAACTATTTATTTAAGGATCTATAGTAACCTAGTACCTATACGGAAGAAAGTTAGATATTCTTTATCGAAAATCTTTGGAATTAGAACACAAGAATTATGACCTTCATGTCTTCATATCAGTTATTTTTAGATGCCAAATGTATAATGCCATGATAAAAAGACCAGTAAGATTTCCACATCAATCTCGAATTGAGTTCCCTTTTTACTTTCAACGCTTTTTGTTTCAGTATCAGTCGAAGTGCTCGAATTAGGTCCCACAGTCTATCAACAATTTAATTACAGCTACATGAATTATTACTCTGTTCAAAATTCAACCAATTTACATCAAAGAGGCTGTGAGGCCGTTGCATTACCTAATTATTCGATTCTATGGGGCATTTCTTTAGAATGTGACACTGCTGCAAGGTTCACAGGATCGTTCCAAACAAATTATACGACTCGTTCCTTTAGATATGTATGTCTACATTCAAAATATATACCGAGAAACGACAAAGTTTCCATGAACGAATCCGGAAGTAAGTCTTGGAACTTCAAAGTACCTACTTATCTGAAAGACGAAAGTTAAACAGAGGTAATCGTTCTCGCGGAAATTTAAAGCATAGAACATCTTATTCCAAAGATTAATCGGTATGTAGGTTATTATCTTGATTAATTGTTCATTTTGACTATGATTATGATTAGCACACAAATTTGTTAGTTTGATTTCACCTGGTACAGAATAGATTTTTGACCGACTTCCAGAAGGAGGAAGAATTCGGCTATTTGATTTGTTTACGTTCATTCACGCTTTTCGCTAAGTAAACTTGCTCCGATGATTTATTTGAAAGAGGTGTCTTGAGAAATTCGTTGTATATTTAAAAATGTTAGATCCAGCTATTACTTTCCTCCAAGAAGTTAACCCAAGGGAGATGGAGGAGTCAATTTGTTCAAAATTAAATAAAAAATACTGAAAAATTTAAGAACATTTAAATTGGACATTTTTCTTGAAATGTAATGTTTTCCGAGTTACAGGGAATAGCAAAAGTCTGAAATATATGTGTTTTTGCTATGTTTTGAACTCTTTGAATAAAAGTGGATATTCAAGGATTTTGATGACTAATAATACAGTTATAAATGTGAAATATTTTTTTACAGTTAGTAATACTGAAAAATACAAAATAATGTTAATTTTATAAATTCAGTTATATGTAGATTGAATACTTTTGTTACCAACTTCAAAGGTACCAAAAAAATTATCAACATAACTACCTAGTAGGTAGAATTGATTTACATAATCTATTGTTATTAACTGAAGCGAAAGAAAATGTGATCTAACTATGTGTATACGTAAGCTTCAGGATAAAAATACCATGGTAGCTAGCAAAGAAAGTATTGTAATATTTTTATATGATGGCTTGTTTTTGCGAGATTCTTTAGAAAATAAAAATAGTGGTTATTCCAAGTACCGACAGATTTTTTTTATTTATATCAAAAACATTGGAGATTGGAACGATCTATTTCTTACCAAACTTGATAAACAAATAGAAAATGTTCCGCATATTTGATGATCACTTTGAATGTCTGTCTGTCTTTCCGTCTGCTTGTGACATCCCATTATCTCTGAAACTACTAAGGAAAACCTATGCGAATATTCGGTGTAGTTACATAAATTTCTCCAAGCGAGCCCGACTCACACTTGACGGATTTGTTCTATTAATTGAACAGTCAGTAATTTACTTGTTTACAGTCAATCTGGCGAACGCAGCGAATCGGAAGGATTGGCATCAGAAAAACCGAACAAACGCCATATCGACATCTACGAATCAATTTGTTGCAATCAAGTTGCCCTTCAAGCTCTCGGAGGAAAAGGACATTTCCTGCCCCACCCTTCGAGCAAACTATAATAAAGCTAATAAAAAAAAAGGAATCGTCTGAACCTTAAGGAGGTCCCACGATGCTCAAAGAAAGAGCACCGATGCGCGAAGCACGTTTGTTTTATTGCCATGTGGCCGTGAGCGGTTGAATTGGTTACTAATCCTGGAGTTTTTTCCGGGCAGTGAATCAATTATTGAGATGTCGTCTCCATGGAGAATGGGAGAAAATAAAATATTCCAATTACCAGCAACGGGGTCTAATTAAATTTGTGCCAGTACAAATTTTGTTATTGCGTTCAAAAAGTTAATGTTATGCAGATTCAACGTATGCAGTTTGGTTTTTTAAATTTAATTTAGAATCTCAATTGATGCTAATAACAACAGTGCAGTGCTGATTTTTGTTTATTCCATTGCTTTGTTACCAGAATTTATTTACGTTAGGTTGACTTCAATAATTATCGAACATATAAAATGTACCTTGGAAATATGAGGACGATAATATTAGTAAGTTTGTCAACAATTTTATTAAAATTCTATAAAAAGTTTGGAAAAACATTAATGGAGTATCATCAGACAGATCTTCTTAAATGCCTATGAAGCGTATTAATTCTCTGTAATCACGATTGTTCTACCAAAAATGGACCGAAAATTATCTAACTGTATTATAAAACCATAACTAAGAATACAAATTAAACTCAGTAAAAAAAACTTATAGCTAATATTTTAATGGCATTTCTAATCTGTTAACTCTATGGTCTCAAATCTCAACACACATTTAATGGTTATTTTTCACCTGATTAGATCCCTGTGAATTGTGCATTTGAAAATTTATGACCTATTTTCTCTTTGTTCCAGGTAATAATGTTTTTTTTGAATAAAGTGGAAGAAAGCTCTTCTCAAATGAAGGTAACAAATCATATACCACATAACATCAACCCAGAATAATAAGAGTCGTATAACAAATTCCAAATGATTTGTCATATTTTTTTAAATTCATGTTACAGAATAAATGGATGATATTCAAATATGAACCTAGCTGCCAATAATTCAAAGAATAGCCAAGCACCTAATTTAAATCGTAGGAATAGTCGCATTTTTAATTTGAAGTTTCTTCAAAGAAAGCTCAGCAGCGATGCTCTAAGTGAAATATGCATCTGGAGGGATATTTAAGAAATCATATTTTTTTGATTATTATACAGACTGTCCCATCGGACGTGGGCCAACATGGCTATCTTTGTTAATCGTGGAGATTAATTTGATATGTAACATGCAACATTTGCATTCACCTACAGTTGCATTAGTTGGCCCCCAAGATCATCGGACCTCACCCCTCTGGATTTCTTTCTCTGGGGTTATGTTAAAAATAAAGTGTATGGCGTACTTAACTACAAAAGCCTGGAATAACTACAGAGAGCGGTCTTAAATACCATTAGCAGCATCGATAGCAGAATACTGGGGAAAGCAACGAGAAATATCAAGAAGCAATGTCACAAATGCATCGATCGCAATGGCGAAATTTTTGAACATCATTTTTAATTTGTTATGAATCTAAATTAATTGTTTTAAAGATTCAGTACCAGAGTTTGAATTAACCACACAGTAGGTTAATGCCATCTTTTAAATATTTCTTCGAAAATACTTTCAAATTTGAAACGCCGAAAGGCCTTGTAATTTGTTTGTCGCTTTTCCGGAAATTCAATAAAATATTCAGATTGGACCAACTTTGCGTTTTTGTTGCACCGAATGAAAGTACAAAAAAATACTTTTCGCCGACAGAAAATTCTTCTACTATTCTGAATCAGTCCAAACACAATAACTCACTTCGGAAAACGCAGATGACTGTATTTTTTTACATTTTTCCAAAGCACACGATTAAATAAGTAAATGATATCGTAAATTAATTTTAAGGAATAATTTTCTTGTAAGTTACTATAAGAGTGTGGCAAATGCCGCATACTACATATTAAATTAATAAAAAAACGCTTAATTCAAATATGGCTCCCATAAAAAAAAACTGATGTTAGTGTATTTTTCTCGGAAATCATTGATTATGAAATTAGAAAGTACACATTTCGAAAGAATATGTGAAGTTGAGGAAAAAGTGTTGAAACAGTTTTTCGATAAAATAAAAAATAAAAAATTTAGAACAATATTTTGAAATAGATGATTTTAGATTTTTTTTCGGTTACTTCGGAACTGGTCAAAATTCGTTCATTTTCACGATGGCATATTAATGAGCTCAAAATTCTGCACGACTTACATCTATGCAGGGTTAGCCAACAACACTTCGATTTTCCGGATTTAAAATAAAAATGTGGAGAAACGCTTGGACTTGTCTATTTTGGATTCGCAGGGGAACAATGTGTCTGCTTGTTTCATCCCTGTAACTCCAATCCTCTATCGAGGAGTAGCACAACCTTCTGATTTTGAATAAAAGTGGGTAGTATCGCAACACCATCCACATAATTTTTAGGATCTCATCGAGCACTATGTGACTCGTGAAAATTCAGTTTATCGTGAATTTTCAGAACATTACCACTGTGACAATTCGATTGTTCGATTGTCGAAGAAGAAGTGAGATATTATCTATTCCGTATAGGAAAGGGTTGAAATTTAACTTCCACTTTTTCTAAACTGTTTTTGGAAATTACCGTAGATCCTTGCAACAATATAATATACAGATGCTTTTTTGCAAAATTTAAGTCTCATATTTTTAAGAGGGTATCTGAGAGAAGGTCTCCCTTTCTCCTACAGAAAGTCACGAACCATCTCCATGATTACTTATTAGTACAACCATGACAGATTCTCCATAAACTGATAACTTTCATAACAATTTCTGATGAAATGATATTGGAAGGTCAATCAAAAGTCACTAAAAAATCCCTAGCTCATGACGCTCATTTAAATAGTCTATAATAATTCATCACCAAAACTTCTTATGAAGGATTAAACTCAGATCTTCATAGAGGAAGTCTACTTGAACCCACAGTTACATTTTAGCGGGTGCTCAGCAGAGTGAAAGTGAATGCCGATAAACCTGCCTGACTTCCCTTCGCATAATTTCCAAAACCCTTTCTTCGTAGCAGCCACAGATAATTTTACTAAGCACATAATTCACTATGCGAGCATTCGACAACGTTTTCGACGATTATTTCGGAAATTAACCGCTATCTGAATTTTCCCTGCCACGCATAAATTTGCTTGTATATTGGAAAACGGTCGTAACTTTGGCAGGCGCTTGGAAATAGCATTGAGAATGATTGCAGAATGTTCCGAGATGGTTGAGCATACATCATTTTATTACTATTAAAGTGATACATGTTCAATCATTTGGCAGCTTGTAAAGTCAGTCCCGCAAGGGAATAACTATAACTATCGAAACGTTTATAGTGTCAATAAATATTTTTTTATAAAAAAATTGGACCGATTTTATTAGTTGGGTGCACTGAAATATGCAAAATAATATTAATTCTATTGGTACTGGTAATTTTGTA
Source organism: Crioceris asparagi (assembly GCA_958507055.1). Taxonomy (NCBI): domain Eukaryota; kingdom Metazoa; phylum Arthropoda; class Insecta; order Coleoptera; family Chrysomelidae; genus Crioceris; species Crioceris asparagi. Next base: position 13,051,372 of record OY293828.1, read on the forward strand.
GTTGTTTGCAATTGTAGTTAAATAGAAGACTATTGGCACCAACTTCACAAGTACCAGCACTAATAGAATATTAGTTTGTATTTTTCTGTGCACCAACTAATAAAGTCGGTCCCATTTTTTGTGAAAAATATTTATTTCACACTTTTGAGTGTAACATTATTTACGAAAATCCTTGAACGTTGACTTTTACCAAAGAAGAACCCATGTATATTGTTTGCTTATACTTGTTACGAGTACCTATTATTTGGACATCTCAAAACATCGCGGCGGAAATACTTATATATACATATTTCAGACTTTACCACTGCTGTAACTCGAAAACCGTAACGCTATGTAAAATATGTTGAATGCAAATGTTGCTACAAATAATCTGGTCTTTAATTTGGCATTCTCAGATTATCAATTTTTGAGAGAAATTGCCCCTTCTACATAGCGAAAATACACATATCTCAGACTTTACTACAGCTGAAACTCGAAAACCTTAGCTCTTTTGAAAAAAATTTCAATTCAAATGTTTCCGGATACTGTCTTATCTCTAATTCTGCCCTCACGGATTTTTGAATTTTGAGAAAAATTGCCCCCTCTACCCCTTTGGGGACGGTTTTCGGAAGGAAAGAGATTTTTTATTGGAGTTTTTATGAATATGAAACCATTCCTCAAGTCTCCTCTTTCAAATGAATCAAAAATCATGAAAATAGGAGCACGCTTACTATTTACAGCGTGCAGACAGTCGACTTGTATACCTGCTCTGCTTGGGTTCGTCGGTCATAGTTTTATAGGGTTTCATGTAATTGATGGAACGGAACAGAACTTTTACTGAACGGAAAAGTTAAAATTTAGAGTTTGCTGACCCAGTCTTGGAGAAATATCGAAATTAAACAAATTCTGAATCACGGGCACGGGGTTGATTTTGTGGTGTGGCAAATTGGAGAATTAAACGATTAAATGCATCGTGTGACACTATCACTTGAAAGAGCGCAATATATGTACCTAATTTATAATTCGAGCGATATAAAAAAAAATCGAAGTGTTCCATGTATATTGTCACTTGTCACTATTTGGAGCAGAAATATTTTATTGATCAGCATTGACTGAAGTACATAATCCTTTAAAATGTCAATATAATCATAGAAATATTTTTGAATCTTACTTTGCACTACTTAAATGTTATGACTTATATAGCGGAAACGAGGCCAGTACATAAAAACAGGGGATTCCTTGAGATAACTAAGATGAAAATTCTTAGGAAGAAAACCTTATGGGACAGAGCAAAGTGCAGATGTAAGAAACCAGTGCAAAACTAAAAATATTAACGAATGGGTACTGCATAGAAAACAAGAATGAAACCAACACATCAACGGAATGGCAACTTACAGACTTGGGCGAATAGTAAGAGACAAATCACCTGACGACGCAAAAGAAACACCTAATGGATGCTCAAGAAAAAGTTGAAGTGACTATATATAGATGAGAGCAAAGCGCTGCAGGAACAAGCTTCAAGCTATTTTAGAAGAAGGAAATAAATTATTGTTTTAAAAGCTCCAAAAAATAGATAAATTACTGCAGATGTAAGCAAGGCTTAACTTACGTGAATTTTGATAAACTTGGAGTATTTGAATCATTTTCAGTTGATTGACTTACAGCTTCAATAAAAGCAGGTTATCCTTTCCGACGGCTGTTCTTTAAAATATTTAAAAAAAAACATTTTCAAAATTAATAGTTTCAGCTAAGAATTCAATTTAAATCATCTTCTGGCGTCTTCACGCTCTCATGCTTATTATTGATACTATTATGGAAAAAAACTCACTTTTATCTATCTATTCAATAATATAGTGCAGTTATATTTCCTTATCCATAAGGAATTATACAATCTTTTTTCATAAGAGCCTTACAAAATTCATAAACTCTTTGTCAAAACCATAGAATAAGTAATTGAATAAAATATTCAAAAATTGACTGTTCCGTATAAAAAAAAATAAAGAATATGATTAAGATATGTTTGCTAATCTGATCTGATTTTCTCAAAAGTAGTGATCTTATGTCACAATGCATATAATAATATCATCGAAATAGTGCACGATGTCAATATAACACACAGCGTTAGGGAACTTGCCTATATTTTTTATTGCATTAATATGTGTGTTTATTAATGGTGTTTAAAGTTCTTACAGCTTAGTTACTTGTGGAGTCCCTCAAGGTTCAATTTTGGGTCCATTATTATTTAATGCCTATATTAATGGGTTATTGAATCTTAATTTACCGGGTGTTATTGTATCTTTCGCGGATGACACAGTCATTATTTGTAGTGGTGAGAGTTGGGATGAAGTTACAGCCAATGCCAAACATTCTATAAAAATTATAAGGAAATGGTTTAATTATCACAAAATGTCTTTAAATATGTCAAAATCCAGTGTTTTATATGTGTCTCTATATGCGGATAAGCTCCCTGTTACAGACGGACTCACAATACATGATGTTTGTTATAATAACTTAAACTGTGGTTGTGATAAAATAAAAAGGGTAAATGAAGTTAAATACCTTGGTGTTATACCAGATGAAAATTGGAATTGGAAGAAAAATATTTTAGTATTGTTAAAAAAGTAAGATACCTTCTTTTTGTTTTCTATAAAATGAGATATATTCTTGAAAAAAATGATTTATTAAAATTATACCATGCTTTGTTCTGTAGCGTCCTATTTTATGGAATTATTTGTTGGGGTTCAGCTTATTCAAATACATTAGGGCCGATAGTAAGAATACAAAAGCGTGCTATCAAAATTTTAACTTTTGGTAAACAACACAACCTTTTTAGTGAGACACGATTGCTGAACATCAATCAAAAATATATTTTGGAAGCACTAATAAATAATTATTGTAATCTAGGGAAGAGTATACTATTGCTGAAGCATGTTTATTTTCTAGACACAAATCGCTTACAGTAAGTAAAACTAAATTAAATATTGGTCAAAAAACTAGTTTATATCGATCCAAACTTGTCTACAATAGATTAGATAACAATCTAAAAAAATTAAACTTCTCTAGAGGGCGTATTAAATTTCATATTAAGAGTTGGATTTTAAATAATTTGAAGTTATAATATACATAGATATTGTTATATTACTTAAAAAATCTGTTTTAATATTTAATACTTCCTATATCATGTGTCTTTCTTTACATTTGTAGTTGTATTTATAGTTTTGTTGCATTTTAATTTTATTATTTGTTTATTTATTGTATATTAATATGTATATTTAGATTATGTTAAGCTTGTAGATTTTAATACATTATTAAGTTCAGGTCTACACACAGATGCTATTTGCATCTCGGTAGGGGATTGTTGGACTTTATAAGTATTAGCATACTATTTTTTAATCAAGATTTGTATTTTAACCTGAATAAAGATTATTATTATTATGTATAAAAACACCCTATACCGAATTCAGTCCTTAAGTCGCAGTACTTATTTTACAATAAATCATTAAAGTTGAAATCCAAACGCGAAGGAGCTGCTGTGACGTCACTCCTTGCATCGAGACAAGTCGAGCCTCCTCAGCCATGCTATTTGCCATTTGATGCACATTGCTTTTTTGTTCTGATGTGATATTTGATTTGTTTATTCGATTTTAGTTATTTTTGTTTTGTATGAAATGGATAATACTTATTATAAATATTGTATTGTGCCAGTGTGTTCTAGTACAACCGAGAAATCTCCAAATATTTTTTTTATTTACGTACCTGAAGATACAAATCTCCGATCAAAATGGGTAAGAGCATGCAAAAGAAATGTAAGGGATTTTTCCTTAAAGAACACTGCTATTTTTCAATGTGAAGATCATTTCAATGTAAGTATATTTTATCCAGAATTATTTATTTCAAAACTGCTGTAAAATTAATACGTCTAGGAGATGATTTTGGCATAAGTGATGATAATTCTTCTAAAATATTTTCTAAATCTTTACCAATTATTAGTAAATATGTTAGAAAATTTAGTAAAAAGCACCACTAACACGATCAGAATATAAGAAGTGTAATACTCATAAATCCTCAATTTCTGGTGGCAACATACGAATGACGCAGCCATAAACATATTAAATATTGATAAAATATCTGATTGTCCTTTTGTAAAACCTTCATCAACCATTTTTAATCGAAGTATTTTGACAGCGCGCTTAAAGCGGAGGTCAAAATAACAACATTTTAAACCCTTATATTCCAGTTAAAGATTTTTTTCACATTTTCTTTCTTGACTATGGGGTTTTTGTTGATATTAACTTAAAATTTTGACTATCTTTACTAACTTTTATTTTTTTGCCAAGTTCCCTAATCGTTTAATAATGAATTAAATAAAGCATTTCATAAAGCGTAGATTTTCCCTTTTGAAATATTTAACAGTATTAAACTAGCAAAGTACAAATATAATAATACTAAATCATATTTGTGGAAACAATTCCCTTCACGACAAAATACCGCTGGTGCTTTTCTCTTCATTAGGAATTTACTACGCTTAAAACAGAGGCTTTTATGGTTTTACCAAAGCTCGATTTCAGCTACATGCAATTTTAATTTAGCGCCCTTGCAACACTTATTTATCTCTCAATATTACGGAATTACTCTTTCAAGTTCTGAAACAATGGCACTTCAGTTGAGAAGAAAATAAGTTCTTACGCTCTAGTGGCAAGCAACACTGAAAAACTTCTGACAAAATATCATAGAAACAAAACTTTCATCACAGAACTTTTGGTGGGGAAGTTTGAAACGATTTGACAAATAACAGTCGAATATTTCTGCTGTTGTATAAAATCTTCTCATATTTGAAAGATGAGTAGCAAAGTATATGTGGCCACCGTAGCGTGGTAATTGGCGCGTCCCAGTGTCATGCATGACATATCCCGGTTCAAGTCTAGCTCAGGCGTTAAAATTTTCAATAAGCTATAAGGTGGCCATCTCGTTGAATGACCTGGCAACATACCACGAGTAATAGCGCCAGTAAATACCCTCGGATCCGGCGATAATATGTGTATGCGTTTCACAGATATACAATATAGAGAATAGGGCACTTCGAAAAGTAGTAGGAATAAGTTGTGAAGAAGAGCAAGAAATATTTTTACAGAATTTGAAAATTGCCTCCAATGTATTATAGTGATTTATTCCATCATTTTATCTGGGCTAAACTCCAAAGCATTTTATACTATTTTGATGCAACTTTCATTGGTGATTAGAGGACTTTTGAGAGAGTAACTAGGCCAGATTTTATTTCTAAAAATTGGTTAACTACAATACAATCAAATATCTCCTAAATTATCTTAATTAGAGCTGGAGGCACATGTTTTGCCAACAATATTGGCATCATTAAGGGTGTATACTACCATATTTCTTACTATTTTTTGTTATATTTATATGTAAATATACATATACAAGATGATTCATAAAAGGTGCGGAGTGCTTTTGGAGAAGATAGTTTATCCAAAAACATGTATTTTTTCTTCTATAATCATGGGTTTGCAAACGTACCTTTTTCGAGATACGTGGGGCCAAATTTGATTTTTTTTTTTTGTGAATACTTTAAGAAAGGTTAGATGTACAGCGCTCATCTATTGCACACATGTTATACTCATAAATACCCTTATTTTAAGGTGCACACAATATTTCTTGCCAGTGGTGAAGAGTTTGTGTATTTTTTGTATTTAAACCCCAATAACTTTTACGCCACTGGACAAAATAAGGTTTGATTTTTCAAAACCGCCAATGTTTTCTAAGCAAAAAGATACTCTTGCTCTATTGCTCTAAAGTCATCCTTTTTCGTCATTTTATGATCAAAAACATAACAGAAAAAAATAGCAAAAAATTATTTTAACATGGGAAGAACTAGCTTATAAACACAAACAAAGTATTTTAACAAAATAAAATAAAAAATGTACCTATATTTTTTATGAAACATTGGCGTTTCTAGAAAAATATACTAAACCTTATTTTGACCAGTGGCGTAGAAGTTCGAGGGGTTTAAATAAAAAATATACCCCACATTTACGCCACTGATTTAAAAAAAATTGTCTGTAACTTAAAAAAGAGTATTATTGAGTTTAAAATGTGTGCAAGAGATGAGCCCTGTACCTCTTACAGTTCCAAAGATATTCTCAAAAAATGATTTTTTTTTCTCAACTTCGATCCCTGTATCTCGAAAACGGTGCGTTTGCAGACCCATGTTTATGGAAACTTTTTTTCATATCTTTTAGACAAACTATCTTTCCCTAAAGTCCTGCGCACCTTTTATAAATCACCCTGTATATTATTATTATCAGTCAGATTGATTAAAATCTCCATTCGTGCTGGATGGTTGACCAAAATTATATGTATTTTTAGATGACATGAGGAGATAACTTTATATTTTAAATAGAGACACTTTCCAAAGGCACGCCTTCTATTCCTTTCTTCGAAGAATATTATGATTTGAAAAATACCATCGGCAGCCATAGCCGATATATTCGATTGGCGTCTCTGTATAATGTAAATATATGATTTGCTGATTCAATTTCTACTTAGTTCCCTCTCTTTTCAATGTTTCCAGCCGAGTTGGGATGTAATGATATTTTACCACTTCTAATTGAAAAGACTATCTGAAACGTGAATTGAATGTATGTTTATCAATTTTGTTTATTGACATCGATCTTTCATTCTTTAAATCAAACTTTAATTTGATGAGGTAATTGTGGTACTTGTTACAAGTGAACTAATTCGTTTAAAATAGTTTATATTAAACATTTTGGTAATCAGTGCTACATCAGTATACAGAAAGTAAAGTAGTGGTAAAAGTTTGGTGCCTTGAGACACTCCAGATTCATTTACAAATTTTTTTCCATAAAAAAATGATTTATGTAGTCTGAAACTACTGATGATTTTTTAAGAGTTTTGTAATTGTTAGGAATAAGCTTTTTGGTTGCTAGTAAGTGATATTCTTTGGATTTTTGCTTGTCATTTGTATCACGATTACTACTTGGGTAATGTTGAATACTCGAAAGAAATGAAGGGTTATAAAGTTCTCTTGTATGTACCCTATCTCAAATATTTTCAAAGAATTACTGGTTTAATTATTACTCATGAATATAACTGTCACTGTTTTGTATAAAAACTTGTCCATCTTCTAAATCTGTTTATGTTTTTGAATAGGAATTAATGTTTCCATTTGATCAATATTTTTTATCGATCACTGTGCTCAGAAGCTCTATTTAAGCAAACTCTTGCTGTATATAACATTAATATCTAAATCACAAAATATACTCATCTAAGTTTCCATTCACATATCCTGCACATTTCCTTGGAAACAAGGTCCATAATCTGTCACAGCTAATTGGAAACGTAACTTTATATATTAATCACATACGGTGTTCACGTTCCTGGAACAACTCAAGAACAATCTTCATTGCTTTTCATAATTTGCATGCACAGGTAGGTACAAATTTATTGCTTTGTAATCGAGAAGTGCCTCCAGAATTGGGTTGAACTTGAGAGCCCATTGTTCTCTATAGGTACTCCCCAGAGTGCTTCACGCCTGCTGAAATCAACTGTTCGTTAATATTTCAAAACTGCTCATCTTGAATCTGAACAATGATTTAATAATGCTTTTGCTAACACTCGTTGCGCAACTTTAATAATTGCTCTCTAATGAACGCTTATCTCGATGCAAATTTGCGTAGGAGACGGACACAGGCGAGAGAAAAAAGGAAAGAAGGAAATTAAAGTCGTATTGGAATATTCATTCTTTTTTTTGTAATAAAAATGCAAGATGCTTTCAAACAGTTAACTTGATGACGACGCAATATTAGCTGATACGATGATGATGATGATGACAAGAAATTTGCCAGGATTTATGGTCTCGAAAAAGACGAGAGTTCTTCACCTCCTTCTGTATTCTAATCGGTAGTTATCACGCAAGGAGACGTGCCCTTTCACACTAAAAGGAAAAAGCGGTATATTCATGAGAACAGACGTAGAAGATAAGAATGCGAACAAATTACATTTGAGATTTAGTTTATTTTCAACAGTGACGGAAGATACAATATTTCTTACAAAAATACACCTAAGAAAAATTCCAAATAATGATAATTCTTTTGGTGTTGGTAATTTGGTTTTATTTTTTTGAGAAACTATTCTCTTGACATTTTAGTGAGTCTGTTTACTTGAAAATTTCTGAAGAAAACGTTGTCGGAACTGATCTTTTCTTCAATTTTGCCAGAAAAAAATGGTTTTATAAAAAAAATGTCCCGCCTCCCAATTTTCTCTGGAAGTGCATTGGATTTTGAAAAAAGATTAGCTGTCCCTCGACACTGCTTTTTCTAATGAAAAAACAATTATCAAAATCACTGCATGTTTAGAAAATTAAAACTCAGAATATTTATTCTTCTTTGATATAAATATTATTATTATTATTACCATCAAAATATGTACTTATCCTATTACCTTTGTACTTGTTATTTATTATTCAAAGATCTCAAAACATCGCGTTGCAGACATACATTTTTTGACTTTACTTCAGTAACTCGAAAACCGTAAATCTGTTGAAAAAATGTTCAAATTATATTTTGTTACATATAATCTCTTCTTTAATTTGTCCGTCTCATATTTTCAATTTTCGAAAAAAAATAACCTTCCACATAGCGTATATACGCATGGCACATATTTCAGAATTTTATTGCTGAATCTCGAAAACCGTAACTCTTTTGAACAAATGTTCAATTTAATAATTTCTGGATATGGTCCCATCTTTAATGCTGCCTTCTCAGATTTTCGATTCGAGTTTTTCTAAATACGGAACCATTTCTCAACTCTTCTCTTTCAAATGAAACAAAAATAGTCTAAATCGGAGTAAGTTTACTATCAAAACGCGCGAACATTCATCTTAGACATACAAAAAGACAGTATTCAAAACACGTTAAACCTAACCTAATTTAGATAGCCAGTTGGCTACTGAGCGAGTGGAAATTTTGGTACGTACATTACTATCTGACTAACCGACTGGTCGGCTTTTAAACTCACTGACAAGCTGCTAGAAAACAATCATCATCGGTCAATCAATATATATATATATTTTTTAGATTTCGTTTTATCTAATTGGCTTTTTAAAAACAATTATTTTATTTATTTACTTCTGACACCACTTATTATTAATGATTTAATAATAAGAATTAAATTATAATTATTATACAAGTGAAATTAACTGTAAGGTTAGGATGATTTTAAAAACTGACATAGATTCGTCTTACTTTAGATTTACATTTCAGAATGATTAAAATTATAAAGTGTTCCTTATTTATAGTGAAAAAATGTACAATATGCAATATAATGTTCTCATGGGAAAATGCCACTAATTCCATAGTCAGCATACTCAGCATACTCGGGACGGTGTAATCAGAAGAGTTTCTGGATATGTTATCAGTTGAAGTACGATATGTTGAAATATGATATTCCTGGTACTGCATTGGCATCATACTGTTGTGAAGTCGAGTTCATGGGTTTAGCAGAGTCAGCAATATTGGTTGATATAACATATATATATATATATATATAGAGTTCTTCACCTCCTTCTGTATTCTAATCGGTAGTTATCACGCAAGGAGACGTGCCCTTTCACACTAAAAGGAAAAAGCGGTATATTCATGAGAACAGACGTAGAAGATAAGAATGCGAACAAATTACATTTGAGATTTAGTTTATTTTCAACAGTGACGGAAGATACAATATTTCTTACAAAAATACACCTAAGAAAAATTCCAAATAATGATAATTCTTTTGGTGTTGGTAATTTGGTTTTATTTTTTTGAGAAACTATTCTCTTGACATTTTAGTGAGTCTGTTTACTTGAAAATTTCTGAAGAAAACGTTGTCGGAACTGATCTTTTCTTCAATTTTGCCAGAAAAAAACGGTTTTATAAAAAAAATGTCCCGCCTCCCAATTTTCTCTGGAAGTGCATTGGATTTTGAAAAAAGATTAGCTGTCCCTCGACACTGCTTTTTCTAATGAAAAAACAATTATCAAAATCACTGCATGTTTAGAAAATTAAAACTCAGAATATTTATTCTTCTTTGATATAAATATTATTATTATTATTACCATCAAAATATGTACTTATCCTATTACCTTTGTACTTGTTATTTATTATTCAAAGATCTCAAAACATCGCGTTGCAGACATACATTTTTTGACTTTACTTCAGTAAATCGAAAACCGTAAATCTGTTGAAAAAATGTTCAAATTATATTTTGTTACATATAATCTCTTCTTTAATTTGTCCGTCTCATATTTTCAATTTTCGAAAAAAAATAACCTTCCACATAGCGTATATACGCATGGCACATATTTCAGAATTTTATTGCTGAATCTCGAAAACCGTAACTCTTTTGAACAAATGTTCAATTTAATAATTTCTGGATATGGTCCCATCTTTAATTCTGCCTTCTCAGATTTTCGATTCGAGTTTTTCTAAATACGGAACCATTTCTCAACTCTTCTCTTTCAAATGAAACAAAAATAGTCTAAATCGGAGTAAGTTTACTATACAAAACGCGCGAACATTCATCTTAGACATACAAAAAGACAGTATTCAAAACACGTTAAACCTAACCTAATTTAGATAGCCAGTTGGCTACTGAGCGAGTGGAAATTTTGGTACGTACATTACTATCTGACTAACCGACTGGTCGGCTTTTAAACTCACTGACAAGCTGCTAGAAAACAATCATCATCGGTCAATCAATATATATATATATATTTTTTAGATTTCGTTTTATCTAATTGGCTTTTTAAAAACAATTATTTTATTTATTTACTTCTGACACCACTTATTATTAATGATTTAATAATAAGAATTAAATTATAATTATTATACAAGTGAAATTAACTGTAAGGTTAGGATGATTATAAAAACTGACATAGATTCGTCTTACTTTAGATTTACATTTCAGAATGATTAAAATTATAAAGTGTTCCTTATTTATAGTGAAAAAATGTACAATATGCAATATAATGTTCTCATGGGAAAATGCCACTAATTCCATAGTCAGCATACTCAGCATACTCGGGACGGTGTAATCAGAAGAGTTTCTGGATATGTTATCAGTTGAAGTACGATATGTTGAAATATGATATTCCTGGTACTGCATTGGCATCATACTGTTGTGAAGTCGAGTTCATGGGTTTAGCAGAGTCAGCAATATTGGTTGATATAACATATATATATATATATATATATATATATATATATATATATATATATATATATATATATATATATACATATATATATTGAAATTTTAGAATATTTCTGTTTATGCCCTCAGCAGTTCAATCTTTGTGCCATAATAGTTCCTGCAATATGTTCTGTGTCGATGATTTTCATGGGTCAATTCCGGTCACTCGTTCAAACCTAAGCCACACATTCCGCGCCACAGAACCTCGTTGGTAAAAGTCACCCAATAGTTGTATTCGCTCATACATACACAGTTTCCCCGACGTTACCAAATATATGACGTCAGCACCAATGGAGCGTATTCGATGCATTTTTATTTTTTTCAAATAAACTGATGCGCCTGAGCTCTAAAAAAAAATAAATGAGCGTCGGTTTATGATATTTGTTCAAAAGTGTAAAGCACAGCTACAGGCTCTATTCACCTTCATAGAACAATCTCAGGCTTACCGGACGAATTCCTGTTTTACACAGAAATTTAGTTCTTCTGTTGATAAATTTATCTTTGAGGATCATAATGTATTTCTAAAATGTTCCTCTTCGCTTCTTCTTATATTATTGCATGGCTTCAAACATTTTCACTATTTATAACTACTAAATATCTAAGTTCAAATGCTTGATCAAAAGTGTATTTCCCAATTTTAATTGTGTTGATATTTCATTAAAAAACGTATTTCTGAGATTTGTCAGTATATATGGCTGTGTGTGTCAAAATTATCTCGGCGTTTTTGCTAATTTTGTTTCGTAGGTTACCAAGATCGTTCGCCGGTGGCACAAGATGGACATTAAATTTGCAACACTTCCTGTACAATAGCCATTTTTCTAGAAGTCGACCATCCACTCAACGAGCATCTCCAAGAAATAGCAAAAAAAGTATGCTCAAATAAATTTCCATGTTTTCTATCTGTTATCTCGGATTTGTTTCAGAGCGCTAGTGAAGTCTCTCTCCTCGTTTGCAAATGGCAGTAGCCCATCTTCCAAGCTTCTCTTGCTTGTTTCAAGTCGTATGATAATGCCACAATCTTATTGTTCAGCAAGCTTACGATAAAGTAATTAAATGTTTTTTTCAACTCGAATTAATTCTTAAAATACGAAAATAATAGGTGCTGATACCCAGATCAGTACAGATTCAATGGCAATTTTATTCATCTATACTCTGGAACCATACATACTTCACACATACAACCAAAATGCATCATTCCGTATATCTCATCCATTGTCGAGTGCCTAAACTCCTGCAAACTTCTCCCCACCAAAATCAACCACAAACATTAGGCATGCAAATCGTTTGTCGTCCTGCGAAATATTATGGTTCTCCTAACTCCTAACAACATGTAGTTTGGTGTTTCGGCTACTTTTGTGGTCAAATGGAAGGAGGAGGAGGAGGAGGGGTGAGCGGGTAAGTCCTCAGCAGAATACAACAACGACGAGGTCCTGAAGAGGACACGTCCCGAGGAAGAAAATCGATGCGGGCCAAGTATAAGTGGTTGGTGCGAGGGGTGCAGCTGGACACACGAATTCGGGTGGAGATTAATTTGTAGATATTAAATGTAGGGCATTTAGTGGAATTGTTATATTGTAACGGACATGTAGAAATGACTGGGAATTATTTATTTTTCTTTAAGTTTATTTATTTACACAATATTTATATCACAGTATATTGATACATCTCCACTACATACAATATTTACTACCACTATATTTCTTACACTAACTATCGACTACTATGTACAATTTATATTTACTATTTACACCACTATTTACAACCGAGCGTTATTTATTTATGCCCCCCTACTAAGTACACACCGAACTGCACCGTACTCCCGGTCTCCACCGTATTCATCGTACCGAAGTACCGCTCTGACTGCTCCAGACTGACTGACTACACTGGGCGACTGCCTCGGACTGACTGACTCCGCAGCAAATCCTCTCCAATATATAGGCAAGCCCATCCTTCTCGAACCTTCAACAGACATCTTCCAACACTATGCGAACATTCCACCACTAGCGCGAACTCACTAGATGCTTCACGATATCATCTTGACCCTGACATGCAATATGTTGTTATTTTATACTTTTTAGAACATTCTTTAATGAACAAGAAATTATAATAGTCGATTTGTGTACCACCTCCATTTGGGAAGTCTGCAAAAAATGAGTTTCATCTTTTCAATTATTTCAAAAACAATCTCGCTTAAAATATATCTACACAATCGATTTTAAAACATCTTGCAAAGTTGTCCGATGTTTCCATTGCCTTCGAAAGATTGTCTCTTTCGTGTATATTTCGAATACTAATCGCTTATATAAAAACTGTGCTTCATGAGCAATGATAATGATCTTTCTGATTTATATTTCACCGATTTTCTTTATTTACCGACTACGGTTATTTTCTGCGAATCTCCCGCTCCAATATCTTGAGAACTAACATTATTACATTGAAGTCAATCAAATCTGTGAATCATCTTATGAAAATTGTAAGAAAAAGTCTGAACACTAAAATTTATATCCTGTACCGTATAATAATCCAATTTATAATAAAAATTAATCGTGTTATGTTGAAGGAAGACTTGTGAAGGTGGATAATCAAATTTTGATTGTAATTTAATTCGCTTGTGTTTTATTGACAAATCACCAAAACTTAATAATTGTCACACCTCGTATGTGTATAAGCTTCGATAACTTTCAATACAGATGTTACAACCAACCTAAACCCATTTCAAATTGATCCAAATGATATGTCGAAATCGAGTTCTCGAGCTTCAAAGAGAAAAATATCTGAATGTAATACCAAATGAAGCCCTACGGGAACGCTCGATATTTTCAAATAGACGGTATTTATACATGCTTGCTTCCAATCAAAGTAGGTAAACAAAATTATAACTACATAATTTAAACACCATATCTCTTACACTTTCATGGTATCATAAGTAATCCGTTGCTATTTGACATAGGTATATTAATTAGTTCGTTACTAACAGAATAGGGTCACTTAGTTATATTTAATCAATATTATTCATAAAACATTTACAATTTACAACGGACAAGAAATATATTTATGTTTTGCATAATAAACCAGAATTCCTTCAATTTTGGAAATGAAAACTCATTAGGTTACTAGTTATATATAGGGATAAATTTAATATATAAAATTTTCATAAAATATTCATTTTAATTGACTAATATTACTTTGCAGACATTCCATTTTCATTTGGCTTAATTAAACTTTTCAACTTAATCTGCAGAATTTTCAAACTTTTCAACTGTATTGCCAGCCGACAAAGATACTGCAATAAAGACAGTTTTTCTTTAAGCTTCTTTTAGTCTCATTTATCTTTTCCTCACAGAGAAGCTGGATGATCATCTTCTAGCCACAATGCAAGAGGATTGGAGTCGAATGAAAACCACTGTGATACTGAGATATTGAATTTCATTGACGTCCACTTCGTTATCGGGAATAGCCTTAAAAATTCGAGGGAACGCAACATCCTGTGTTTGCCTCTTGTGTTGTGTAAAAGCGCCATTCATCCGTGGAGAACATAAAAGGACAACCATGCATGAAGCAATAGGTACTCTATTATGGGAATTAGTCAGATTGATCAAATGAATAATATAGTCTCATGAAAATTCGATTTTGATAAAACCAGATAAAATTCTAAACGTTAATGATTTCAATTTGGAGAAATAGAATGAAAGCTCTAAAGACGTTTGCAAATAAAACCGTAGTACTGGAAATTGGAGATATAAAGCCAAAGAAACTGCTTCGCTTTACAACAGTTCGCAACTTCTCCAAAGTTCTCCTTTAACCTAAACTCCATCTTTGGCACAACTTCAAAATTATCTGTAAGAATAGAACAAATATATTTTTTTTTATTTTTCTTTGCATATATAATACTTTTTTAAATAGTGGGTGTATTGATGGTTTTTCATATTTTTTCGGATTTCAAAACTATTCTCATAAGTCCATTCTTCAGCTGAAACAGCAGTTTCACTACCTAAAAATGCGAACGTATAAAGAAAATATTGATCAAAATGGTTACCTCATTTTTTTGATGTCGATCAAAAAGGACAATTAAAAGAAGTATCACTCACTATTAACTTCCATACACTGATAAAATTAGCTGACTATACCATTAGGATGTATGTTTCAGTAGCAATAAAACTTTCTACCCAGTCTGAATGTTACTGAGAATCCTCATGCTTATTACATCACTACATCACTTATATTAGTATCCACCGTCACCTGCATGCTGAAAATTGATAATAATTGGGAATAACTATCAAACACAGTTTTCCACCCAGCGGCATACTGATGAGAGGCAACACTTCCAAATCATGATATATGTCCGAGAGAGACTGGTGCTGTGTTTGGTAATCAATCTGATTATTAAAATTTATGTTGGACATTTGTTGACGTAAGTCAATTACTGCAGGGGTATTTGCCGTGGTAATAGTTGTTGTCGGCACTGTTGATGCCCACTAAGAAACGTTAGGTTATTTATCATGAACGGCTTTCGATTGATAATCAAGTAGGTACACTGAATGCGTTTTGTTAAAATTGGTATCTCCCAATAATATTGACGTTTAAAGAAACTAGTTTTACTCATCTCCTCAGTTTTTTTTAGCCACATTGCTTATCCTTAGTGATTGTTACAGAGTGCAAAGTATTCTCTTTTGAATCCTACTATTAAAGTTTACTTTTCTTGATTTTCTGTTTATAATATCTCCTTTTCGGCTTTCGACTTTGTTGCAAGCGGCCAACTATAGTTGATACAATCGATATGGCATTTCGTGTGAGCAAAGTATAAACCAAAGTTTGAAGCGTAGAGGAAACAAGGTCGTGAGTTCGCTTCCTCTCAGGTGTAACCCGACTTCCCGTATGGGGTTACGCTCCCTTGATAGTCACGCAGTCACGCTCACCAGCTGCTGTCGTCACGAACCGAATAGTAGTATCATTTTACCGTTGGTCAAGCTGTTGTTCTGTTCGGGGGTTCGATGGAAAGAAAAAGTGATTTAGAATTTCGCCTCGATGTAAGATCATACAGAAAAGTTAAACAAACGAAAAAATATGATACGCAGTCAGATAATTTCATTAGTTGTTAAAAAATGAAAGTTACCATGAAGTAGTAATTGCTTATCGCTAATTTAATTCAATTTGGAGTTATTTACCACAATTATATTAACCTATCTGCGTTTTTGCGTTCATTTACTCTCTGCAACATATCTTTGAGCAAATTATGAAAAAGAATAAATCAAAATAAATGTTCATTTTGATAAATATTTCACATTATTTTGTTTAGTCTTGTGACTGCCATTGTTTCTCGGTAAAAGGGCGCAGCATATAAAATTGATTTTTACATTTTAACAAAAAACCGCCAGCTGCAATTTTTTTTATGGAAATCATAATTCTTTATTTCATTAGTATTTAAAATCTCGCAACCGGATTTATTCAAGATGAGAAATAATGGAAATAGATCGGTGCACATTGAAAGCTTAAAGAGCTTTCATACATTAAAAAGGTTTGGTAATTTGTGAAATAATGTTATCTCTTGTCAGTGTCTTCGATATAATGCAATATTTTATTTGTATAGTCTTATTTTAAAAGCTCTAGAATAAATAGAAAATGTATTTTTTGTCACTTAAATGTCCAATAGGTTTAGTTAAAGAGCTTTAGGTATTCTTTATTCCCTGGACTTAAAATCGAATTTAATATCAAACAAGGAAGAATTCAGCTCTGGAGTTCATTACAAAATACGAATGAGAATGTCGTTGATTAATGAAATGTCTTTATAATTTGCTCGAATACCACATAGAATGTTCAATCTTTGAGTACATCCGAACGTTATATTGTTTCAAACAAATCTCACATTTCACATAAAAAATCTTCGAAGTGAAAAGGCTTTCAGCTGATTTGAATTCTCACCAAATACGAATAAGTATATTGGCGATCTGGAAATTTCTTTGTGCTTCTACATTAGACATGTTTTATCCTTCTTCATTTGAGGGAATTCCACTAAAGCCTTTTGGAAATAAAGGCGTACCCCGAGAAAGATATAAATCTTGATGAATAGGAAGCACCGTCAAATTAAATTCCTTAAGTCATTGGATATACAGCAAGAGGTAATCATGGATAAATTCTTGATTTTAAATTAGTTTTCAATAAAGTATTAGGTATCTAATATCCAATATAACATGTTCTGAACTACCTAAGTAATTTTCACAGCATCACAAAATAGGAGTTTTTCTGGGAACTCGATGGAAATTGAATGGATTCCGTATAACTCGTAAGAAATATTCGATTTAAAGAAATAATGTCTACCCACCAGAACAGAACCAGTCTACGGGTCAAGTTTCATTAGAAGAATCATTGATGTTTTTTTTGTAAAAAGAAAAATACAATTTGGTTTCTACAAAAACTGTCTTGGAAAATTATCCCGGAAATAAAACGAATGGGGATAGACTATTTGTTCATTCATTTTCATTGTCCTGATGATCTACTTTTGACTTAACCCTTCTTTCGTCGCCTTTGTAAATAATAATAGTTTTAGGAGGATGACTCCATGTACGTTTTTACAGGTGTTTGAAGCAATTTTTCATCTCGATATAATCAACGTTTAAAAATTGGTGCATGTCAGGCTTGCGTGGAAAGCGTTCAGTACATACGATTTTTGACCGACTTCCAAAAAAGTAAACAATTCGGTTGTATGTTTGCATTATTTTATTATTTTTCTATTTATGGCTATTCGCGCCTTTTGCATAGTAAACGTGCTCCTATTTTGATAATTTGAAAAAATAGAGTTGAAAAATGGTCCCATATTTAGAAAAACTCAAATCCGAAATCTCCTTTACACTAAAACCGCCCCCGAAGGGGGTGGGGTTGGCACTTTATCTTGAAAATCTAATACGGTAGAATTAAGGCTGAGACCATATATGAAAACGTTTAAATTGAACAAGTACAAGCAAAGAATATAACATGGGTAATAAGATAAGTACTATCTTCTTCAGTATTAGTGAACGTTCAAAGATTTTCATGAATAATGTTACATTCAAAAGTGCGAAATAAATATTTTTTAGCAAAAATTGGACCAATTTTATTACTTGCATTAAAAAATTGAAAATAATATTAATTCTATTGGTGCTGGTACTTTTGAAGTTGGTGCCAGAAGTCTTTTATCTAACTACATTTGCACAACTTTGAATTACCATTACCAATAGAATTAATATTATTTTGTATTTTTCACTGCACCAACTTATAAAGTTTGTCCAATTTTTGGCAAGAAATATTTTCCTATTTATTAACCGACGAACCCCAAACGGAGGAGGTATACAATTCGACTGTGTGCTTTTTTTTTGTTTGTGCGCGCCTTTCATATAGTAATCGTAGTCCGATTTTGATGATTTTGGATTCATTTGAAAGAGGAGCCTTGAGAAATGGTCCCATATTCAAAAAAACGGGAATCCGACATCTCCTTCCCTCCGAAAACCGCCCCAGAAGGGGCAAATTTTCACGAAAAATGAAAATCTGAGGTTGTATAATTAAAGATAGGACAATATCCGGAAACGTTTAAATTGAACATTTTTTCAAAAGTGTTACGGTTTTCGAGATAGACGCATATTAAATTCTCAAATGTGCAATGTGGAGAGGGCGATTTCTGTCGAAAATTGAAAATCTGTGGGCAGTACATGAAGGAAATAATTATTTGTAGCAACATTTATAATGAACATTTTTCCCTTAGAGTTACGGTTTTCGAGTAAAATCGATGTTAAAAAGGTAAAAACTAAAATATTCAAGCGTATTTCCGCAGCGATGATCTGAGATCTCGATAATAACAACTACTAGCATAGAATATACGTCGGTAATAGAATAAGTACTATCTTCATTGGTATTAGTGAATGTTTAACGATTTTCGTGACTAATAATACACTCAAAAGAGTGAAATAAATATTTTTTCCAAAAAATTGGCCAATTGGTGCTAAAAGTTATCAATCTACCTGCAACTGCAGTTGCAGTGCACTAACTGATAACGTCGGTCCAATTTTTTGTAAAAAATATTTATTTTCCTGTTAACGACTAACAAAGGACAAGTTATATCATTTATTTAAAATTCTACACCCTGTAGTTTCATAGCTAAGGGGGTGACTGGTCAATTTTCGTATATTTTTCTTAATATTACATTTGTGAAAGACTGTAATGTCAAAAATAGTGATTTAACATATGAAACTAACTTAACATATCAGCAGCGTAGAACATTTTAATGCAGATATAAAATTATTCTCATGAATTTAAATTCTTAGACTCAAGGATCACCAAAATTCAGCTCGTAGTAAGATATTGTGTAGAAACTTTCAATGAAGAATGAAGTGTATAATTCCACCGGGAATACTTCCTCCTGTCTCTCAGGAGAGTTGAAACTTCCCAATTTCTTCGCCTTGTAATGCCTTTCAATTTGTTCCAAACTGGTAAATATTTGAGAAACTAACAGGAGCCAATTCGAATGTCCTTATCCTGTCTTATTTCCAGAACAAATTGCCTTCCTTTTGTAAACCCTCTCAATCTAGTTGAGCGATTTGCACCAATTTATGCCATGTTTATCGGAAACAATGGCTTTGGTGTGTACCCTCCAAAAATGAAGGAGAGAAAATGACAAAACAACAAAAACAAGCTCTCGTCCCTGGAATCTAACGGAGATAAGAAAGAAGAACACGTTAACAAAGCGCGAAGAGACGAAAACACGCGGTTCACGATGCAATGTCGGAAGTCGAGGGAAACCAACTAGAGAGAGATGTTCCGTGACTTTGAGTGAACTCATGGTTATTAGTTATTAGTTATTAGCTTCGGATGAAGCGTGGGTAAATCGTTGTAATAGCTACATTATTAGGTTAGATTTTTTCCTACACTATTAATATCATCTTGATCATTTATTCCATCAATACTATCGTCAATTTTAAATATTGTTATATTAGATTTGTGATAAATAAAATACGATACCTACATGAACATCAGAAGTTAAATTTACGTCGTCCCCTGTTTTCTGCCAGATAGATACAAAACATAAAATAAGCTCTGATTTCAAAAACTATACTATGCGTAATGCTTCATATTTATTGTATCCAATATTGAAATCACCACCAAGTATGAAGTTGATAAAAACGTTTTGTCAACATCTCCTAACCCCATTTTGAGTATGCTAACAATACCTTGTGAAGAAAATTTATCATGTCAATCACATTCTGATTGATATAAATATAAAATGTAACCATAACAATTTCTTATCATCGTTTGAACTGGTTTCTTCCGTATCTTACAATATTTTATTCCCGTATGCACTTCACTGTATATAAATATAAATATTGTAACGGGCATATACAAATGACTGGAAATTTTTAATTTTTCAAATTTACTTATTTACACAATAAAATATCACAGATTATTTAAAAACACTATTTATAAATCTTACAATACACTATCGACTAATATGTACAATTAATATTTATTATTTACACTATTTAAAACTGCATTCAAGCCGAGCGTTATTTATTTATGTTATTGGTGGCACCCTAATAGGGACCCAACTACACCGGACTGTACCGTACTCTCGGTCTCCACCATACTCCGGTCTCCACCTTACTGCTGGTCTCCACCATAATCCGGTCTCCATCATATTCTGGCCCCCACCTTACTGCGGTTCTCTACCTCACTCCGGTCTCCACCATAGTACCCGTCCCCACCGTACCGCTAGTCGTCTCCGTTGTACCGCCCATCTTCACCGCACTACCGGTCTCCACCGCATTCACCGTACTAACTCACCAGGACTCAACTACTGCACCGGACTGACTGGGTCCGCACTCCGCAGCAAATCCTCTCCATCTCTAAGCTTCCAACGCCCCGAACATTTCACCAATAGCGCGAACTCACTAGATATATTGCGATGTAATCTTGACCTTGGCATGTATTGGTGACCAATAGCAGTATGCCTTGTACTCATACCACCTGGGCCCCACTGACGTCCGTGCTCGTCAAGATGCTCCGCCCTTACGAATCAAACATGCTTCCTTGTAATGGCCACACTATATCGCAGATTCGTTACAATTTCAATAGATATAAATACAAATTTAACTTTAATTTCAAGGCTCCAGAAATTGATTATTAATATTTGTGTAACAGACTCAATACTTATAGCATTATTTCTGAAGAATAATAAATATTTTGGCTGTTGTCAGATACGCTTATTACTCTGCTATAAAAAGCTATTTAATTTTGAAATATTTGCTGAAATCGCTCTAACATATCTTCATTTACAAAAAAACCTTCTTTTTAAAACTCGATTTTGTTACCCAAATTTTCATACCGGGATTTTAAGTGAAATCGAATCTTAAGTAGTAAACTCCAATTAAAAAGCACTAGCTACTTTTTCTTGAGTAACACCAGTTATGAGAATAGTCCAATCGACTCGCGCAACAAATATTTTTTCAAGAGAACTTAGACAAAAAACAACGGTAGATAGTATTCGAATTTGTCATAGGACAAACTGATAGGTAAGCCTGAAAATGGATAAACAATTTGTGACAAATTCGAATACTATCTACCATCAAGCAAATATGAAATTTCATTTAGGACTAACTTTTCCCAAGCTTATTTAAGCGAGACGCCTTGAGAAGAGAGTCAAGGGCTTCCCGGAAAAAAGAAGTTGTTTTCACGCTTTCGGATATTGCAAAGTAAATATTGCGAGAAGGGTGTCAATTTTATGCTACAGGCCGACATCCAGTCCCGAGACAATCTAAGCACAGACAGACAGACTGTGGTTGAGTATAATAGTATCCATACAAAATTAGCAGAAACTGGATTAAAATTCTATAGAAGCGATAGGAACGTAGTGTACCTCAGTGTACCTGTTTCCAATTTCTTTGATTTATTTAAGGGTAGTTGAATATTAGGTAATTAAAAATGGTGTATTTCCACGTCTGAAGATATACTAGATAAATCTCAAGAATAAAATGTTAATTGCTTTTTATAGAAAAATTTTAAATGGAAATGCTATAAATATAAATAAATAAAACCCCGAGCAACTATTTTGACTAGGAAAACATAGTTACGGTACATCTATAAATGGAAAAATTGAAAATAAATTGAAGCTGTTCAAATTCCGTTATTCTCGTCCTCTTCAAATGAGATTATATTATTATCCAGATTAATTGAAAATGCCTCATATCTATGTTTACTCAAAACTCGTAATGTATGCAATATGCAGTGAGTGTTTTACTAGCTCATTTTATCACATCTGTAAATAAATCGTCGGTTCCTTTGACTGAGTGAGATAACAGATAACGGAAATATTTCTATGAGTGAAATCAGTCTCTTGCAAATCCTTGTATACAAACACGTCTGACTGTACTACCGACAATCCTATTTATAAAAATATCTCCAACGACAAACAATATCAGAAATTTTAATGAATCTCGTATAATTAGAAGAACTTCTTTCGTTTTTGTACTCTGAGGAATTTAACCAGCCCCACGCCGTCGTGATTTTTGTGAATTATGTTAGCACCAACGAACCAACCTACGCTCAATTCTAATAATAAATCTTCGTTGAATCAGTTCCTACAGTCACTTCAAGACTACAAAATTCCTTGAAGCTCCCTAATTATCTCATAAAACTTTACCATCTCCAGAGATTTCTATTCTACCTTTTTTTCGAGGGCAATCCCATACCCCAAAAAACGTATAATTCTCTCAGCCTACTTGGTAGTGCTGGATTGAAATTGAAATTGCTGAGGTAGGTATGCTCGTTTTTTCCAGAAGTTGGAAAATTTATCGGCAAATAAGGGACTCCACAGTATGCCCGAGAGGGTCCTGGGAAAAGGAAGACGGACGACTTGGAGAGAGAAATATCGTATAGGTATAGGTAGGTAGGTATTCCGAGAGGCGATGATGGATTGAGTATTCTTCGGTGCTTCTGGAATGTGCCATAACATCCATATCACACCTCGTTGAGGGAGATTATATCGGTAAAGTCAGGAGAAAGACAAGGGATTGACATATTAGCTGGTGGAATGATGTAGGGTCAAATGAGATGCCTACAATCGGTAAGGCGATTATTCAGAGAGGATTTATGTCATCCTCGAGTAAAGATATACTTGACATTATGTGGGTATGGATCAAGATGAAGATGTATTTTCCATCTTGTAAGGTATTTTTCCTTTCCATTCCAGGAAAAGGAGGTATACAATTCTACCGTGTTTTTGTTTTTTCTTATGTATGTATGTTAATTCGCTTCACATAGTAACCGTGCACCGATTGATTTTGATGATTCTTTTTTTTGTGCGGTTCTCTCTCATGATTTTTTTGTGGAGGTTCTGAGAAGCTCGAAAACTTGTCACACTCATTTAAGAATCTTCTAGATATCCAAATATTTGCACAATAAAAATGTGTATCAATTGCTGTGTGACTTTCTTTTGAAGTCTATTAACAATCCACAAATTTTAGATGCAATCGTACCCTAGGTGACCAGCATCTGGTTATGTAGTAACAGAGGTAGCAGGAACCAATGATCGAAACCCGCATGTACCTATGGTTTTGTTTACCATCCAAATTACATTTTATTTTTTTATGGTTAGAGTACCTACCATCTTAGACCAACATAATTTTTTTTTCTTATAGGCAATAGAACATTGGTATTTGAGTTAGTGAGTTCATTGATAAAAGGAGAAGAGAACAATAAACATACTCAAAACGATTTTTTTTTTCGGTTTGTGTGAGCGTTGTATCTAGTAGATAAACGTACTCAAATCCGAAATCACCTTGTCTTTGAAAACCGCCCCATGAACGGGGTGGACTGTGCAAATTTTCTCGAAAATCGAAAATTTGAGATGCCACAATTAAAGATAGGACAACCTTTAAACTGCACATTTTTTCAAAAGAGTTACGATTCATCATGTTCAAATCTCACATATGTGTAATTTCGCTATGTGGAGGGGGCGATTTCTTTCGAAAACTGAAAATCTCTGGGTTTCATATGAAAGACAATAATATTTGTAGCAACATTTATAATGAACATTGTTTCCTTAAAGTTACGTTTTTCGAGTTACAGCGGTGGTAAAATGGTTAAATCTAAAATACTTATGCGTATTTCCGCAGCGATGTTCTGACATCTCTACATAATAACAAGTACAAGCAAAGAATATACGTAAGTAATAGGATAAGTACTATCTTCTTTGGTATTAGTGAACGTTCAAAGATTTCCGTGACTAATGTTACACTCAAAAGTGTGAAATAAATACTTTTTACAGAAAAATGGACCGACGTTATTAGTTGGTGCATTAAAAAATACGAAACAATATTAATTATATTGATGCTGGTACTTGTGAAGTCGGTGTCAAGAGTTATCAATCTAACTGCAACTGCACAACCTCAAAAGTAACAGCACCAATAAAATAAATATTATTTCGTATTTTTCAGAGCACCAAATAATAACTTCGGTCGATTTTTTTTTAAATATTTATTCGTAGTATTCATTTGCGTTGTTCTGTATTCAAAATGATTTTCCAAATCTATCTGTGAACTCTGAAAGTACGTTCTGAAAAATTATTCTAACCTGTGGAAATCATTATCTCCAAAACAATTGAATTTTGACATGTGACATTCGTTTTCCATTTAAATGAATGTCCAATAATTAATATTTTATAGCTATTTGAAATGTCATACAACAGCTCACAAGATTTGTGACTTCGGGTGGAACAATAAAATAGAATAATTGTGCTGGATTGTATGAAGCAAAGTATACATAAGAATCTGCTATCAACCTTCTTCGATTTGTAACAATTTTATAACAATAATTGAAATTAAGCTGAACTGGGTATTGGAATAGCTGAGACTACAACCCACATTTTTTTAAGTCAGTAGATTTGTATCAAAAACATTGAATTTCCATTTAGACATACTGAAACGCACAATACTCTCCGCACTGTTCCACAGTCCATATATATGTCAATTGAACATAATTGCGATAATTACACAAACCCATCAACAATATCAAGCGCAAATTATTGTTACACAATACACGTAGTATGTATGCAATACATATATCTGCTAGAGGCCATTTTGTCATATATGTATATAATGTATATAACATTTACTATGGAAGAGCTTTTTTTTAATTCAAAATGCAAAACATATTTTAATGGCTTCTGATCGTTATTGAAACATGGCTACACTAAAGCTTCCCATTATTACCACAGAATAATCAATAAAGGTTAAATTTACCTAGATATATACCCGGATGCAGGTCTTCAACTTTCCATAAGTATTATGGATAAAGACGAATCAGACAATCTACCTTAGCTGCGCCGTTTCTTTGAAAAGAAGCTAACTCCACAAGACTCTAGACGGTTGCTCAATTCATCTCGAACTCAATGACGAATGTCTTGAGTCAGTGAGTTCACCGCCGCTGTCATACGGTCTCTTCGTACGTGATTCCAATCTGTGGGAAGAGGTGAACAACATCTTTCACGAATGCCCCTACAAAAAAATCGCATGGTGTGATATCGGGGAACCTTGGTGGCCACAAGTGAACTGCCAAGACGTCATTCCCCATGCGACCTATCCATCATTGAGGTAGAGATCTGGAAACTTCTAACGTAGTATTTAAAACTTTACAGCATCTTCTTTAAAATTTACCTGACGGAATTGAAGTTCAACGTATAAGTAGTGCAGGATATATAGCAATTTGAAATTGTGTCCATCTTTTTGAATGACCCTGTATTTTTCAATCTTCAATATCTATCTCATCTGTTCTAGTATAATCAGTACTCCCCTTAGCCACTTGCCTTTGATAAGACGTAGTAGCACCAATATCATTAGAGATAGTTAGGTAGGTATGTTGTTTTAGGTGACTGCTTTGATCTGAGCGATCAAGCGTTCAGGAGAGCAGCTAATTGCTATTTGATCTTCCAAACATCCTCCTACGCCTACGATTTAGTAGGTGACTCAACTCGGCATTTAGAGTTTCTTTACAATTCTTTTTATGTTATGAAGAAACTCAAACACTTTTTTTTTAGATCTTCCACAAATATCGGAATCGGAATTTAAATATATTTCTAACAACTGGGACTATTTTTAGTCAGTAAGGTTTACTTGTTACTTATGCTGGTTGCTAATCAAACTCGTCTGTAATTAAATCTGTACATTTCAATCTGTCATGCAGTTGTCAGATAAAATCTTGCTATTTATTCAAAACATTTATTCCAATAATATATTAACGAAGATGTTGCATTCTATTGAATTAGGAAATATTTCCTTCGTGCTTAGCAATTAATATGTTTTCCGATTTTGATTCCTTCTGCATCCAAAAGAGGATAAAGACAACCAAAAGATGGATAAATTTTAATGCATCAACATTTATATTTAATTTTTAATAAATCTTCTAATCAGGGTAATAATCTAGGATTATACAAACATATTTCAACTGAAAATGTGGAAATCATTGGATTGATTGAAAGCGTTATGTGATACAACTTATACAAAGCCGATCGCTGCAGTTCAGTTTTTCGATAATCCCACGAGAATTTAACGTTTTGCCGGAACAAAAATTATCCTATGTATAAATCCAGATAATAAACTATCTGTGTGTCAAATTTCATCAAAATTTGTTCGGCCTTTTTTGCGTGAGTGAGTTACAAACATCCAAACATTTTCACATTTATAATATTAATTTAGATAACAGCCATTAAAAAAATGGTTAGCGTTAAATGAGTATCAATTCTTAAATACTTAAGTACGCCAAATTTTTACTGGCGATCGGTTAAACGGTGTAGAAGTTGGTGCTTCGTAGTGCCTTATCTTGGCAAACTATTAAAAAGTGAATAGTAGTATACTACTACACTGTTAAAACAAAAACAAGTGTTTATCATGCTATAAATTTGTTTTTAATTGGCAATAATACCTACTAAGTTTGAAAGCAAAATCTAGAAGAGTTTCTTTAAAAATAAGAAGAATCTATTTTTTTCGCAATATTTCAAAATCTTGTAGATAAGTTTATGTGAACTTAATTATTTTTATCTGCTGAATACGCTGTTAATGTTTCTCCATTATAATTCGGAACACCCTGTAGAAACCTTCTACTTGAAGAATTCCATAAATATGCTAATTTCAATGTGAATCGGTCTAAGGGAGTGGGAAAACACTGAGAAAGATGTTCCAACATCCATTTTTATATATTTTATATAGAATTCAATTTGGCGAAGTCAAGTTTGATTTTCCACCTGAAAGCTGAAAAATGACATATTATATTCATGACATTATCTCAACCCTAGTTTGGTACACTTTGAAATCTACGCGACTACTCAACAAATAAAACATTTAATTTCCCGGTTCAGAGTTCAAATATGATATGTAAATTCAGTCACTCAAATCAATCCCAAAAGTTTGTTAACCAACTACATGCTAATAACGTAACATACAGATACATATGTACTGTACAAGCTATATTTCCGGATTTTTCCAATCAATTACATGCGCATCTGCGTGTGTAACTACTCAATACTCACAATGTATACTGGATAATATCTAGTCGAATAACAACATAGACAGACATATAGACAGATCGGCAATAATTTCAACTGTATGATGATGTCACACGCATATCGCACATAGAC
The DNA here is from genome assembly GCA_958507055.1 of Crioceris asparagi. Taxonomy (NCBI): domain Eukaryota; kingdom Metazoa; phylum Arthropoda; class Insecta; order Coleoptera; family Chrysomelidae; genus Crioceris; species Crioceris asparagi. Next base: position 13,079,261 of record OY293828.1, read on the forward strand.
ATCTAGCAAATTGGTTTCCGATCGTGTTATGTTGAAGCCAGGATTTTTGTTTACACGCTGAATTGTCATTATCGATGTGGTATATTCCTCCAAAGATACACATACAAAGCAAAGATTAGAAACACCCTTAATCTTTGTATAAAGTGTGGAACAGTCAAATGGATTCTCTATGTAAAAAATGATATAATCTTTAATTTCTCTTAAAAAATCAACACTAAAAAAATCACTCATTTGAGTATCGAAATTGGCTAAAACTTACTAACAAATAATTAATAAAATTTAGTTCTTGATAATGTGGAAAACCAAAAAGATCATTAATCTTAATACAAGAGATGATCAAAATGTTCGATTTAAACGTTTTAGAAACATCCTAATCTTGAATAAAAATGTCGTATGTCGTTAAACGTTATTCAATAGGAGAGAGGTGACGGATTTAATGGCAATGGTAATTCCTATTATTTAGTCTGCTAAATTAATAAGAAATCTAATAACCTCAGAGCAGTTGATGGTGTTGGCCATTCTATGGATCCTCGCTACCCTATCCACCGATTAGGATATATTAAGGTCGAGATTTATTTGGTAATAAATATTTTTTACAAAAAATTGGACCGACTTTATTAGTTGGTGCACTGAAAAGTAATAATAATAATAATAATCTTTATTCAGGTTAACATACAAATCTTGATTAAAAAATAGTATGCTAATAGATTGTCTGACTTAATAAAGTCCAACAATCCCCTACCGAGATGCAAATAGCATCTGTGTGTAGACCTGAACTTAATAATGTATTAAAATCTACAAGCTTAACATAATCTAAATATACATATTAATATACAATAAATAAACAAATAATAAAATTAAAATGCAACAAAACTATAAATACAACTACAAATGTAAAGAAAGACACATGATATAGGAAGTATTAAATATTAAAACAGATTTTTTAAGTAATATAACAATATCTATGTATATTATAACTTCAAATTATTTAAAATCCAACTCTTAATATGAAATTTAATACGCCCTCTAGAGAAGTTTAATTTTTTCAGATTGTTATCTAATCTATTGTAGACAAGTTTGGATCGATATAAACTAGTTTTTTGACCAATATTTAATTTAGTTTTACTTACTGTAAGCGATTTGTGTCTAGAAAATAAACATGCTTCAGCAATAGTATACTCTTCCCGTAGATTACAATAATTATTTATTAGTGCTTCCAAAATATATTTTTGATTGATGTTAAGCAATCGTGTCTCACTAAAAAGGTTGTGTTGTTTACCAAAAGTTAAAATTTTGATAGCACGCTTTTGTATTCTTACTATCGGCCCTAATGTATTTGAATAAGCTGAACCCCAACAAATAATTCCATAAAATAGGACGCTACAGAACAAAGCATGGTATAATTTTAATAAATCATTTTTTTCAAGAATATATCTCATTTTATAGAAAACAAAAAGAAGGTATCTTACTTTTTTAACAATACTAAAAATATTTTTCTTCCAATTCCAATTTTCATCTAGTATAACACCAAAGTATTTAACTTCATTTACCCTTTTTATTTTATCACATCCACATTTTAAGTTATTATAACAAACATCATCATGTATTGTGAGTCCGTCTGTAACAGGGAGCTTATCCGCATATAGAGACACATATAAAACACTGGATTTTGACATATTTAAAGACACTTTGTGATAATTAAACCATTTCCTTATAATTTTTAAAGAATGTTTAGCATTGGCTGTAACTTCATCCCAACTCTCACCACTACAAATAATGACTGTGTCATCCGCAAAAGATACAATAACACCTGGTAAATTAAGATTCAATAACCCATTAATATAGGCATTAAATAATAATGGACCCAAAATTGAACCTTGAGGGACTCCACAAGTAACTAAGCTGTAAGAACTTTTAACACCATTAATGAGAAGACACTGAAATCTATTTGATAGATAGTTACGCATCAAATCATTAACAATCCCTCTTATACCTATATCATTCAATATAATCAATAGAAGTTCATGTACTACCGTATCAAAAGCCTTCGCTAGATCGAGAAATATTGCTATTACCGATCTGCTATTGTCAAGTTGGTTACATATGAAGTTATTGACATAATTTAAGGCATCATTAGTCGATTTATTCTTTCTGAATCCGAATTGTCTCCCATTTATCATTCCCTCTCCCTCTAGAAAATCATTAAGTCTTTTGTGTATCACTTTTTCAGATATTTTAGCCAAATTTGATAATAAGGATATTGGTCTATAATTACTTGTTGATTTATGATAAAATAATATTAATTCTATTGGTGCTGTTACTTTTGAAGTTGTGCAGTTGCAGGTAGATTGGTAACTTTTGGCACCAACTTCACAAGTACCAGCCCCAATAGGGTTAATATTATTTTATACTTTTCAGTGCACCAACTAATAAAGTCGGTCCAATTTTTTGTAAAAAATATTTATTTCACACTTTTGAGTGTAACATTAGTCACGAAAATCGTTGAACGTTCACTAATACCAATGAAGATAGTACTTATTCTATTACCCACGTATATTCCTTGCTTGTAGTTGTTATTATTGAGATCTCAGTACATCGCTGCGGAAATACGCTTGAATATTTTAGTTGTTACCATTTTAACACCGATTTTACTCGAAAACCGTAACTCTAAGGGGAAAATGTTCAGTATAAATGTTGCTACAAATAATTATGTCTTTCATGTACTGCAAACAGATTTTCAATTTTCGACAGAAATCGCCCTCTCCACATAGCGAAAATAGGTATATTTGAGAGTTTAAAATGTCTCTATGTCGAAAACCGTTACTCCTTTGAAAAAACGTTCCATTTAAACGTTTCCGGATATTGTCCTATCTGTAATTATATCAACGCAGATTTTCAATTTTCGACAAAATTTGCCCCCTCCACCCCCTTCGGGGGCGGTTTTCGGAGGGAACGAGATGTCGGATTCCCGTTTTTATGAATATGGGACCATTTCTCAAGCCTCCTCTTTCAAATGAATCAAAAATCATCAAAATCGGAGTACGTTTACTATATGAAAGGCGCGCACAAACCAAAAAAAAAAAAAAAAAGCACACAATCGAATTGTATACCTCCTCCTTTTGGGAAGTCGGTCAATAAAATAGATAACGCTGCTCTATCTTGCTGGAACCGTCTAAAAAGAACACTGAAATGGTTTTCTTATTATTAAAGTGCAAAAGAACTTATTAGTGTGTTGTAGCGAAGTCCAAAATGATTAATTTTTTATATTAATTTTTGCGATTGATTCAAAACCACTGCCATGGGAAACACATTTGTCACAAACCCTAATTCCTATTAATAAAATTTAAGGTTAAAAATTTTAAAATGTGTCATTTTTTATCGTTGTAGAATATCTTTTTAAGATTTAATATTGACCTGTCTCAGGATTGTCATTTGACTACGCACATCAATTAAAATAATCCACTTACTTAATCCAGTAAGCTGTTCCACACTGTAGGTATATGATTATGGAGTGATCAAAAGTGAATAAAGTAAATATTTTTATCTATATAATAGGTAAGTCATCATAAGAGTTGAAGTCGTGGTCATAAAAATTGTGTTATGACACAAATAAATGTCGTTGTCATATATAAAATCTCTCGAACGCCGGTTTTATACATTTTTATTTCCGTGTAGTATACAAAATCCATACAACACGTCCCTAAAGCTAGCTGAGCAACAAAAATATAATATTTGGTGCTTGTAACGCACATTTAGTGCTAAGTTGGTGCTGTATTCCGAAGTTAATTGCTAGTTTTAGATATAGCAAGCACATCAACCTTTGAAATCTAGGTTTTTGAGAAAATCGGTTTATTGCTTGTAGGGCTAAATAAGTGCTGTATTCTGAAATTATTTGCTCTTATATTTTTTATGTGGCCCAACTTTATTTATGAACAAAAACTGAGGACAATATAATAGTAAATATTTGAACGCAAAGAAATATTTTTCAATGAATATTTTATGGAAATTATCCTACAATAAAATAATACATACATAAAATTATTAAGCTGTCGACAATTATGTTTTATTCAAAACATATATTTGGATTTTTTTCATAGTGTCAAACATTTTCGAGGAAGTATTTACAATAATTTCGCTTAGTGTTCCAAATACCCCCCCATAACTCTTTTTTCATTGTCAATCATCAAAGCAATTATGATTCAATGCCACCATCAGCTCATAAGAGCAACTGATTTGGGAATACAGCACTTAATTAGCACTCAATGTGCCCTAGACGCACTAAGAAAGATTGTTTCAAAAAGTTGATTATAAATAAGAGCAATGAATTTAGGAATACAGCACATAATTATCCCAACAATCACTAAAATGGTTTTCTCAAAAAAAGTTGATAAGAGCAATTAATCTCGGAATATAGCACCTAATCAGCTCTGAGTGTACGCTACACGCACCAAATATTTATTTTGGATTCTACTCAGTTTGCTGTGCTATCTTTAGGAACGTGCATATAAAAACCAAATGAAGCTATGAGTTAAAACTGAATGACAAGTAAATGAAAATATTATAAAAGCCGGGATTTCATAATGCGCTTGCCAACGTATAGGTACCAGCAAGTAAGAAAATTCAATGTAATATCCCTCTTTTCTTGAAAGCATATTATCAGGACAGCATCTTGTGCTTTTGAAACTCATTGTCTCCAGAGAGTCCTGCCGTATCAATTCTTTCAAGTTTGATCAAAAAATTGTGGACTATGCCGAAAGAATCCCTTTACCTAAGGATTGATGGCTATTGAAAAATCGAAACACTGACGATCATTTCACGAACTTTACAACATGACCGTAACCACGTACCTAATAATTCTATTGCCACAATACCGTACCGTCTTCTAGTCTCAAATATCTTAATTAATCTGTTAATTAAATCAACACCAAAGCAATTTGGTCCGAGTTTCGATAGAACGTTGTGTTTTCGAAGCGTCCCATAGCCCGGTTTATCTACTTTCAATTTCTATTCAAGGTGTCTACCTCTACCTATTATTCATTAAGTCTACGATAAGGCACAGCTTGGTATAGAAGTTAATAGTGGAACCTGAAAGTGTCTCTCGACTCAGTCGATTGTTTACAAGCAATACAATCAAGTGTTCTGAAACAATAGGTCAGTAGGAATTAATCAACGAAGGAATTAGATAAAAAACAAATCAATAGCAAATAATGAGAATTGTTAATTAAACAAGTAAATTTGAAAAATTTGTGAAAGGTAATAGATACCATTTTTTATTATTTAAGTAGCTCAGCACAGACAAATTAAGTCAAATGCATAATTGTAACAGGTGCTTTAGAAATTATGATGTTTCTGTCGTGACACTATGTAAAATTATGATATCCATTTAGATAATATTTACATTAAAATTCAATCATTATTTATCAAAGTATTGCAATTATAATAACAAGTTCATTTGACTTATACAGTGCGTTCCAAAAGTAATGTCTAAATTCATTTGAAATTTATGTGTTTTTGATCGACAAACCCACACGGACGAGGCATACAATTCGACTGTACTTTTTCTGTTTAAGCGAGTACTGTATATTGTAACCGTACTCCGATTTTGATTCATTTGAAAGAGAAGACTTGAAAAATGGTCCCATATTCATAAAAACTCAAATTCCAAATCTTCTTTCCTTCAAAAACCGCTCCCCATGGAGGTGGATGGGGCAATTTTTCTCGAAAATCAAAAATCTGAGACGGCAAAATTGAAGATAGGACATTATCCGGAAACGTTTAAATTGAACATTCTTTCAAAAGAGTTACGGTTTTCGAGTTACAACGATGTTAAAATATCAAATATATGTGTATTCGCTAAGTGGAAGGGGCGATTTCTTTAGAAAATTGAAAATCTGACGCAACCAAATTAAAGACCTGATTCTTTGTAGCAACGTTTATTTTGAACTTTTTTTCCATACAGTTACGGTTCTCGATTTGCAGCAGCGGTAAAGTCTAAAATATGCTTATTTCTGCGGCGATGTTCTTAGATGTCTAAATAATAACACGCAAGCAAAGAATATAGGTACATGGGTAATGGTATAAATACTATATTCTTTAGTATTAGTGAACGTTCAACGATTTTCGTGATAAATGTTACACTCAAAAGTGCGAAATAAATATTTTTTACAAAAAATCGGGCCGACTTTATTAGTTGGTGCACTGAAAAATACTAAAATTGCACAATATTATACTTTATTTTAATTTTTATACTATAAGATTTATTTAAACTGCGCGATATAAAATTCATACAATTATTTATGAGTATTATCTTTCATTAAAATCACTTATCGACATTTCAATTTTGTTTTTAATTAAAGTTTTGTTAACAGATAAATGCTTAAGTTTGTTAGGTAATTTGTTAAAATATAACATGTCATTATAAAAAAAAAAAATTTCTTACAACTTCTCCATAAACTCCAGGTAGACTCAACATTTTATCTCTAGTAAGGAGATTTACATTCTGATAGAGGTAAGTGTTTACATTTTCTCATAATTATATGTTGCATATAGCTGCTTGATGATAAATAAATGATATATAGAAGGAATATGAGCGGGTCAAGAATAAGCCCTTGAGGAACGCCAATGCTTGAGTTTTCATATTCACTAGTAAATTCATTAATATTCACTTTTTGTATAATGTTGCCTGTTGCTCAAGTAACTTTCAACTAGTCAAAGTAGAATAAATATTATATCCATTCTATAAAGCTAAAAACTAGTGATAGATCGAATCGAAAGCCTTAGTCAAGTCTAAAAATGTAGCCATAACTGGTTCACTTAAATCAAGATTACTATAAATAATTTCAGTTATATCTACATGTAATTGCATCATCATATCTTATTCCCCTTCGAAATCCAAACTGGTTATTACATATTAACCCATATTTATCAAAAAAAAAACTTTCTAAATTTATTGACTATATTTTTGAAAAATTTTAGTTAGATTTGAAATCAGGAAAATAGGTCTGTAATTATCCACCTACCAATAATTTATTATTACCAACTCTATCCGCTGAAATGACTTCATCCTTTTGAGGCCAAATGCCACACCATTCAATAGCAGTTATGTAAACGATATGAAAACTCCTCCAGAAACAGCTATTTGTAATGATGAACTTTTGAACTTCCAAATTTGCCATCAACCATCTCGAGATCTAAACTATATACTTCTCAGTAGCACTTCAAAGTAGACGAAGGCAATCTATCATACATGAGGATTCCATCATATAGTAACTAGTAACATAATGAAAAGAATCATTCCATAAAATTCATAATAATAATCTTAATAAGACTTTGTGTTTCTTTTTCGTCTTACCTCTTCATAATAATCTTAGCAAAAATTGTACCACAAATTTGTATAAATCAATTTAAGTTTGTTTAGTTTGAAAGGACAATGTAATAAATTTCAGTTGTATATTTGCTTTTTTGTAAGAAATATATATTTCACACTTTTGAGTTTAACACCATTACCCATGATACTTTGCTAGTAGGTACTTGTTACGAGTATTATTTGGAGATCTCAAAATATCGCAGCGGAAATACTAAGGTATGTACACATATTTCAGTATTTCAGACTTTATTATCTTTAATTCTACCATCTCAGATTTTCGAGGAAAGTTTACGAAGGGAAGTAAATTTCGAATTGGAGTTTTTATGAATATAGGACCATTTCTCAAGTCTCCTGTCTCAAATAAAGAAAAAAACATCAAATGGGTTCGTCGGTCAAAAATTGACCGTTCATGTAAGCATAACTTTTATTCCTGGTTTTTGTCAGAGATACACGTTATACCAGGAGGGAAAAGTATATAATATGTAGATAAAGTTTCTCATAATCATGCAACTGTAAACTGAAAGAAAAATACAAATTCATTTTTAGCAATCCCACCAAGTTGACATATCACACTCTATTGGTTCTTCGATTATAAACAAGAATGAACATTCTAATTACAACAACTCATGTATAAAATTATAATTTGCCCTGGACATATAATTATGTGTTTTTATCAAAACAAAAAAAAATAATTATCGACATTTGATACTTGTTGTCGTGCTGCTGGAGTATATGAAAATGACCCAACGATTATTTCTACCATCATCATTCACAATCACTTCCGATGAAATGAAGCGGAGAAAATGAGGAAACTAAATATTAAAATTAATCAGGGAGGTTAAAGCATATTAAAGGTCAATCGATCGAGTGATATTAACGACCACCCATGTAACGTAGTTACCTACCCTTTTTATAATTTATATTTTGTCGATGATAGATGAAAATAATCAGTATTATTATGTGCGGCAAAATATACCCAGTTTTCGAAATGACAAAAAAGTCAATGAATATCTTCTTACGAAAAGTATGTACATAGTAACATTATTTATGTCGGATTAAACAACCACAGTTTGTGGCTCTGCACTCTGTGGAATGGTTCTGCCTGAATATCAGTCCCATCAACCTCAATATTTTCATCTAATGGCCAGAACGTGGTTTTCCAGTATGCTTTAGATCTTTTGTAGAAATGCGTTTGCTAAATGTCGAATTAATTCATTGTAACATCGTGTTGAGCTCTTCAAATGACATACACTCGTCGAAAAGAGCGCTGACTTGATCAAAGATTGCCCACCCTGTATATCTCCAATTTGATTTTGTACGTACCCATGTAATGATTGTCCTTATTACCTACTACAGAAATATAGTTTATTATATTTCTGTTTTATCTACTCATGTACGTATGATCGACCGTAACGTTGTGCGATTTTGAAGGGTTCTGAAGAGAAAAACAGTGTGTTGAAAAATTTGGGAAATCCAACACATACTTCTCCCAAAAAAAAAACAGTAATGACGATAACATTATATGTTTATCATTTTCAGCAAACTTTAAATTGAACATTTCTCAAAAACTTCAGCGGTTTCTGAATTAAAATATTTGTATTTATTAAAAGCTTTATGTAATTTAGTAGCCGTATTATCATCCAAAAAGAGTCCTTGTAATTGCAGTTTGGCAAAATGGTATACCTAATTATAAATTAATTTTGTTTATCTACATATTTATATGAATATTTTTTTCCAAAAATTGGAAGTAGATAGACTAGTTGGTGCACTGACTTAAATAATATTAATTCTAATGATGCTGGTACTTTGGATTTTGGTGAAAAAAGTGTTCTAACTATGATTACACAACTTAATTTAAACGTTTTCGGATATGGTCTCATCTTCAATTCTGCCGTCTCAGATTTTCAAGAAAAATTGAACCACCACCTCCCTTCGGGACGATTTTTGGAGGAAAGGAGATTTCGGGTTTGAATTTTTCTAAATATGGGATCGTTTCTCAACTCTTCTCTTTCAAATGAATTGAAAATCATCAAAATCGGAGCACGATTACTAAGCAAAAGGCGAGAACAGCCATACATAAAAAAAAATCTGGTGTGTCCACTCACACGACTTTCCTACCGCTCGCAGGCAAATTCCAGTGAATACAAATTTTTGCACTATTACAATAATTTCTTTACATAGCGGCGATAATAATGGTAGTAATGTGAAAATCCTCTGGTCAAATCGTGCTACCACTCATTTTTTTCAGCAGGTCAAGACAAACAAAAATGGTCATGTAATATTTTTTCGCAAGATGAAACGTTTAGCCAGAATCTGAGGAAACATGTGGAAACTATAGAATTGTATTCAAGCATAACTTTTTTTGTGCTTTTTCTCAGAGATGGTGCTGTATGTGGGTGGTAAAGGGCTCTCAGAAGAATACTTTAGGCAAGATTAATCAAAATCTTTATAGCCGTTTTCGCGCTACAGTCTTAAGCAAATCACATTTTTTTGGCTATAGCTCAGCATCCCATATATACAGGATTCTTATTCAGTGCCACAGGGGAGTGGTATTGGTACCAAACAAAATAAAAAAGAAAGCAACAAAATACACCGATCCGTTCCCGAGATAATGATGTCACAGAGAGACAGACAGACCAATGGCTGAAAATATGTTTATTAGACCTAGAAAACTCTGAAATGTCAACATTTGTAAAAAACTCGATACCGAAAATTTCACACGATTTCAATACTTTCCTTATACAGCTAAGTAGCCTAGGAAGGTAATAAAAGCAAAAAGCAAACATAGAAATGAATTGTATACCTACCTTACTCCTTTTTTGGAATTCGGTCAATAAAATTGTGCCGTGACTGACTGACCTGCAACGTGCATTCTAAACAACTGGAGTACTGGAAATCTAAATATGAAGTTTGGAATATATTTTATTCAGAGGAAAAACTTCAAGAATAAATAAGAAGACCCGTCACCTTCAGCGGTTCTTTTGATATTTAGTTTTCAACAGCCGATGCTGAAGTAGGCTATTGTCTCTCACAGTTCAACATGTTCATGAATCAAGTTCCTCAACTCCGTTGATCAACACGGCATCAACACATGTATTTAAATTTAAATTTGGTTGGTGAACAATGTTATGTTTTCTCGAACCTACACGAAAGCACGAGGATCTGCTTATTTGTATTTTTGTAATTAAAATTCAAAATTAATTGAAAATAGAAAGTGATTCGGAACAGTGACCAATGATTATAAAGTTGCTATTACAACATCGAGAAAACCCTCAATATATTTATTATAATATGGATGGAAACATGCTTGAATTATTTAACTGTTTTTATTGATTTTCTCATAAATAAACATCAAGGTTAAAGCGGAAATTGAAACGTTTCAGTAAATCAAAAGTATTCTAAACATATAGGTATTCTTTGAGAATGATACCAAGATACAATCTCTATAAATAATAGAAGAAACCATCTATTAAACTTCACCTTCATCAAATTTAAAACACTCTGGATAATTCACTTCTCTTCCACAAATAAAATCTACCTACTATCAAGCTTTTTCCAATCTATCGCCTCTCCCTGTAAAATCGTATTTTCTCTGTTCAGTTCCTCATAAAATAAACCTGTATTTACAACTTTTGAGCAATAACGAATTTCATTAAGCCGGCAGCGCTATCGACTTTTCCAATTATTCCAGTTCCTGGTGGGTAAGTCGAAACGGCTCTGAGAATAAATCAGTCTAAAAAAATTGTTGAATTTTGACTACCTTTGTGAATGATTCAGAATCAAAAGAGCTTTTGAAAACTCATCCAATAGTAACATGTTCAAATGTTTTTTTCCCAGATCATTTGAACGTATGAGGTTATTTGACTTCAATCATTATTCTTACCAAAATTCTAGATTATGAAATCTTAATATGTACATAGGTAGTATAAAACATAGTCGTCATCCATGTCTGTCTGTCCTTATTTCTGTTTCTCCGATTAATTCCAAAGGCCGCAATGGATTTTGATACAGTTTTGCTTTTGTAGAGAAAATTATTAAATTAAATTGTAGAAAAATCTTATTTATGGAGCCAACATGTCTTACATGTACTGAAGAATTGTAGTTCTTAAAAAAATCGTAGTCAGCGATCGTATTAATATATGTCTATCTCCTAAGGCTAACCACAGAAATAATTTATATCCCCTATCCTAATCTATTGTGTTTGTATAAGTCTGTCTCTTGCATTTTCTTCTGTTAAAATTCCAAATTACAGGAAGGGCGAAGATACACAAAAAGGATCCATCTGATTTTCCGCGGGCAAAAGCTAATTCTAGTTTATAATAAAATGTACCTATTTACAGATATCTACTTTTGTTTTCTCCCGTTTGTTTTTGTATTTATAATAAGTTTACTTAGAATGTAGATATTTAAAATTAATTATTTATTCGGAAAGATTGATTAGAAAACTCTTTGAATAACAACTAGGATACAAAAGATATAGATACTTATTGCGTTCTAAACTGTTTTAGTATAATAAAAACTAATTATACGTATTGATTGACGGGAAAATATATTTGATAAAAAACAGGAAGATCACTCAAATTTTTATTCATGAAAAAATTAAACATACTTTAAAACAAGTACATTAATCAAAGCCAAGATGTCAAACATAGTTTTGGAATATCAATAACCATAAAAAAATGTACATCCGTTTGACATATTTACAAATTGCGATTTCTTTCCTGCAGTTTCAAGTAGTAAATTTATAAAATTATAATAACTTGTAACTCAGACCATTTACATTCTCAAAGCATCTTGCAATTTTCTTCTTGCCAATGCGACTCTTTCCTCTTGCCTTTTGATATCATCATCAGTAATACTGACAGCATGAACTAGCGGTTGTTTAGGATCTAAAAATACACCGGGATTCTTCTCTAATAAGGTTTTTGTCCCATTTTGACCAGTCACTGGTTGTGTGGATACGTGCAAAGCTGTCGCAACACTCTGTATAATGGTATCTTCATTTACATTGGGGCCTACAGCTTTTAAACCTTTGGGCAGTTCCATGGCATCAAATGCAAAACCGTCGACATCACAAGCTCGTAATCCTTCGAGCCTCTTCTCCCACATGAGCTGTTTGGGCTTCTCTTGGTTACCATTCTTATAATCAGATTTAACTTTACTCTCTTGAGTTTTGTGCACTGTTACCGGTTGCTTGAAGATGCTAGCTGTTTGTCTGATGGGTGGCACTAGGGAGCCATCATTTCTTACACCTCTACTATAATACAGATCCACTTTTCCCACTGTAAGACCCGTTTTTCTCAAGATATCATCGCGTGGCCATCGTTTAGGTACTTGAGCACATTCATATTTTGTTTTCTCAATCGTGATACTTGCCATAGCCATTGTTTATATCTGTACTGTCACTGTCAAACGACAAAATTAAGACAAATGACGGTAAAATTCACGGGACGTCACCTACGAGCGGAGACTTCAACGCAACTGGCTTGATCGATAATGCGGCTTCCCACTTTATGCGAGGTGGTTCATATTCGCTAGAACAATCTGTCGCACCTAGATGGCAGTAGGCCATGAATTTAAAAGCAGTTGAGCATACGAGGGTAAAATGAGATATACCCAGAATATAGGAATCATGATAATATTATATATTCTAATTCTAATTGTTGTTCATAAAAATATCTTCAGCTTATAAACATTGCAATAATAACATAACGATGTAATCAAGAGAAGTCTTAAATAAATATCAAATATCCTTTAAACAGAACATTATTCGCGGTCTGTAATCAATTCACTCACAAAAACAGTTGCTGAAGTGTTCACTCTGCACAAAGAAGTCGCCGAGAGCGTTCAAGGAACGTAAATGACAGTCATAATGATACATCATTCAAAGATAATGCTAACTTTTGTTCGCAGTTGGAGGATTTGTTGCTTTACTTTCAGCAAATTAGTTTTCCTAGTTGCCCGCAGCATATTAAAATAATGCAGTGTGATTATCTTTTGATAGTTGTTTTTTTTTGTAAATTCCTCAAAAGTAGGCTAAGCAAATTATTCTTCAGAAAGTAGGTAGGTACATGACATACAGACAGATTCTTAATTGTAGGTAATGGATTTTATTGAAAATAAATATAATAATTATTAATTTGGTATGCAAGCAAATCGTATCACTGGATAGACCATGTGAATATTCATATATAAAGAAGGAAAGTATTTCTTCGAATGAAATTGAATACATCTGAGGTGTTTCTATAATTATGATGATTACAAATTATATTTTGCGTGGTTCGTTGGCATAATTAGCTCTTGAGAAGTTTATTACGACAATTTTGAAGTAATCTGCATATTATTATTATTAAAGAAGTAAATAAAACATTGTATCAACTAGGTACTACTTATATGCTTCTTGAGATCAAGTACAATTTAATTGATTTTGTTAGAAATAAAGAAGCCTTGGACTATATATTTTGTAATATATAGAAAAATTTGATGAGACTTTCATAAATCAATTTCTTTGTATATGTCTGTTTGGTATGTTTTGCAATAAGTTTTAAGCTGGATTAATGAAACTTGAAACTTCCAACTTAACTCAGAACTGAATGACAATGGAAATTGATGCAATTAAAAACGTTATAATGCTTCGAATATTTGTTCGGAAATATGTTTTTGAAACGGACCAAAATAATTAAATTAGTTTTAAATCGAAATATGTGTGATGCATGCCATACATAGATGATGCATTATTATTAATTTTTGATGTTCTAAGATCACACTATTCTACGCTCCCTTTCTACGCTATCACTTCACCGCTTTTTGATCAACCTCAAACAGGTGGAGACATAGAATTCGGTGGTGTGTTTGCTTTTTTATGTATGTCTGTTCGCGCGTTTTGCATTGCAGACTTACTCCGATTTTGATGATTTTTGATTCATTTGAAAGAAGAGAATTGAGAAATGGTCCCATATTTAGAAAAACTCAAATCCGATATCTCCTTCCATTCAAAAACTGCCTCGAAAACGAAAATCTGAAATGGTAGAATTAAAGATGAGACCATATCCGGAAATATTTAAAATGAAATTTTTAACAAAAAAGTTTTCGAGTTACAGCAATTAAAGTCTGAAATATGTGTATTTCCATTTCCGCTATGTGGAGGAAGTAATTTTTGTCTAAAATATAAAATATGAGACAAATTAACGAAGAAATTATACAGGGTGGGGATTTTAAATGGAACGCTGCTTATAGCAACCGTGGGAACAAGATTTCTCTCAATATACGTCTTCAAAGATTTTGAAGTAATTCTCTTTCGTTATTAAGAAAAAATTGGGGCCCCAAAGAGGGGGCACAGCCCTACGAATCTTTGTTTTTTCAAATTGGAAGACACCATTTGTGACACCTCTTTGGAAAGCTTATTGATAAAGGAATTTGTCGATAATTTTTGATATCTGTCAAACCATGTGTCAGTAATTTACTAAAAACTGATTTTTAACTATTTAATGAATAATTACATTAAAAATAAAATTAATACTGGAATGTCACCTTTTTAGCGTAACAGTTGTTGAAAAACTCTTCCCTTACACTTTTCAAAACGTCTGCCCGAATCCTTGCCTTTAAGTTTTTTTGTCAGTTTTGTAGACAATTTAAATGGAGACATGTATTTAAATTTTCTTCAAACATTTTTAATACCAGAACTGCAAGGAATATTCCCTAATGATGGAAATCTAGACCAAAGGTTATTTGTCTAGCCGGAAGGAGTTTCTCCTCATTTTGCAAGAAATGTAAGAGAATTCTTAAATGTTGCATTTCCATAAAGGTGGACAGGACGGCGAGGATTTATAAAGTGGCCTCCCAGAACCCCGGATATTACACCCTTAGAATTACGGTTTTCGAGTTACAGCAGTAAAGTGAAATATATGTCTCTGCTCCGCGATATTTTGCGATCTCTGAATAATAGCAAGTACGAACTAACTGACTGTTTATACATCGGATGTATAAATACTATCTTTTCTGGTATTAGTGAACGTCCAATTTTTTGTAAAAAATATTTATTTATGTTTCGTTTTACATTTTCTTTGACTTTACCACCGTTTGCTGAAAATAAAATAATCGAAACGTTTAAAGTGTATCAAATTATTCGTAAATAATTCAAGTATATTGTGAACTTTTCTCAGCCCTTTTGATATCTGAATGTCTCATGGAATTAGGTGCTTTATAATATGACAATAAATATATAACTATAACAAAAGATGAATAATGCAAATATTTCTTCATCAGTAGATAAATTGAAAGGTCAATTTTCGAAATTATTTATTGACTTAAGATTACATCTTTGTTATAGGAATTGACAAAGACAGTCACGTTTGTTTTGAATTCTACATCGACTAGATTGCGAAACTTGCCTCAAGAGTCGAGGAAGCAACTTGAATTTTATATTCGTTTTCAACAAGCTGCCTGCCAACCTTGACCATAAATGGAAACAACCGTTGTCCCTACATAATATTTTATTATTTGCGTCTTTGCTTTAAATGTCAGAGCATCTGCATGCTCTACTTTGCAATTTTCTACTCGTAGCTCCTTGTCTTTGAATTGGAGAGCATAATATGTGTTGCAATTGCAAACCACATACATACCTAGGTATAATATATATACCTACGTCTCAACAATTATAATGAGAGTATGAATTAATTCAAGAAGTAACGAACACATATGGTGAGGTCTACTTTTATGAACGCATCTAGGTGTAATATTGAGACTCAGACTTTAAAAAATATGTGCCTACAACAAAATTATCACAAAGCCGGAAAAATGAAGGAGTGTAATATTTTCTGACTGCCTGTCACAGGTGAATTGGTATGCCTGAATCTGTCATCAATATTCAAAAGTGGAATTGATTAGAATCAATTGATAACTTGTGCTATCCAGCTTATGAAATTTAAATAGATTCTTTATAGATTTGCACAGTCAATAAGAGGTGTAATATTTTTTTTTTTAATTAGACCGACCTTATTAGTTGGTGCACTGAGAAATAGAAATTCATATTAAGTCTATTGGTACTGGTAATTTTGAAGTTGTGCAATTGTAGTTAAATAGAAGACTGTTGGCACCAACTTCATAAGAAAGAAATTCCACATAGCGAAAATACACATATTTCAAATTTTAACATTGCTGAAACTCGAAAACCGTAGCTCTTTTAAAAAAATATTCAATTTAAACGTTTTTTGATATTCTGTTATCTTTAATTCTGCCGTCTCGAATTTTAGATTTCGAAGAGAAAGAAATTTCGAATTTGAGTTTTTATGAATATGAGACCATTTTTCAAGTCTCGTCTTTCAAATGAATCAAAAATCACAAGCAAAAAAAAGCACCCAGTCGAATTGTATACCTCCTCCGTTTGGAATCGTCCGTCAAAAAGACATGTGGACATGTAGGTTTTTGAATAGATCATGAGATCATGTTTTTTGTATTGATCAGATGCAGATGGTATTTTATATCTAGAATAAACTTGATCTTTACCAAAGAGATTTTGGTCTTTGGTCATCTTGGTGTTGTTTTTACAAATAAAATGTTTTCGCTAAGACTAATTTTTTAATATTTTATTTTAAAATTAAGATAAACTTTAACAAAAAAAGATATATAGAAGTTTAATTGAAATATATTTTCGATCATACATTTAAAAGACTTGCTTATTGGCGGAATTGAAAAGGTATACGTATTTTATAAAAATTATCTTGTCTTCAACATACATAGTATATTATGAATTTAAATATCTTATTGACGAATTTTATACTAATTGATGCCCGTTAGTTCTTGAAAAAAATCCAGGAGCCCTATAAGTATACAATATTCACCTTAATATTTTTACTAGCGAGATATTTATTAATCGGCTTCCCAAACGAAAAAGATATAGGTACATCTGCCTTTTTGACCGAATTCCCAAAGGAGGAGGTATATAATTTCCAATTATCAACTGGTACTGTTATTCCCACATTTCATTATTTGCTATGTGTGTACTAAGTATCTCTGTTTTGAGATGTTTTGTTATATAGCCAGATATCGTAAGCTCAATATTTTTCTTGTTTAAATTTCAATTCAATGAATTTTGAAAAATTTACCTTTCCGCTGACTACAGGCCAACGGGATTTTTTGTGGTTATTCCTTACCCAGTACCTTATGCATTTCCTAAGGTTCTCAAATTTATCTACAAAGTACAAGCCCAAGTAGTATTTAATATTATTTTGTATTACAAATACCAAATAATAGTCCTAGTTTTTGTAAAAAATATATTTTGCGTTTTTGAGTTATCATTAGACATCAAAATCGTTGAACGTTCACTTATATTTTACCATTGCTGTAACTAGGAAACCCTTTTTTTATATGTCCAATTTAAAGTTTGCCGTATATGGCCTCTTCTTTAATTTTTCCGTCTCATATCTGAATAGATGTTGGATTTTAAATTCGTTTGATGTGAGACCATTTTTCAGCACTTATGCGAAAGGAGCGATCACACATAAAAAAATCCCGATGGCCTGTAGTCAGCGGAAAGGTAAATTTTTCAAAATTCATTGATTTGAAATTTGAACAACCTTTTCATTGTTATACCTACATGTTATTACATAAAATTGTCGTATGTGTCATAGCCTTACGGTTAGAGGTTTATATTGTGTCTGTTGAATATAAAGTAGACAGGGTTCGCGTTCCACTTCAAGGCAGAATTTTTTTTTTCGCCTATATGTTTTCAATAAATATACTATATATTTTTTTAATCAGGTCTATATAAAGATCTCCAGAAAATTCACAATTACATCAAATTTATATTGAGTGTTCATGTTTTATCAATATTTCTTATTTTTCTTTATTAATTTTTATTTTTTTATCTGTGCATTTTATGAAAAATTGCTTTGAACAAAAGTTGTAGGTACTGATTATATCTACAACCTAAAATTATTTTTGATGATATTTACACTACGGCTCTTTTTTGATAATTTTTTTAAATATTTGAACGGTCGCCATTTTGAAACTACTTACCCGATATTGCCCAATAACAAACTCGGTCGAGATATTTGAGAGATTGATTTTTGTAGCAAATTTGAACTTGATACCTCTAAAACTGCGACCTCTATCGTGTTAACAAATTTCGTAATATCCCATATATATATATATATATATATATATATATATATATATATATATATATATATATATATATATATATATATATATATATATATATATAAACTTTCGAACCAAATGTTTTTTTGGACTAACTTATAGCCATATTACAACATGCCGTTGAAATTTTTTCGAAATTCAAAAGTGTGAACGATCGCAATTGGTACATTTCTATAAGAAATTTACCTAAAAACACACAGTAAACTTTTTTAGTTTGGCAAGTTGGTTAGAAAACATACAGTTTCCATCAATAAAGGCTAACTTTATTATATAAATTTACAGAAATGTACAAATTAATATTTATACTTATCTACCTTTAATAAAATCTCACGAATATAGAATTAGGAAGGAAAATATTTTTAGAAAAAACATAACAATTTTGAAGTTGTAATGTCAAGACTATAAAAATCATTAAAATTACATTGTGTATGTGTTGTCCGTAAATACATTCTAAATATGTAATTCCAGTACTAATAATAAGAATACATTTCTATTACTTTTAGTACTTTTCAGGGCATCCTGTAATTAGTCTTATATCTAGACATTCTGCAACACTTTTACTCCTGCTAACTATGCATATATTTCCAGGTGACAGTGACAGTTCCATGATCAATTGTATCATTAATTATTGCAACTAGCCAACCAGCGGCGACAAATAAGTGAAAGAACCGTCTTGACTTAACAACAACAACTATCGAGTTTACCGTTTTCTGCTATATACGGTTATTGAAATATATGCATATTATAACGCTTCGAGCGTATTTTTATTTCACAAAAATTCACATTTCTTGAACAAATCAGAGCTTGCAATGCAATATTCAATATAATATGTATATATCATGTATCACCGTAGCATTCCTATGAATGAAATTGTTGACCTTGTTCAATTCTTTAAATAACACCTATCTACCACTATCTATTCATTTATTTTTAATCTGCAGCTCTTCTTTCCGGTTTTAATTTTAATAAGAAAATATTTTCTCCATCTAAAAAAAAACTACACCTACACCCTACCAGCTGAATGAATATAATCTAATTTGCAGTCAGCAAATTGTACCAAACTAATTTCAAAATTTAAAACTATTTTCTTTAGCTCTTTTACAACTTTCCGCACTGATTAATGGGGTCTACTTAGTTTTAAACTTCAATGCACATTGTTTTTTTCCTAAATAAATTCAAAACAAAAGTTGTAGGTACTTGAAATTGACGGCAACTTTTATAAGTTTTCTTAAAACTTTTAGGTACTACCGCCATTTTGTATCTACTTCTGCGATACGACAGTGATATTAGAAGATACTTACTCGAGGTAAAGAATAAACTGTAATTTTATTTTTTCTAAAAAATTCTGCTTGAAATCGTATAAATCACTCAAAAATATTTTCAATAGTATTTAATAATAATAATAATCATCATCATAATAATAATTTATTCAGGCTAACATACAAATCTTAAATATAAAAATAGTACCTATGCTAATATATTATCCTACTTATTATGACTCCTACAAAACAGGCGCAAATATAGGGGAAGGTCGCAGGGGGGCCCTTGAAATTTTATGAAGACGATTTACCTGGAACTAGGGTCAAACTTCGTTTTCGAATTAGAAATATGGAAGATAAAATGGAGCAATGCCAGTGCCAGCAATGGAATGCAAAGAGCCAATATAGCATTTGCAGCTTATTTGCATACACTGAATTTTTCTCAAACTACATATACCGCCGAAAGATCTTTTTTATCGCTAAGGTTAAGTAGGAAGAAGGAAGTATATTATGAGTTTTATACATACCTTCACAATAAAGGCCATTACTCATGTTGTTAATTTTATCAAACTACATCTTCTTTGCTTCTATTATATAAACCTAAATTCTAGATATAGATACCAACCTAAATAGGTGGTATACGTTGTTTCACGAATCATGGCTATAGAGCTTTTCCACCGACGTCACAAATATGGCCGCAAACAGCTGTTCTGGAGATCAACAAAGCCACTTTGCCATAAAACGCCTTTGTAAGTTTTGTTAGTTTTCAAGAAAATTTTGAAGATTTTACTGCTGTATATTTACAACAAAACCTTAAAATTGTTAGTTCAAGTAATCCTGAAGAAATAATTAAGATTAAGCATTTTATTTTGCGAATTATAATTTGTTGCATTTACAAAACTTGGTTGCATTTCTATCTTGAAACACTTCTAAAGATAGACTAATCATTTAAATGGCAATTGGCAATATAGATTCTGTTTATAATTAAAAACAGATTTTATTGACAAAATACAATAAAATTATATACCTATAGTAAGATGAGAATACTTTTAAAAAATGTTTCTATTTCAGATGTCTAATGGAAGTAGATACTTTGATAGACTGGATTTTGAAGACAAAAGAAGATATCTTCAGAAAATATGAATATAATAATAATAATAACGCAACGTTAGAGCAAAATTTGTTCGAGCAGCAATTTTCCTTAAAAATACGACTGCCCCCAGATTTCTATTCTTTTCAGATGAAAATATGGAGATCGCAAAGCTAATTAAGCTCTAAAGCTAACTATCCCACCACCTTGATTATATACAAATAAAAATACAATTGCATATTGCATTCGGTTTCGATGAATCCGTGCATTAATCCTAGGAAACAAAAAGGGAATTCTTATATATTTTGTGTACAATGAAAAATAAATATAATATAAATTGAATCTTAGAACTATGTTCCTTCTTTTTTACACTTTCTTTTGCCCTAGTATACCTCTCTCTCCGGCTACTTTATATGAGTAATGGTAACAACTAACTATATTTATTTAAATTGATTGAAATACATAAAACACATTATATATGCAATGAAAAAATGCATATTAAGACAAATTTACCTGAAATAAAATGGTCACTACAAATTCTTAGCCATTTGATTTTACTCTCTGTTAAATCACCTCTATGTTAATCCAAGATTGCCGACGTGCTGCACGTTCTTGAATTAATCTACCTCTAGTTTCCGATGGTAATAGAAATAATTTCTTATCATTTTGCGTATACTGTTATACAGTTATACAACTCCACAAAAATGTGGCAATTGAACATAAAAATAATGTTATTTAAGGGATTGAAACTTCGGTGAGTACCTACATTTAAAGTAATTACTTACAAACTCTAGTTTTCTCAAACATACAATCATTCTAAAACAATTCTATTAGTGTTAAAATACCTTATTATTAACCTGAGTGTTTTGAAACTGTACAAAAATAACTAAAATAAAGTAAAAAGTACGTTTTTAGAATTCAAACTTGCGATTTGTTGCCCTCCAGAACAGCTGATTTTGACAGTATTTCAAATGGCGCTGACGTCACGTGGAAAAGCCTTATTGTGTGTAAACATTCACGAGCTACGTACATATCTCTATACGTCTCATCGGATCTCATTATCATGAAATTCTCTACTACGTTTGTCGATCTAAAACTACGACATCAGTATGTCAAGCTTATCACCTTCCATACATTGATAGGGCGCTGCACGTATGTCCGAAGGCAACGCAATCTCTATTTCATAGGCGTCACAAAGTCATTGTGACATTTCAGATAATTCAGGTGCATAAATTTATATTTCATAACTAAAGCAATAATTCTATATAAAATGTATTTTGTGTTTCTGCATTATTGTTGATAATAAATCTTTCATATTATGTTTGCTTATTTAATCAATCGATATTTTTTCCTCTAATTATATGAACTTCCTTGAATGCCATATCTAAGCTCGATATCGTTACGCCACTGATTTAATTCCGTCAGTTGGATAGATCCATTTTTCGTGTTTTCAAGGCAGACGCCAACATTCGTCAAACAAAGTATATAAGTCGTTGAGACCCCCCGAAATATTTTTCTAGATCTGCCACTGCTACAAAACCCTACCGAGATGCAAATAGCATCTGTGTGTAGACCTGAACTAAATAATGAATTAAAAACTTAACAGCGTCTAAATCTACATATTAATCGAATTCAAATAAACAAATAATAAAATGAAATTAAAACAACTATAAATTACAACTACAAATGTATAGATCATCATATATATGAAATATATAAAAAACATCTATTAATACCGATCTGGAACAATTCTGTTGAATTTTCTTAAACTAGACAAAATCTTACTGATTATCCATATTTTCCTTATTTAACTATTGATTTTTGTACCAAATTTGTTTGCGTTATTACAAAATATAATTTTTGATAGGCTCTTTTTGTAACAAAAAACTGATTTAATGATTTCCAACAATTTATCAGATTATTGCAATTTAAGTATGTTTGGATTGAACGAAGTACCTACCATGTTGCTCTTATTTTTCGTTCCCGAGATAATGTAGTACAATTAACGGACACCCAGACATTTTTATTTTATCTGACTCTGGGTACCTTGAAATATGGAGATTTGTCATAATTATAATTTCGAAAAATCGGTCCTATAACAATAGCTTTCTACTGGAAATTTATTTATATAGATAAGGATCACTCCCCTGCTTCGGGAAACTCCAAATAACAAAGGTACATAAACGTATATAAAGCTTCACTCTTATGACAATTTTACGTACCATTGAGAATTCTAATAATAATTTATCTAATAACAATTCTTATTAATTATTTTAGTAATAATTTTCATGTTTATTTTCGCATGTCCTTTTTTATCATCCTTTGTTTATTATGGCAAACTTCATTGTTAGCCACCAATCAGAAAACACAACTATATATAAAAAAAACATAGTTTAGTATGTTAGTATCTTGACTGCTAATAGCTGTCTACGATCACGACTCATCCAAATGTCAAGGCTTGCAAAAAGTATTCCGTCTGGGAACAAAAGCAAATTTAGAAAGAAATCAGCACCTCCACAAAGCGAAAATACAAATATGTGAGATACATGAAAAACCATAACTTTTTGAAACAATTTTCAATTCAAACGTTTCCGGATATTGTCCTATCTTTAATTCTGGCATCTCGAATATTCGATTTTCGAGAACATTTGCCTCCTCCACCTCTTCGGGGGGGATATGAGACCATTTCTCAAGTCTCCTCTTTCAAATAAATAATACAAATACAACGCGTGAATAAACGAAAAAAATTGGTAAAAGCCTTTACCTAGGACTTCCCTCGACAAACCACCCCGCTTCGAGATGGAAACAACCTCGTCGCTTCTACCGTTCTTATATTGACACATAATATTTTGGACACCCTGTATATATGATTAACGAAAACCCTTACATTGCGTCGCCGGTAGTCCTTCAATATGCATACCAAAATTCGTTGTCCTAGGTCAAGCCGTTATTGAGCTACACCGCCAGCAGACTCCAGACAGACAGACCGACGGACTTGAGATACCATGATTTTCGTGATCTGGGACCCCAAAACGTAAATATCAGCAAAAATCTCGAGGTCGATTTTTTACGTGAATACAATACTTCCCTTATAGGTGGAAGTAAAAACAAACAGTCGAATTGTATACCTCCTCCATTCGAGGTTCATCGGTCAAAAATAGCATGAACATTTTTAAAGAAAATTTGCTTACAAAATAAAATTATATTCCAAACAATTTTAAACTGTAATTTTCCATCCCCATCATAATTAACATAGTGCTCAATTTACAGTTAAGTTGAAAAGATATATTTATTCCTTTTTTTCTATATAACAAAATTAACTAAACCAAAATAAGATTAGTGGGAGTAGAAGTTATTCAAATAATTGCATTGCAAATCTATTATCTAATTCTAAGAAATACTTAAATGGCGGCTCTTTTTATCTCGCCATTATTCTATTGTGAACTACAGCAAAAGTCTTTCGTTTGGTAGCTATATTAAATCGCCTTATATTTCCAAAAAAAAACCTGAAATGAAATAACATCAATAATCTTCAATTATCCCTTGAATATTTAAATATACTTGAATAGAAAATTACCTGATCCTCCGACTGTAATCAGCTTACAACTTTCTTAATCCCCCAAATGTTCCACAATATTCCTCTGTTTTCTTATCTACTCAACTTCAATTTCTTTCTATTTTTACACGCTCCACGTACCTTGAGGCTTTCTCAGAGATGGAGGAAATTGTCTTCATATTTTTATTTAAGAATTACAGAGCAAAGTTAAGTAAATTTCTTATAGAAATGTACCTATTGTGATCGTTCACACTTTTGAATTCCGAAAAAAATTTGACATGTTGTTATATGTCTAGAAGTAAGTCCAAAAAAACTTTTGGTTTAAAAGTTTATATATATGGGATATTACGAAATTTGTTAACATGATACAGGTCGCAGGTTTGGAAGTATCAACTCCAAATTTGCTCCAAAAATCAATCTCTTAAATATCTCGGCAGAGTTCCTTATTGGGCATTATCGGATAAGTAGTTTCAAAATGGCGACCGTTCAAACATTTTAAAAAATCATCATTCCTAGTGTAAATATCATCAAAAATAATTTTTGGTTCTAGGTATAATCAGTACCTACAACTTTTGTTCGAAGCAATTTTGCATAAAATGCACAGAAAAAAAAATTAATAAAGAAAAAATGAGAAATATTGATAAAACATGAACACTCAATATAAATTTGATGGAATCGTACATTTTCTGGAGATCTTAATATACTCCCTGATTAAAAATATATATAGCATATTTATTGATAAGAAATAGGCGAAAAAAAATTCTGCCTTGAAGCGGAACGCAAACCCTATCTGCTTTATAGAATTTTGAGAAATTTACCTTTCCGGTGGCTATAGGCCGTCGGGAAATAAGTGCATTTGCAAATAGTAACTCAAAATACAAAAATTGATCGTTGCCTCCACTTGATCTCCGAATTACCTAAACAAATAAAAATATAATGTGCGATCCACCATGTTTCTTGTGTAATTATTGTGAGTCATGTCCCAGTACCTGCCTAATTGAAGCAAATACGACATATAATATTGTTGTAGTGTGATGAGTAGTACCTACTCCGTTCAATGACTAAACCAAAAAAGCGAAACACAATGTGCCAGCGATTACGTGTACAATTTAGCGTAAATGAAAGACAATGCACCTGCATTCAAATTGATATCAAACACTTTGACCCACGTCGTTTCGTGGGAAAAGCTAGACATGATGAGCCCTCCGACATCATAATATTAATATAAATTTGCCCGTCATTGTTATTCCAGTAAAATTATCTTATTCCCCTCAAATATATATTTTATCTGAAGCATAGTCTGTCACTGTCTTATGATGTAGATGAAAATGTGTTGTTATTATTCTCCATTTATTTCCATTATCCCGGGGTATATTTTGTCATTGTCAAGTTTCTGTATTAGGTAATGTATTACGGTAAACGGGATCAATATGTCAATCCTTTTTTTAAAAACTCTTGAAATATGAAACATTAATCACAATTGGATTTTGATTTGATTAAGACTACGGGAATGTGAGTTAAGGCTGGGAATTTATTTAGGAATTGTTATTGAGAAAATAATCCGTCAAGTTTCTTCTTAAAAAAAATAACCCCATCGATAGGGCAAGGCGGGACAGCTTCAATTCCTGGCTCATGGGTTTCTTACTTTTATCTTTCCTCTTACTCTGATTTATACGGAAAAGATAATATATAATATCTGTTTTCCCTTTTCTTCTAACTTGTCTGTTCCTTTTTCGGCCATTTGTGGATACAGTTTTGTATTATCCAAAGAATCAGATTGGCGGTGCAGGTGGTCGTTTAGGGATCAGAAGCCGAAGTGTTTGTTGAACAAACAAACCTTGAAACTGCAACCACGTGCACTTTCCATTACGCGTCCTTTACAAAGCCACGGTCTATCTATAGCAATCATATAAAATCATCTTCAATGTGGAATTTGATATTCTCTCTTTACTTTATAAAGTTAAAATAACGACAAAAATTAAATTGAGAGCTGAAGAGCTTGAGGGATAAACGCAACAGAAACCGGCACCTTGGCAGGAAAGCAATATTGTAGTGTATTTGAAATATGTTGTTATCCAACGATAATTTTGGTTTAAGACCAATGAGCCTATACATTTGGAGTTAATACCTGCTTTCGTTATATATACATATATTTATTCCAGATAAGATGATGGTCGAAAAGTTTTTTATCTTTACTGGCTGGCATTTTTCATCAAGGTGGTTTTTTAACAGGCCTTAGCATGAAAAATATGTCGTTTCTCTTTCGAAAAAGGAAATAACTGAATTTGTTACTCTTCATTCGAAAGGAAGTTAAAAATACTTTTCCACAAAAAACTCGATAAGGCGGGTGACTGCTTCTTTGGGAAAGCTGAAATGGCTTCTTTAATATCTCTTCTATTCGTTGAATTTTCAAAAAGATTGCAACAAAGTATCAATGGAATTTTCTCATTATCTGTGAATAACGACTGAAATGCATAAATTGCTTTGATCTCGTAGCCATATTTTATAAGAAAAAACTTTAAAAAACATCATTGCTAAGGCGCACTGAATGAAATAAACTTATATAAACCATAAAACATACTTTAATCAAGTGTATACAGAAACAAGACATCTATTGATACTTAGTAGTAAAAATCCAAAAGTTGAACTAAACGAGATATATTGCGGCTGCTCCTAGACTCAATCCAGTG
This sequence comes from Crioceris asparagi, assembly GCA_958507055.1. NCBI lineage: Eukaryota > Metazoa > Arthropoda > Insecta > Coleoptera > Chrysomelidae > Crioceris > Crioceris asparagi. The sequence continues at coordinate 13,106,382 of OY293828.1, forward strand.
CAATGACTGTACTGATCAGTACAGAGAGACTCCATCAACTACAACTGACACCGAAACCACCGTGTGATCACCAAGCGTCTGTGCAGTGAACTGGTTCCATTTCGGAACGTAAACGCAGTTGATGACCAAGAACTGGCCAGTACCTACACTATATGAAACATAGGAACAGAGGTACAACTAAAAATCTTTCTGTTTGCAAGACGACATTTTTCAAGTTGACGTAGAAAGTTTTTACTTGACAATTTGACTGTATCAAATATAGTGTGCGGAAGATGATCACGCCGCGTAGAGTAACTTCTGCCAGCTATAGCACACGTCTTTTACATCATCACCAATTACCCGTTCGATTTTAATCACGCGCATTCCCGCACGTCTCTAAAAGACTCTCGCAAGATCCAAACATTGTATTTAGAGACGCGTATAGAATTTTCTCTTCGCGTCAAATTTGCTGCCCGGCCATTGATTGTAGATACCGTTACTGGAGGAGAGTACAACAAACATATTGAGAGATGAGATCAACACACAAAGATGGGCATCTAGAAACATCAGTATAATAATACATTTTTATAAGATAAGGAACAAAAATGATTAGTAGATTTGACAGTGGCCACATGACGGAGTTTTCAGCTTCGTTAGCCTGCTTTATTTCCATTTGAGTTGATGTTGATAAATATTAGTTGATTATGTGTGTCTGATCTAGCGATAGTTATCGAAAACATACCGAAAGAGAATAAGAAGTTGAAAAGATAAGAATATTTACCTTAGCAATTATGTAATAAAAGATTATATCTATCAAATCCAAAACTCAATGACCTTCACTAAGCTTAACAGAAAATATTTTGAGCAAGTGTCAAGAAACTCATTAACTAATAGCTCATATAATTACCTCGACGAAGAAGTTTAAGTATTTGATTTATATCAAATTCAAGGTAATCAATCAATCATTTTATATTTAGACGTGTTAGCTTACTCTTTAGAAAATCTTTTATATAATTTAAAGATTGTTAATGTTATATTATAGTAGTTAAGTAGAGATATTTACGCCTTTGGCGACGAAATATGTAAAGACCAATTGTTTCGCTACCAACAACAGAAATCAAACGAGAAAAAAAATGAACACAAAAACCGCGATAGGAATTTTGTTATTAAAAGTATAGCTTTGGGGCTAGAACAAGATAGAAATAGACATCACAAGTGAGACAGTGCTCAGAGACGCCAGATTGGCGAGATCCTGCTACCACCAACCCAAAGAAGTGAATGTTTTGTTTTATTTTTCGCCTTTGCTGTTGCCTCGCCAACAGTGGCGTGTCCATGAAACACTCTCTATCAGCAAGTACCAAGTATGTTAAATCTCGTTATAGTACCTATATAATATCTATTGCCACATCTATAGCAACCTTATAATCATTTACGACAACCCATCAAAACTACGGTAAAAAACGTATCATTAAGGTCTTAATCACAGAGTTGAAGATCTTAATCATACGGAATATATCAACAGACAACATCTGGCCAGCCAATCGCGTAAACTCGATAGAAATCAAAGGTAAAATAGTTTTTCACCAAGATGCTTCAAGTTAAAACTATCGTGAATTTCAGTGTAATCGTGTAGCTCTTCTTAATATGATTTTTATTTGATGAACAGGGTAACCATTCTTATAAACAATAAAGGCCTCACTATTTATTTTATAACTATGTCAAACCAATTTATATTATATCCAGCACCAACAGAACGTATGCATTGTTATCATTCACAGTATTCAAACAGAGACTAGGCCGTCACATTTCTATTGTTCTGCTTAATTTTCATATACAGTAGGTAATCATGGATGAATAAACGAACACAATTATTATATAGAGTATAGTGTTTCAGTATATGAATCACATCAATAAAAAAAATGTAGAGCACTATTTGAGGCAGATTACCAAAATCTAGTTTTTGCTCGTGTACCTCATTTACATAGGTATTGTACTGTCATTGTCATAAGTTCAAAGTTAAAGTATTCTAGGCATGAATGCGGCAGGATTAGGCTCGAAATTTAACTTGGAAGTGACGCTTGCCGCCTTAGGGACAACAAATTAATTTCAGTAAAAGCATTTCAATGCATTTGCAACTTGCCTGGCGATGGATATGTTGTGATCTGCATTTTTTCTTGGTTACACCTAAATTTAACCGGGATTTCTCCCGATATGATGTAGCTCCAACATTATATACTGTAAAATCCTATCCGATTTGAGTATTGGTAAAAAGTAGGAGCAATAATTTATATTGTAGGTGTAGCCTAATGCGACTGATCTGAAGAGTTCAGGTTGAAAATTCCAGCCCTTTGTGTGCACATTATTCGTTTTGTTTTATTTAACAATATATTCACAACCCTCGGTTTGGTTTCCTCGGAAAAGTCGTTTCAGGAGTATTGGTTGGTGGTATCGAAGAATTCTTGTCAAAAAATAGTGCAATACTTTTTCTTACTACGCTATAGCTCCATCTCAACATTCATCGCACATTCAACCACCGATTACACCCCTCTCTTGCCAATAACACTTTGCCGCCCCGTTTTTATTATTCAGCCCCACCAACCAACAGCTCTTGAAAATAACTTTCTGAAGACATCAAACTCGAAGGATGTCCTACAAGAACTTACCCCTCCAATATCAATGGTCTCTTCGGATGGCCAGTGTCCATTGACACTGACCATCAGGATCATAAATGAGCTCTGATCGCTATAAAATATCTGGTACCCAGGATAAATTTTAATGTTATTTTATTGATTTTTTCGAGTACGTAATTTTTGAAACAAAAATGTTTATAATGAACATTGCTTAAAGATTCCAATGGTTTCCGGAACCAATAGAAAAAATATTACCCTGTATTTTTACTGCATCATCTGATGGATTTCTTCAATAAACTGATCAAGTGCGATTTAAGCTCCCGTTGGAATGGGTTCTAGACCTAGAATTTTCGCATAGCTTCTCCTGTAAAGTTTAGTCTGTGGTCACCTAACTCTGTTTAAATATCAAATTGAACAATTTTTTTTAGTAGCTTCTGAAAAAATAAGCTGTTACCGATGGACAGACAAATATCATAGGATTTACTGAACCCAAAAAACAACACAATTGTATCGGAAATCCGGTCCTAGAGACAATCAAGCAAGGAGAAGAATCAAAATTAAAATTTTGGAGAACTGAATCTATTTCATAATAACTTCCTGCTGGGAAAGTTAATTAAAATTTTCGTATCGTATAACATCATGACAATTGAAATGAAAAGAAACCAAGTATCCCTTTCGCACGTGTGGCGTTTCTGCACCGCTCTGTGCCCGCAAAGTATAGTGCACTAGCCTTTCTCTACATACGACCTTGCATTATTACCGCAAGGCCGTTGGCCAGGACCAACAGCCACACAGCAGCCATCGAGCGAGCATAATATACACATACACACCTTCGCCGTAGCCGAAGACACAACAGACAGAAGACCACTCTTCGTCGTCTCTTCTGGGTCTCTACCTTTCGCTCCGCCAGTTGACATGCGGATTCCGATTTGGTTTCTACAGACACAATAATAATAATAACATCCTGCTTTCGTAAACAGGACGTGCATTAAACGACGCGAGTCCTTGTTCCGTAAAATTATTGTAGTGACATTTTGTGTGTTTTGGTATTAGTTGTTGCTGTTGTTTAGAAAGTTGTTATGAACACGTGCTTTCTTGGGATTTTGTGCGTTTTCCGTGAGTTTTCAGAGTGTGTGGAGCAGTTTATTCTTGGTGAGTTCCATAATTATCTAGATATCAACTTTTATTGGACTTTTGGATATTTAAATCATCTGGGACATTTTCAGCATAACATATCAATTTATTTTGTTAACTTGGAAATGTAATTTCTAGTAAGTTCTTAATGAAAATAATGTGAAATTATATATTTTTAAGATACACCCGCAATCTGAATTATTAAATAATTATTTATTTCTCAATATTAGTTAATCAAATGTCCTCGATAAGATGAAATAGTTATTATATCTAAACATCAATTTGATTGACTTTTGGAGAAATAAATCTTCTAAGACATTTCCATATACAGTGCAGTTTATAGGTATTTGGCAATTTATAGTATGAAAATATTACCCCCTTCTTGCACCCCTTCTGAATTATGAGCACCCCCTCAAAAAAATCATTCTGTGTTCAGCAATACTAAATTTATCAAATTTGGAGCAATCATAACTGAGAAAATTTATTTTGAAAATGCTAAATTTTGATATTTTAAGTAGAATGAAGGAAATAATGTCACATAATGTTTAAGAAGTATTTTTGCAATTTATTTTACAGTTAAAATAAATGTTCAGAATGGCCACCATTCACTCCTTGACTATAATGAAGGCGGTCTAGGAATTCTCGTACAATATGTTGTAGGATCTCAGTGATTATGTTGTTAATTTCTTCCGTTATACTAAATTTTAAATCTGCAATATTGTCTGGTCTAATGAATTTGATTTGATAAATCCATACGAAAAATCGAGAGGAGTCAAATTGGGGGATCTAGGCGGCCATTCAATCGTTCCACATCTTCCAGTCCACCTGTTAGGCAAAATTTCTTTCAAATAATCTCTAACAATACGTGTGTAATTCGGTGGAGCTCCATCTTGTTGGTACCAAATTGTTCTATCAATTGCAATTGGAATCATTAACATTAGGAAATAGTTTTTTAATGTAGGCAGTAAAAAGTTCATCAAAAAACCTACATAAACCTCATCATTGATTAATTGTCCCTTCAAAAAACTATCGGTCAATAATTTTGTTGTTAATGATACTAGCCCAAACGTTCACTTTTTGGGATACTGTGTGTGAGCCTGACAAATCCAATGAGGATTTTCCCTGCTCCAATATTTACAATTTGGTCTATTAACCGTTCCATTTAAATGAAAAATAGCTTCATCAGAAAACACAATTTTGATTTTGAACTGCAAATCTGCTTCAATTCTGTCCATCATCAGTTCAATTGTTGCCTTCTATAATGATCATCCTCATTTAACTCCTGATCCAACTGAACTTTATAAGAATGGTATTCTTCTTTCTGTAAAGCCATCAATATCGATGATTTACTTATATCATTATCGGCGGCGAGTTGTCTACTTGTCATATGAGGACTTTCCTCAATCGCTAACAGTTTATCTAACTTTTTTCCACATCTAATTTAACATTTCGACCTGGTTTTTAAATAGTTCTTACATGACCAGTTTCACGAAATTTTGTTTCTATTTTACTGACTGTAGATTGTGAGACGTGTTGACCAGGGTATTTATTATTGAATATTTCACAAACTGCCTTTTAAGTTCTTGTTTTATTACCGCATCCAGTCATATTCTTTGAGTTTCAGATAAATGACGCATAGTTAAATCAAATACATACAAATATTTTTCAATACACGGACGTCTATCAGCAAATAACAAATATCAAAATAACCGTAGCCCTACTATATTGACAAAATGTTGTACGAGAATTACAAGATCGCCTTGCTTATTGTCAAGAATCAACATTTACATTTCCAAATCATTTTTTTTCTGTTATAATTGCATTAAATTTGAAAAACTTAGTATTGCTGTACAGAGAATGAAAATCCATGTCGAACAAGGTGCCACAGAAGTCCCCTTGTAAGGTTGAAAGAAGGCGGTAAATTTTCATACCATAAATTGTCATATTGTCAAGTTGAGAATAGAAATCGACCTGTTTCAGGTTTTTTCAAACAAATCCATAATTACTCTATGGACCGCACTGTATTTTAATTTCTTTTGTGAAACATTCATTTTAATAAAGGTCACCATCAAAACTATGTGAAATTTTAACTCTTTAGGATACAATCAAATGGACTGCTAAATGATTATTTATTTCTCAAGTTACTCAAATGTCCCCGACGAGTTAAAATAGCCATTTGCTTTCAAGATTTTAATTAGGTATATGTCAAATTCATATTCATAATTTCTTTTACATAAAACGTCCTTTAGGTAATCGAATATTTGTGGAATTTGATGACATGAATATATTAAAAACTAGTATAAATTTGCTTATAATTCATTAAGTAGGTATTGTATGATACTATCTTGAATAAACAGCTACACTATCATCCATATTAAACGATGTTTCGAAAATCAAGTCTACTATGTGAAATTGAACATGTTATTTCTCACCAAAAATCCCTCCAAAAGTGTCAGAGGAGGAGCAAGTTGAAAATTGAAAATGAGATTTCGAAAAATTTGTAAATCATTGTAAGCAGATATTGGAAGTTTTATGTGATTTGAAACAAATAAATGTTTACAAGAATTAGGACCAACTTCATTCATTAGCTGAGTAACTGAAGTAATATTTAATCTATTATCTATTGGTATAAGCAGGATACTTGTGAAATAAGATTCTTCTATCTACAACTGATTTTTCTTCTCTTGCACTAGCAACTCTTCAAAGATAGAAGGCCCTTGGCACCTACTTCAAAAGTATCTGTGACTATGCCAGTAGGTACCAATATCATCTAGTAAAGACAGTTCTAGCTGCTATAAAAGGTTATTTTTATAGCTGAAATTTCCTATTGAACCTTGAAAACAATTTTATTAACTAATGAACTAATCTCACATTATTGCCAACTATCTCCAGGCTAATGAAAACATCCATCAACTTGAATATAGGCATTTGAAAATAAATCTGTAAAGATGTGAATGAACTATGCAGTTTTCCAAGTAGAAATCCAAGAGTGCATATAGGTACTATCTATAAGCTGCAATGTAATCTACCAAGACGTTCTGTAACATTGTTTTCAGTTTGTTAACCCATCTAGAAGAAAGAACTTTTAATGTGTATGCGTTTTATGAGCAATCAACGATAATAAAAAAATAGCGGCCATAAAACATCCTAGACGTGAAGGAAAATATATATTATGTAGTTTTAATTTAATGTTTATGGTCTGGTATTATGCCTAGAATAACTGAGGATCTTGCCCTCAGAATTACTAACATCCTTGGGGAAGAAAAGTTCTATATTATCAAGAAACTTCAATGCATTTAAATTCTAAAGCTTAGTTAAGTTGAATATTTAAATACTACCCATAAAACTGATTCAAATCTATCATATCTTTGTACCTAATTTGTGAATTTTATTGATCGACGAACCCTAACGGAGGTAGTTATACAATTCGAGTGTTTGCTTTTTTTGGTTTGGCAACTGCTGTATATTGTAAACTTACTAAGATTCTGATGATTTTTGATTCATTTAAAAGAGAAAGGTTAAAAAATCGTTCCATATTTAGAAAAACTAAAATCCGAAATTTCCTCCCTTCTAAAAACTGCCCCCAAATTGGGTTGAGGGGTCAGTTTTTCTCGAAAATCGAAAATTTGAGACGGCAGAATTAAAGATGGGACAATATCCAGAAACGTTTAAATTGAACATTTTTCCAAAAGTGCTATGATTTTGGAGTAACAGCGATGTTAAAATCTGAAATATGTGTATTTCCGCTATGTAGAGGAGGCAATTTCTGTCGAAAATTAAAAATCTGAGACTGCTGTATTAAAGAAGGGAATGAATGTAGCAAGAATATTTTTTGATAGAGTTACGGTTTTTACAGCATTGGTAAATTTTGAATATGTGTATTTCCACCGCGATGTTCTGAATAATAACAATTACAAGCAAAGAATATAGATGGGTAATAGAAAAGTGCTATCTTCTTTAGTATTAGTGATCGTTCAACGATTTTCATGACTAATATTACACTCAAAAGTGGGAAATAAATATTTTTTACAAAAAATTGGACCGACTTTATTAATTGGTGCACTGAAAAAATACAAAATAATATTAATTCTGTTGGTGCTGGTACTGGTGAAGTTGGTGCCAAAAGCCTTCTAACTACGATTGCACAACTTCAGCACCAATAGAAATAATATTGTTTTGTATTTTTCAGTGCACCAGCTAATAATTTAGGTCAATTTTTTTGTAAAAAATACTTATCTTGTCACTAGATTTTGACTATCTTTATTTCTTATAAATTTTATCTCTAACAAATTCAAAAATATATAAAATTGTCTGTAAGTAATGTTCTTCTGTTTGCTATATCTCTGAAAAATGGTAAACTTTTCACATGGAAAATATCTTGCAAATACTGAAAATCGGTTGCAGGTATACAGTATACAGTTAACGGAAAGTACAGCATCGCTCAAATATAAAACAGCTTAACTAATATTGGCACTGTTGCCGAATTTCCCAATTTTACTCTACTCGTGGTAACTCTTGTTAACGTAAATGGAATGTCCCATTTATTTTTTGACCGACGAACCCCGAACGGAGGAGGTATACAATTCGACTGTCTGCTTTTTTTTTTTTTTTTTTTTTTTTTTTGGTTCGTGCGCGCCTTTTATGTAGTAGACGATCTCCGATTTTGATGATTTTGGATTCATTTGAAAGAAGGGGATTGAGAAATGGTCCCATATTCATAAAAACGCAAATCCGAAATCTCCTTCCCTCCGAAAACCGCCCCCGATGGGGTGGTGGGGGCAAATTTTCTCGAAAATCGAAAATCTGAGTTGGTATAATTAAAGATAGGACAATATCCGGAAACGTTTAAATTGAACATTTTTTCAAAACTGTTACGGTTTTCGAGATAGACGCATGTCAAATATGTATTTTTGCTATGTGGAGAGGACAATTTCTTTCGAAAATTGAAAATTCGATACTACATGAAAGATATAATTATTTGTAGCAACATTTATAATGAACATTTTTTCCTTAGAATTACGGTTTTCGAGTTAAATCGGTGTTAAATGGTAACAACTAAAATATTCAAGCGTATTTCCGCCGCGATGTTCTGAGATCTCAATAATAACCACTACAAGCAAGGAATATACGTGGGTAATAGGATAAGTATTATCTTCATTGATATGGTATAGTGACCGTTCAACGATTTTCGGGACTAATGTTACACTCAAAAGTGTGAAATAAATATTTTTTACAAAAAATTGGACCGACGTTATAGTTGATGCACTGAAAAGTATAAAATAATATTACTTCTATTGGTGATGGTACTTGTGAAGTTGGTGCCAAAAGCTATCAATCTAACTGCAACTGCACAACTTCAAAAGTACCATCACCAATAGAAGTAATATTATTTTATACTTTTCAGTGCATCAACTATAACGTCGGTCCAATTTTTTGTAAAAAATATTTTATTATAGTGAATTGGGTGGGTAAATTTTAATATTTATTATCACAAAATTTACAAATTCTGTCTACGTTAGTTACTGTAGTAAAACAACACAGCCAGTCAAAGGTACCTAACCTTAAATTCAAGTAGACACTGTTTCATTTGTTTTCCGAATTAGTTTTGACGTTACTTTGCATTTATTTTCACTTCTTTATCCAGGTTTGGGACTAGTTGAAGTACTTTTTACTGACAATAAGATATTGTCTCAGCCCAATAGAGATATATTTTTTTAAAAATGTACACGCCTAGTCTATCGCAGTAAAAATAATTGGAATATTCCATTCAGCACAACAAAGAACTTTGCCTGATATCAGTGTTGAATTCGGCTTGGCCTCCATCAAATAAGTATTTGGTAAAATATTCTATCTTGAAAAAAGTTTTAATACATAAATGCCATATTATGATAACTAAAATCTACTACCAAACTAAAAGCTAATGTCATGTTCGAAAGTAAATAATATTATAAAAATACAGGGTGCGTCAGGAGGACCAGACAAATTCCCTGGATTGAAAATAGTATAAACACACTCATATGTTATTTTATGATTTTTATTTATTTTGAAGATATATATAGCATCATTAAAAATGTTTATCTAGCGTTCTAATTGCTTCGAAATGTTCGTCTCTGTATCTTTTAATCAGGTGTTCAGATTGTTCACGGTGATTCTATTAGTTGGCCTCCAATATCTGCAGATCTCACAGCATCAGATTGTAGTTTATGGGACTGGCTGAAAAGTGCATAATAAACAAATTATAAATATTCTTTATTTAAAATAGGACCGATTTTATTAGTTGATAATTTTGAAGTGATGCAGATGTGAGTCTTATAAAAGTTAATTTATGATAATTTGTTTATTATTATTTTCTATTACACTATAACATGAAAACAAATGTAATTCGGATAACTTATTTTCACATGTATATCTATACACTCCTGGAGTTTGCTCCGTTCCTCACGACTCACCCTGTATATGACCATGTAGAAATTATATTTCTAGCTTTAGCTGTATGTTGGGTACTTCTAGCACCCATCCAGCGTCCCTTCTCGCCTACACATAATTGAATAACCGACAAAGGCACTAAATATGATTTATGACCTACAACGGACCTTCTCTGTTATTTCGGTGAGGATGTCATTCGTACTTTATTGTTATTATTTCAATGGAAGTTACTTGAATTTGTACATTCTTTGAGTTAGAAATATACATACCTATCTATTATTATGTGTTCTTATAATACTAGTAAACTATACCTACATCATGTATTAGGGGCAAGTTGCTTACCACTTACCATTCCAGTAAGTGGTCATCATTTAAATGAGTTAGGGAGGGAAATAATAGCCAAAGAATACATTTAACGGTCTTATATGATTCTATGTAAGTATAGTCTATTTAAGTCACCAGTTGTATTACCATGGTCTTTACTTATACCATGGTATTACTATAGGTACGCCTAAAATTTCCAACGATGTAGAATCGTAAAATTGACAGTTATTAGAATCAGCTTAGCATCTATTTAAAACGTTATGATAATCATTTGTCACATTTGACGTTTAAAATATTTGACATATATAAACGAACTTATTGTATTGTGATTGGTTTGTTATTCAAAAGTAAAGTCATAATTAAATAACCTGGAAAACATGAGAATGTAGATGTCAATAATAAATTTATATGATAATTCTGTAGAACAGTACTATTCAGACTGATAAATTTCAGAACAATCTCTGTATACGTTACTTATGCATCAATCAATGTCTAATTACATTGGATGGTCAATAAGAAGTCACTAAAAAGTCCTTAGCTGATCAGAATTTCAAAATTACGAACACCAATAGAATTATTATAATTGAGAATTTTTTACTGTGCCCCAATACGTTTCGAATATTTTTAGCGTCGAAGACAATCAAAAATCCTTACAAGTCCCAATTTAATTTTATCAATCATATTGTTATATCTCAACTTCTTTAGCGTCTATATCATCAATAATTGAATTATTATTTTATATAAAAGCTGTAGAGTTGAAGGAACTAAATCCTAATTGATTCATACTTTTTTGGGACAGTTCATACAACGCTAAGATCAAAAAGCTGAAAAATTGAAAAGCTATTTATATGTAAATTGATTATTTATTGTGGAGTTATTTCATTGGGTGAAGTCAAATTGGCTCAGTTATACGAATAGATTTTTGGGGTTTCATATGTAAACGGTAAATAAAAATGCGAATAAGTGTGACTCAAACTCACACAAGAAGGATTCCATACCATTGTAAAAGATCCAACATTGTGTACTTTGTCTGAAAATTTCAAATTTACAGTTTATGAGATACAGCCCGCTCACAGACAAAAGGACAGACGGATATAGCTTAAACAGAAATACACATTGTCTGAAAATTTCAGCTCTATACCTGTTACGGTTCATGAGATACGGACGAACAGACTTTAGTAATTATTAGTTTTCTCCAATTTGGTTAGAAACCGTTAAACGGAACCTTTATGGTGTTGTCAATGGCCCCTTCTCTTATTTCCGTAGATAGCAGAGAAAATAAAATGCGACAAGTTCGAGTAAATCTCATACTCCGAAGGTTTCGTACCTATATTACGGTAAATAAATCATAATGATCACAAGGATTAGAAAAAATCATGAGTTATCATAGTTATATGTAATAAAAATAAATATATTTTCATAAAGAAATCAACCTCAGGATCTATTTTATTGTTGTCATTAAGCATATTTATTCTATTATCATTTTTATCATTTTATTTTTTCTGTGTCGGGAAAAAAGTTTGACATTTTACCTTTGTTGACAGGTGGCATAGTATCACTTTTTATAAAATTTCTGGAAAGGGAAAGTGTCGATAACTGAAAAGGAGAAGTGTATGATTTCTTCTTTTTCGCTGTCTAAGCAGAGCCTGACTTACTTTGTAAATAAAAAAAAAACCCGATGGCCTGTAGTCAGCGGAAAGGTAAATTTTTCAAAATTCATTGAATTGAAATTTTAACAACCTTTTCATTGGTATACCTACATGTTATTAAATAAAATTGTCATAGCCTTGCGGTTAGAGGTTTTTGTTTTGGCTGTTGAATATAAAGCAGACAGGGTTCGAGTCCACTTCAAGGCAGATTTTTTTTTCGTCTATTTCTTTTCAATAAATATACTATATATTTTTTTTATTCAGGGTCTATATTAAGATCTCCAGAAAATGTACAATTACATCAAATTTATATTGAGTGTTCATGTTTTATCAATATTTGTTATTTTTCTTTATTAATTTTTATTTTTTTACCTGTGTATTTTATGAAAAATTGCTTTGAACAAAAGTTGTAGGTACTGATTATATCTATAACCTAAAATTATTTTTAATAATATTTACACTACTGCTCTTTTTTGATAATTTTTTTAAATGTTTGAATGGTCGCCATTTTGAAACTACTTACTCGATATTGCCCAATAACGAACTCGACCGAGATATTTGAGAGATTGATTTTTGTAGCAAATTTGAACGAACCAAATGTTTTTTTGGACTAACTTATAGACATATAACAACATGCCGTTGAAATTTTTTCGAAATTCAAAAGTGTGAACGATCGCAATAGGTATATTTCTATAAGAAATTTACCTAAAAATCTATGACATCTAAAGTGGATAGTTGTTTAATGTATCAATATTTTCTCGTATCGGGTGTTCTATATCTTTTGCAAACCTATTAGATACATTATTTGAATTTAAAGACATTTTCATCATTGTTATAAGAGATATTTAACAAGTTCTCTTCAAAACAACATTAGCTTTAACTTTCCATTTAACCTGTCATTACTTATCCATATAATAAAACATTAGTGAACGCAAACGTGCAATTATATTATATATATATACTAGATTATTCATGTTATTTAGAAACGGTAACTGTTTAAGGAATGCTCAAGTCAACATTCCAATGTAGTCGGTATAATATGCTTTGACATTTTGAAAACTCAACTTACAAGTATGTACATGTAGTAGATGTATTGTGTATCGTGTATTACGACATCATCAATTTTCGCCTTTTGTATCAATTAGAAAACGAGACTGACAACAACAGCAACACAACACGGACGACGAAAACAAAACAACCGTGGTCGGTCAACAATAATTTTACTACAGTAGTAGTTAGTCTAAGAGCTGATTACAAAAAAACCTGACCGATCATGTACTATGAAAAATTTACGGATAGTTTATGCAGTTTTTAGTCATACTCCCAGAAGAATCGGTTGTTACTTGAGGAAGATACGGTAATGGTTGCGTGCTAAATTAAGACAACCATGAATTTTCCAAGAAATCATGACCCGCAAATTAACTTTTCTCCCGGCAAATTTACGGATAATGTACGGCAATTTTTGGAGTTGTTCCAAAAGAATCGGATGTCGTTTGAGGAAGATACGGTGATGGTTGAGCGCTAAATTAAGACAACCATGAATTGTCAGAAAAAAACAACAACCGCAAATTGTCTTTTCTTATTATTATGGTAGGTACAATTGTTTTTTATTTTCGTTGAAATGGTCTTGCTAAGTCTACACGCGTAGGTACTGAGTACCTATTCGTACGGCAGTTTTGGATTGTGCGATCGGAATTTCGTACGCTGTTTTACATACTCTTCGAAATAATCCGAACTGCCAAGAAGTTTCAACTTGCGGGAAAGGATGCTCTCCACGAAAAAAAAAAATTTTGCTCTTATTCCTTACGCAGGGACTTTTGAAGATAATTTCATCAAAAATGTACAGACAACGTTAAGCTTAGAAGTATGGAGTCGTGGGCATCTCGTTAGTACCTACAAACTTTCAAAAAAACAATAAGAGCAATAATTAATTTCCGAATATAGCACTTAATTAGCCCTACAAGCACTAAAAACGAAGTTCTTAAGGCTCAAGGCTGTTTTGCTAGTTTTAATATAAGGCTAGCAAAGCCATTTAAAAAAATATAAGAGCATTTAATTTCGGAATACAGCACTTAATTAGCACCTAATGAGCACTACAAGCACCATATATGTCTATAGGGATGGTTCCTGGAGAAAAAATGTTCCGTAGAGAAGTCATAAAACAAAAATGTGAACAAATTCTGTCTGTAAAAACTAACATTTCCAAAAGATTTCATCTTGTTACTCGATTGGGCAGGTTTTGGATACAGCTCCTGCTCTATAAGTACTCTGTTACCTCCTATACATTATAATATGGTGCCATACGGTGCGCAATTTAAGTCCTTTTAAATCTTTGTTATATAATAATAATTTTATATAAGCCATGCCATGGCCGCGCCTTTTACAAAGCGCCATAGTTCTGGCGTAGGTGTTACGATGATGGATTTATTTATACATATATACTTATAGGTACCTACTGCTATGTATATGTATATATGCGGTTATCAAAAGGTCCAATCGGGGTTGACACCCACGATGTCCTTCCACTCTCCATCGAGTGAAATCGAGAGTGGTGTTTCGGTTGACATAATTTCGAAGCAACTTGTTGTCGATCGGACCAAAGAGAAACTTGGCGAATTTTGCAAAATGATCGATGCGATAACTTGACAAAGTTGTCTTTTTTCGTTAATTACTTACATCTAGAGATTGATAATGATTGTGAAATATGTAATTATAATGTCTATCTTTACCTATATATGGTAAGTGTAAAACACGCAACTGGAATAAATTCATTATCTAAATACCTATATTAATATAAGTGAAAATAATTCATAGGACCCCATTTTAAGAATAATGCGGTTCAGAGGAATATGAGATTTGGCATACTTAAAGCTTATATGGCGAAGGAGGGCACCAAGCTAAAATAAATTATTTACGTTTACGCCATTTGTATTATAAATGCTTTGGTGGTTTAGTGGTAACGTTCTTTCTTTTCGATTTTTGCCACCGTATTTATTTTCTGATAAAAAAATTCAAAAAACTATATCCAATAATTAGATAGGAATACTCTTTAGTAGAAGAACATCAATGGTGCTCAAACCTGAATTTAATGATCGTTTTAACTGATGTTAAGGGTCGCACGGATATGATAAAAATGGTGATTTGATCAAAAAAAATCCTTAAAACGTCAAATTTAGATCATGAAATGACATCCTGTAAACCCATGATACTACGAAAAGAAGATATGACCAAGCGCATCTCCAATAACGTCAGTCCGTGACAAAACGTCAGGGATAACCATGAGACGCATGTTTCAAACGATAATCTCATACTTTGTGCTTGCTTTCAATTTAGGTTACATAGATAATTAGTTCTTGATATTTGTGACTTAGCCATACTACATCATAAGGGTATAATGAATCAAGATCTAATAAAATATAAATTTAATTGCCAGAATATTTCAATATTTATGTTCGATTTTCCCGTTTTGTAATGGAATTACGACATGCGCGGAGCGGCTTAAAACGCTTTCACCAACTAAGCAATCTTGTTTGTCCTATTATCATGCATTAGATCCTTAATTTTTGAAATAGGGGAAAGCTTTTCTTTCCTTTCTCAATACAGAATTAATTTAACGTAAAAATTATAGAATTTAATCGTTTGAGTGTCGAAACTAACTATACCCGATTAAATTTCATGAAATATGAATTTGTTAAAAGGACGATGATGATACAATTAATTTAATTTTTAAATCTTGATTTTAAAGAATACAGTTTCTGTGCAGAAAATGTATCACAAACCCCTACTTTCCATTTAAAAAAATCTGGAATTATAATTGATACCACATAAATATTTTTTACAAAAAATTGGACCGGCGTTATTAGTTGGTGCACTGAAAAATACAAAATAATATTAATTCTGTTGGTGCTGGTACTTGTGAAGTTGGTGCCAAAAGTTATATAGAATTAACATTATTTTGTATTTTTCAGTGCACCAACTAATAATGTCGATTCAATTATTTGTAAAAACTATTTATTTCACACTTTTACGCCAATTTTTGATCGTTCTCCCAAAAGAATCGGTTGTTACTTAAGGAAGATACAGTGATGCTTGCGCGCTAAGTTAAGATGACCATGAATTTTTATATGTAACATTAGTCACGAAAATCGTTGAACGTTCACTAATACGAAATAAGATAGTACTTAACCTATTACCCATGTATTGATTTTACCATTTTACCACTGCTCCAACTCGAAAATCGTAACTCTTAGGAAAAAATGTTAAGCATAAATGTTGCTACAAATAATCTGGTCATTTATGTGGTTGCATCAGATTTTAATTTTTTGAAAGAACTTACCCTTTCCACATAGCGAAAATCCACATATTTCAGATTTTAACATCTCTGTAACTCGAAAACCGTTACTCTTTTGAAATAATGTTCAGTTAAAACGTTTCCGGATATTGTCCTGTCTTTAATTCTGCCGCCTCAATTTTTCGATTTTCGAAAAAACTTGCCCCTTCATCTCCTTCGGAGTGTTTTTTGAAGGAAAGGGGATTTCGGATTTGCTTTTTTAGGAATATGGAACCATCTCTCAAGTCGCCACTTTCAAATTAATCAAAAATTATCAAAATCGGAGTACGATTACTATATACCTACAGCACGCGCACAAACCAAAAAAAAAAAGAAAAAACTGACAGTAGAATTGTATACCTCCTCCGTTTAGTTTCGTCGGTCACAAAGGCGGTTTATTGTAGGGATGAACTTTTTTATTTGCAGATCGTTATTTGATGATCTAAAATCGACTGTCACAGGATTTTTTAAACATATGCACAATAATTCAAACGTAATTTATCCTTGATCATGAAACTGCTCCACTTCATTCAACAGGTTCTCCACCATTTCGTTTTTGTCTTCTGCTTAACGCGCTCTATTCAGAGATTTTTTTTTAATCTATATGTTTTTCCCTGCTCTACTTACGTTGCAATATTTTTCTGTTTTAATTTGGTTCCTCTTGTTTTCCCATATTTTCTGCAGCACCTTCGCCAGTAATCAATTTCCACCGCAAAAATTAAAGAAAAACCCTAAGTTTAAAAAAAAATCGAAAATTAAGAAAATATCATTTCAAGCATCTTTTAATTGAAGATTTTGCAAAAACTTAAACTTTTAGCGAGTTAAATGAATGTTCTTGTATTATTACATTTCAGCATGATTTGGATGTCATCCGCGCTATATATTTTTCATTTATATTTTTAACAAATCTGCAGAATATTCACAGAAGATCATATTACTTTTTTGGAATATGCTTACTATAATATTCTCTATAATTCGTTACTGTACCTTGTATTCCTATCAGAGAAACTATAGTATTTTTGAGTTCTCAGTTTCTGTTTTGCTTCATCTCTATTACTGTTTTCCTAAACTCGATGATTGGTTTGAAACGTATGTCCTTCTTCTGCCTTGATATGTACAGCTTACTTACCTTACGATGCTTAATTTTTGGTGTTACATATCCACAGGGTGCCAACGGGGTCTGTTCGTCTGTCAGCGGGCTGCATCTCATAACAAGCTATAGATGTATAACATTCGTCATCATAAGAGTGTAATTTCTTTATAGATAAAGTAAATTTAATAATAAAATATAGCTGAATTTATTATCCGGCAGTATAATGTCATATTTCCTTAAGCTTTATCTATCTATCTTTACTCTTTATACTTTTAAAGATACATATTCATAACATGCTGCAATGTTATATAATATGATGAAATACCAGATCATTCAAGCAAATGAGAAGTGAAAACTTCAAAGTGACTAAAGACAGATGTTGCATTTGAAGTCATCATTATCTTTATACCTACGTACCTAAATCATGCAAGTCTGTATAAGTGGTTAAAATTAAAGCCAGACTTCAAATACAAATATTATATATACTTACTCCCACGAACTTTGAGTAAAGTCTGAGAAATTGAGTTGGAACTGTGCCTTTTCATTTATTTACATAAGGAAAGCTTTAAATAAACTAATTGCTTGTATTTACTACAAGGTACTGCTCAGTTTTGTTCTGTTAAATTTACAACTATGTAACTAAGACATGTTTACTTATTTGTTATGTGAATATGAGCAGATAGATACTAATTTGGATATTTATTTCTTGATTTAGAAAATATTTCGACGTCTGCTAGATGTTTTTTACCATTTGTATCAAAGACGATGATAATTGAAAAAAGCTAGCAGAAAGAAAATTACAATTATTTAAAAAGTTAACATTTAATCGAATTGTACACGTCTTTTATAAAATCGATCAATAACGCCTACTTTTATGTATATCACTCTAAAATTAACAACCGGTGACAGTGTTTCTTAGTTATGACTAAAGGTCCTATTCAGTAAGAATCTGATAAATTCCAGAAAATCAACTCTAATGTCTCGTATACAGGGTGGCACGGAACCAACGGATAAAAAGTCTGCAGCGAGCGAAAATAAATAGCACTTCATATAATATTTTGTTATAAGGGGTACGTTTCGGAGTTAAGGGCGTCCAGAAATAGAATTTTAAAATTGTTTTTTGTTTTTAATTGTCGATCGGCCCATCTAATCTGGATAAAATTTTAAGGATTCTTAGAACGTAGGCGTGCGCTTATTTTAAAATTATAAACAAATATACAGTGCGTTCATAAAATATGGAAATGCTTCAATAACTACTAAAATATTATTATATAGAGAAAAGGCTTTGACAGGTCGATATTTGATTTAGATTTTCTTATTTTATATGTATTTTATCCCCTTCACTTTCCCAGTTATGACGTCATCGTTAATTATTTTAAATAGGAATGCCATAATTTTATATTATAAACGGAAAACTGGCAATTTTCTGTGTTCAAAAATACCAAATACATGGGTATTAACATAAAAAAAATTAAATACAGGGTGCTGAAAATTAATATATTTTTATTTGCTGCTTTTAATTTTATACAACTTGCGTTTGAATCGGAGTCTGTAGCAACCATTCATAAGTTCTTAGTTACCACTGCATAATAATATTATTGTTATCATTGAAAATTGAAAGCAGCAAATGAAAATATATTAATTCTTTAGCACCTTCATATATTTTTATGATAATACCCATGTATTTGGTATTTTTGAGCTCAGAAAATTGCCAGTTTGCCGTTTATAATATAAAATTATGGCCTTCCCATTTAAAAAAATCCCGATGGCCTGTAGTCAGCGGGAAGGTAAATTTTTCAAAATTCATTGAATTGAAATTTTAACAACCTTTTCATTGGTATCCCTACATGTTATTACAAAAAATTGTCGTATGTTTCATGGCCTTGCGGTTAGAGGTTTTTGTTTTGGCTTTTGAATATAAAGCAGACAGGGTTCGAGTCCACTTCAAGGCAGATTTTTTTTCGCCTATTTCTTTTCAATAAATATACTATATATTCTTTTAATCAGGGTCTATATTAAGATCTCCAGAAAATGTACAATTACATCAAATTTATATTGAGTGTTCATGTTTTATAAATATTTGTTATTTTTCTTTATTAATTTTTATTTTTTTACCTGTGTATTTTATGAAAAATTGCTTTGAACAAAAGTTGTAGGTACCTACTGATTATATCTATAACCTAAAATTATTTTTAATAATATTTACACTGCGGCTCTTTTTTGATAATTTTTTTAAATGTTTGAATGGTTGCCATTTTGAAACTACTTACCCGATATTGCCCAATAACGAACTCGACCGAGATATTTGAGAGATTGGTTTTTGTAGCAAATTTGAACTTGATACCTTCAAAACTGCGACCTCTATCGTGTTAACAAATTTCGTAATATCCCATATATATATATATATATATATATATATATATATATATATATATAAACTTTTGAACCAAATGTTTTTTTGGACCAACTTATATGTTATGTTTTCGAAATTCAAAAGTGTGAACGATCGCAATAGGTACATTTCTATAAGAAATTTACCTAAAAATAATGATAACTACATAATTTGGAAGGCGGGGGGGATAAAATGATGCTGTATGCACAGAAAAGTTGAAAATCAAAATCAAAAATCGACCTGTCAGAGCTTTTTCTCTATGTGTTAATATTTTAGAAGTTATTGAAGCGTTTCCATACTTTATGAACGCACTGTATAGTATTGCTATGAAGACAGGGATGGACTAGTGCTTTAGGTTAGGTTTAGCGAACATGGCTTCCGCAGATCTTTAGCTGACACTTGTTTGAATTCGATAAAATGAGCCATTTCGGAAACATTTGCCATTCTATTAAAGCACGGAAGGTCGATTTTTCGCATTAGTTCCGCGACATGCTGTATATAGTTTAAGACTGGCAAAAATAATATTAAAAAAATATTCCGGTGTCGCGAGATTTTTTAATAGACCCTGAAACAATATTTTTCTAAATTGCAACTCCATTTTTCTTATCATTATTGATTGTATCCATTGCCATTGACTAAATGTCAAAATTATTGAGCTATAGATATGATTTCTACCTACAACTTTTGTTTGAAGCGTTATTCCCTAAACTTGATAGTAAAAATAATAGAAATTAAAAACCGTGAAATTTATTTATCTGCTGACTACGAACAGTCGGATTTTTTTATGTTATTTATTTTACAATATTTACAAAGAAGTAATTTTCAAGCCTTACTTCAATAAACTCACTACTCAGGTTCCAATTTTTTTCTAGCTGTTACCAGCGAGAAATTATATTTTATAGAGCATAAGAAATTTTATCAAAAAAAAATCTCAAGTAGGTACCCAATGGGAATTTGATCCATGGATCGATTTATAACTAAAACAAATGAGTTATTTTAGGCAATTTACCTAAGCCCCTTTTAAATACCAGGTACTAAGCGCATTTTGATATTGATTGAACATTTTTTTATGTTTAATAATGACAAATATTTATAGTGCTGCCATTTTGAAAAATGTGTAGGTTTTCTATTAGCTTTATTGCAGTCGCATTGAAGCGTGAAAATTTCCTGTAGCTAAATTATATATTTTTTTATTGCAAATTGCAACCCAGTCATAGTAGATGCATCTATCTATCTTTGTATTTCTATAGCACTGCCATCTTGCTCGAATGGATTGATAGATGAGGGTCGGAATTATTGGTCAATCTCCCACTGTGCATACCACCTGAGGCAACCACATAAACCACCAACCATAGGCTCAATACTAAAGATTTGTGTCAATCAATGTCAATCTTGCCAATGCGTCTCAACAAACAAACATTAATCAGAGAACAAATTTATTCCATATTGCATATTTCTTCCAACATTTTGCTGAAAAATATACCATCGTAACAATAACCCGCCCTGCATAATATCGTAGGTATGGCCACATCCTCCTATCTCGTTACTTCTACGTCTTTGGAACGGCTATTTTTGTCCCCTTTTGTGGAAAATAGGTGCACCATACTCAGTTGTTATTGTTCGATGGATAAATTTATATCACCTACGCGATTGCCAAGACAGACACTTTGAAAGGATTTTTTTTGCACAAAGCCTTATTACCTTTCTATCTATTCTTAGATACACGGTGTAGGAAGAACTGAACGGACGCGTGGTCGAGATAAAAGACACGAACGACTTGAACTTTTCCAGAACAAAGGATAAGAAATATAATCTTGCTTGGTATAGATTAGATATTGTAGGCGCTGAACTGAAACGGCTTCGCGGTGGAGAAATGATAAAGCATTTAGTTTTATTTCAAATAATTGTGCACTCTAAAGTACGAAAAGGTTTTCTCTCTGTTCGCAATCCGGTAGAAAATAATGTGAGAAGAAAGATACTTTATGGGATAATTCTGATAAAACATAAGCTCGTTTTAATGAAACAGTGGAAATTTTTATCAAATTAAACAAAACGCAAATACGCTACAGGATCGGACCTTATATATTTAAGTCGGTATATAATATAGGTAATAGGTATTGGTAATTCAGTTCAAAATTAAAATTATGGAGGTATTTAGGCAACAAGTAATCTTACACACATTGTATGTTTATATAATATATTTAATGACATGAATACATGTTAATTATTTCATAGAATAAATATTTTCACAAAAGATTGGACCGACTTTATTAGGCTATTGGTGCTGGTTCTTTTAGAGTTGGTGCCTACAACAACAAACTACAACGGCACAACGTCAAAATTACCAGCACCAATAGAATTAATATTATTTTGTATTTTTCAGTGCAACAACTAATAAAGTAGGTAAATTTTTTTGTAGAAATTATTTGTTTTATATTTTTGAGTGTAACATTAGCCATGAAAATTGTTGAACGTTCACTAATACCCAAAAAGTTATAGGCTTAGCGTGTACTTGTTATTTATTATTCAGAGATCTCAAAACATCGCCGGGCAAATATAGGTACATATTTCAGACTTTGCTGCTATAACTCGAAAACCGTAACTCATTTTAAATGTTGCTACATATGTATAAACTTTTCTTTAATTTGGCCTTCTCATATTTTCAATTTTCGATAAAAAAATTGCTCTTCCACAGCGGAAATATGCATATCACTTATTTCTAACTTTACCTTTGCGAAATTCGGAAACCGTAACTCTTTTAAAACAAAATTGTAATTCCTTCACCACACGCCAATGCAACACATGACACACTCATATTCTGCACAAAGTCAATGACAGTTGCGTTAAAATTGGTTCAGACCTTCCGAAAATTATTATTTTTGACCGACTTCCCAAAAGGAGGAGGTGTACAATTCGACTGTTTTTTTTTTTGGTTTGTGCGCGACTTTCGTATAGTAAACGTACTCCGATTTTGATGATTTTTGATTCATTTGAAAGAGGAGGCTTGAGAAATGGTCCCATATTCATAAAAACGGGAATCCGACATCTCGTTCCCTCCGAAAACCGTCTCCGAAGGGGGTGGAGGGGGCAAATTTTGTCGAAAATTGAAAATCTGCGGTGATATAATTACAGATAGGACAATATCCGGAAACGTTTAAATGGAACATTTTTTTAAAAGAGTAACGGTTTTCGACATAGAGACATTTTAAATTCTCAAATATACCTATTTTCGTTATGTGGAGAGGGCGATTTCTGTCGAAAATTGAAAATCTGTTTGCAGTACATGAAAGACATAATTATTTGTAGCAACATTTATACTGAACATTTTCCCCTTAGAGTTACGGTTTTCGAGTAAAATCGGTGTTAAAATGGTAACAACTAAAATATTCGAGCGTATTTCCGCAGCGATGTTCTGAGATCTCAATAATAACAACTACAAGCAAGGAATATACGTGGGTAATAGAATAAGTACTATCTTCATTGGTATTAGTGAACGTTCAACGATTTTCGTGACTAATGTTACACTCAAAAGTGTGAAATAAATATTTTTTACAAACAATTGGACCGACTTTATTAGTTGGTGCACTGAAAAGTATAAAATAATATTAATTCTATTGGGGTACTTGTGAAGTTGGTGCCAAAAGTTACCAATCTACCTGCAACTGCACAACTTCAAAAGTAACAGCACCAATAGAATTAATATTATTTTATACTTTTCAGTGCACCAACTAATAAAGTCGGTCCAATTTTTTGTAAAAAATATTTATTTTTATCTATTATATACACTACGGTCTATAGGTATGAAATAAATTCATTCTTAGCGTTATTATGTGTTTGTTTGAAAAAACCTGAAACAGGTCGATTTCTATTCTCAATTTGACAATTTATAATACGAAAATAATATCCTCTTCTTGCACCCCCACTGAATTATGAGCACACCCTCAAAAAATTTAAATAATAAGGGAAGTAGTATGGCACCTCGTTCGAAGGGAATTGTCATTCTCTGTTCAGCAATACTAAGTTTATCAAATTTGGTGCAATCATAACTAAGACAATTTATTTAAAAAATGTTAAATTTTGATACTTTAAGCAGAATGAAGCAAATAATGTCACATAATATTTAGGAAGTATTTTTCAATTTATTTTAATTTCTTCCGTTATCCTAACTTTTAAATCTGCAATATCGTCCGGTCAAATCGGTCAAAGTTAAAATGTATTTAATGCTTCGCATATTGTCTGTACAACTACACATATAAATAAAATTATTTAAGTTTCTGTTTATGATTTTAAAATAACAGCTTTTTCTTAAGCTCATATGAGTGAGACTTCATATTAATACTTACTTTTTACCAAAAAAATACAAATACAAAATAATATTAATTCTATCGGTGGTACTTCTGATGTTGGTGCCAAAAGTCTTCTATCTAACTACAATTGCACAACTTCAAAAATACCAGCACCAAAAGAATTAATATCGGTACAATTTTTGATAAAAAATATGGATTTCGCACTTATGAGTGTACCATTTATGTCATGAAAATCGTTGAACGTTCACTAATACCAAAGAAGACAGTACTTATCCTATTACCCATGTATATTCTGTGCTTGTACTTATTATTCAGAGATCTCAAAACATCGCAACGGAAATACACATATTTCAGACTTTACCACTGCTGTAATTCGAAAATCCGAGCTGCTTTTGAAAAATGTCCAATTTAAATGTTGCTATATATTAATCTCTTCTCAAATTTGGCCGTCTCATATTTTCAATTTTCGAAAAAAAATTGCATATTGCATACAAAATAAATACATATATTTCAGTTATTACCATTGCCAAAGATTTAATCTTTGTCATTGCTGTAACTCTAAAACCGTACCTCTTTTTAAAAAAAAAATCAATTTAAATTTTCCGGATATGGTCTGGACATACACAAAAAAGCAAACATACAACCGAATTGTATACATCCTTCTTTTTTTAAGTCGGTCAAAAATAGGCAGACATATTATATCGATAAGCTCACTTATGATTAAGGTTTAAAAGTGTTTGCTTAGCTTTCCTTCCTTTCCACTCTGCACATGAGAGAGTAAACTAACTCAATAGACCCGATAAACTACAATCCTTTTGAAATATCATTTCCCCCAAGTCTGCTTTTTTCATGGAAATAATAAAAAAACCATGCTCAGTTCTGTCTCACAGCGTGTAGGTGTAGAATGTAAATTCATCGATTTGTTAGAGATATTGAGAATTATAATTATTATTATTCGAGCCGCTGGCTTGTTAATTGTAATGAAAAATAAAAACGGTATAGGTATACACGACGACCTCAACATTCACCCGTTTGTACAGTTATGTAAATAATTATAATAACAACCGCAGCCGTATTCATTAGTTATAATTATTGAGAGAACGATATGAATATGAATTCATATTATTTTTCATTGAAGTTGACTTTATTATTGTAAAAATAAATATTGGATAAATCTGTAATCGGAAACAACTTTAATAATTGTAGTTTTTTTGATAAATTTTCACTACTTCGAAATATTTTCGGATTTTAATCAATTTTGATATGGAATAAATAGATATTTTTCTTATGAATAAATAGATTCGTTTTTTATCAAAAACATTATTTATGCAAATACTACTTATTGTTGTCAAGACAAAAATAGAAATTTCGGAAATTGTAATTTTTGACTCTTCCGACTCAAAGGGTAGCCGACTCTTGGTCTAAGAGATAAGTTCGAATCCCGTCAGTACATAGACTTGCCATTATGGATGAATGATAGGTGTGAATGTCAGTAGATTTTAGACAGCTAATTATCTTGCTAGTTGATGCTGCCTTGCATTTAAGAAAAGTAAAATATAGAATAAATCAAACTCAAAACTTGTCAGATTGATATTTTCTTGTTAATTCGTTTGATATGTAGTTCAAGAATTGTGCCAAAGTAGTTAGGTTATTACTTCTATTTTTTGCGACCACCTTCATAAAATAAGAATGTTGAATAGCGTCTATTCTGTAAGTAAAACGTTAAATATTTAACGGGCATTAAAAATTTAACGTTGTGCCTACAGCATAGACCCTTTTTAATTTTATATGTTGATTCACGCCTTTTGCATTAACCATTTTTGTACCTACTATGAGATGGTGCCATATTCTACTGTTCAAAATCCAACAAGACATTTTCCTCAAAAACAACTCTCAAATAAGGGAAATTTGTTTTGTTTGTTAATAATTTTATCTGCTAGGATTAGAAATAGTTATCATTTCCAGCTAATTTAAAATTGGTTATTTTTATAAGAGTCTTTTATAAATATGATTTTTAGTTTTAATTTTTGTGTTTAAACTTTTTCTGAGAAATCAATAATTAAAGCGCATAAGGTTACACTGATAAAATTACAGAAATTATAAAAAATATAAAAATAAATAGTTTCTACAAAAATAGGACCAACCTTATTATTTCGTGTACTGAAAAGAAATAAGAGAGGGTTAATTTTGTTGGTGGTGGTACTTTTGAAGTGGTGCATTTGTAGGTAGATAGAAGACTTTTGGCACCAACTTCAAAAGTACCGGTACCAATAGAATTAAACTTATTTTGAATTTTTCAGCAACTAATCAAGTTATTATTTAACTTTTTTGAGTGTTTTATTATTCATGCAAATTGTTGAAAGTTAACTTATAGTCAGATATCTAAAAATATGACCTTAACATTATTATTATCAATTTCCTAGTGATAACTGGGAAATATTTTGAAAAGTGTCCAATTTAAACATTCCTGGAAATAAAATTTTCTTTAAATCAGCTGAATAAACTTTTTAATTTTTGAAAAAACTAACTGTTTCACCACCTTGGGGGCATTTTTTGGGGCAACATTCTTCTTTCTAGTGATAAAGGTATCATCAAAATCGGTGTAGTTTTTGTGAGCAAAAAACACATCATTTTGATACAGATGGATGTATAAAAATATATAAATGTAAAAAATTATGAAAATTACAGAATTATTGGATGAATGTAAAATTTATTAATGAATTTAGTCAAATATCTTGAAACATTGTAGTCTCCAAAGCTTTTACCTCAAAAGCTTTCCCGAAATAATGAAAAGTAGAAGAATAAAAAAAAATGTATCCGATAAATTTATGAAATACCCCATCAGTCGGTTGCAGATTGTTGATTTTCAATCAATAATATAGAATGTAATTTTTTGTTGTGATATAGAGAATATTCTATTACTACTTTGTAATTTTGAAGAAAATCGCCACAGCGAATACTTTTTGACCGACGAACCTAAACGGAGGAGGTATATAATTCGATTGTCGATTGCTTTTTTGGTTCGTGCGCGCGTTTTATATAGTAAACCTACTCCGACGGGGGTAATTTTTCTCGAAAATAGAAAATCTGAGGTGACAGAATGAAAAATGGGAAAATATCCGGAAATGTTAAATTTGAAAATTTTCTCAAAGTTGTAGCGATATTAAAATCTCAAATATGTGTATTTTCATTATGTGGACGGGGTATTTTATTTTCTTTCTTTGCAGTAACATTTATACTGAACATTTTTTCCTTAGAGTTACGGTAATTTCTTTCAAACATTGAAAATCCGAGGGAATTACATGAAAGACTGGATTATTTGTAGCAACACTTATACTGAACATTTTTTCCTTAGAGTTACGGTTTTCGAGGTTGTGAGAAGTGGTATAATGGTAAAATTTCACAAATTCCAGTTCCAATTATAATAAATATTAGTTTGCATCTTTGACCGGGTGAGTATTGAGATTTAGTCCCGTATTTTTTTTATTCAAAATACAATATATCCTTGCCCTCCAAGTGACCCTTAAGTGAGTGGGCCTTTTTTACAAAATTGAATATTTTATCTGGCAGGATTATAGCAAAGATTATTCTTCCAAAAAAATCACAGGTTTCCCAGTTACAGCACTACGAATATACAATAAATATTGTTACCGCCATATTTTTAAATCGCTGAATGTATAGGTGAACGTTAATCAATTTCCAATTAAACAATTAAGTATATTTTTGCAAAAATAGGACCGATTTTATTAGTTGGTACAAATAATATTAATTCCAAAAGTCTTCTATTTACTGGACCACTTCAAAATTACGAGCACCAATAGAAATACGTAACATTGTTTTGTACCTTTTTGTGCACCAACTAATACAATCAATCCTATTTTTTCGGAAAATAAATGTCAAATTTGAAGGTTTCTGGCAATAATATCTCCTTCAATTTTACCAAACCAAACTTTTAATTTTGAAGTCCTCCATTGTTCGAATTCGGTAAAAAATCATTGTGTTATTCAGCTGTTAAATAAAACTTGATCGAACAAGTTAGTATCAGGAATTTGTTAGATACTCTTTTGCTGCATCAGTAATCAATAATTACTTATTCAATTTTGACGTGTGGATATATGACAAACAAACGAGCTTCTATAACATTATTAGAGACAAGTCTTGTAGATATACCTTATCTCATTTTTTCATTCATTTTTTGTTTAAACTTGGCTTTCGCTCAAATACTGTTATACTGCGATAACTTTATCATAAAAATTTGTCTGATATCCTTTTATGTATGTCGTACATCCTTGGATTTTTCTGGCTGTTATCCTTTTACACGACGAACACAATAACAAACAAAAAAATGTATTATATATCTAGACAAGGAGTGTCCTTACAAGTACCGATTTCTTGTATTCAACTATAGAACTACCACCATATGTCGTTTGAGTAAGCATACATAAAAGTGACCACGATAATTCTTGTTTGGCATTTTTTCCGTCTCGAGAGTTGTTTATTCGATAACAGCGCTTCTATAAATATCTCGGCGAAGACAGAATAATTGCTTTATTTTCAGCTCAGGTAAGTTTATTAATTGAGCGATTTAAAAGCAAGTTAGTTTACATGTGCAAGTGTGCGCCTATTTATTGCTACAGCCAATATTTGCACATCCTGTTTCTGTATCCTTTATAATAATATAAATTGGCAATTGATTCCTCGGATTATGTTCTATTTTTTACGCTGGTTTATTATTATTAACACACAGTGTTAATGCGTAGAAGCTATTAAGCGCCTTTACATCCTACCTAAAAAGTGAAAATTGGCTAAATTATGTAGTTATTTCGTTGTCCGTCCGTCCAGTCTGCCCTTTTGTAAAGTGTGCCCTGGAAATATCCATAAAAGATAATATATACAAAATACCACAACAAAAAAGGGAAGTTTTAAGTTAAGTATCCACCTATCCAAAGATACCAAGTTTCTGAAATTATATGGAGTTACCAAATTACCAACAAAAAATTGTCGCCAGCAGTATTTCCATATTAAGCGGTAAAGTTGAAATGAAATGTATTGTGTGTTGCCAATATTTTAGTGCTGTATCGGTACGTTTCGTTATTTGAAAAGAGAGAAACGTTAAATAACTATATGGACTACAAGAATTCGAATTAAATACAGTTTTCCAGATAAAAGAAAGTAAAATAAGAAAATAAATCTGGAGATGTGGCTTCTGAAAGTCCAAGATGGTTTGCCTACTAACGGGTGTTTTTCTTAACGGAAAAATTTGTGGTTCTTACATTATTTTTGCTCAATCCCTCCAAGTATTTATCTTTTTTAAGCTTGCTCGTACCTCGCCTCGTACCCAGTATTTATGCTTCATTTATTTCTGCTTAAAAAATAAAAGCTGAGCGTGTTCACATTATATGATCGTCCCTCGACGATGTTTTGTCAGCTACGTATATAATTTGTGAAGACTGCACGTTGTCAATAATTGAAATTTGTCCCAAACTGTCGACGACTGATTTTATTCCGGTGTAAACATTATGGAAACAAATCTTGGCGACTTTGTGAAGTTTTGTGAAATATTGCGAACACAGAAGTTGCCAATAATTTTGGTGGGTACGTGGACTTAGGTTCGACCAGCACCGTTACAAACCAATAACAAACAGCAACACCGTGCCTCGCTAGCTGTCCCATATATCGAACCATTTTCTATCACCAATGTACTTATGACCAGTAAATCTTATTTCTATATACTGATATACTGAACTGATTTGTTTGTGATGACACCGATCAAACTAAGATTGAGAAGTTCTTGTTTTGTTTTATATAGGTGCATGAAAACGGTTAGTACATACACTACATAATTAGTTCTTGAAGAATTACACAATATGTCATATTTCTTAGAACCAACGGAAATTTCAAAAATAAAAACATGTTTTATTACTTGAAGTTTGTTTTTTGTACCCCAAATAAGAGCTGCAGAAAAGTTATCTTCTAAGATTCGCTGTTAACTAGGAAAATAATTCTTGACTGGAAATCTAACAATCTGGCTTTTCGTTTCTATGAATTGTTGTTTGAATTCAACTTTCAATACTTTTAGTTCTCTGCTTTTCATATGCAATAAAAAAATGGTCCAATGCGAGTCAGGATGACATAGAGAAGGGGTTTTCTTGCAAACAAAAACATATAAATGTATTCTAGTAATCTCTAAAATGTAGTTGAAATTTACAGATTCTTTGCATAATTCTTTTTTTCTGATTTCAGATCTGAGAGCTTAGGATCGACAACCCTGGCACCCGAATCTTCGGAACCGGGCCTCAGGTCCTCTCCATCTGCCGTTGTAGCACAAAGCTGCTCGGAAATAATGACTCCCGACGATGTGGAAAGCTTGGAGGAGGCCAAGAAGACGGTGCGCGATCTTAGGCAAAAGACACGGGCACAAGCGCAACAGATAATGGCCTGGCGTAGAGCATACAAGATGCAGGTAAGAGAGAAAAACACTAAGCTCATGGTTTTATTTTCTTCCACTATTTTGAAAAGTATCCCTGTAGAATTTCCAGCCAGCCAGAAGAAGCTTATTCTTATTCAGCTTACGAAACTCCCTGGCGAACTATCCCAAAATCCCCATTGAATATTTAACTATAATAACTTTACCGGACGTATGAACCCTTTGATAATGTTCGGAAACTTGCCCTATTAAAAGTTTCGGATCCGTTAATCAAACTCAATATTTTCTCGAAACTCGATGTTCCACCTTCAGAAAAGTTCCATCCTCTTTGAGAACAATTTAATTGAAAATGTCTGGTTATTCTAGGCTAGTCTCCGCGTTATAGACCTTGGAATCAGTTGGTTATAATATATTGGCTTGTGGGTGAGAATGTCAAGGTTGTGTGAGATCCGTTCTGGTTTTATTTTCTTCATTATTGTTTGACTTTTAACCTTCCAAAAAGTTATTTTGTTATACATACATCTGTAGTTATTATACTAACAATGCAATTTTATATTTTTATCTATTCGAGTCAAATCGACAAAAAAGTATATAATAATGTTTATTCAATTGGTGCCAGAATTCTATCATTTCAATCAATAAAAATATATTTTTATAAAGTACATATAATTAAAATCATGAAAAACAAGTTCAACAAGTATCGGTTATTCCTAAAGATTCGCCAAATATTTTTGACCGACTTCGAAAAAAAGATGAGTTATACAATTCGACTATATGTATGATTTTTTCTCTTTTCCCATAAGAAAGAGGATTGATGAGAAACTTATTAGGTAGATACTACAAATAATATTTATTCAATTGGCATTGGTTGTTTTGAAGTAGTTTTTGTATATTATTTTTAATACTTGTATATGAACGTCTATGTATACCGTTTTGGATATATTTTGTTTGATTCACGCTATATAAATACTTATGATTATAACTGTAGTTCCAATGTTATAAATATCTAGTTCTAGGTACATTCAAACAAATGAGAAACAATTTGGTATAGAAAGGTCATATAAGATTAAAGAAATTATGTTCATGGGATTTCGTTCGTTACGCCAGTTCAAAACACAAGGTTACTATAATATTGATATCTGATTCGGTATTCTAAAATGCCTTGATAATAATATCTTACATTAGATCATATATACCTATTTATATAACGGTTAAAGTAGTTACTTGGCTAGTTTAAAATTTAGCTGGATAGTATGCAAATTATCCAAGTACCTACAAAGAAAAGAACACAAATTAACTGGTATTTTCCGCTAGTTTACAATTTGTCCCCAGGTTCTGGATAAAGTGTGAATTTTATACGATCTTACAGTTAAGACATCCTAAATATTACGCATACAAAAAGCTGAGTCTTTTTTAAATGAAAAGTGGATTTTACTATTTAAGGACAAGAGAAAGTTATTTGAGCATGTTTCTGAACTCTCCCTTCCCCGCAAATCTACTTCAATTTTCCAAAAAGACCCCTCGCTCTTTTAATGAAAGCAATTCCACGTTGAGATTATTATTTCAAGCATTGTAATCCTTTCTAATTCCTTAAATCTTTTCAGGAATTGCTGATTTCCCGATTGCAGCGTGAAAAATGCGACCAGTTGAAGGCACTCAGTTCAAAGCTGCTTCTCTTTGAATCCAGATTGATACGTAAACAGAAAGATATCTCGACCATGCTCAACATACGAGAGAATATCATACATCGTCAACAACGTATCATCGAAACACTATCAAACAGACTAATTGACAATGGCCTAGAAGTACCCCAATCAGAACTAACAGAACTCGAATGTAACATTCCCGACCTGGACTCATTAAATGATTCGGACAGTGCTGTCG
This sequence comes from Crioceris asparagi, assembly GCA_958507055.1. Taxonomy (NCBI): domain Eukaryota; kingdom Metazoa; phylum Arthropoda; class Insecta; order Coleoptera; family Chrysomelidae; genus Crioceris; species Crioceris asparagi. The sequence continues at coordinate 13,138,957 of OY293828.1, forward strand.
TGATGGAGGATCTCGATTCCGATTCCAATACATACCACGTCCCAAAGTTCAGGACCAATTCGGATGGTGTAACTGTTGTACGATCCATATCTGATGCCATTGATCCAAATCTAAAGTACACATCGGTGCGAAGAAACAATGGTTTCCTAAGGCGACCTGAAATACTAGAGACAGTCTACAGTGTAGAGGAGGATGCAGACAACGAGGAAAATAAGAGCGAGGCTAATAAAAAGAGGGAAAATTTTGCCAACAGAGGAAAATCAAATTGCAATGTTGACAGTATAAAGGAAAAGTCTTTGGAAGAGAAAGTATGGACTTGCAACAATGAAGAAAGGGGCAACGAGGACTCAAGCAGCGAGGAAAATCCTAAGAATCAGGTAATACTTAAATAAGAATAATTTAAAATACCTACTCAATGAAAATATTGAACAAATTATATATGGGAGAGTTTCCTACAGTCGCCTTAGAGGAATAGACTCCATAATACACTAGCGAATTTAAAAATTGTGTCTGTATTCTTTTAACAGTAAGAAAGTCAAAAAAGAAACGAAAAATGTCGTTAATTTTCTAAAATTAGGAAAATGATACTTTTAATATTTGAATATTCTTTATGCTTACCCATAACAAAAATTATTCATATTGTTTACAGGTCAAGACCTACAATCGAGTCATGTCCAACCACAGATCAGTGACAAAACCAAAAGACGTTAAATACAAGAGGATAAACAAAGCCAAGTCTAAAAGTCTTGAAGAGCTGCGTGGTCGATTAAAAAACTGGGTGGAACAAGGAAGCAAGCTGACGGGCCTGGCTTTAGAGCATAGCCAAAGTTACGCCTAATAAATGCAGAAAAAAAGGCTTCACATGACTCATGCGTTTATGGTCTTTTTTCGAATGATGGAGTTAGTCCATAAATTATTTTTGTTGAAATAGTTGCTATCAGGTGCCAAAGAAAGTTATGAGTATTTATAACAAATTATTCTTATTGGAAACCCTTGAGAGGTAGAATCAATACGCTTTAAAAACTCCACATATGTCTGTATCGTGGCCCTGATCAGAGCAGACAAGTCTTTCAAAATGATTTTTCATAATATTATTATCAACTTTCAACTTTTTCTTAGACTTGCACCAGTTTAGATGAATTTATATAAATAAAATATCTTTGGATGGGGACCAGCCATGGATGCGGTAGGGAAATGAATGTGTTGTTGGCTATTATATTTTCCAAAAGTATAGAAACAATTATTATAGAAATGCTGAAGTGTGTATGCCTAATAATTAAAAAGATCATATCAAAGTTATCAAATCTGAAATAAAAAATATATTTGTACCTGCTATATATGTAAGTTTTAGATATTCTAGAGATTTTAACAAATTCTTGCACATGCATAACGTAATAACATTGTAACTTTTCTTGAATTTCATTTAACGAACGAAAAAAAAACTTTATTATTACATTGATCCTAGGGACTGGCATCGAACTTCATCATTTCGTGATTTTTCGTCAAGTTTCATCTCATATAGGATTTAATGTTACTTGAAAGTATTTCCAAGAAATAAAAGTTTCTACAAGTAGCTATGGACTAGATCATCGCTTAGACGCCTAATATTTCTCAAATTGTGATATTGTTTAGTTTAGTATTCTGTATATTTTTGTATTTAGATTATGTTTTCAGAGAAAATGATTTATATTTATTAACACGAGAGTGATAATCAATGTAAGTAATTATTTTTTTTTTGTAAATATAGGACTATTAAGCATCTCCTGTATATACATATAAACATGTTTTCAGTTCCTGTTACTATTAAGATCTTCATCAAACAATTCCACGCTGTAAATAATCTTAGCTTTTATAACGATATAACATATCTAAAGAAATCAATTTGGAACGTGAGTATTTTTACTACTAGATAGGCTTTTACTTTATCTTGTATTCTCAGTCAATTTGTAGATTGTTGTAATTTGTGTATATTTTTGTATTTATATTTGCTAGTACTGTTTCTTATAGAACATTGTTACTCTTTCAATGATAATTTAGTAAGTACATTATATTCTTCTTTGCGCTGTAATTTTGTGAAAAGAATAAAAGACAATCATAAAATGGTGTGTTACTTCTGGTCAATCCAACTGATGCCGACAATTCAAGTACCTATATAATTTTCTATTCCCAAAAGGCAAAGTGCTGAAAGATAATTAAGAAAACAATATAAAACATATTGCAGTATTTCAAAATTTCTGGGATCTAGGTTATCCAATTTTGAGAAATTGTTTGAAACAAATTAAATAATTAGCATTTTATCGCTACCACAAAACATTTATTTTTCAGTGACAACGAGAGAGAGAGAGAGAGAGTCTCGAAGCTATTGACTTTTGAATAATTAAGAGTTCATTAGTAAATAATGAACTGTTAATTTGGCATTTTGTGTCTTGTGTTTGAAAGCATGCCACAAAGAATAAATTTTAATCGCTTACGCGAATGTTAAAAGTCTCTCTCAATTTTAAATTTTGAAGCAAAGGAATTATTTTTAGCCATTCCTTATACCTTGACAGTGACAACACAAATTTATTTGGTCGAAATTAGGCCGTAATTTATTCAATTTAAGTTTGAAAACTATTGGGTTTCAGATGTCATAAATATTTTTTACAAAGTAATGGACTGACGGTATTAGTTGGATGCACTGAAAAATACGAAATAACATAATTCAATTGGTGCTCTTACTTTTGAAGTTGTGCAGATGCAGTTAGATTGATAACTTTTGGCACCAACTTCACAAGTACCAGAGTACCAGCACCAATAAAATTAATATTATTTTGTATTTTTCAGTGCATCAACTAATAACGTTGGTCCATTTTTTTGTGAAAAATATTTATTTCACACTTTTGAGTGACGGTACGAAAATCGTTAAACGTTCACTAATACCAATGAAGATAGTACTTATCCTATTACTCACGTATATTCTGTGTTTGAAGTTGTTATTGAGATTTCAATATATCGCTGCGGAAATACGCATAAGTATTTTTGATGTTACCACTATACCATGTTCACAATAAATGTTGCTACAAATAATTAGGTCTTTAATGTAGTAGTTTTTATGAATATGGGACCATTTCTCAAGCCTCCTCTTTCAAATGAATCAAAAAATCATCAAAATCGGAGCTCGTTTACTATATAAAACGCGCACGCGAACAGGAGAAAAAAAAGAAAAAACCAGACAGTCGGAGAAGTTCTACAATTCTAGAACTTCTCCGAACGGGGTTCGTCGGTCAAAAATAGTATTTCTCTATAATTATTTGATATAATTTTTTTACTTTTCTTCATAAAAAAATGCTGTGGCCAAAAATCGAACCTCGGTCAGCTGTACGAAAGGCAAAAACGTAAAATAAAGTCCAAATAATTATCTGTACGTATTTTTATAGCTAGGCGTTTTTCAGTACCTAGGTTATTTATATTTATAATTGATAAATATAACACATGTAGTTAATAAACTTTATTATTCATATTAAAATGCCAATAAAAAAATAAAGCCAATAATATATATATATATATATATATATATATATATATATATATATATATATATATATATATATATATATATATATATATATATATATATATATATATATATATATATATATATATATATATATATATATATATATATATATATATATATATATATATATATATATATATAGGAAAGAATGATTAACAGCACCGTTTTTGGGTAGATGGTTACAATATCTCCCACCACGAACAAAAAATTAATTAATAATCCAAAGATACAAAAAGAAAACGAACAAAATAGGTGGTTACCTTGGTACACAAAACTTAACTTAAAATTGAAAAACAAGAAGAAAAAAACAAGTTTGTTTATATACTACATTTTCTTGCATCACTCTTAAAACAAAAATATCACATTCAAATAAAATACTGTTCAAATGAAACCTTCAAAATCTGTTAAAACTAAAAAAATCGAGTGATGCAGGAAATCAGAACCAAATTAAAAAAGATATATTATACTTAAATATAAAGCTTTCAATATAAGCGTTAACATAAATAAATATGTATATGTTATGCACTTGTACATTATATTGTATATAATAATAAGTGCAATGGTATAAAATCTTTCAATTCCAAAAATATAATATGCAGTAACGAGTTACGTGAAGATTATTTAAAATTATGAATTTAATTAAATATTAAATTCATATTTGGTTTTATATCAACTCAATGTTATTAAAAATCCAATCTACAAGGCACTAGGTACACTTTTTTTCAAATGATATGGTGGAGCAAAAACTTTATCACAAAAATTCACAATTTTATCAAAAATACTCCTATTAAATAACTAAATATAAAATAATTTAGTAACCTCAGTAAAAACAGTAAATATATTTTACAAAATCATTTTTATAAGCTATGGCTTAAAGACTTTTGCTAATTTATTGTGAAAATTCAAAGACGATATGTAAAATTGGTAAAGCAGTTACAAATGATTAGAAAAATATTTCACTTATTTTGCAAGAAAATCATCATATAACTTTGGAATATGTAATTTTTGAAATACAGGGTGTCTCTAAAAGCTCTTTACAAAATTCTTCCAGATTCCAGGTATCAAAACTTCATTCACTTCATTTGAACACAAGGTGATACACATTACTAACGTTTTAGTGCAGATAGAGCTAAAAGGTTTAGAGGGGTAACTGATCCATGCCCTCGCGTAGTTCCAGTTACCAATAAATGTTTATGAGTCTCTACGGTTCCATGTCAGAATAAAGATTTCTTAAATAATTCTATTCAATAACTCACCCATCTATAATAATATTACAAAGAAATAAAATTGTGTAATTTATACGTAGAGTAACATTTTGAACTAATGATCCGATTTGAAAAATTCTTTCATTAATAGATAGCGGTTATAGTTTCTAACCCACGACGCAAACTTTTGCTTGAATCAACTTATTTCAATCCCAGGAATATGTGGTAGCCAGTTGTAAAGAAATTTTACAGATACCCTGCATAGTTTTCATATTGGCCAACCGTCAAGACTAACAATGAAACACTTCCAGTTAGTAGAGGCTGCGTAGAATGTTAACTATCAACTAAATTAAAACTATTTAATCTTCTAAGCAAGCTTACTCTTTCTACCTATTCAATAGGTATGCAATGAAACTTAACATAGAAGAAACAACTACCAAGAGAGCTTCGACTATCACTCAATAAATGACGATTTTGTCGATAAATGTGGTATCGACTTTCAGCGCCGTAAGTATTATTCACATAAAGAAAACGTTCTCGCGTCAGTTTCTAAAAAAAAATATATGACTACGAGCCCTCGAAAATATCAAAATAATTGTATGTATGTATATTGTTTTGAACACGTTGGATTTCGGCTGGAAAATCTCAGTAAGAATTTTGTTGGTTGATATTAACAGAAATGGTTGCGACAAAAAGCTTCAACCACCTTAGGAACTCCTACATCTAAACCCGAAACATCTAAAATGGTAGAGTAGATCTTATCAGTTGTTGCAAGATGACAGGAATATCCACATAAATTCACCATCCTGGAACAAAATAGTTATTTATGTATAGCTGCTGTATTAAATAAGCAGATTTGAGACACATATTTAAGTTCTGAAAATTTACAGTCGTCGCTTTTTGAGAATACTTTATCTAACTAAAACAAGGACGACTTTCGACAATTCCGAAAGTAAGTAATAATTTTATTATTTCAAAGGGAATCCTGTATTTAACGTTTATTCAAGAGATTTTCCAAATTTAATATGTCCTTCTCCCACAAAACAGGTAGTAAATTGAAAATTCTATCCGGAAAAATTCAAGTAAGGATCACTTCCGGCAATATTTTAATTCAACAGTTTTCAAAATTATTGAAATTATTGAGTCAAAGGGCTAGGAAAATACAAGAACTTCGCGGTATATTTTGAAACGTAAACGTTAAGCTATTAGGAAGAATACTAAGCCAATGAAAAAAAAAACATTTACAAAAATATTTTTAGAAAAAATTGGACCGACTTTATCAGTTGGTGCGCTGAAAAATACAAAATAATTTTATTGATCCTGTTACTTTTGAAGATTGTGCCAAAAGTCTTCTATCTAACTACAATTGCCAACTTCAGTACCAGCCAGCATCAATAAAATTAATATTATTTTGTATTTTTCAGTGCACCAACTGATAAAGTCGGTCCAATTTTTTGTAAAAAATGTTTATTTCACGTCTTTGAGTGTAACGTTAGTCATGAAAATTGTTGAACGTTCACTAATACCCAAAAAGGTATACGCGTAGCTTGTAGTTGTTCTTTATTATTCAGAGATCCCAAACATCGCGGCGCAAATATACATATTTCAGACTTTACTGCTGACTAAGTCAATTTAAATGTTGCTACATATAATCTTTTCTTCAATTTGGCCGTCTCATATTTTCAATTTTCGAAAAAAAATTACTTACATATTTCAGACTTTAACATTGCGAAACTCGGAAAAAAAATGTTCAATTTAAACGTTTCTGGATATGGAATTTTCTTTAATTCCGTCGGCTCGTATTTTCAATTTTCGAGTAAAATTGCCGCCTCCACCCGCTTTGGGGCGTTTTTTGGAGGGAAGATTTCGGATTTGAGTCCATTTCTCAACTTAAAAATGCCCTAAAAATAACAGTAGTAAAAATAAGGACTTACTTTGCATCAGGCAAATTGAATTCGTTCCTATATTTCGTCATCGTTTCATTGAGCGAATCGAGATCCTTGTCTTTTTCCTCTTTTGGTGTTTTGTTGTGCGACTTGTGGTGCTGGATGAAATTCAGAAAAACATCTACTTGTTTTTTTTGTGCAGTTGCCCACTCAACTGGCCCAGTATAGGTTAGATATTTGCTTCGGTTGCTGCGGAATTTCTCAGCATATTCTGGTAGTTTTCCCTCTACAATAATAAAATAAAGAATATGTTCAAAAGAATCAATAAATTCTGACTGACTGATCGTTAACACTTTTGAATTTCGAAAAAAATATTCAACGGCATGTTGTTATATGTCTACAAGAAAGTAAAAAAATAATTTTTGGTTCAAAAGTTTATATATATAAGGGATATTACGAAATTTGTTAACACGATAGAGGTCGCAGTTTTGAAGGTGTCAAGTTCAAATTTGCTCCAGAAATCAATCTCTTGAATATCTTGGCCGAATTCGTTATTGGGCATTATCGAGTGAGTAATTTCAAAATGGCGACCGTTCGCACATTTAAAAAAATTATCAAACGACGGCCGTAGTGTAAATATCATCAAAAATAATTTTGGGTTATAGATATAATCAGTACCTACAACTTTTGTTCGAAGCAATTTTGCATAGAATGCACAGAAAAAAATAATAAGAAATATTGGTAAAACATGAAAACTCAATATAAATTTAAAGTTTTCTGGAGATCGTAATATAGACCCTGATTAAAAAAATATATATTTAAATTATTGATAGGAAATAGACAAAAAAACACAACCTTGAAGCGGAACACGAACCCTATCTGCTTTATATTCAACAGCCAAAACAACAACCTCTAATCACAAGACTATGACACATGGGGTTAAAATGGGCAATTTGCATATAATGACATGTAAGTATACCAACGAAAAGGTTGTTCAAATTTCAATGCAATGAATTTTGAGAAATTTACCTTTTCGCTGGCTACAGGCCGTCGGGATTTACCTTTATCCAGTTCAATTAGGCCTATGGTATTTTCTTTGAACACTGCCACAGTAACGTCCTCTTCTACGCGCAACAAGTACCAGGCAAACGCAGCCGCAACTTCTGTACTGGTGATATTCTTATACCGTAGACATGGCGTATCCATCTTGTCTGTGGTATCGACAGTGATCAAATATCGTTTACCAGATGGCTGGAGATTGTGGCACGCCAATGCCATACACTTATATATTTCATTGACGACCATGTGACATTTAATTTGTGTGGGTTTTTTGATTTTCACTTCATCATCACCACTGGCACCCTTGTATTTGCACAGGTAACTCTTCAATTTGGGATCCAGGGGCCTGCCACCTCGCTCAAATGTTCTCAGATAGATAAAGACTTGTATAGGATGCAGTCCACTGGCTTTCACCTTTTCCGGATCGCCTATGACTTCCAAAACTTTAGCCAGCGTTGGGGTGTCCTTTTTAAGGAATCCCCATCTGAAGAGTCTTGGTAGTGATCGTAGAATAACAGGAATAGGCAAATTGGGTAACAGTTCTAGCCAAATCTGAAAATCATAATTAAGGAGCCAACTTTAGCTAATGACGATGGTGAATTTAAATAAAACTTGTCCAACAATCAGAGGGTTCTTGAAACCGTTTAAAATTGAAATTAAAAAAAAATCTATCGAAATAGAATTACGCGATATAACTACTTTAATATTAAGTTAATCGCAAGGTGTGAATAGCAAAGCTCCAGTATAAATTTATTTGTGCGTACTACTTTTGAATCGATTACGATGTTAGCATAAATTGAATTTCTGAAATGTGGACTATTTTTCAGGTAGATCGACTTTTCGCCTGCGATGACGGTAAGAACCACTTTTGGTATTGATAAAATTTTCTAAGTTTTTTCGTGAATTTATGATTATTGTCAAATATAAAACTGCAATGTTTATCTTACTTCAGACTTTCTTCGCAGCGGACTTGCCACTTGTTCCAGACTGTTGACTTTCAGATCTCTAATCAATGGAATAGCCTCTACAATGTCTTTTGCACATCTCAACTTTGTTGACTTTTCCAACATCTCTATCAGACTTTTTGCTTCCTCATTTTCTGTTTGATTACTCCTTCTTCTTTTAAATATGTAATCAACAATCATAGATTGTACTGAAAAGTAAGTCGTGGGATAAATAAAAAAGCATATAAAATTATTAAATTATGCAAATTATTTTAATATGAGTTATTAATAGTTGATAGTTTTTTATTTAGTTAATAATGTTTTCTAAAACGGTACTCGCCACAATTTTGAAAGACACCTTAATTGATTAAATTATTACGACTCATAATTTATTTTTCCAGTCGCTAATATGACCTATTGGTCAGTTATGTATGAGTCTTTTGTTTTCATCACAACATACCTGGTAATTCACATTTAATGTGAGCCAATCGCATAAGATCATTGTGCCTCCAGCCATGATACCTTCTACATTCAATGTAAGATTTGGTCAACTGTTCGGGTGTTTTGTTCTTATAGAACTTAACTATAGCTGTACAAACTGAGTTTGGGAGCTTTGTTTTCTTGTTCTTGCTATGATGCGAAGAGTGTCTGATAAAAGCAAAAAAATCGTTGTCACTTTTTGCTATTTTCAGTGCCGTAGCACATATCATGGGCTTCAGTTCGGGTGTTGCATTATCTGAGTGTAGAGCTTTGCCTAAATAAGAATAAATTTGTATAAGAGAAAACTAAAATTTAGACAGTTTAGGTAGGTATTTACCAAGTATAAAAAATAAATGTGACCTAATTGGCAGAAGATCATCTTCACCCATATTTTCAATAATCCTCAGAAATGATTTAGGTCTATTTTTAAGGTACTCATCTATACAAACATCCACATTTAATTGGGGAGCGTATTTTCGACCACCACAGAAATACTTCATTTGTTCCACGTTAGCTAAGAACAAAAGACGTTTCAGTGTCGCTTCATCGGCTGGCCACTTTTCAGGACCTTCTTCTGTAGATGGTTCCGATTGCTCCATCGCCGTTACATCCTCAGTTTGCACACTCTCAGCCATATTGTCTTATCTAAATAATAAAATAACTAGGTAGAACAGAATAATATAATTAGAATCCACGAATATTAGGCTTGGCTATCTTTTCGAATCAATATCTATACAACTATAGGTCCAATAACGACTAAATAAGCAATAATATCTATAAATCAAGTATCTCAAATGAATATAGTTTACCTACATTTAAGTCTTAGCCTCACTCAGACCAAAGTATAAAGAACTATTTAGTTCTTTACAGAGACAACCCCTGGTTCTTTATACTGTGCTCAGACTCACTCAGGACTCAGATTCATCACTCACCCCACCAATATTCACCACATTTTCACATCACAATTCACAAGCTTTTAAAAAATTTAAAGAACGTTAAATATGTGTATTGGTATGTTCATGAAAAAACAAAGATAAACATTTTAAACAGTGTGATGCATGCAATATCTTAGTTTAAACAACCGTGCGTTATCAAAATTATTTCACTCTAAAAAACGGTAGTAAACCAAATTAGATCGATTTTTACATTATAGACAAAATACAAGAGGTAATCCCAGATCAGTGATATTCAATTTTATTTCTGTTTCGTAGGTAATAAACCAATGATTCAATGAACTTTTGAATATGTTTATGGCATGTAACAATAAAATACTTTCATGTAAGTTTATTATATTTGCATTATCTTTATAGACATCACAAGACAAAATATGTTGGGTAATCGAATATAAAGTATTTGCTGTTATCTTATTAAAAATACAAGAAATACTCACAGCAGACCGCTAAAAATAATTTGCTTGAGTGATGGAGACGGAGACATGTATGTTTTCAGTTTTCTCTGACCAGAGAACACTACTTTGCACTACCTCCAAAACTCCAATCTCTGACGGAGACTGCTAACTGCTAACGTGCTAACAGTCCTAACAGAGAGAGATTAAACAAATTTATTGTATGTTCTCTGAGTTCTCTCTACGTGCTAACCACAGAAAACAGCTAGCTACTTCAGAGAACACTACGACCATAGACTAAAATAAAAAACAAAAGAACTACGAGCTACGAAAGGAAGTGTTGTTCTCTGATTATGACTTGAAGTTTGGCACATAATTCTACATACCTATAACTAAAACTACATTATAATTCACGGTATTTTAGTATTTACAGCAGTTATTTGGGTATTGGAGATTTTGACTTGACACTGTCTGTAATTTTTTTTCATTATTATCCTCTTTAATTATGTGTGATAGTGGTTCCGATATAGTATCAACTACTTTTGCTAACCTGGAAACAGTAACTTCATCGTCTCCAACAGATTTTTTTAACCCTTTTATACATTTATAGACTTCCATGGGTATAGCACTCTCTTAAAAAAGGACCGATTGTTAAGGACTATTTTTGAGAAGTCTGGAGATAGTGCTCCCCAAATGTTTTGGCTATGCGTTTATAAAAGTAGTGTTGATTGAATCTAATAGTTTTTTTTTTCGATTTTCCATAATCCCTTAGTCAATCAAAGATAGAGGTACTTCTGGACTCTTTTTTAGTTATATTATTAATTAGAGACCATGAGGCCTTGCATTTATTCTCAGCTCGGATATTATAGTTATTATTATATAACCATTTAGATTTTCTAATTACTTGTAATATCTTTTTATATTTTTGTATTTACATTCGCTCGTTATTCAACCGTTTAAGTTTTTTCTTTCTGATACAGGATTTTTTATACCCACTGTGAGCCAATGATTAGTTTAGGGGCTCTGATGATTTACTTTACGCTTAGTAATAACTCTATCCATTACTGTTTTAATCCTATAAATTAAATTTTCATATGCTCGATCAATGTCATTCGAGCCTATCACATTTTCCCCATGACACAAACTGTATTATTAATGATTTGAGATGAGAAAATACCACCTGGTTTAAATCGTATTTAGATCTAAGTTCTGTAGAATTCACGAAATGGTTGGTCCACTTGATGATGTGATTTGGCAACGACATAACAGAGAGAACATGTTAGGATGTTTTATAATTTTTCATGTTTAAATTTGATCGCAAAGTGACGCAAACATCGTTCTTCCATTCTTCAACTATATCCTCCTAAGAATCAAGAGTTAATGGTGTAATAAAATAACAAACTACAACATTTTGTTTAATTTCAGTTAGACCGGGACAGTGCCTAGGAGCGTAGGTACGCAGTCTCGCCTTTACGCGCCCGAGTTATACGCATTAGGGATAATCGCAGGGCTGACCCCCTGATCGTTAATTATTCCACTCCTTCGATTTGCTACGATCTACCACACCACATCGATCTAGCGGAGTCAATATTAAATGCTCTCTCTATATTTAGGAGAATTACCACTAATCCAGTATGGTTGCTGCGTCTGCGATGACATTGAATTATATAGTTATACTATTGCATCCTAGATAGCTCTTGAAACGCTGGACTGAACGGTTGGCGTTAAGCACTGCCACTACCGATACTTTTTAAATCTTAGTTACTCTGGCTTCCCTTCAGAGCGAATAAATCTTTCGCCTTTTACTAAAGATTTCCGTGGAGGGGAGCAACATAAATGAGTCTTTAAACAATTTTTTGTAGTACCCAACATTAGTTGGGTCGTTAAATAATTTAAATATAATCATTACTCTGACTCTTGACAGAAATCCGGCACACACAAACTGAATATGATATCTGCCGTCTCGGATTTTCAAATTACAATTACGGAAAACTTTCCATTGGGGTGAGAGGTGTATGGTCTATTTTGATTTTTATCTCAATAGGACCAATTCTCAATATTTCTATTTTTAAAATTCGGAAAATCCCCATTGAGGGAAGGGTATTTTATTGATTTTTATTTCAATGGGACCAATTCTCAATACTTCTCTCTCAAATGAAAAATAAAAACATCAAAATCGAATCGTTCACTATGCAAAAGGCGCGAACAAATAAAACATGCAGATACAGTCGAATTCCTCCTACGTTTGGGAAGTCGGTCAATAAAAAAAATCACCATTGTATTAGAGCGATTTGTACCTCAAACATTAAATAGTACCCAGATTGTCAATCATTGCATCATTAAATTCAAGCATACTCAATGTTTCTGTAATTATTGTTCAATCTTTCAGTTATAGGCCTAGGCGTTCAAGATAATTGCGCAATGTGAAGAATATAATGAATATAAATGGCACGTAATAATTCAAGCAAATAAAAAATCTGCTAGTAACTAGACAGATCAGATATCAAATCACCCAAAACGTTCCTACACTTGGAAATTTCAATAATTCAATCTGGTCTGTTTGAAATTATATTCATTCAACCTCTTTCAAAAATTTTATTATTATGTTTGTATTTAATAAGACCGGGACAGCGCATACACAGTCCCGACTACCAAAAATTACGCGCCCGAGTTATCCGCATCAGGGATAATCGCAGGGGTCAGCCCAACCGTAGTGCAATGGAAGGGCCTCACCCTGGGGGAACCGCCTTATTGATCACGGTCACGAACCATATATTATTATTGATCGGTTACTTCATTACAGTCTGTGGAAGTATGGCAACGCGTACGTCATCTGTCATTACTCAAACATAATTAATATATGTATATGTATATTAAGATATTCATTTCAAAGAATCTTCGAACATAATATTTCTGAAACTGTACTGATCCCTCGTCTATATTTGAATGAAAATAAAAAATATTGATTGATACGCTCATTCTGTGATTTATGAAATAGGTTTTATTAACCATATTTAAAATCCTCAATAGTATAGTGGTTAGTTAGTATCCTCACCTATGTAAAAATACTTATTAAATGTTACTGTCAGGCAGCAATTTTTATAGGAGTGCAAATTAAGCTGGAGCCGTATTAAACAAGTTGATTGGTCGTGTCTACAGCAGCGTCTGATTACCAATCGCTTCGTAATCAGTCATCAAAAATAATTTATCTTTTGTTTCTGCTATTTTCCTATTTTATTGTGAACATCTATCGTTCCGTTTATTTTTTCATTATAAATATTGAACAGAAAATACTGCTTCTGAATATGTATAATTGTCGAATTAAATTATTTCAAATCTTTTGAAGAACGTCAGTTTGACAAATGAGCTAAGGAATGCATCAGTAATCAGTCGTGTCCACAAGATACTGTTTTTTGGTTACTGATTAATAAGCGATTGATAATCAGATACTGCTGTGGACACGACCATTGTGTACCTACATAAATATTTTTTACAAAAATTGGACCGACTTTATTGTTGCACTGAACAATACAAGATAGTATTAATTAATTATTTAATTTAATTTAATTATAATTATTAATAGTATTATTGGTGCTGGTAATTTTGAAGTTGTGTCATTGTAGTTAGTTGCAGACACCATCATTAGTGGTATTTATTCTCTGATCATTAGACATCTTACTTTATTTACAATATGTGTTAAATCTACTCTCTGGTACGTACGCTACACTGGGATAAGAAGTTACCTGTCAGATTGAACAAGTTCCCTAGATAAACATTCATTTAAATTTAATTATTGGGGGCGTCTCAGGAACATTGCCATGTAACAGCCCCACGGTTACAAAAATTATGTGCTGGGTATGTCTTGATAACCATACCCCACAGGTCCAATTGGACCTGTGTGCTATTCAGTAGCAAGCACCCTTTTTAGACAATCAACAATGTTGCAGACCCTAGGTTTTTCTTAGGATAAATATGTTCGAGGAACAAACCCCCTCCCATCTGTTGATGAGTATCCGAAGTATTCTCAAAAATTGACTGCATAACAGAAATCTTGATAGAGAAACATTGACGAATAAAAACTTTGAGGCAGGAGTTCCAATACACGAATTTGAAAAATTTATATTTTTGAATTTCTGTTGATATAGATCGTCTGTGAAGTTTGTTACTCAATAGGTATTTAATCAGTTGTTAGATTCTTAAATAATTAACACCGATTAGCCAACACGTCGTGAAAATAGACCTTATATTCTTCTGTATTTTTTGCTTAATTTATCAGAAATCATTTGTGAAACACAAATATAATAATGAAATTATTTGTGACTGTCTATTGTTCAAGAGAAACTGAGGTTTATATAGTAAAACATTTGAATTGATATTCATCATTGAAGTGAATATTAAAAATGGTGAAGCTTTGTTCCATCCATAATCTACGGGTATAATACCGGTTCGTAACGTAGATCGGAAAAAAGAAAAAATAACAAAATGAAAGTTCTATCATTGTTTAGTGCTTCGGCTCCGAACTTTAGTTACAAAAACTATTTTTTAATTATTGTAAATAACATTTTCCGAAGGATGAATACCGATTAAAAGAATGGTACAATTCTTTTGATAACCTAAAAATTCACTTTTGCAATAAAATATGTATTCCTAGATTAGAAAATGAGAGGAAAATTGAGGTTGTGAAATGTTAAATGTTGACAGTTACTCATGCTGTACGATATTTCTTGATCGAGTTTTCCGGTAGGTACCATTTTTATGCAAATTCTCAAAATTACATTTTTTTCAGTTATAGGTGACAACACTTTCTTGTCTATTTTCAGTTATGCGCCAAAATATGTAGATATACTTTTTCATAATTTTATTTTTACAAATGCTATTATTACATTATTGATGTAATTGTAGGAAATTCTTGTTACTTCTTATTATTGTTATTTCCGAAAAAGCAAGCAAATATCAATCCGATAACTATTCTGTGATTTAACAGACGTAACTAAACCTAACCTAAGAAAGAAGCACACTGTCAGCTGTGCCATATGCGTGCCCAGCGCTGGACAGCCAGCGCTCAGCGTTAGCTAGGAATGCCAAACCTAATTATGACTCACACAGAAAGGTTATCATGTGATAAACGAACAGTTTAATAAATTATATTTGAATTACATTAGATGGGCCGATCCTGACGGTACTGCAATGTCAGGCCAACCCGCGACGGAGGCGGAGCAAGCTCCTAACCCTCCATCAATTTCCAAAAATAAGTTTAATATACTGGCTCCGCATGCGGAGCGTATCAGATATTAAGCTGATAAGAACAGATACTACACTTTGATCTTAGCCATCAGGCCGAGAAGCGATAACAGATAAAATTATTTTAGGTATATTTAACCGAAAGATGCCACGTTCTAGCGGTAAAACAATTAAACACTAAATATCGCCATCTTACAGACAGTAGCTGAATTGCCAGCGAATCACACGCATTCAATAGCAGTTCTCTACCCTTCCGATGCTTCGCTACTCGTCTATAGTAGAGAATAGGCAACTTACACATCACGATGAATCCTAGAAGCGTCCCGAGCTTTTACTCAAAGAATTCATCCGAAAGTCTTTTAACAGAAACAACCATCAATTATTGCACGACGAACCCCGAACGGAGGATGTTTTCAATTCGACTGTCTGCTTTTTTCTATTGTAGGTATTGTGTATTGTCATCAAATAGAAGATCCTACCATTGAAATGGAATGGTCTTGGTTGATGATAAAAAACTTTAGAGAAACCTTCAACTTGTCACGCAATGTTATCTATAGGCTTCAAGATTAAAGATTCTTTCAATTCCAACTTAAGATCACAAGAAATATAAAAATCAAGTTTATGAACATAGGTAGTTCCGACAGTTTTTGATTATTTTCTCTTATCGAGTCTAATTTTAAAATTATAAAGCAAAAATGTCGAACAAAACAGTTTTTTTGATATTGTGGACTCGGCAACCTACAAAACAAGGAAGTATCCGTTTGAGGAAATAGACACATAGCAAAGATATGGTGTTGTATTCCTAACAACCTAACCTAACCTATTTACTCTATGATCCTAACTTCACACAAATTTCGGTAGGTTATCATTGGCTTCACAACTAACAACCTGTTTTTATATTTGTCAAGTCATTTTGACATTGTGTGGTTTTCACTGACAGTTCTTTCTCGCCATATCATGTTACATTATTATATTTGGGGATTTTTTGGTACGTTCTGACAGTGTATTTGGAAATCTTCCTCCTGTAATGATAGCCATATCGTCCGCAATAGGCAATAATTGGTCAGGCCTCCCTGAGGATAGCACCTAGACCTCTTTACTGTAATGGTCGCTTACCATTAATCGAGTATGGTTGCTGCGTCTGCAATGACATTGAATTAGTTATACTATTGCATCCTAGGTAGCTCTTGAAGCGTTGGACTGAATGGTTGGCGTTGAGCACAGCCATTACCGATGTTTTAACTCTGGCTTCCCTTCAGAGCGAATAAATCTTTCGCCTTTTACTAAAGATTTCCGTGGAGGGGAGCAACAAAAATGAGTCTTTGATCAATTTTTTGTAGTACCCAACATCAGTTGGGTCGTAAAATAATTTAAATATAAATGTTAAGTATTAACTCTATAACAGTATGACACGGAAGGGCAAATATTGATTTTTATTTCAATGGGACCAATTCTCAATACTCTTCAAATGAAAAAAAAACATCAAAATCGAAGCAAATCACTATGTAAAAGGCGCGAACAAATATATAAAAAAACATGCAGACATACAGTCGAATTGTATACCTCCTACGATTGGGAAGTCGGTCAATAAAAAGACCACTGTAGCAATTTGTATCTCAAACATTCAATAGTATCCAGATTGCCAATCATTGCATCAGTTAAATATAAGCATACTCAATGTTTCTGCAATTATTGTGTTCAATGTTTCAATTATAGTCCTAGGCGTTCAATATAACTGCGCAATTTGAAATTATAATAAATGGCATGTAAATGTGGTCATTAATCTGTTAACAATTTATACAAAAAACTATTTTGAAAAATTCCAAGGGAATAATAAAACCAATTCTCACAGTTCCTTTATTAGTGCTACCGGTTTCAAAACATCTAATGTTTCATCATCAGGCGGCAAGGAATCAACAACACACAGTTGTATACAAGGACGTTCACAGATAAAAAAAACATGTTTAGTTTATATAAAATAATAAAATTAAATTAAACAATAAAATTGTAAACTTATAGACTTAATTGAACATTTTAATAAATATATATATATATATATATATATATATATATATATATATATATATCGGATCACCCATACGTTCGTACTCTTAAAAAATTAAACCTAGTAAGAAATAATCTTTGAACATGTAAAGAATAATAAGTATTCCTCTGTAAATAAATCAATTATTATGTTTGTATTTCATTAGACCGGGACAGCGCGTACGCAGTCCCGACTACCAAAAATTACGCGCCCGAGTTATCCGCATTAGGGATAATCGCAGGGGTCAGCCCAACCGTAGTGCAATGGAAGGGCCTCACCCTGGGGGAACCGCCTTATTGATCACGGTAACCCCTACGCCAGGTAAGTATGAATGTATGAGTTCATGGGCCTGAATTTAAGCCGATTCAGCATCGCTTTGTCGGTAGCTAACCTCAGAAGGACTACTGCCGACTAGCGGCCCAAACAAGAATCATGTATCATATTATTGATCGAATACTGTATTTCTGTATCTGGTATTGCATCAAATTTATGAAACTTATACGTATCTGAGACTAATCTTTCCAGTAGGAAGGAAAAATAATCAACATTCTAAGAAATTCTAAAATTCTGTTGATGTCTCTTCATTTTTAAATGCAAAAAAATAATTGATACTTATTATGTAATATATTTAACATCCTCGGTAGTATAGTGGTTAGTATACCCACATATGAAAATAGTAATTATGTAAATGTTTACTGTCAGAATGCAATTTTTATACCTAGGAAAAATAATGCTCAACAAAAATTCAGAAAATTATGCAAGCATTTTACAAGTTTAGTAAGTAAGTGATACCTCTAATAAACCTGGCAAACCCAACTCATCCGAATTAAATTCAAATGGTGTCATAATTAGGTGCACAAACGATTTTCGTAAAATTCAGTGGGTCTGCTAAATCTCGGAAGCAATTGTTTTCAAGCGAAAAGAATTGAACGTGAATTAAGTGCGCATTGAGTACAGAAATTCTTCCAGTCAAATTTACTATTTCCTCCTATCAAACACATACATTCGGTGGTAAAAATTTATCTGTTTTCTACATAATTTAGAGTCACACGTCATTAATAATATTTATTCAAGTCCAAATAAATTTTTCAACCAAGCTGTTTTGAATATATCAGTATTGATCTCTATATTTTTCATAAGTAAAACTCAATTTTTTGGTTCCGACTAGAAAAATTCTTATGTTAGATTTAATCAGATACAGGTATGGTCTTTTCATTTCTTTGGGATCAAATTCTTGCCAATCTTATATTGGACAGTTGTATAATGACCAAGTGCTTCTTTCCTAGATAAACACCAGCAGTCCGAGTGGTCAAAATGAATTAAACATCGCAAATAAAAGGACTCTTCATCCTAACAATTTTTTCACTCTTATGAGGGATCGCATCGAATTCAGTAAACAGTATAATCGAAACTATATAAGATAATTTCAAAATATTATCTACAAAAATCTAGCAGACCCATTGGTTTTAATTAATTCTACGAAAATCGTTTGTGGACCTAATTTATTATTTGCGCACCTAAGTAACACCTAAAAAGCACTTAATTTTAATATAATTCAAATCCAATTCTGATGAAAAATTTCAAGATATGTTAACCTGGCAGACCCAAAAAATCTCTCCCGAAATATTCTGGACACAAAAAGCTTTCAAATGATATTTCGGGCGTTCGTTTCAGAGAAATTTAATTTCGAGCTTAATCAGGGCATAGGACATAGAGCTCATTAGGCGGCCCTCACGTGTTTTTTTGTAATTTCTCTTATTTCAAATAATTTATAATAGACTAGCTGTTACTCGCGGCTTCCTCCGCGCTACCTGCCCATAAATATCCTATCGGAATCGGTTCAGCCGTTACAGAGATTAGCCAGAACAAACAGACAAACAGCAGACAGACAAAAATTATAAAAAAAAATTTGTTATTAGTGAAACATATGATTCCAAATGCAATAAGTTTGAAGCTGTTGTTTTGAAATTACATACACTTCGAATTTATTTATTTTCGATTTTTTTCTAAAATAAAAATAGAAGTTATTCCTTATAACGTTAGCTACCTAAAACTGAAAATCTCACATAAGTGAGATATATCGAATGTATTATTTCACTTTTTTTTTGCTTAAACCACCCGATAGATTTCAATGAAAAACTATTATATTATAAAATGAACCTTGATAAAAATTTCTATAAAAATCCAAAGCTATTCATCGTTTTTTTAATATATGTTTTTGAATTGTAGTATCTCCAAGAATTTCGTATTATACACTTATAATTTTGGTGATACTTGGCAAGAGAGCTAATCTTGACTAGATAATTACATTTACAAAGGGAGAATATGAACCGCAAATAATAACACTTTGATTCAAGTAAAATTTTGTATTATGTGAAATTTACAAGAGCAAACAATTTATCAATGTAAAATCATAAGCAATAAAATTATTCATGAGTAGCACATACATGTGACTTTGCAAGCGACTTTGTTCACATTTATTGTACATCTACGAAGGTTGGAAAAAAGTCTTATATAGATAACAGAATAAAATTGGAAAACTAAATATTGCGAATTTTTACGATTTTCCTGCAATATATTCTTCAACGAAACGCTGAATATTACTTATTCATCTTCCGTTCTCGTCACTTTAATATTGTTAGGCGACGTTTGATTTCCGGACTGTTCATCGATTCAGTTTAGATTTTTAGATCATGTACCTACTTTCTTTTCTTGTTTTGAACGCACTTAAAAAGAGATAAATTGCAACAAATGTAAGATAAATTTGACTAAATATTCTGTAACTTGAATCTCAATTGATTGTCTAATAGTTAAATTAATGCAAGTAATATATGATTTGGCCGAATAGTCTTTCTAATATTAAAAAAAATCGTTCAGAAAATGAACAGATTCAGTTTGGAATTGAAACTAAAACATATTCCGACCACTGCAGAGAGAATTGGTTAGGTTCGAAAAATATCAAATGAAATTTAGAGCAACAAGAATTGTTTCTTGGTATAGATATAGATGAGCATCTTAGCTGGAGCTGTCATTCCGAGAGTCTTGAAACTTAGCTCAATTTGTTTCTTTTACAGAAACATGAAGAATGTTTTGTTGTTGTTAATTCAATCAAACTTTACGTAACACTTTGTAAACATTGGTTCACACATGCACTGGTAACGTCCAGAAAGTCTACACTATGACTTTTGGGGTGCCTCTTCCGATGTAGAAGCTATTTTTGAAAGTCAGAAGAAGGTGATAAGATACCGTCAATTTTCATATTGGAATTGGCCTTATTGGTTTATGACTATAAGAGTGCTTTAAACCAAAATAGTGATTATAATAATAAATATTTAATTATTCCTGCGTTTAGATTTAGGATGACAATTACCTATATATTTGGAAATAAAGGTCTTTAATAAATTGAGTAGCGGAATAAATAACTCTCATTTTCTTTTATTTAAGAAATTGTTGAAATCCTTCTTAATTGACAGATGTTTCTATAATCTATCTGAATTTTTACACTGAGGTGTTATTTTCAGGATTTTGTGTCTTGTTTCTCTTTTCTTTAAGGGATCTGGGACGTTTATATCTAATAACCTAACCCATAGTTATATGAAAATAGTATAAAACAACAATAAGACACAAAATTTCAAGCGTGATAGAAAATCTCCCACGCAAGCCCTATCATATTTATTTTGAGGTGCAGATTATGCAGAATGCAGAGTTAATAGCTCATTGGATTGCCTGGACGTTAATTCGCTTGCTTTCCCATTAAATTTCTTCAATCGTACCTAAAGTATATATCACTTACCGCTAGATTCTGCATCAGTAGACGCGTAGAGAGTGTATGCAAGTCCAAGTCAGGTGCAAATTTTTCAATTTTCTAACATAAAGAATTCAGAACAATAGAAACTTTCTATTGTTTTTGAAATAGTTAAGGAATATATAGCTCAATAAATCTTAAGTTAGAAATAGAGGAAATATTACTTACGGGGCATGTATAACGTTGGTAAAGCCAGATCAGACACCCGCCTACTAACTAAAAAAATGCGGTTTCGTTTCTAGATGGGCTGCCATTATTCCAATTCGGCGAACCCATTCTTGTCCTTATAAGAAAGGAACATATTATATCTGCAATTTCTAAGAAGTTAACAAAAATTGGTTCCTCACTGGTACATCCAGACACGCAGTATTTGCGCTTCATTACAACTACGAATAACAATACTTACACCGATAATTGTAAACGACATTATTGAAAAAAACATTATTCACTATATGGGGAAAGGCAAATCATTTTTGTTTCTGGGAAACTAGTGAAATATAACCACAAAATTTTAAATTTCACTAAAACTAAAAACACATTTTCAGTCACCAATCACCAAATAGATGAAATGTCTCTGACATCACAATTTAATGTTAATATAGTAGTTCCATCTCTTGAGCAAGCCTGAAATATTCACGCAAGCTTTAAATTGCTTTAAAAATTAGAGTTAGAGTAGGGAATTAGGGGAAAGTCGTGCGTGGTAATTCCATGCTCTAAGCTTTAATCAAATAATATACTACTAGTATAGTGTAGTATATTCTTTGCTTTAATGTAATCCCCTGTAGTGACTGTAGCAGAGAACAGAGATAGGTCGCTGCTGTAGTAACCAAGAAGACAGGGAAAACAGGAGAGTAAACTTCATATGCTTCTCTACATATCCAGATGAGATTACAGTATTTTTTAAGCGACAGCCTCTTGTTCCGCACGGTATGGTGCCCAAAGATGCATTACGAAAGATATGAGTCATGAGTATGAAATTTTATACGATTTTTAGGCAAAGAGATATATGAACATAGAGTAGGTAAGTCCTATGTAGCACTGTAAATGGATGTGGTCCATGTCTGTTTCATGACGGATACAGAGGGAAGAGTCCTTAAGAGTAGGGAGTAGGGAAAAGTCGTGCGTACACGTAATTCCATGCTCTAAGGAAGAGTCGGATGCGGATGACAGAAAGGTGCAGCAATCCCCCAATCACGAGTGTTTAAATAAAAAAGATAGATACTCCTGCCATATTTTCTGTTTATTTCTACTGAGCGTACGCATTTTTGATTGACATGCCTGCTCTATGTTAATATTATCTCTATGTTTTTAGGGCGAGTTTAATATCCTGTTCCTGTCTTCTTGGTAGTAATCCATCTGAAATTCGCTCTCCTTTTATCATGATGAATAGTATCATGTCCTTTTGTAATTACCTGCTAGATGACGCAAAATTTCAATTATATTTATAGCAAGAAGACTGGAAGCAAGGAGATTAAACTGGCCCAAAAAATCTTGTAAAATTTCATAGGCATATCTTTGATAAATGCGTGTTTGCGCACCATACCGTGCGCAACAAGCGGCTCTTTCAAAAAAGACAGCAGATCATGATCACGAAGATAAATAAAGAGAATACATATTTAAGGTTGTTCGTCAATGCTCGTCGTACACGAGGCCACGCTATGATATGCAACTTCTGTATAGATCTATACAGCGCTCTATTAGAACTATGGGGGGTATAGCCAGTCCATAACTAGAACTATCTTTATACTTACTTGGAGGTAATGGTCTCTGATAATTACTGTGCTTACTCTCTAACTCTCTATATTTACAGTTACAATCCGAGTTAAGATTACCCACTGAGTGGGTAATCTGTGTCCAAGCCCCAGTTTCAGGACTTAATTTCACCATAATCAGTACTAGTAACCAAGTTATGAATTAGGCTAAATAATGGCATCAAAAAGTACCTCAGTTTTTGTTAAAAAATGTCTAGAAATGAGTGTAAAAAAGCGGATCGCTTAGTGTCCTGTCTTTTTCAGCTTCCACTTTCTTTGATCAAAATGTAACCGTCGCTATCACGCCCTTGAGGTTATCCGCGAGGTGTTCCTCCTGTCTCCGCCAGACCACGCTACCATGTGCGTTTAACATACAAACCATGAACAAATATAGGGAGGACGAGTAACACGAGTAGTGGGAGTATCACAAAAACATTGGTCGTGTCCACAGCAGAGTCTGATTACCAATCGATTAGTAATCAGTAATCAAAAAGTTGACGTCTTTAATATGGCAGCTATCAGAAAACCTTACTGACAGATAACCTATATTTTATTTCAGATATTTCCAAATTCTATTATGGACATCTATCGTTCCGTTTAACAAATAATATTTTTCATTATAAACATATTGAATAGAAAATACATTTTCTTCTTCTATTTTCAATTACTCTAATATGTGTAATTATAGAATTAAATTATTTCAAATCTTTTGACAAGTGTCAGTTTGACAAATGATGCATCAGTAATCAGTCGTGTCCACAAGATACCAATTTTTGATTACTGATTACTAATCGATTAGTAATCAGGCACTGCTGTGGACACGACCATTGGGTTATCGTATGTCATTTCGGTGTGTTGCGCAAAATCACGCTGCGCATCCTTATGTAGTATGGGCGAAGGAAGCTTAAATATAACAATAGACACTCAGTGAAATACTGCGCAACATATCAAATTGACATCACGAGACGTTATTTCAGCCACTTCTACTTATAGAACAGGATACAGAGTTAGTCATCCTCCCTTTATATATTCTTGCTACAAACCTTAGGAATCGACTTCTTCTCAAAAGCAACCTCAGAACTACACTTGATTATCACGGCCGCGAATTCCCTATCGACCTCGGGGGCCCAGCACTCGAGTCTTCTACGTACCACGTGTACTGCCCGTACGAAAATGATTTCAATTTCCTTCCAACCCGAAGTGAACTCTGCCGAGGTTGAAGAGGAGTCCAATAGAATAGAATAAATTAACACCAATCATCATAGTATACTGCGCTCATCTCATACACTTTTTTAGTAATATTGAGGTATTTTATGTTATAGTAACATTCCCATTTCGCAGTGCTACTTGCTACCTATGTAATTCAACCTTCGATATTTCGATTCCAGACCTGGTTTGCACGACCGTGTTAAATTTCGAAACAGTCTGTTGACATTTATCAGTATTGGCGAAAGTAAAATGCCAACAGATGGCGTTAAATAGAGGTGAAAAACCAAATAATTTGGCGCGTCAACAGCTATAAATTTAAAATTCTTTTACTATATGCTAGTTTGGTCTCTGATTTAAGAATCTTGTGAGAATACAAACACTGAAAGGTTAACTCAAAGGATCTCTTTATATACGACATAAATTTGTTTAATAAAATAACAAAAATAAACCACTTACTGAGAGAAATACTAATAGAAAATAACATAAATGCGGAAAAACATTATTTAACAAGAGAGTTGTTGTACTTCTTTGTCACTTGGGATACCAATAGAATAAGCAGTGTTAGTGAATATGTAATGTAATTAGATTAACGGGTAAAATAGATATGATGTTCTCATTGAGGAAATAGGTTAGGTTGGTGGTTTGTTGTTTGTCATGTTGACAATATATTTGTGAAAATCTAAACCAGTGTATTTTATTTCTAATTTAATATGGATTTTTATCATGTAAAAGCCGAAACCATCAAAATATTTATTGCTTAGGGGGCCAACTCTACAAAAGTATTTGAAGTTCATCAAACAACTTGCACTTTTCCACACGACCCCTGAAGATAGTGCTACGGAACCTTACATTTTTTGTGGTGGGTGGTGGGTCGTTTATAATTGGTGAGAGAACTAAAGTTTTAGATTTGATAGGCACCTACGTCACAAATATTAATTGTAATGGAGGTTTTGCCTTCTTTGAGAGGCCGCCACTGCTTTGAGTAATCTCTACTGATAATAGATGGCGTACACTTCGTTCACGATGGCGAATGTCTACTGTCACTGTCAATTGTCAATTTATCTGAAATAAGTCAAATTGTTCAACTTGATTAGAAAAGAGTAAATATTTAAAAATAACAGTAATTAGTTATTGTTATTGGTTGTTGGATGGTCAGTAGAGTATGACAAGTACAGTTCTGGCTTGTGTCGTAGATAACTGTTAAATGTTCACTGTAACCGTTACGATTTGTTATTTACCAGACTGAACATATGTCAGATTGATTCTACGATATCACACTAAAATGTTTTCTGCTATAAAGAGGTTTACGAGCAAAGGAGATGTATCTCCAAATAATGCTAATACGGGGTCCCGACCACCTGGACACCAAACGATGTCCACAAGCCTTCAAAGGAAATTTGCAAGAGGCGTTCAGTACAACAGTAAGCCGATTATTTGTTTATCTGTCCCTATGTAAATTCATAAACGTTTTTCAGTGAAAATTGTCATTAAAGGGGATAGAAATGTTGGCAAGACCTGCCTCTTCCATCGCTTACAAGGCAAGAAATTTGTTGAGGAATACATTCCCACAGATGAAATTCAAGTAACGTCAATTCAGTGGAACTACAAGGCTACCGATGATGTGGTTAAGGTAGAAGTATGGGACGTTGTAGACAGAGGTAAGAAAAAGAAACATTTCGATGGTCTCAAGTTGGAGAATACCCAGTTGGAAGTTGCTGAAGAGCATGCTCTAGACGCTGAGTTCTTAGATGTGTATAAGGGCACAAATGGTGTCATAATGCTGATGGATCTGACTAAAACTTGGACATTTGATTACATCCAAAGAGAACTTCCGAAGGTTCCAGGCCACATCCCGGTTATTATTCTGTCAAATCACTGTGATATGTCTCATCATAGGACAGTTACTGCAGACCATGTCAATTACTTTATAGAATCTATTGCAAGGTGAGTTTTCTTCTCTTCCCTGCTAGTAAATTTGGTCGTTTTGTGCTTCGTTCTATTATGAAGTATCATTTATTATTTTATTATTCAAGTTCACGTACAGCCGAAGTCAGACATTCTGAATCATCAATGAGAAATGGATTCGGTTTGAAGCTGTTACACAAGTTCTTTAACCTACCGTTTCTGCAGCTGCAACGTGAGACTCTTCTAAAGCAGTTAGAACGTAATGAAGTTGAAACGAAAGCCACTGTTGATGAGCTCGACGTTTTTTGTAGTTCTGACGAAGCAAACTATTCAAAATTTTTGGATAGTCTTGTTAAAAAACGTCGTGAAGTAGCTGGTAACTATGTCATATCTAAATATTTATTTCTCATAGTTACATATATGTATAAATATATTGATAACGTCTTTTTTGTAGATTCAAATGCTAACATAACACAAGTGACAAGGACTCAGCAAATGACACCTGTACAATGCGAAGTGAAAAGATCTCAAAGTGGCCCTATTGTCATAGGCGCTGGCAAACCCATTCCGTATGGCAATATTCTGGCAGCTCCCAAAGGTGTCATTTCACAGGTATCGAAAAGTTCCAGCATGAGCTCTGGTTTCGTATCGAAAATAGGACCTGAGAATGGGGCAAGTGAAAATATACCAGAGTTAAAACGGCTCGAAATCAGCCCAATCACATCTGTCGAAGAATTCTGCCCAGATGGAGGACAGCTGACTGGTTTCTTGGATGATATACAGTTCAGTGTACAGAATAGTGTTAAAGAAGAAGAGCAGTCTGACTCGTGAGTATGCCATGCATTAGGGATTTAACAGATTATCATTATTAAAAATTTTCACTATTTTGTCCTTTTTCGGTATTTGCCTGGATAATATTTCTAATATATTCAACGCATTTATCTCGGATTATTTTTGAATGGTATTGTAACGGGAACTGCAATACCTTGGGTTCGATTCAGCTTTTTAAGCCTATACTGAGTGTTCTCTCACGTTACAATATATTCTAGGTGATTCAGTTTTATACTGACGCTCTTCTAATTTTTTTATTTACAATAAAAATAGTAATAAATAATAAAGTGTAATGAACATTATGCATGTTTTCAAGTTCTTGCCTAACTATGGAATATAATAAATTATCTCTACTAATAAATTTATTTTTTATTCTGCAGAAGCGGGAGTTCATTAGGAATCCGTTACATTTATGAATTAATCTGTGGAATTAAATCAGAAATAGGAAGTTGTAAAGTAAATGTCATATTATATTGAATCTTATTTTAGAGACACTGATACTGGTAATCCTCTGGTATCTGAGTTACAAGAAGACTTTGAACCTGAAGAACATTCCATCTACAAAGCCCAAAAATTTCCCAAAAAGACGGATGCTCCGTACACTGCTCCATTGAGATTAGTTGCACGATCTGATGAAAGTATTGAAATAATGGACAAGATGCACCAAGACGAATATGATGTGAAGCAAACAATGAATGATGAATTTGACTCTACCATAAACTCGGAAATATCTGAACTAACATCTGATGCCTATGATGGTTGGATGATGGGGGCGGATACGAAATGGAGACGGTCACCTGAAGGTGGAGAAGATAATTCAGCTGTTAGCCAAACATTGGATTACAGCAACAGTACTACACCTTACGATGATAGCAATAGTGTAACATCGTCGAATGTAAATGCTGAATTGTTGACGTCAAAGCAGAGTTACAGTTCAAATAATGCTAGTGTACAAAGCGATAGCGATGGTACACAAACTTCCAGTTCTGTCAAGAAGGATAAAAAGAAAAAAGAGAAAGACAAGGTAAGTACTACTAATATATAGTTTCAATTATTTTAAATGAAAAATATATGATTTTTATGTTTAGGATATATTTTGTGAATATATATAGTTTGTTTCACGAATGATGGCTATTGTGTGTAATCATTCACGAGCTACGTATATCACGCAATACGTCTCATTATCATGAAATTCTCTACTACGTTTGTCGATCTAAGTTACGACATCAGTATTTCAAGTTTCCTTCAATACAATGATAGGGCGCTGCTGGGGTCACAAAGTCAATGTGACATTTCAGATAACTCAGATGCATAAATTTTTATTTTATATCTCAAGCAATAAATTTTTATTTTGTGTTTCAGCATTATTGGTGATATAAATCTTTCATATTATTTGCTTATTGATTCAATCGATATTTTTTTCTCCCTAATTGTATGAACTTCCTTGAAGCGTATAAAAAAAAATTTATATACCATATCTTATCTCGAAATCATTACGCCACTGATTTACTCCCGTCAATTGAATTGATTCATTTTTTGTGTTTTCAAGGCAGACGCTAACTTTCGAGAAACAAACTATAGCGTACTAGTGGAACCTGGCAGAGGCTGTTCAGCCTCAAACATCTATGTCCTACGTATTCCAAGTTTAATATATACAGGGTGTCCCTTAAAGATCTTTAGAAATTTCTACCACGTGCTCCTCAGGTCATAATAAGTCTTTTCTAGTAAACTTAGCTTGGTACAAAATTGCTTTGTTTAGGTCTTATGAGGCCCTGAATATACAAATTTAAAATACTTTTTTGGCAAAAAATTTAAAACGGCTAATGCGATTTCGCATAGTTTTATATGCCGAAAAATTCCTTTTAAAAATTATTATCAATATTAATCCATGAGCGTAGATTTTTTTTATTGATTTTACCTTTTGGATTTCTACGCCAATCGATGAAAAGGGTAGTATACTTAAAATAAATATTAAAGTTTCCACTATTTACACGAATACAAAGATTTGTACGACGAAGGAAATTAAAAAGAACTTTTTTCATAACTTCTCCATTGCATCTGAGATTATTTATTGCATTTTGAGTTCGTTCCCACAGTCCTCATGAAAAGTAATCCAGTGGATTTAAGTCTGACGAACGGGGTGGCCAATTTAAAGAAGCGTCATTATCTCTACCCGTCCAGTTATTCGTATACTGTTGATTTAAGTAGTTTCGAACATTTATAGAAAAATGTGGCGGAGCTTCATCGTGCGTAAACCATATATCTACCCCGAAATTGTAAAGGTAAATCCTCTAACAAATCTGGCAACGTATTTTGAAGATGTTGTAAATAAATTTCTCCAGTTAATCTTTGTGGAAGAATGACAGGACCGACAATAATATTACCTATTATTCCAGCCCACACATTAATTTTGAAAATGCTTAACTCTAATTGCATGCTGTTCTGTAAAACAAGCTTTGTCCGAGAACAAAACATTTTTGAAAAAGTTTAAATCCCTTCCCTAAGGATATAGCAGTTGTTCTTTAAGGGGCCTCGCTACCAGCTGATCGTTTTTGATGAATTTTTCTGTTAACGTCACCGCGGTGAATTTTGATCCATATGATATAATACCCGACAACCCTTATTACGTGTATTACAGGTAGTTTTAATGAACAGTAGCGGGTACAGCAATAGTTAGCTGAAAAATGTAGTTCCACTATAATTTTTGGTTTTAGAAAGAGAGTTTTTTTTCAAGGAACAAATATGCCTGGAATCGCGGATCATATTTTTTATTTTCAATAAAAAATAATAAAGTTTTCAACTGAAATTTTAGAATTTTTATTTTTCCTATATGATCCGCGATTCTCCATATTCTTCTCACTAAGCATACAAAATTTTACCTTGATAGGATAATTAGTTTAAGAGAAATAATGGAACTACGACATCACTGGGTAGCGTGCCCCCTAAAGTACCATATGAAAAACATTTTTAGATACTCCTACTTCTCTACCCAATCGTCTGTTGCTTAGTTCTAGATTTTGTTCAATGCGTTCTAAAATTTCGTCTTCAATGTCAGGTATCCTTACAAAATGCTGCCTGCCATTATCAGCGCCCTATGCCATATTCGGCATAGGGATAATGCAAGGACATGATAAACCAAACAAATTAACTTTTATGAATTGAGACGGATTACGTATCTTGGTGCAGCTAACAGTTCCTTCCTATTCTTATGGAATCATTGCTCCCATGAGGATATCTCTTTTCTTTCTCCTGTGGGACGCTGTTTTCCACCCTTCGATATTATTTTCGTTTGTTTCCATGTTAATATAATCATCACATTTCTGGTGGGACTTTCCTTGTAAAATTGCATGTGCAATTTGTTATTCAGTGGTAATTTGTTTTACTGATATTTTTAATTCATATTGTCGATGTATCAACAACTACCGGAGTTTTAACCTTGGATTCTTCTCCGTTATCAATTATCTAGTATCTCTCTTCTTCACAAGCTGTTGTTCTCCTATTGAAAATACCATTTATTTTATTTATCTTCTCCGGCATCTGAAATTTTTACCGTCCAATATGTTTCTTGAGAATTGTGATTTGATCATTTAAAATACTGCTTTTATCGCGTAATTCATTGACGATAATATCTTTTTGTTTCACAATATAGTCGAAAATACTCAAGTCAACCGATTTGTCTCTACGTAAACTAGACATGGTATCGGGTTAACGAACGATAATCGATCAGACACACTGAACACATAAAATACAAATGTTATTACCTCTTGTATAAATAATAAATTATTACATAACATTCGGAAGAGTTTCGAAAATAAAGAGGGCTGTGTAGAAAACAATCAGCTTTGTATTTAGTGTTGTGTTGTCGTTGTTCTTGTAAATTAAAAATCTATATGATTAAGTTAATATTTGTTATAGTTTAGAGACAGTAATTCGTTTAAAACTAAAATATTTCAAAAGTGACTGAACCATATAACAACAAATTAGATATATTTGAAGTCAGAACAAAGAGGACTTTTATTCTTAATAATAATCTACAGGGTGTTGTATTAAAAAAAGAATGACTAAATTATTTTTTTCAATGTTGTAAAGTGATTTTTTTATTTGCACTATTACCAAAAGATACGACATGAAAAATCATAAAACTTTTATATTTGAAGTTTTTCTTTATAAAAGCTGTAGGTGGGTGTCAAAATATAATGAATAACCCTGTACTTCCTTGATTTTTTCAGAATGAAAAGAAACAAAAGAAGAAATCCAAAGACAAAGAAAAACCTAAGGATCCAAGTAAAAGCGAAAAGAAACACAAACGCCGTTCCAGAGATGAAATGTCCAACAGAGATGAGCTGGAAGAATTCCTCAATGGTCCAGCAATATCTCCGGTAGATACTGCTTACGAAGCTATCTAGCATACGCCTGTCATCGTCAAGTACAAGTACTTGCTGAATATGTGATAAGTTTCATGGCGACATCGGAACTGCCTTATCATGCTATTTTGTAATGTCAAAGGGCAAACTGAAATGATCTGATAAGCTCACAAAAGACAAATAATGAATAAATGGTTCTGATAGATTATTCCTCTAAAGGGCTGATGATGTGTCAGGATATATTGGGAAAAAAAATCCTAATAATTAACGTTGCATCGCTTTGCCTTCAAAAGCTTGTGAATATTTAATCGAATTGTGTCAAATATATACATATATATTTATATTATATTGTAGTTCATAAAAATAATAATATTGTATATTCTAATAGAGGAGGATAAAATTAAAATATTATTAAAACTCAATATCTACACTCGTTCTGCAGTGAAACCTTTGGAAAATAAAAACAAAAAACTTCATGAGATTGAACCTTTAAAAAACTAAATATTGCAAGAAAAGTTATTGAAAATTGTAAATAAGATCTGCTGGAGTTATAAATCATGTAAACGTAAGAATCGAAAGTTGTTTCTAGAAACTGAAAATAAGCTTTCAAATCCTTTTAGAAAGAACTATATAGTCTCTTTTATGAAATCTGAGGATATTGGGATTCGATTAAACTTGGCTTCGATTTATTCTCCCTAATGTATTTCCTCTTATTTATGCAATCTGTTTTCACAACTATTTACAATTACTTTTCAAAGCGCACGCTATTACATTTGAAATTTGACTCTTTGACTGACCTCTGCAGCCAACGCCACTGATTTTTCTACATAGGCCGGAATTCTTCTGGAATCTTCTATCCCCATCCAGTCAGCGTTTCTCGTCAGCGTGGCTTTCATTGGCAGCTACGACTTTTTTTACTCAGTCGATTGAGTCGGCTCCTTTTGGCACTTTCCAATATACTGTTTTTAGCAAATTTATTGAACCTATTAAATCATTTAAAAAATAAAATTCGGTGGGTACAAACTATTGTTGCAAAAAATATAACTAGTTTTTTTCTTCAATTAAATTTGTTCTATTCATTCATTTACTATATTCGTAAATGGGGAAAAAATTTAAGTGGCTTGTTTGCATAGTTGTATTTAATCGGGTATGAGAATCTCAGGGCACATTTTATAAAGGTTAATTGCTGAGCAGCCACAACAAATTTAATTGATTTGTAACATTTCAAGTAAAATGTTCACTCCTTTGCAATTATTTTACATCTCAATGTTAGAAATTGTTATATGTATTTCGCTGGCTCCAGCTTTTATCAAATAGCTCATTCTCTAGTCAAATTTTTCGTCTTTTTAAAATTCTTGAAATAACAGTTTTTCGAAGAAAACATTTTTTATGCTACTTTGTTGATGTTTTAAATGTTTTATATATGTGTACTTTTTCATGTTCTATCAAATGAAATATATATATATGAGACTTGCAATAAACTTGTTTACTTAATCGAAAATTCCTTATTGCCCTTTTAACTGCAAATACCACTTCATTCTTACCAATATTTAGATCAAGACTCATAGTCACTTCATACGTTAAGGACTCCGTTCCTAGTAAGGCAGCATGACTTATAAGTGTACCTTAACCTTTTGCTAGTTTGGATTTACTTGATTATCTGCGAGCGATTGGTTTTTATGTAAAGACGACTTTGTTCTACTTCACAGACCTTCAAATGAGGTGAAATCTAGAGGATTGTACCACAAAAAACTAAGCCCTTAATATGTGTTTCTAAATTTAAAAAACAATTGTATGGTGATGACTCGTTCTATTTGATTGTTGTTCTATTTTTATCGATAGCATACAATCCATGGAAACTCTAACAATATACCTTATCTATTTATCCAATAAATTATTTTGCATCATATTTACAACTAGAAAACCTTAAAATAGAAATAACTAGAACACATACATGTACAGATTAACTTAAAAGTATCAGGCTTCAACGACTGGCCTCATTGTTGACTGTGGCTGTTTCACATCTCTCACTTTTTCTCTTCTCAATAGCATTTTCTCTAGACCATGTATTGGGGATTCAAATATTATACAAAGTACAAAGGCAATTGTGAAGGTTAATACTTGATGGCCCATTATTTTACACGTCTGAAATATAAGAAATATATTTTAACTATAGTTTATACAACCGTCAGTAGCCCTTACTGGAGATTTCTGATAGACAGTCAGCCGAAAAGTTTTAAAAAAATGATGGACCAGAAGAATATTCTTCTAGAAAGTATGCAATGCGCAAAATTAATCTGACAAAGTATTTGGATACGGTGACATTCTGTGTGTTTCAGACTATTCAGTAAGAACCATTACTTCACTCTATATTTTTAATTCAAAACAAATGAACTCTGCAACCCATATTTTTTAAAAATGTTTATTAAATATCTATTAAAATAGATAGAAAACAACACTGCTAATCGGAAATGATTCAAAGCAGAGATTGCTGTATATATTTATTATTTTGTATGCTATGATAATTTCTGTAAACTATCAGAAATCGTGTAACTGGAACAAAATTCTATTTGTCATTTCTATTTTTATCAGTTTGGCTTTTACAGAGTCGACCAACATTAGAAGTAGAAGCTCGGACAGAATTAAGAGCGATTTTGAACTAGATTATAATAAAAAGGCAATCCAATTTTTACAAACGATTTTTTCACTACTATATGTCACGAAAAAAACATTCAAGAATTTTTTATAAATCCTGCTTTAGCGTTCATTCTTCCAGCTGGGTCTTAAAAGTTATTTTCATGTTATTTCAACAGACGTTTTTGGACCACAACTTGTTAGTAAGGTACGCCTGAAATATATACAACATTTTATGCGCGCCCGTTTTCAAGATTATTTATTAATAAATATACAAAATTTTATGCACGACGTTTTTATGATCGTTTATTAATAGATATGTTTTATTTCCTCTTTTTCACCTTTTGTGTTGTTATAAATAGATTTGATTGTAATTACGGCTGTTTGATTTTCGATCCATATCCCATCGAGTCGTATAAATGCTAACCCAACCAACTCTTTTATTTTTGGACTCGGAGAAACTTTGTGCTCATCACATTGGTTTGAAATTACCATTTGAATCTGGGATAATATTTATAAGTAAAAAGTATTAGTTGGTCCTTTTAAGTAAGCGTATTTTTTGTTCAAATAGGATTATTTGCTTAGGACAAAAAGTAGAAATACAATAATTACTAGGTAGAGAGTAGAGAGGGGCCTTAAGGATAAACCACCAAGATAAATTAAAGTAAGTACTGAAATAACGAATCCGACAAGAGAAGTGGTTTCATTAATATAGACAATTCTACGTCAATTTGATAAATAAGTTCAGGGCTCTGCTGGATTAATGTGATTACCGGAGTTACATATAAAACTGGCAAATATGCTCGCAACTTTGCAGGCGGTAATCAACAATTACTGGTCAAAACTTTATTTATGCCTTCCTATGAGTACAAACTCTGAAATCCTTTTTCCCCACGATAGGGTTTTCATTTTAATGTCATGTCCACTCTCTTGGACTTGAGAATGCATGCCATTTTCACAATCAAGACTTATATTATAGGTTTTATTGATTTTTTGTTACAGCCTTCACTCAAAATCGCACTTAATTCCTGTCCTAACATTAAAAAAGTATCATAACTCACCAATTCGTATTTGCTCAAGTAGACAGGCTGTCTCTGAACACCAACATTGTATACCTCTATAATTCCATTGGCCAAATACGCACAATACGTCAATCTACTGGCAGGTATGAATAACTTGTAGGACAAAAATCTATTAACCATTGCTATGAAGATAAGATCCACATATTAGAATAATAATCTCCAACATATATTTAAACAATTTTATTATTAAATCCAATTTTTGAGACTAAGTCTCACCTGCATTGTCAGTGATGCAAGCGACAAGGACCCATCCAACTGCAAGGCACCATGACAAACGGTGCAGAGATGCGTAGATAGCTGACTCGAAGCTATTTGTCTCATGGTCTGGATTATAAAATATCACTATAGAAAACATTGAGATAGCAGCCAGAATAGATGATATGATCCAACCCAAATAGATGATATAGGAGGGAATTTTTTTCCTGAAAATATTCGAACTATAAACAGGATACATACATATGTATTTATCTTTTAAGCCTATAGTGGTTTATCATACAAAGAGGAATATATTTCTGCTAATATTTATAATAAATTAATTTAACAACAGGACATATATATATATATATATATATATATATATATATATATATATATATATATATATATATAATCGACAGTGGTTTTATATGTTCTCGTAATACATATTGTTGAAACAAATAATTTTATTTAATTTTACTACTGAAAAAACCTTCCATGTTTTGTCATGTAACTGAGAGCTTGTTCACTTGTTAATGAGAAATCATCAACCAGGAAACCGTTCTGGATATTCTCTTCTTGAAGGCAGTCCATTTTTATGATAAAAACCGAGCGTTTAGAAACTCTTCTCGAATAAATTATGAACTAAGTAGGAAATTCACATTACCTTATTCCACAGGTACAAAGATAATTAGGCATTATCTTTGACAGGTATATGAATGTCTAAAACGATTATTTTAAATTTTAATAATTCCATATAAAAAAAATCCAAATGTTTCGACTTCATAATTCACAAAACTTTCAGTCCAGATTCAGAAATTTTGTAGAGAAAAATCATGCGGGAAAATAAAAAGTACACAGTTCGTTTCAGTTTTCTGTGCCATTTTCAAAAATGTAAGGGGATTTTGGAAAACCTATCTACAAGGTGTTTTTTGACGACCAAGAAATAAGATTAAATTTTGTTAATCCAGACTGATAGCAACATCGTTTGGGTACGTACAAATATAACAGAAATGTACAGGGTAGCTTGTAAGTTATGATCCCAATAATAAAAGAGCAATATTGATAAAATATATCTCGGTTATAAAAAATATGGTATATTCAGAAACACTTTACTGTCCTCTATCCACCATTCCCATTCTTTTGTTTCCCTATGAAATACCCGGAATATAAGACTTTATAGTATAGCCCTTTCTTTATGATTACCCTTATACAAATAAAAAAGAAAATCTTACCCACTACTCTGTAACTTGTGAACTAAATAACCAAATAATATTCCTACGCAGTACGAGCTGGATCTCATGTGCGTTTTCATATAGACGTTGATGAAATAGTAATTGCTCGATAAATCTTCAATCTCTCTGAAAATTAAAGAAATCTCAATTATTATATATGTATTCCAAACACATACTAGGTACCTATACAACATACTTACGGTGGATATGCCATGAGAGTTGGGTCATAACTGTTCTGGTATGTCAACCAAAATGGAACAACAACTGCTACAGTTGTACAAATAGCAAGAAGAGTTTCACCGAATTTACTCCATCGCCATAGGGGATAGACAATAAATGGAGCAATGATGAATAAGTGGTAGTCGACTGCAAGATACCAAGACTGGAACATGCACTAAAAAACAAATAAATTTGTTATTTTGTCTGAACTCATAGACCCCTATCAAATTTTCATAGATTATTTTTTGAACAAGAAAATTCTCAGCTACCTTAGCAGATTATTTTGGCAAAATTTTCCTTTCAATTTGAATGATTGACACGTGATAGGAAATTATGATAATTATAGACTGAAAGAATCGGTTATGACTTTAATATCTTTCTAAAAAACGCAGTAATTTTCATTCTAAATTACATGGAAAGTTTTATAAATTTTATTTATAGTAAAAAAGTAAGTAATTTTCAGAATCATTAGTTGTTTATTTGGATAAACTTGTTTAATCTGTGCTATAATGAATAATCATTTAGTTGATTGACAGTTTAGCTCGGAAAAAATCATAATTATAACGATTGACAAGCATTACTTTCAAAGTAATTGTCTGAGAAATAAAAAACAAGATTTTCTCACTGTTTTTATGGTTGAGTTATAGGGTCATTTTTTAAAGACTCGAGGAAAGTTAATTTAACTGTTGCATTAATGTTTATTTACAAGTATATACATACATATATCGATCGCTACATCTATAAATATTAGTAAAATAGTAGTGTCTGTGATTTTTAAAATATATTCCTTTTTTCAACCACATATTTTTCAAAAAATGGCAAATTTCTTGCCGAAACAGGTGTTGGCATGTAATGGTGACAGTTTTTTTTATGTTAAGTAACTGATTTTACAAAAACGGTTCTAAGATATTGTCAACGAATTATTGGCATTAAAATATATAACATTAATTTTTAAATAAAGACTTTGTACAGGGTTGCCAGTGTTTTCGTTATTCAGGACGAAGTAAAGACGATCAGCTGATAAAAAATGGACCCGCTGATTAAATTTATATTAACTTATTAAACTAATTACCAATTTGTCTGTATTGACGTAATTATTAACATATAAAATATTCGTCCACCATGATTCCACACATCTGTCCCGCTCAACACCAACTCTGGTATTCCAAAAAGGACCAGATCCCATACGGTACAACCATGTACAATATAACCCTAATACTACCAAGTAAGCTGGTGTCAGTCTGGAAGAAATTATATTACATATTTGTATTCCAATTGTTTGTTTCATAAAGAAAAAAAGTTTCAACATACCTTATGTATCTTGCAATGTATAAAATGGCAAAGTTTATTTTTCCTTTCCGTTTGTCAAGTTCTATTAATAAAAGTCTGCACATGAGAAATCCACTTACAAGAAGAAATGTATCAACCAATAAAGGATTATTTGTAAGGATTCCGTTTGCTATGTTGGTCGCTTCCTAAAAAGTCAAGGACTAGTGTTAGGTACAATAATTCTTATCTCCATCGTTTATGGGTATTACTGTTTTGGAATCAGTTCTTAATGTAATGATTGTTTTCTTACCGTTTGTATAAAATTGGCATTTTCCACTGGACCTCCAAAAATGAATATAAGTGAATGGCCGGCAATTATCAAAGACATAGACAAGAATTTGATGCCACAGATGCATTCCAAATTGAGCTCATTTGGCTTGGTTTGAAGAAACTTCTTTGTCGTATGTACCAAAGAGAAACAGGTTGCTATCTCCTTGAAAGTATTTTTCTCCTTAGGTGTTACGGAATCTACATTGTAAACAAGGCTAACTCGACTTCTTCTCAAGTGCCAACAATGGATGAATGTGGCCAGTAATACAAATATCAAGAAACACCCCACAATGGATCTAGGAATGAAATGAATAAAATCAAAAAAAAACTATCACAACAGTAAGTACGTCATGTAATTCTTGAATGGTGATTTGTGAAGGAAATTACCAGCAGTTAATAAAATAGGTAGGTAGTATGAAAAATCTTACCCGTAAATTATTTCAGCAGAGGTTATTGGTTTTGACGTATTTACAAAGCAATTTTCTTCCTTTACAATAACAGAGACTACTTCGAAATTTTCGGCTGATACAGAGAAAACTTCTCTGGTGAATATACTTGCATCCTCTGTTGTACACGAAGATGGTAGACAAATACCCCAATGGATGACTGATTTGTTGTATTGGAATCTATTTGCAGTCTGAAATTTTAAATTCATTTATTCTCACACCAGTGTCAGGAATTTCAAAAAATTGTGTTCTGTAGGATATAATTGTATTTTTTCAGATATAAGAAAAACAATTTCAAATTAGCTTTTTCATTTTTCTCCTGTTTATTCATATACTAATTATCATTCTGTATTTATTTTGTTTTCTTTTAGTGATATCTTTGTAGACACACAGTTCAATTTGTGCTAAATTTTACAGTTACCTACATCAAACAATAATTGATTACGGATCACTATCACTGGAATATGCCTATATAAGGATCAGCTAGAAAATCCTGAAGAGACGGATCAACAAATGATCGCGAATCGCGACATAAGGGAAGGTTTGAGGTTTGAAGTTGATAAAAACTGAGATAATGAGGTAAATCCAAAAAGGTTCCAACCCTCACGTATTGACAAATAATTACGGGTACTAATGTTATTCTGGTAATAATACTACCCATTTCCATTTCATTATTTTAAAAATAGGTAGCTTGTATGGAGCTCCCAGTGTTTTTTTCGTCGGGGAGCATCAGCTAGTGAAAAATAGGTCAATTTAAATCAGTCGACTTCACAATTCACAATAATAATAATAATTTTTA
Source organism: Crioceris asparagi (assembly GCA_958507055.1). Classification (NCBI taxonomy): domain Eukaryota; kingdom Metazoa; phylum Arthropoda; class Insecta; order Coleoptera; family Chrysomelidae; genus Crioceris; species Crioceris asparagi. The sequence continues at coordinate 13,178,791 of OY293828.1, forward strand.
TTCAGATTCTCATAAAAAACATAAAACATAAGTTGAATAAACAGACCACAGAAGCATAAGATGTTGCTTGGATGTGGTAGAAAAAGTATCAAGAGGAAAAAAGAGAATATAAAGGAAAAATAAAAGTAAGAGTTAAAGGTTGAATATATATAAATCTAACATAAGAGCTATTCTTTTTCTATCTGACAGCACTCAAATATGGGAATAGATATCTTGGCTTTTTTTTACAAACAAATTGGAGGAGGTTCAGAGTTGAGATATATCGTCAAAGATATTGTGAAACATTTATTGTATCTTCTCCTTCTCTCTGCTGCAGTTAATATAATAGTCTTCAGTTCCACAATCAATTAAAAAAACGATACTTTATTATCCCAATAATATTAACTAATTAACGACAGTTAAAAAGAATTTATCGCCCCTATATGCGTATATTCAAAATTGTAAAAAGATAATGGACCAGTTGCTTGTTCGTTGAAACGTTTAGTATAAAGATAAATTCATATACTTCGATTCAGAGAACACTTCAGATAATACTCAATAGCGGATATTATCAATGTAGATTAATATTTATTTAATTATTACACCTCAAGCAAATCTCTCCTTAGAGAGCGTTGCCAAAGGCGGGCTGATACGATTGAACACTGTCAATGCGATATAAGCAATGGTAGATAGTAACTGTGGGTACTGTGACCTCTCCACTGATCTCTTATATAAGTCAGACGCTTCTCACACCGCTTCGTAGATAACTTTTACAACAACATTATTTTCATATGAACAATGAACAGGGATCTGTAATAATATTGTGATGTAATCGCTAATAAATTAAACATAAAATTATAGACCATACATTATATCGAATTTCTGTTGATACAGATGATTTATTGTGAACGTTTGTACGTGTGTATTTTTTTTGATTCAATATTTAATGAATTATTAGATTGTTAAATAATTAACACCGATTAGCCAACACGTCTTGAAAATAGACCTTATATTCTCTATTTTTTACACAACTTATCAGAAATCGTTTGTGAAATACAAATATAATAATGAAATCGTTTGTGACTCTCTAGGTATTGTTCTAGAGAAATCTAAATTGATTTCAAAATTTGTAGGTTCAGGCAAATAACTATACATCACTGTTAAATCGCCAATAAATATAAATAGTGTATGGAATGTCACGATATAAAATAATATTAACTCTATTAGTGCTGGTACTTTTGAAGTTGGTGCCTTAAGTCTTATATCTAACTACAATTGGACAAATTGTCTAAAAAATAGACCATGTCTGTATCAACAGAAATTTAAAAACAAGAGTTTTTCAAATTGGTGTTGGTTAATCGGTTCATGGTAAATTATAGAGTGAAGAAGTCCGTACTCTAAATGTTCAGGAATCATTAATCCAAACAATATAATTTCTATATTCAATATTTTTTAGTGGAACTGAAATATTACTAGGAATCCTGATAAGGTTCGAAGTAAAAATCGTTGTGATAATATAATGAACTTATCTTTTTCATAAAATATTTTTTAAATATTAACAATTTGACGGAAAAAATTATAGGCATTTTTATTGAATATTTTTTTAAAATAAAATCTATTTTTTTCAACAATCCGTCATTCTGAAGTAGTTGAAACAGATAAACTGCACAACATTTAATATAATCCGCACTTTCATATTTTTTTGGTTTTTATATTTCAACGGTAATATTGGGTGTTTTGGCGCAAATCATCGTTGCTAGGAAAAATTAATCGGACAGAATTTGGATAAAGTTTGAACTCAGTATTCCTATTAATACTTTATATCCATCTTATTGGTTAGTTAGAATGCTTTGTATCAAACGTGCAACATTTTCCTTGTCAATATTGATCTACTCTTCTATAAATATTTTTTACAAAAAATTTGCTCGGTGTTATTTTTTGGTGCAATGAAAAATACAAAATAATTTTAATTCTATTGGTGTTGGAACTTTAGAAGCTGTACAATTGTAGATATATTGAAAACTTTTGGCATCAACTTCATAAGTACCAGCACCAGTATAATTAATATTATTTTGTATTTTTCAGTGCTCTAATAACTTCGGTTCAATTTTTTGTAAAAAATATTTGTCTCACCCTTTTCAGTATATAACATTAGTCACGAAAATCGTTAATCGTTCACTAATACCACTACCACTACCCATGTATATTCCTTGCTTGTACTTATTATTATTCATAAATCTAAAAACATGGTCGCGCAAATACGCATTTTTTAGACTTACCACCGCTTTAACTCGAAAACCGTAATTCTATGGAAAAAATGTTCAAAATGTTGCTAAAAATAATCTGGTCTTCAATTTGGTTGCTTCAGATTTTCAATTTTCGAATGAAATTGCCCCCTCCAAATAGAGAAAATACTATTTGAGTTTTTAATATCGCTGTAACTCGAAAACCGTAACTCTTAAAAAAACAATTTAAACGTTTCAGGATATTGTTCTTACTGTCTTAAATTCTGTCATGTCAGATTTTCGACAAATATTCCCCTCTCCACTCTCTTCGGGGGTGTTTTTTGGTGGGAAGGATTTGAGTTTCTAAGAATATGGGACCATTTCTCAAGTCTCCTGTTTCAAATGAATCAAACAACATCAAAATTGGAGTAAGTTTACTTATATACAGCACGCGCACAAACCAAAAAAAAACAGACAGTAAAGTTGAGATTTATTGATAATTATCTTAAGGTAAACTTAGCCTGAATTGATAATTTTACTTTACATAATAATAATAATAGATAATAGTCACGCCACAGCTTAGCCTTCTAATCATTTCACATTTTTCACCCAGATGTGTCATTTGTCATGGTAAGTCATTGCCAACCTTCACCTTAAACCTTTAAAATATTCGGTAGGGGTATTAAAATTTAAGTATCATGATTGTATTACGGAAGACCTGAACCATACATTAATATTCATTATATCTAACAAGAAGCTTTACAGTCAGAGAAAACTCCCTCTTACATACTTTTTAGTGTAGGCATTGATAAATAAATAAATACTAAATAATCTACGGAAAGACTGACAACTCCATATGTTTTTTCTGATACTCAATCTTTGCTGATACTCTATCTCAAAGAATAAAAAACTATTTATTCTTTGCTCTAACTTCAATCTTTAGCGACACCTACTTCGATGTGGCATACTAGAAGATTTAATTTAGAATTTGGCGGGAAGTTTGAATTTGTATTTGTATTCATTATATATTATATTACAATTTTAGGCAGTCTGGGCCCATATAGCTATACTCGAAAAATTTATTGTTATATATGCCTTAATCAAACTCAATCTGGTAAATATTATTGACCGACATCGTCCAAAAAGGGGGTGGACGGAGCAACATTTTATGTAACAGTTTTCTTCTGCTTCCGCTGCTATCCATTAATGGATGTTTGCGATCACTTCTGACTATCTCTAGTTTTGTAAATTAATTCTCCTGTAGTTCTTATTCCTGTCCAATGTTTGATATTTCGGAGCCTACACCTCTTCTGCCCTCTATTTTTCCTTCTATTAATAGTTGGAGCAAATCGTACCTTTCATTGCGTAACACATGTGCCAGGTACAACTTTTTCCTGCGTTTTATCGTTCCCAGCAATACGCGTTCTCTTCCTATCGTCCGCAAAATTTCCTCATTGGTTTTTCATGCTGTCCATGGGACTTTCAAACTTTCAAGATTCTTCGATAGATCCACATTTCAAATGTTTCCAGCCTATTCATTGTGCTAACCTTCAGTATCCAGCTTTCCATACCATACAACAGTACGGACCATACGTAACCTTTTGTGAATCTTATTCTGAGGTCTAGGTCAGAGTTCGTAAAGACGTTTTTGAATCTTATGAATGCGCTACTCGCTTTTTCTATCCTGCATTTGATTTCTACGTCTGAAGACCAGTCTTCACATAACCAGGTCCCCAGATAGTTGAACTTTTTCACTAGTTCTATATCTTCGCTCTCATATGAGAGTTTTGCATTCTGGAACTCATCCAATTTGCGGGTGATTACTAGGAATTTTGTTTATTTTATGTTGATGTTAATTCCCATAAGTCTGCCCTGCATTCCAACTATGTCCAGGAGTCTTTGGAGGTCATTCATTGAAGGGTTCGAGCGAAATTCAGCTGGGACCGATCTCAAGTGACTACTAAGGCTGACAATTGAGCAATTAAATGAAGGCACTTACTCCAGAGGTAGAAATTGAGCAGCAACCACTAATTCAGCAGCAGTCGGGGGCTTCGAGGGATGGAAAAGGGATGTGTCCTCCTCTGCACTGGCGTCGTGGCAGTCACTTTAGCGATGGCTCTAGGCACATCACTTTAAGTTGCTCAATTTGCTTAATGAGATTAAAACAGATGACTTCGCGAATACACATTGTTATGTGAGGAAAACAGATGACAGCTTTTCCGTGACCCTTCATATATGGGAGATCACGAGCACGTGGTCGTTCCATTCTCTTGTGAACAAAAGAATGTTGGTTACTCGGTTTGTTAATAGACAGCTGTCAGAGGGGTCAGGAATCGGGACGAATTGCTGCGAACGTTAGGCAACCCAACTTTCAACGTTTGTTGATCAATATGTAGTCTATTTGATTCCTAATTATATGTTCGGGACAGTCTGCTGGGGCTTTCTACCTGTAGAGACCCTTGGTGGCAGTCTAAGCCAAGTGTTAGTAATTTTCATGAGCTGCTCTTCGCAGAAATGGTATAGCCGCTCACCTCTTTCGTTCCTATCTCCCAAGCCATAAGGGCCTGCTAGTTCTGGTATGCCTTTCCCTACTTTGGAGTTAAAATCGCCTGGTATAAGGTTCATTTCATGTTTCTTTACGTTTTTGTGAAATAGCTGTTTCAGTTCGTAGAATTCTTCAACTTGATTATCCGGTGCATCTGAGGTAGGGGCGGACGATTGGATGATGTTGAGGTTAACCGGACGTGCTTTCAATCTCAGTAATGCCATCCGATCTGAATGTGGGAGAAAGTCAATTACTGACGAGGATAGTTTTTTTGGAAGTTGGACGTTTGGAAGTTTTGAAATTAGTATTCCAACCCTTTTCCAATGGTTTCTGTCTTGGTTTCCTGAAAAGAAAAAACTCTTCCCTGGGTCACACATTTTCCTACGTCTGGCCACCATGTCTCTGTTACCCCAAGGACATTCATTTTCAGCCTGTCCATTTCTTGTATTAAATTAGCCAATTTCCCAGCTTCGTATAAACTATTCGTACTAATGTACTAATCTTAATTTTTTCCATAAATTCATTCTGTCTTCTTTATTTTTATCATTCAACACTGTTCCCCCGGAAATCCAATTGGGGAACTATTTTTACCTCCGGAAAATTTCGAGTTAAATGAGGTCATTTTTAATTTGGGATCTTGGGATATCCTAAAGATTTTTAATACAGTGGTTTTCCGTTGCCTTCTGTGTCCTTATGTCGTTGACTAATTCCTTAGTTCATCAGCCTTTACGGTCAGTTATTCGACCCTAGGACAAAAGAGTACCCTGCTAGCTCCTCCACTCGCGGCTGTCGGCCATTCGGTTAATTATCACCATATCTGACTACCCTCACTTAGTTTAGCCTGCAGACCAATGCAGGGTGCCCAGGCTGTGGCACGTGGAGCCATAAGTGAGAGTTGGGTGTCTTATGAGGACCTGTTACCTAGAACCATCTCTCGTCTATGACGCTCGATGCGGCCATTCTGATGAAATCTAGTACCTCTATAACACAACCCTACACCCAACACAAAAATATTAAGAAAAGATAATTTCCAGCAACGTAAAATTCGATATTTTCCAAAGAAACAAGAGTTTCCGGGGTACAGCATTAGGAACCGGGGTACAGCATTAGGAAAGTGTAATATTGCTACCGCCATATTTTGAAATAAATGAATATCGTTAAACCTAATTTTCATGACTAATGAAACACTCAAAAATGTGAAATCAATATTTTTTACTTTACGCTGAAAAATTCCAAATACGTTTAATTCTATTGTTAGTGGTAATTTTTAAAGTTGTGCCAAAAGTTTTCTATTTACTTACAAATGCAACACTTCAAAATTACAAGCCCCATTCGAATAAATTTTTTTTTAGCGCCAACTAATAAAGTTTTTGTGAGTAGTGTAGTCGAGAATATATATGTATATGTCCTGCTAATTGCTAAGTACATATTCAGATGAAAGGATCAAAAAATGTGGTACTAACCTTAACCTTATCCAAGGATCTGACGGCACGCCCACTACCGTCATTCCTCGACTTGAAGTGTATATCCGCAAGACAATATTGACCTTGTATGTGGACGTCTGCTTCCTTGTTCCGGACGCCGACACACTCATCAAAGTTTCCCAACTGGAAATAGTTGCCGTAGAGTATGCCCACTGGGAACTTGGGGAACGAGTCAAACACTGTAAATGATGTAATAATTAGTAATTTGATCTTCTCAATCCATTAATAATCTAAACATAATACAATAATAAAATCGCATAAAGATAATTTATGTATGTACAGGGTGGGCAAATAAGCGTGCACAGTGATGTACCTATCTAGATAAATATTTTTTACAAAAAACTGGACCGACTTTATTAGTTGGTGCACTGAAAAATACGAAATAATATTAATTCTATTGGTGCTGCTGTTACTTTTGAAGTTCTGCAGTTGCAGATAGATTGATAACTTTTGGCACCAACTTCACAAGTACCAGCACCAATAGAATTAATATTATTTCGCATTTTTCAGTGCACCAACTGATAACGTCGGTCCATTTTTTTGTAAAAAATATTTATTTCACACTTTTGAGTGTAACGTTAGTGACGAAAATCGTTGAACGTTCACTAATACCAAAGAAGATTACCTACCCACGTTATATTCTTTGCTTGCACTTGTTATTATATAGAGATCTCAGAACATCGCTGCGGAAACAAGCATAAGTATTTTAGATTTAACCATTTTACCACCGCCGTAATTCGAAAACCGTAACTCTAAGGAAAACATGTTCATTATACATGTTGCTACAAATATTCTTGTCTTTCATATGGTACCCAGAGACTTTGTTTTCGACAAAAATTGCCTCCTCCACATAGCGAAAATACATTAACATGAATGAAACTCGAAAACCGTAACTCTTTTGAAAAAATATCAATTTAAAAGTTTCCGGATATTGTCCTATCTCTAATTCTGGAATCTCGAATTTTCAATTTTCGAGAAAATTTGCCCCTTCCACCCCCTTCGAGGGCGGTTTTCGGAGGTAAGGGAATTTCGGATTTGAGTTTTTACGAATATGGGACTATTTCTCAAGTCTCCTCTTTCAAATGAATCAAAAATCATCAAAATCGGAGTACGTTTGCAATATTCAACGCGCGCACAAACCAAAAAAAAGCACACAGTCGGATTGTATACCTTCGCCGTTCGGAGTTCGTCGGTCAAAAGCTACTCATTATGCAGAGTTGCAGTAAAAAATTAACGACATACCGAATTGCCAACACGAATTTGAAAAAAATATATTTTCAAATTTCCGTTGATACTGATCGTTTGTGAAAGTTTGTGACGCGTTTTTTTTGTGGACTCAATATTTAATGAGTTATTAGAATGAAAATAGACCTTACATTCTCTATTTTTACTCAATTTTTCAGAAATCGTTTGTGAAACACAAATATAATCATGAAATCGATTGTGACTATCTATAGTTTTATAACAATATAAATTGATTTCAAAATTTGCAGGTTCAGGTAACTAATTATATATATCACTGTTAAATCGTCAATAGATATAATTTGTGTATGGAATCACAATACAAAATAATTTTAATTCTATTGGTGCTGGTACTTGTTGGTGTTGGTGCCAAAATTCTTACAATGACATAACTTCAAAATGCTATAATTGTGATTTTTCAGAAAATACAACGATATAAGATACAAGTTAATCGATTCTGAAGTACAAAAATGAAAATTCTTTGGCGCATATTAACTATAATCAAAATGAGGTTAATTCTATTGGTGTAGGCACTGAAAAAATACAGAAAAGTATCAATTCTACTGGTTCTAGGTAGTATCTATCTTCTTTGGTTTTATATAGTACGTTTCAAGTTGGTGCTTCTATTTACGTATAACTGCACCACTTCAAAATTAAAAGAACCACAGGAATTAATATTATTTTGTATTTTTCAGTATGCCAACTAATAACATCACTCCTAGTTTTTGTAAAAAAAGTTTTATTATATCCTAATATTATATATGCTAAAGTAAGTTTGTTTGTTACGCTTTCACGCCTAAGCCACTGAACTGATTCTGATGAAATTTGGTACAGAGATAGACTAGACCTTAGGAAGGACATAGCCCACTTTTTATTGTCCGTGGGCCTCTCGGTGGTGCGTTCCGTACCTGAAAGTTGTATTTCTGAACTCAATGGCCGGATTTTGATGGCCTTTTTTACCATAGTAGGTTTTTACAATTAATTGGAATAATCTGGTAGTGGCTCTAAGTGTAACGGGCCTCCTAGGTGGTGGGTTCTATACCTATAATAGCCCAAAGAAATATCTCTTAGCTCTATGGCTGAATTTTCGAAGATTTTTTGCTATACTTGTGTGAGTATGTCATTAAACTGTTCTGAGAGAGTCTATCAGTATGATTGGGACTTAAAGGTGGAGGGTTCCATACCGGAAAATCCCTAAGACATTTGTAGGAGAAATTCTCATGCTGTTCTCTCTTGGTGGATGGATTTGGGTTGGTGTTCGGACTATGTTGTCATGTGCGAGTAGGACTCCTACCTATATACCTATATAACTAAAGTTAAGTAGATCCCAATATTTTGTATTACAAACTGTGGCCATCCGTGTTTTATGAATATAAAACACAACTCAACTACCTAATAAAGTCGGTCCTATTTTTCGTAAGTAATATTTTTATTCAGTGACTTCAAATTTCCAAATTTTTCAGGTGCTTTTACTCGGAAATTTTTGAATGTTTTAAAATTCAAAATTTCGGACATTGTCAAATTGTAAAATTCATTGACACTGTTAGAATCAGCTCAATACGTGCAGATACGTGTAATAGGCTATGAAATTTGCCACAATATTCTACGTTCCAAATATTTGACATAACTTAACCAAGTTGTATTATAATCGGTTTGGTATTGACAAGTAATAAGTCATAATTAAATGTGTATCGTAACCTGCAAACGCTTCTCAATTCTGCCAGATTGGATTTTCCATTTGCGAAAACAAATTACCCCATCTCCTCCTTTAAAGGGACTTTTTGGGAAAAAACGTTTGTTGGATTTTCAAAAAGTTCAATATGGAACTATTGGAACCGACTATCCCACAGCACTCTTCTCTCGAATATAATAAAACTAATCAAAAAATCGCTTCAAGTTCACTATGTAAATCGCGCGGATAAATAATATAAAAAGTACAAACCATCGAGTTTTTTATCTCGGTCAAAACATGTAATTATAGAGGGTGAGATACAATTTAAATATCTATTTTGCAAACAACAATAACGTCATAGGAACTGTTGTTGTTTATTTGGTATCAAAATAACCAAATTAGCTATCAGTTTTTTCCACATAAGACGAAAATGGATTTTTTCCTTTTTTACCCCGAGGAAATAACAACTTCTATTAATGTGAATGTTGATCTTAATTATCTGAATTCTAATAATATATTTTTTGGTCTGAATACCTGACCGTTGTTCATGGTTAATAGAAAGCTTATATTCTCTAGAATTCTAGAAGATACAAATTTACATTGCATAATATAGGTATATAACAATTTTTTTTATAAAATGTAGCACTAGAGACATAGCCCTACGCAGTTATCGCAGAATAAATATAACTATTGAAAAGAGCTGGATGAAATGTTTTGGAAATGTCTTCTGATGTCTTTACAGCGACCGAAAGGAAAACAATAAGATGCCTGGCCATAATTTGTCCATATTTTTTATAGACCAATAAAGACACAGCCTGAAATTAACTCTCAAAACTTAGTATTTACAAGTACTGAGTACTAATGAAATATATTTGGGTACCCCATTAAATCTTGTTACAGTACCTGGGCACCCTACTGTTTGACCGACAAAACCCAAAACGGAGGAGGCATACGAGTACTTTGCTATTTTTATTTTTTTTATTTGTGCGCCTGTTGTGGATAGTAAACGTACTCCGATTTTGATGATTTTTGATTCATTTGAGAAAGAGGAGACTTGAGAAATGCCTTCATATTCGAAAAAACTCAAATCCCAAATCTTATTCCCTTAAAAAAACAAAGGAGGTGGAGGGGTCAATTTTTCTCGAAAATCGAAAATCTGAGGTGGACAGGATTAAAGATAGGATAATATCTGAAACGTTTAAATTGAACATTTTTTCAAAGGCTTTACGGTTTTCGAGTTACAGCGATGTTAAAATCTCAAATATGTGTAGGAGGCAATTTCTTTCGAAAATTGACATTCTGGGTCAACTACATGAAAGACCAGATTATTTGTAGCAACATAAATTTTTTTCTTAGACTTACGGTTTTCGAGTTACAGCGTTGGTAAAATGGTAAAATCTAAAATACTTATGCGTATTTCCGCCGCGATGTTTTGAGACCTCTAAATAATAAGTACAAGCAAAGAATATACTTAGGTAATAGGATAAGTACTATCTGCTTTGGTATTAGTGAACGTTCTTCACCGATTTTCGTGACTAATTAAATGTGTGAAATAAATATTTTTTTACAAAAAATTGGTCCGACGTTATTAGCTGGTGCACTGAAAAATAGAAAATAATATTAATTCTATTGGTGGTATTTGTGAAGTGGTGCCAAAAGTTATCAATCTAACTGCAACTACGCAACTTCAAAAGTAACAGCACCAATAGAATTAATATTATTTTGTATTTTTCAGTGCATCAACTAATAACGTCGGTCCAATTTTAAAAAAATATATTTATTTATGTTTTTTTTTTGGTCTACTTCCTCACGTATCAAGAACTCAACAACGTCAAGCTGTGACTAAATTAAAGTTAAAACTATAATATTAAAAAAATATCGCCCTCTCCACATAGCAAAAATACATATATTTGAGAATTTAACATGCCTCTATCTCGAAAACCGTAACTCTTTCGGAAAAATGTTCAATTTGAACGTTTCCGGATATTGTCCTATCTTTAATTATTCTAGCTCAGATTTTAGATTTTCGAGAAAATTTGCCCAATCCACCCCTTCGGGGACGATTTTCGAAGGAAAGGAGATTTCGGATTTGCGTTTTTATGAATATGGGACCATTTCTCAAGTTTCGTTTTTCAAATGAATCAAAAATGATCAGAATCGGGGTTCGTAAAAGGCGCACACGAACCAAAAAAAAAATAAAGCAAAATTGCATACTTCCTCCGTTCGGGGTTCGTCCGTCAAAAAAGGATGAGAGTTACATGCTGCAAGTCAATTCAGGTTGTTATTTTCCTGGCCTGGTTGCTAAACAAAAAAATGTGCACACATTCTGTCCAGGCAACTCATAATTTTTTTTATGGTCTCTATGAAGACTACAACATTTCCAATGGATTTCATCTTTTCTCTCGATCTGTCAGGTTTTTTGCAGTCAGCTCCTAGACTATAAAATCTGACTAAAAACTATTAATTTGTAGCAAACATTTCATTCGACGAAGATTGCTTGCTAATGATGTTTCCGACAAATTGATAAATTATTAAATTATATGTCGAGTAGGTATCCAATTTTTTTTTTTTTTGGTGTTAACATCAAGTTCTTCTAGATATCATTTGACCTTCATGTTTCATGTTTTGATAAACTTTTTGCCTGCTTAACTTGAATTATCACTATATTTTCCGGTAATGAATGAGAGACTGAAAAATTTAAGTTATACATCAAGGTTGTCGCAATTTCTTCAAAAATTTCCACAATAAAAAATGTTATTTTTGTATTTGTATATATATATATATATATATATATATATATATATATATATATATAGCTCATGTATCATCAACAGAATTAAATTTAAAATAAAGTTTATTAATTTTTTACTGACATGTATATTCGAAATAAAAAAAGATAATTGTTACATAATTATAGCTATACGCAGAAGAACTTAAAATCTAACCATTTATCTATCCTTGTTTTAATAATTGTTAAATGTTCAGAATCCCAAACAAAAAACATTTTTGCTATCTTATAAAATTGAACAAAAGATCAAGTTGAACAATGTTTTTCCTGAAGAAGACAAATCTTTGAAAAACGACGTTCCATTTACCTGTTGAAATAATAATGGCCTATAGGTATAATTCACATGATACTATCAAAATAAGATATGACCTCTCGCATCTCCAGTGACGTCAGTCCGTGACAAAATGTCATGGAATGCATGTTTCAAACAATACATCTCATATTTTGTGCTCGCTTGCAATTTGGGTTTTTCTGTACCTAATGCATGAAATATTTTGAATTAATCCTGGACAGGAAAGTTTCACTCGTCGTTGTTTATGTGGTTCACTCATAACCTCATGAGTTAAAAACAACTTTAATGAAATCAAAATTGCAGAATAAAACATTTTAAAGATTTATTCACTTCATTCTAAACATATTATGTCAACACGATACGTATTTCAAGCGGGTTTAACATGTGCAACATTTTGCGTAAACTGTTTCAATAAGTATTATCTTTTTTTGTATAGCATGAAAAAATGAACATTTTTGTAAAAAGACACCTGAGATCTAACTATTGGGTATAAGATCGTCTGAAACCTTCCCAAAAGTTAAAGGATATCTTTTTGTAAAAATTTGCATTAAACCTCAAAAACTTGTTATCATAATGAAATTTATTGATAGATAATGACTGAATATTAATCTAAACTTTATATAAATTGATAATTTAATTTTACATATCTAATAATAATTTTTCTTATGATTATAAATCATTTCAACATGAGTTTTCAGATTCAAATAGTAAAACAAGAAATAAAAGTATTCTCCTACCTAAAATGAACAGAAATGCTGATACCAATAATTATTCTCGTTTTATTGCAATGAAAATATTTAATCTACTCCCAAAGAATTAAAAGTCCTGGATGGAAAAAAATTAAAATTAAAAAAAAAGTTGAAAATTTGGATACTTTAGAAAAATTGTAATTTAAAAAAAGGTAGACAGTCGAATTGTATATATCCTCCATTTGGGTTCGTCGGTCAAAAAATGTAGAAATAGTATGCTTATATTAAATATATGTGTCAATCAAATTAGGCAAACAAAGACTAAATTAGAATTATGTTTATTAAATATTGTTTTTAACTAGATTCAAGTTATTAATTATAAGTTATTTATAATTAGTTTGTAATTTATTATGCCAACCTGCACACAGATGAAATATCATCTCTGCAGAATATTGTTCAAACTTTTATTTAATGTACAATGTATTTCTTGGTTAATAATAAATATAGTGGTTCGATAAAATTATCATGATTTCTAAGAAGTTTTTATTTAAATAGTGAAATAGTGAGAATCTCTTTTCTCGAATGTGTGACATTAAAATTGTAACACTCATTAAATATCAAAATACTTATTTTTTATATTTATAGATATTTTTAGTTAAAAAAAGGGTTCATATAGTAAGGCAAATGATGTAAGTTTCAAAACAACTTCCTTACTCTTTGCCAAGAAATTTTAATACATAATGAGTAGGAGCCCATCTAAAGTTACTACATTCCTCATATTTCGAGGAATTGAGTCCCAATGACTTATAAGCGATGCAAACCTATATTAGGCCAGGAAATTGAACCACCCATTCGTCTGCCTATCCATGTCTTATACATGTTCAATTTGTCAAAGAGACGTAATTGGCCAGAGAAGAACGGTAACTTGAGGGATATGGTCTCTTCTTTTTTTTGTCTGAAATTCACAATTTTCGAAAAATTTGTCCATGGATGTTATTTTTTCAATAAAATTCTTCTTTCACAAGGAAAAAATCATCAAAATCGGAGCCCATATAGCATGCGCGGTGCCCAAACGAACATGAAAAATGCTAACATTTAAATTGTTTGTGTGACGTCTGAAAGTACATTTATCTCATCTAGTATTTAAAAAAATTGTTACAAAGAACGCAACTTTGACCCACATAGAGATTTAATTGTAGCATGTGAATGGATACTTTAATAAAGTTGAGTTATGTGTTAAACTTATTCGATTTCTTTGAGATATTCTTATGTGAGATTATAGCCGCGAGCTAAGCTCAAATGGCGATTAACGTTCTGAACGCGATTAATGTAGGCAGATCACAGAAATATAATAAACACTTTCTGTGAGGTAGGTATATTTAAAACAAAAAAAATCCCGTAAGCCACTTTGGTATATTAATAGTATTTTTCGTAGAATCTATCGTATTGAAAAAAGTTTCCTTTTCAATTAGTTCTTAAGTTTTTACGACGAACCTCGAACGGAGGAAGTATACAATTCGACTGTCTGCTGTTTTTTTGTTCGTGCGCACCTTTTATTTAGTAAACGTACTCCGATTTTGATGAATTTTGATTCATTTGAAAGAGGAGACTTGAGAAATGGTCCCATATTCATAAAAACGCAAATCCGAAATCTCCTTCCCTCCAAAAACCGAACGGGGCAAATTTTCTCGAAAATCGAAAATCCGAGATGGTAGAATTAAAATTACAAAATCTATCTATCTATCTTCTTTGGTTTTAGTGAACGTTCAACGGTTTTCATGACTAATGTTACTCCTAAAAGTGTGAAATAAATATTTTTTTCAAAAAATTGGACCTAACCGTCTTTATTAGTTGGTGCACTGAAAAATACGAAATAATATTAATTTTATTGGTGCTGGTACTTGTGAAGTTGGTGCCAGAATTTATCAATCTAACTTCACCAGCACCAATAGAATTAATATTATTTTGTATTTGTCAGTGTACCAACTAATAACGTCAGTTCCATTTTTTGTAAAAAATATTTATTTTTTCTTCATGATATGAAAGAAGAAAATCCATAATTCAAAATAAATAATCAGCGTGCGCGTCATTGTTTAGATGTTTGGTTTTCAATGTCAACCGCCGCCTAAAATATTTATAATAAACAGTTGCTTGTTTACACCGTAGCGGCATGTTCGTGAAAATAGATGCGTTCATATCGAAGGTGATGATTAATGATGATAAACACAACATTTTATGCAAGAACTTTGTATACAATTAAATGAAAATTTTTAACGCAGATTTACGTATCAGAAGTATTTTTACTAAGAAATACTACTTCAACAGAAGGCTTATCTAAAAGTGATATAAAGAATATAATTACATCACTTAACAGAAGATGAAAGTGCACATCAGAGTAGAAATAAAAAACATCGACAAGAGATCTGATTACAAGTATTTGAAGTCAGCGAATTCTCGGTACAATTGGATGCTGTATGTATACTTTAAACTAGTTGCGGATTTTGACAGGAAAAAGCAGCCTGCCGTCAATTTTTTAATACTATGAGCTTTTTCACCGACGAACCCAAACGGAGGAGGTATACAATTCGTCTGTCTGCTTCTTTTGGGTTCGTGGGCGCATTTTATATTAGTGAACGTATTACGATTTTGATGATGTTTGATACATTTGAAAGAGGAGGCTTGAGAAACAGTCCCATATTCGTGAAAACTCAAATCAGATATCTCCGTCTCTTCAAAAATCACCCCGAAGAGGGTAAAGGTGGTAATTTTTCTCTAAAATCGAAAATCTGAGGTGGCAAAATTAAAGATAGGAAAATATCCGGAAACTAAATTGATCATTTTTTCAAAAGAGTTACGGTTTTCGAGTTACAGCGATGTTAAATCTCAAATATGTGTATTTGCGCTAAGTGGAGGGGGCAATATCTCTCAAAAATTGAAAATCTGAAGAGTCCACATGAAAGACCAGATTATTTGTAGCAACATTTATAATGAACATTTTTTCCTTAGAATTACGGTTTTCGAGTTACTGCGGTGGTAAAGTACGAGGCGAATCTCCGCCGCGATGTTTTGAGATCTCTAAATAATAAGTACAAACAAAGAATACACGTGGGTAATAGGAGAAATACTATCTTATTTGGTATTAGTGAACGTTCAACGATTTTCGTGAATAATGTTACACTCAAAAGTGTGAAATAAATATTTTTTACCAAAAATTGGACTGACGTTATTATTTGATGCACCGAAAATTACAAAATAATATTAAGTCTATTGGTGCTGGTACTTGTGAATTTGGTGCCAAAAGTTATCAATCTAACTGCAACTGCACAACTTCAAAAGTAACAGCACCAATAGAATTAATATTATTTTGTAATTTTCAGTGCACCAACTAATAACTTTGGTGCATTTTGTTGTAAAAAATATTGATCTTGGATTGACATTTAGGATTTTAATATCCAAAATGTAACGTTTCACTAAACCTAGGAACAACTTCAGATTAGTTATAGGTGGATATAGTCAATTTAACTTTTCAAATGTCAAATTGTAGAATTGCCAGTGTTTAGAATCAGCCGATTATCTATTTAATACATAGTTTGTAACAATAATTTGTCACAAAGTATTTGACATAAATAAACGAATAAAGGAACTCGTATTATTGTGATCGGTTTGGTATCGACAAGTCAATGATTCCCCTTGTCGTTGTCATGTTACATTAGCCATGTCCATAGAAGTCCAAGTGACTGATTACCAATTGCTTAGTAATCAGTAATCACTAATCATGTTCTTCTGGACTCGACTGATGCATCGCTTTGATCAATGTCAAACTGACGTTTGTCACAATAATTGAAATAATTTAATTCGAAAATTACATATACCTATTAAACAAAATGGAAAAAGAAACATTATCTTCTGTTCAATAGTTATATTTATAGTAAAAAAAGATTATATTTAGTAAATATCAGAAACAAAAGATAGGTTATGTTATATTAATTTTTACTGATTACCTGTCAATTTTCTGATTACTAATCGATTGGTAATCAGTCACTGCTGTGGACACGATCATTTATAATGAATAATGAGTCGGTCTACCAACTCTGTAAAACTGTATTATTCAAATCTTCGAAACAATCTCTGTATGTATTACCTATGCATTCTCAATGATGTTGGAAGGTCGACGAAAACGTCATTAAAAAGTCCCTAGCTGATGAGTGATTCACATTGCTCATTTGACAAATAACAAATTTTGTTGCTTTCTTATTTGTTTTGTAGGATATGGATACCGCTTTCCTATGACACATATTGGCAATCCTGTTCGCGATATTTGCTGAGAAATAGTCCAAATGAAAAAAATCCTACATCAAAACTGAATATGAATGTTGTTGTTTGTCTTGACATGCAAAAAAAGTGTTTTCTGTGACGGGAAAAAAGTATGACATTTTATGTCTGTTGACAGATGACAAAGTATCACTTATACATACATATAAAGCAAATCACAGAATTAAATTGACAGATATTTGATTACTTTAAGAGTTTCCTTCCACTTCAATAATTTTCTGACTAATATATTGTAATATTTTTTCAATATTAAATCATGGTTTTTCCCGTTACAGAAAAAAATAGTGTTATTATACACGGAAAAATATTAGATTTTAGATCTCGGTTATTTGTCTCCCTCCACTTAACAAATACACATATATATACCTAAAGCAAATCACAGAATTAAATTGACAGATATTTGATTACTTTAAGAGTTTCCTTCCACTTCAATAATTTTCTGACTAATATATTGTAATATTTTTTCAATATTAAATCATGGTTTTTCCCGTTACAGAAAAAAATAGTGTTATTATACACGGAAAAATATTAGATTTTAGATCTCGGTTATTTGTCTCCCTCCACTTAACAAATACACATACATATACCTAAAGCAAATCACAGAATTAAATTGACAGATATTTGATTACTTTAAGAGTTTCCTTCCACTTCAATAATTTTCTGACTAATATATTGTAATATTTTTTCAATATTAAATCATGGTTTTTCCCGTTACAGAAAAAAATAGTGTTATTATACACGGAAAAATATTAGATTTTAGATCTCGGTTATTTGTCTCCCTCCACTTAACAAATACACATACATATACCTAAAGCAAATCACAGAATTAAATTGACAGATATTTGATTACTTTAAGAGTTTCCTTCCACTTCAATAATTTTCTGACTAATATATTGTAATATTTTTTCAATATTAAATCATGGTTTTTCCGGTTACAGAAAAAAATAGTGTTATTATACACGGAAAAATATTAGATTTTAGATCTCGGTTATTTGTCTCCCTCCACTTAACAAATACACATACATATACCTAAAGCAAATCACAGAATTAAATTGACAGATATTTGATTACTTTAAGAGTTTCCTTCCACTTCAATAATTTTCTGACTAATATATTGTAATATTTTTTCAATATTAAATCATGGTTTTTCCCGTTACAGAAAAAAATAGTGTTATTATACACGGGAAAAAATATTAGATTTTAGATTTCGGTTATTTGTCTCCCTCCACTTAACAAATACACATACATATACCTAAAGCAAATCACAGAATTAAATTGACAAATATTTGATTACCTTAAAGGTTTCCTTCCAATTCACTTCAATAATTTTCTGACTTTAATATATTGTAATATTTTTTCAATATTAAATCATGGTTTTTCCCGTTACAGAAAAAAATAGTGTTATTATACACGGGAAAAATATTAGATTTTAGATTTCGGTTATTTGTCTCCCTCCACTTAACAAATACACATACATATACCTAAAGCAAATCACAGAATTAAATTGACAGATATTTGATTACCTTAAAGGTTTCCTTCCAATTCACTTCAATAATTTTCTGACTTTAATATATTGTAATATTTTTTCAATATTAAATCATGGTTTTTCCCGTTACAGAAAAAAATAGTGTTATTATACACGGAAAAATATTAGATTTTAGATCTCGGTTATTTGTCTCCCTCCACTTAACAAATACACATACATATACCTAAAGCAAATCACAGAATTAAATTGACAGATATTTGATTACTTTAAGAGTTTCCTTCCACTTCAATAATTTTCTGACTTTAATATATTGTAATATTTTTTCAATATTAAATCATGGTTTTTCCCGTTACAGAAAAAAATAGTGTTATTATACACGGGAAAAATATTAGATTTTAGATTTCGGTTATTTGTCTCCCTCCACTTAACAAATACACATACATATACCTAAAGCAAATCACAGAATTAAATTGACAGATATTTGATTACCTTAAAGGTTTCCTTCCAATTCACTTCAATAATTTTCTGAATTTAATATATTGTAATATTTTCTCAATATCAAATTATAGTTTTTTTCCGTCAGAAAAAAAATATGTATTATACACGGGAAAAATATTAGATTATAGATCTCGAACTAAAATCTAGTACTTTTAGATAGTTTTTATTACTTTCGGTTCTTGTATCAATAGACTCCTCAGCGATTTCTCAGGCCCCATACGGTCTAGAGACTTGAAATTTCGAATTCGTACTTAGATCGCAGACATCTCGCTGCCTGTTAAGCTCCAAGTGTGATCCAATATTGGTAATTATAATTATCTCATTCAATCTCATTCAACCAAGATATTTATTTTGTCGACATGGAACGACAATGGGATCCGTCACTGGAGTTGCGCATGAGCATGGAGCGTATATATATGTCTCGTTCTCTGGTATATAGGTACTTTCTGGAAGATCGTCTATGGTTATGTCGCAATTGTCAGACGATATTGTTAATTTAAAGTTTAATTTTGTGTTGTGGTAGACAAACAGTAATTTGTTATGGAATTGCTGTTGCTGGCAAACACATATACATAAGTATAGTTAAAATCGAGAAAAGGATAGCAATAGTAGGTACTCATCAGTACGGTTTAAATCTTAAATGCCCAATAAAAACTATTTTTAATTTTTTTTTTCAAAAATTTCACTTGTTTCTTTTGTATAATAAATAACTATTGCACGACTTGATCAGATGATTTTTATAAATAATTGATGGAATTTGTTTGAGAGAGTAGGAAAGTGGTGTGAGTGGGCAGCAGTTTTTTAATACTTTTTAGTCCGTGTTAAACAAGTTGCAAAAAATATTTAAATTTATATTTCAGCTAATAAAGATGAAAACTAGTATAAGTTTAGATATACACGGCTAATATTACTACTCTTTTTTGCAAGGTTCGTCATGCTATAGATAAAACAAACAAAAAAACAAAGAAGCGGAAAGGTCATAGAATGAGCTGTCGAGATAATTTCTTGAATATGGAATGTTCACATTAGTAATTCAATTCACATAGTATTATGACCATATACGACTATGAGGAATTTGAAATGCTGTCGCCGTCAATGTCAATATCACGGAAATTACCATATAAAAACCATTTTTCCATCGTTACCAAGTCGTGTACATATGGCGACTAATAACCCGATTTGTAATCGATTTCTGTTTGTCGGTTAATGCCATAATGTCTTATCGACATTAGAATTGATCCCATCATTGAATACCAAAATATAAATTTGGACATGTAGGTATATCAATTTGTTTCAAACAAAGTACATATTTTGCGGATATTGTCTTTTTTTGACCGACGAACCACGAATGGAGAAGTTATACAGTTCGACTGTCTGCTTTTTTTTTGGTTCGTGCGCGATTTTTATATAGTAAACCAGCTCCGATTTTGATGATTTTTGATTTATTTGAAAGAGGAGGCTTGCGAAATGGTCCCATATTCATAAAAACGCAAATCCGAAATTTCCTTCCCTCCGAAAAACGCCCCCGAATAAATTGAATTTTTTTTCAAAAGAGTTACGTTTTTCGAGTAAGAGGCATGTTAAATTCTCAAATATGTGTATTTTTGCTACGTGGAGAGAGCCATTTCTTTCGAAAATTGAAAATCTGTGGGTACTACTATGAAAGAATTTTTAAATGTAGCAACATTTATAATGAACATTTTTTCCTTAGAGTTACGGTTCTTGAGTTACACCGGTGGTAAAATGGTGACATCTAAAATACTTACGGGTATTTCCGCAGCGATGTTTTGTGATCTCAATAATAATAAGTAATAGCTACGTGGGTAATAGAATAAGCACTATCTTCATTGGTATTAGTGAAAGTTCAACGATTTTCGTGACTAATGTTACACTCAAAAGTGTCAAATAAATATTTTATAAAAAAAATCGACATTCGTAATTATTTGGTGCACTGAAAAATACAAAATAATATTAATTCTATTGGTGCTGGTGAAGTTAGATTGATAAATTCTGGCACCAACTTCACAAGTACCAGCACCAATAAAATTAATATTATTTCGTATTTTTCAGTGCACCAACTGATCAAGTCGGTCCAATTTTTGTAAAAAATATTTTTATCAGATGGAATGATAATATCTACTATGATTGTAGTGCTAAAAGTGTAAAAATAAATGAAATTCAGTAGCCAACAAATATGTTCAAAAATGTGTTTGAAGAACCCCTTCTACTCTAATCCATTTCAAAAAGGCAGAGAGTAATAAAGTATAATAATGAAGAGATTTAATTTTTTTCTGACGTATAAGCGTCATAATGCAATAAAAATCTCTTTATTATTATAATTTATTTTGGGTGTAATGATTACAATCTGACGACGGCATTCTTCAACAATTCGCCGACAAAGTTCCTCAATTGTGTTTGGTGATGTTGCATGAATAAATGCTTCGAAATATTCGTTCAGAAGTAGAGAAAAGATTTTATTATTGTTTGGAAGTAGAGGGCACACAATTTGAACATTGAAGGAAATAAATTTGGCGCATTTAGTGATATTCTGTCTTATTTTTGAATTGATGATTTTATGGCGTCGTAATTAGAATCAAAACAGCTTTACAATGAGGTGTCACTCAACATAGAATGTGAGGGTAATACTAACGCCAACGCCCCTGCCTAAGGGGTAGGTTCCAAGACACAGAAACTTACGCCATTATGTGTCTCCCTCAATAACAAAACCTATCCTGTTGCGAGAGCGGGGGAAGTTTTAATTGGCATAGCCGGTACGTAAATCTTTAAGTTTTTAATCAATTCTCCTAGACCGATTACAAGTAATAACAATAACGACGTCAGACTGGTGTAAATCTAGGTATAATTATCTAATTATCGAATGATTAAAATTTCATCCAATCCGGTCAAAAAGTTTTGAATAAATCAACCAAAAAAAACGGCTAACTACCCGAATTTTATAATAATTGATAATCACTATTTATTTATGCAGATTCTGAGGCCAGAAACTTTTTTCAACATCTAGGGATATTTTATTGACTTTTTTATATACCTTTTGAGAACATTAACTTTGACAACCTATAAATAATTTAGGCAAAATTTATGGGCAAATTCATAAAGTTGATGAGTATAGTTTTACCGAATGATGTTCATTGGTACTATTTGATATTTGCTTAGTACGTTACCTGTTGCTACTAAAGAATACATGTTTGGAATTTTAATTTTAGTTTGGCAAAGTATTTTGAAAAATGAGTATATATAAGTATGACAGGGCATCAGCTGATTCTAATTAGATCCCATTTTGCAACAGGACAACGTTTGACGGTTTCTGGCATAGTCCGGCCTTCTAATCCCTCTATGGCATATTTAATGCAAACTAATGCAGCTGATTCTTTAAATTAACATTATCAGCAGTATTCATAATACAATCTTAATTCGATATCAGCTAGTACCGTATTAAAATAAAAAACAAAACACTATCCTACAATCCTACCATAACACTAACAAGAGTGATGAACCTAATTTAAGGTTAGGTTAGCTAGATTGCAGCACGGTCCTAAATAGTCCTTATTGACGACTGTGGATTGAAGGTTCTGTCAGTTGTGTGTTCTGGTAGTCATAAACCTCCGCACGTAATTTAGTTGCTTCTAAGTTTCGATTATGAATACGGCTGCATATCTTTTAATTGAACATGAGTTCGAGTTGATTACATGGAAAAAAATTGAAATCCAAGTCCTTTCCGCGAATGGTGTGCAGGGGGCAATATTCTTTTTTCTAAACTAGAAAAGTTGAATTTGCAAAATTAGAACCATTTCCGGAAACTTTTAAATTGTTTTTTTTTAATTCCCGAGTTACAGCACTATGACTATAACTAGGTATATCCAGAAGAGAAAGAAAACAGCTTACGATCTTACATAGTGCTACAACGGATTAAAAAGTATTTTTATTATGAACTAGAAGTTGTTATTAATAACAATAGCAGTAAAAATTTGTTTACAGTAACTACGTATCTTAATTAATAACTATAAATAATAAAAAAGAAAGAAGAAAGAATAAAAACATTAAGAAAATACACAAAACGGGGAGTAAAATGAATTTCTTTATTTTTGCGCTAATGTTATTCAAATATAAATTGATTTAATTACTCACTTTTTACAGCCCATCTTTCATGTCTGACCATTGCCTCAAGGGTATGTCTTGTGTCAGCTACGCATTCTGCATTTTGTAATTTCATCAACACTTCGCTGATTATCTCCAAATTGTGAGGAAAATTGAATCTTTGGTAGAAGCTATTCTCATTAACAGGAACTTTTGAGAACTTAACTGCATTGTTGTTGTCCTCTTCGATTGTAAGTGTGGAATTGTTGGTATCTATTCGACTCTGATTCTCTGGAACAAGACATTTTTTTATTATTATAGTTTATTTAAAAAAACATATTGTTATTTAAGGAAAAAATCTAGGTACATCTTATAGAAGTCCCGCTATAGTCTTTAGAAAACATCCTTATGTTGTTTGGATCTTTCCAAGAAAAGAGCAAGTAGCATATAATTGAGAATATTTTACAATTCGATGATATCTGTTTTTTTGGCCGAATTATGTATATATATGTAAAACAAATTCACCGATTTTGATGATGATTTTTATTGGAAAGAGGAGTGCCCATATTAACATTTTATAATCCAAATCGTTTCCTCAAAAGAGGTGGACGTGATTTTTTTCTGTCCAAATTTATATTTTTTTTTCTGTTGGATAAAATCAAAAAAAATATTTTTGGCAACATTTAGACAATATAAAAAACATTTTTCAAAAATTCAACCGCCATATATTCAAAACTTTGGATATACAAACAATAAAAAATATGGACCAATTTTTTTTCACAAAAAAGGAACGACTTTATTATTTGATGCACTGAAATGTAAAAACGTAATATTAATTAAAGAATTAATAACTATTGTGTATTTTATAGTGCAACAACTAATAAAAATAAATACTACTTAGTATTATGTTTTTTATTAACTTTGCATATTATGAATGTTATCGTCATCGATTTTTAATCGGTCATTTTTGAAAAAAAAAATAAGGGTATTCAAGTTAGTTCACTAAGAAAAAACAAGATTGTTATCACTTATAGAAGAAAAAATAAAGGTTCAACTTAAAAAAAAAATTTAATTGTTACTGGCGGAACCAGAAGTCTTCTGTCGTAACTCGTAACTATAACTGATAGGTACCTTATCTCTAATATTTTTTTTGTATTTTATAACATTAGTTAAAGACAATTTTAGATTTGGTTACCAAATTAAATATAAGGTTTCCTCTCGTTTTCAGTTTTTTAGTTTTTCTGACAAACATAGTAACTAATTAAACTATTTTCCTTTCCTTATTAGATTTTTCCAAAGCGCGAATAAAAGATGAAAACAGCAACATCAGCAAGGTTATAACCCTCGTGGTGCACAAAATGAAATTCTCAAATCAAATGAGGATAATTATAAGTCATATATGAGATGAATTTACAGCAAACACGGGGGAAAATTCTACTTCTAATTCGCCATTTTGAGGCTACATCGGTTGACTTATAAACTTTGCAGCTTTTTGCCAAGAATACCATGAATATATAGAGGTACTAACATACTTAAGCTTAATTATCAGTAAACACCATCATTATATAAAAAAATACTTTGTTTTCATTCAAATTAAATAGATATCTAGACTAAAAACATGCAATAATTGACTAAAAAAGGATCTATATAAATAAGCGAAAATTAACTTTAATAATGTTGCAAAATTTGCCACATTATTTAAAGACACAATATAAAGAAAAAGAAACATTCACTACGTATAGTGCTTGTATTTGTCATTAATAATAAAAAATCGATCTTAGTTGGATCTATATACGACTGATTCTAGTAACAAACTTGGTCATGATAGAAACTATGAGAGATAAATTACAAAAAAAGTGGGTCATTTTTCTTATTAACATAACACTGCTTCTCATACATGTATTGATAAAAATGCATCTAATGAAACCAGTCCAAGGTTGATATCGTTTTTGGTTCTCGGATTATTCGAAACTAACAACAGACATCTGTATCAAAGATTAAAATCTTTGCCTGTATATTACAAACATTCAATAAATATTTTTTACAAAACTGGACCAACGTTATTAGCTGGTGCAATAATAATAATTCTATTGGTGCTGGGTATTTTTGAAGTTTTGCAGTTGCAGTTAGATTGAAAACTTTTGGCACCAACTTCACAAGTACCAGCATCAATAGAATTAATATTATTTTGCATTTTTCACTTCACCAATTAATAACGTCGGTCCAATTTTTTATAAAAAATATTTCATTCACACTTTTGAGTGGAATATTAGTCACGAAAATCATTGAACGTTTACCATTACCCATATGTAATCTTTGCTTGTACTTGTTATGATTCAGTATCTAAAAACATCGTCGCGGAAAAACTGTATCTCTATGGAAAAACTACTCAATATAAATATTGCTACAAATAATCTGATCTTTAATTTGGTTGCCTCAGATTTTCAATTCAAGAAAGAAATTGTCCCCTCCACATAGCAAAAATACACTTATTTGAAATTTTAACATCGCTGTAACTCTAAAACCGTAACTCTTTTGAAAAAATGTTCAATTTAAACGTTTTCGGATATTGTACTTTCTTTAATTCTGCCATCTCAGATTTCCGATTTTCGAGAAAAATTGCCCCTTCCACCCCCTTCGGGGGCGTTTTTTCGAAATAATGAGATTTCGGAATTTTTACGAATATGGGACCATTTCTCAAGTCTCCTCTTTCAAATGAATCAAGAATCAAAATTCAGCATATACCTACAGCACGCGCACAAACCAAAAAAAAACAGTCGAATTGTATCTATACCTCCTCCATTTGGGTTCGTTAGTCAAAAACAAAGATATTCATTCCATCTAACTAAGGTGATCTAACTATAGGTTCTTTGAAATGTGAAGATGACAAAATTAAAGTCAGATCTATTACCATTAACTCCTATTATGGGACTGTGAAAATTTTGATTATCTCGCGAATGGATGAACCGAATCAGTTTGTTTCCTTTTTGTTTGTTTCGTAATGTATAATGAAAAACGTGTTTTGCTCAAAACGGTTCTAGCAATTTTGATGGAACTTGTGAAAAACATTCTGCTTAACAGATGATTGTTATAACGCGTATCTCTGAGGAAAAGCTAGAAAAAAAAGTATGCTCAAATGAACTGTCAAATTTTCTAAATTTTTAATCTTATTCTGGCTAAACCATTCCTCCTACGTCAAAATTGAATACGACCATTGATGAGATTGTCCTGGCACGCTGATATATATGAATGTCCATACGACCAGATCAGATGATTTTTATCTCCGATGGAATTTGTTTGAGTATTTAAATCGTGTTAGTGGACACACCATAGATTTTTTTTATATAACTTTGTGATTTTAGCTTTTTTATTACCTTTTATTAACGAGTTGGAGGAATCACTTTTTAAATGGCAATTATTGAGTTTATATGTATATTAGTTGTGCCCATCATATAAGAAATATAATTATATCTAATAACAAGCAGATGATTAATATTTTTTTAGCGAGATCTTTCTCGTCATCTTATGTTCGATATTGAATAAATTAATACTTATTGATATAGCTAATTTATGGGTTAAGATATGTTTGGATATACCTAAATTAACATGATTTCATTGAACTTTATCGAGATTCAATTTTTTTAATTTATAGACCCGATCTTCCGGGAGATTTTAAGAGTGAAAGATTTTTAATCTTAACAAGGTTTTTTTAAATACATGTCAATCATAAATTATTGTGCATTCGTATTACGTGAACTAAACCTCTTAATTTGAAATAAGAAAGATACAAAATTCTGTCACTAATTGACAGGTTATAGCTAATTTAGTGAAAAGGAATTCATTTCTGAGTCGAAATGGTAATCAAAATGTAATAAGTAGATTTCATTTAAAAACAAGTTATCTATTTAGAACGATTATTCAAAAGTTTCTCTTACAGAGTTCTTCCGAATGCTTTTAATACCTTCATAATTAAATATGCATTATTGTTGACTTCCCGTCTGAGAAGTTACTAGAATGGGTATGATTTTCCAAATTAAAATTTCTGAGGTGCAAGGAATCGAAATTTGTCGTGAAAATCAAAACCGATCAGAAGAAGAGAAATAGCAAAAACTGACCATTCCCCCTTATTGAGGGGAGGGCAAAATTAAAAAAAAACGGAATATAGGGATTATATCAAGGTTTATAGGGAAACCTATGAAAAAACTTAACTATGTAACCCTCTCCTTTCGAGCTCCACTGACACAAGGACGATTTTTTTTAAATAGTGAAGGAAATTATAAATAATTTATTGTACAAGGTTCATTTTTCCTTATTTGTAAGTTATATATTAAGTATTGAGTAACCAAATATAACAAAAGATCTAATGAAAATTTTTAAATCCAAAGAGAAGTAAGATATTCAAACATATCTATAAAAATATACTTGCATCGAAATACAGGAATGCAATTCACCCAGTTTTTATTTTTATTTGATGTGCAATATGCTCAAATGAAACATAAAATGGAATTGAAATAATTTTTTCTTTATGTAAAAAATGTTGCTGAAGGTGAGTTTCAAAAAAAAAGAAAAACCAACTTACCTCGGACTTCTGCATTATGCTGGCTGATAAGAACTCGAGGTTCAGCATAATATGATCTCTTATTTCCGGATTCTACCAGCTTCATAACGACTTTGTCTTCATTTTCCACCACTACATCACCAATTACTATTGCCAAACTCAAGATATTTAAGAATATAAACAATTTATTTTTAACTCGAATAATCATTGTCTTTGATCAAATGATATTAATTATTCTGCTGATATTTACGCGATCTTGAATAAGTAGAGGTCTTGTCAACTTGTTCAGAGACTGACCACCTACTTGTTCTTTTCAGCAAGGTAGACGCGAAACTGTTCCAAAGCGGTGGTTCTCAGTCACCGCTGCAGGTGGATTTTTGTTGACTAGCTGCTGAAGGATATCCAGGCTCTCGGACACCCAAACAAATGAGTTATGTACCTAATAGTTGTATCTTCAAGTCAACAAATGTTATGTCATCGTTGGCCATGCGCAAGCTTTACCAAGCTACACTTACTACCAAAAAAGCATTTCTTAAAGGTATAGCATATCTGTTGTCTATAATTTTTGTATCCACTTGAAACCCTGCTTGAAAATAACAAATAAAATTAAATATGCTCTTAAACTACAAACGACCTAAATCATTGATGTAAACTTCATATTATTTTTTGTTATTAAAAAAACTGAATAAAACCTGATACTCCTACTTTATTTGATGTGAATATATTTTCCAAGATAAGTGTTCTCAATCGTTTGTAGTTTGTATTGAAGATGAATGTTATTTTCAAATTTATTTCTAACTTCAAATAATAGAACTAGAATTCAATTTAACAACTAAAAATGACGTACAGTAGTAGTAGTTGAAGTTTATATAATATCTTATGAATACTTTTTCAAATTACTTGAGATAAATTTTACAAAATTTTCATAGTTTGATGAACTAAAAACGTGGTATATGATTAATATTTTATTTCTTTGCTATTTCTTAGAAAAACTGAAAATACAAAAAATATTTTTATACCATTTTTTAGATGGTGATGAATATTATTATAATAAAATAAATTTTGTTAATACAGATGAACATAAAAAATATTAATCTAATAATATTTCCATATTTTTATAAATCACATGTGATGGAGATGATTGTAGTAGCTCATATTATTTTGTATTTTTCAGTGCACCAACTAAAAAAGTCGCTCTAATTTTTTGTAAGATATATTTATTTCACACTTTTGAGTGTAACATTAGTCATCAGAGTATTTCAGCCCCTCTTTGGGGGGGGGAGTATTTGAGGAGAAGGACACGTTGAATGTCGATTTTTTATTCAATAAGACCTATTCACAATAGTTTTCACTGAAAAAAGAATTATGAAAATCGGAGCACGTTTACTATTTATAAGGCGTGAACATCCATAAGAAACAGTTGAATTGTATATCTTCTCCGTTTGGTTCGTCGGTCAAAAAGATACTCCTATAATATTTTATGTTTCAATAATATTTTGGAAAAGATTTTTGTAGTTACGATATTCTCAAATTTTATTAATAGCTACGCATTAATATCACGTTTACTATGCAAAATGCGCGAACAACCATAGACAAAAAAAATATAAAAATTAATAAAAAAGCAAATATGCAATTGAATTTGTATACCACCGCCTTTTTTGGAAGTTGAATTTATATTATTTTGTATTTTTCAGTGCACCAACAAATAAAGTCGGTCCAATTTTTTTTTACCCAAGAAGATAGTACTTATCCTATTATCCATGTACAACTCTTTGCTGGTACTTATTATTCAGAGATCTAAAAAAACATCGTCGCGGAAATACGCATATTTTAGACTTTACCACTGCTGTAACTCTAAAGCCGTAACTCTATGGAAAAAAATGTTCAATTAAAAATTTGCTACAAATAATCTGGTCTTTAATTTGACCGTCTCAGATTTTCAATTTTCAAAAGAAATTGCCCCCTCCACATAGCAGAAATACACATATTTCAGATCTTAATATTGCTGTAACTCAAAAACCGTAACTCTTTTGAAAAAATGTCCAATTTAAACGTTTCCGGATTTGTCTTATCTTCCATTTAGCCATCTCATATTTTCGATTTTTGAGAGAAATTAACCTCTCCGTCTCCTTTGGGGGTGGTTTTAGGAGGAGAGGACATTTCGGATTGGAGTTTTTAAGAATTTGGGACCATTTCTCAAGTCTCATCTCAAGTTTTAGAATTTGAATTTTTCTAAAACTGGGATCATTTCTCAACTCTCCTCCTCTCCTTTCAAATGAATCAAAAATCATCAAAATCGGAGAACGTTTACTGTTTGCTATATACACTGCGCACAAACAAAAAAACAGACCTACACACCTCTTACGTTGTTCTTTGGACTTGGCAAGTTTTTACTCACCCAATCTTTGATTCGGGAACATGAAAAATTTGCTTTAGAACGTAATGAATGTAGTTGAAGCCCTTATCCAAGCACTAAACTTGCAATTTTTTTCTTACGAACATGGCTTTCTTCTTTCACATGTTCTTTGATGGGATTTCATTTACATATCAACAAAGTTGTGTATATTATGTGTCTGTCAAAAAATATATTTTTTCCTAGGCAACGTAATAAAACACATTTTTGTGGTTTTAGATGTAAATCACCAACGGTACAATAGAAAAACCCATGGAAAACCTGTCAAGGTTAGCTAGCAACTTCTCAGTCATTTAGATTTTTAACTTTAGTATATAGCAGTTATTAAAATAGCATGATCATATATTTTTTATATAAATAAGTGTCAATAGGACCTGTACTGGATCTGTTTCCATCAAAAATTATTCCTTGCTTACTTCACATAGGCGAGAAGAAATCATCGGTTTTCACCTCGAAGTCCGGCTCGATATGAATGTGCGCCACCACGCAGCTGTAATATTCACTATGATGGCGTATAATCAATATTTTATTCTTTAGTTCATTATTTTTCTATTGATTTTATTGCTACCAATTCGACTTCATGTCTCGGATGTACGTTTCACCTTGAAAGCATCGCATTACATTAGCTAAATTACATACCCTTATTTTCCCCACCTAGCATCCCTATTCACTCCTTCCTCCCGTAAGCTAAAGCGGGCTAAAATTTTAATTGGAATATCTTCCTATAACAAAAACTAGCAAAAAAAGTTGCCAAAAGTTCTTGGGAACGAAGAGTGGAACGCCTTATTCTAACCAACCTGATTTATAGGTATCTAAAATCTACCTATATCGTATATACAACTACCTATTGCCGATCACGCAAGTAGGATCCAATTCCTGATTATAATAAAATTGAGAAGTTTTTGAATATTCATTTTACACTTTTAATTTAATATTGTTGTCTGGCCCTGAGCACTTTTTCATATCAAGCGAGTCAAAGACTTCTCTTCCTCTCAGTTAATGAGTTAATGTGGAGTACCTATACCTTAAATCTTGACTCACGAAATAATCAGTAATGGTTGGTGTTTGTTGGAAAAAGGCTATTTTTTAATAATAATAATAATACCAAATTTATTGTATGTTATAAAAAATCTCTTACAATTTTTACATACAGTGTAATTTCAATGTTTACAGAATAATTTATCATTAAAAAAAATATTATAAAATTACTACATCAAAATAAAAAGAAAATTACTTGAATTATTTCGTAAATAACCAGTGAAGGCCTCAAGAAAATAAAAATAAAAATGTATACCTTAAGAATACAGAAAAAGAAACAAAAAAATGGAGATAAAAGTTAAAAAAGAGAGAGAGAACAAAAAAAAATTAGAGAAAAAAAGTGTGAGAGAGTAGACATTGTTTCACCAATCGTTCAAAATAAGAGATCGAAGTTTTAATACGCTTTCGACGTAATGGTAACATTTAAATAGTTCTGTTTTCAAATTTGAGGACAGAACCGGAAATAATTTCATTTCTATTATTGAAGGTTCATTGGAGTTAAAATGATTTTTCCTGGTGGAACTATAGAGTGGACAGTATACAAATAGATGGAAGAAGTCTTCTTGAGCCAGCATGTTACAGAGACTACATGTCTGTTTAGAGTTGATAATATAAATAATATTTTTTAAGCTAAGTTTAATTATATATTGGTTGGCAAGTCTCATCTGCGCAATTAATTTAACGATAAAAAAGGGTATTCGTATGCGTAAGTATTCTTGAGGTCCCTCTGGTAACGAAGGAAGTGTATTGAAAGTTATAAAAAAACGGGAGTTTTCTAGAGATACTCGGTCCCTTCGTTAAATATTGTCTTCATGGAATTTGTTCAGTATGAAATTTGTTGCAAGCAGCTGTATTCAAATATTTGTTCTCCATATGCACAATCTAAAGTTATTTTGAGCTATACAGGGCGTTCCCAAGAAAAATAAATATGAAAGTTATAATTTTTCAAATGGAACACTCTAAATATTTTCATATTTTCCTCTCCTCTGCGAGAACATCTAAATCATGACGTAGGATTTTCTGGGAGACTGATGCTATGTTTGATAATCAGTAGGTATAGTGGAGAACCGCATAAAACGCAATGTGTCGACAACAAACAATCGTTCTTATTGGGGCACCATACAAAATTTAGGCTAATTAATTAATCATTCACCTTTGCCGACTGTTCATATCCACCATTGTACTTACTTAATCTATCTCTCATACTAGTCTCCACCGTCAGTTGTATGATGAAGATTGATACAAGTATTAATTCCAAATTACAATTGGTTTTAAAATATGGCTCTCCACCCTGCGAGAAACTGAGAAGAGGCAACAACCTCGAAATCATGATAGGTATATGTCTGGGAGACTAATGCTATGTTTGGTAATCAATCTGAGTGAGCAGTGGAAAAACGCATAAAACGCAATATATCGACGACAAACAATCGTTCTGACTGCGGCACCCTACGAAATTTAGGTTTAATTTACCGGGTAGGCTTTCATCTAAAATTCATTCTCTAATGTGGTTGACTGGTATGGATAAGTCCTAATTTAATTAAGACAGGGAATATCTCGGAACCCGAGAGTATTAGAGAATTGTAATTTTGGGGTTGTAAATTAAAGCAATTGGTGCTGCTGGTTTTGATATTATGAAATATGTATGCAGGGTGACCCTAAACTTAAATAATTTGGCAATTGCTCATTTCAAACGTTTGTCATAATCGACGTGGGACAAAGGATATTGAAGTACATGTACTTCTTAAATTAATCGTTTTAGACCAAAAGTGTGAAGATTGTTGGAATCGTTTTCTCGGAAGGAACATAGAAATGCCATAGAACATACAGGTTGTCCCATTAACAATTTTGATGCTGATGTCACGTGACCGACAACAAAGAGCTCGCTGGGTAGCAAAATTTCAAAACAAACTACAACAACTGCTTTAATATACAACCCCCAAATTAATTATTTGGTTAGGCTCAGTAATAAGGTCCCATTGACACCCACGGTGTGCTCTGCCTAACACCACATCGAATCGAAGTCGATTCTCTACACAACAAAGATGTGATGGTTCGCGAATGCGTAAAAAAGTAGTATGGGACGATAACTGACGGTTAGTCACATTGCTTATGCTTATGCGTTTCTAATTTTGTTCAAAAACGTGTCCAAAGTTGAATGATGATATTATTTTTGGGGTTACCTACTTACTACCTGATTAAATTGAAATTTGTAAATTCCTGTGACCCAAACGCAGAGGTATGAGGTGAATAGACGAAAAATCTGAATATGGGTGTCACTTTTGGGGGGCAAGATGGAACCTGCATCCTGTAACATATCAAATGAAAGGGCTTGTTATGAAGATCTGAAATATATTTCTTATAATTTTAAAATGCATAGTTTCCAAGTTATTCAAGAAAATAGACAAAAATTGACCATACCCCCTAATCTTCGAAATTTCTGAACATAAAATTTTGAAAAAAAATACAGAAATTACTTTTCTACTAATACATTACGGAAAAACCTATAAGAAATCCACGAACTTAAAATAACATTGTAAATCACTCAATACTGTGCGTAATAGATAACATCGTACCGAAACCACTTCACTCGAGTTCAACTCGCACTTGTCCCCTTTTTATAATATTTTTTGCAAGAATAAAAGGCTTGAGCTTCAGTCTGGATTTCTCGCTACAAAATATTATTCTAATTGTATTTCATCTCTGCAGCCCTCCAACATATTTCACTCAATATGACAATTAAAGTCGGAATGAATTTAAACATTTATTCTCATAGTTTACATATTCAAATTTAATACAATTTTCGTCTCACGGTGCAATTTCGCCAAATTAATTTGGCTGAGAGGTGTTCCTGCATGTGTTTCATTTATTATTGTCCTTTTGTACTCATCTAAACCTGAAAAACAGAAAATTAATTATCTCAAGGTTACTTTTTCCCTCCACATGGCAGACGATATCTGTGATTATAATAGTTATTCACTTCTTACCAGTTTTATCGTGAATCACCAATTGCTTTATCATTACAGTAAAATCATCAGAATTACCATTATCCAAGGGACTAAAATAATATACAGCTTAAAAAAATATGTGAATAATATTTATATTAGACTCACGTGATTCGCAATCCTTTACTTTCTCTGATAAAGTCCAATCTAACATAATAAAACATTGATTTATCTCTGTAATCGAAGCTCTCAAAATCATCGATGTATAAAGTTCCTGATGCGTTTCCATCCTGTATATAGAAAATATAAAAATCAAAAGTTAACACTATACAATATCATGCGAAATTATAACAATACGGAGAGCAAGTCCTGGCTTGAACTTTGGTGATGTATTTCCGGTTTTCAAATCTTATATCTATATGGATTGATTTTAAAAAAATATTTTTTATCAAAAATTGGGCCAACTTAGTTGGGGCAGTGAAAAATACAAAATAATATTAATTCTATTGGTGCTGGTACTTTTGAAGATGTGCAATTGTAGTTAGATATAAGAATTTTGACACAAACTTCAAACGTACGAACACTAATAGAATTAATATTATTTTGTATTTTTTAGTGCATAAACTAATAAAGTCAGTCCAATTTTTGATAAAAAATAGTTATTTCACACTTTCGAGTGTAACATTACTCATAACAATCGTTGATCGTTCACTAATACCAAATAAGATAGTACTTATCCTATTACCCATGTATATTCTTCGCTTATATTTGTTATTACTCAGAGATCTCAAAACATCGCGGCATCACATATCTCAGACTTTACCACTGCTGTAACTCGAAAACAGTAGCTTTTTTGAAAAATGTCCATGTTGTAATGTGATCCAGTGAGACGTTGTGGAGCCGTGGTCCGGCTACATGTCTCGCGCAAACAGCCGTATATAAAAAAATATAGAAAAGAAAAAAGATAAACGAATTGTGTACCTTCTCCTTTTTCTAATTCGGTCAAAAATAAGATATTAATAAAAAGTTCGCTAATTTCACTGTTTTTTTTACCTATCTATAGGACTTCATTTGGTTTCTTCGAATTTTATAGACATATTATTTGGTTATTTGGTGAGTCCTATTACACGAGTCCTATTTTTGGCCGACGAACAAATCGCCTGCCTGCATTTTTTTGGTTCCTGCGCGCGTTGTATATAGTAAACGTACTTCGATTTTGATGATTTCTGATTCATTTGAAAGAGGAGAATTGAGAAATGGTCCCATATTCCTAAAAACTCAAATCCGAAATCTCCTTCCCATGAAAAAAACACCCTCGAAGGAGGTGAATTGGGCAATTTTTCTCAAAAATCGAAAATCTGAGGTGGTAGAATTAAAGATAGGAGAAAATCCGGAAACCTTTGAATTGAACATTTTTTCAAAAGAGGGTTTTGAGTTACATCAATGTTAAAATCTCAAATATTTATATTTTCGCTGTTTGGAGAGGTCAATTTCTTTCGAAAATTGAAAATCTGAGCGAACCACATGAAAGACCAGATTATTTGTAGCAACATTTATAATGAACATTTTTTCCTAAGAGTTACGGTTTCCGAGTTACAGCGGTGTTAAAATGGTAAAATCTAAAATAGTTATGCGTATTTTCGCTGCAATGTTTTGAGATATTTAAATAACAAGTATACGCAAAGAATATACGTGGGTAATAGCATGAGTATAAATACTATCTTCTTCCTTATTAGTGAACGTTCAACGATTTTCGTGACTAATGTTACACTCAAAAGTGTGAAATAACTATTAAAAAAAATTGGACCGACGTTATTAGTTGGTGTATTCGTAATATGTTGCTTCTTGGTACTTTTTCAAAGTATTTTAACTATGCTTTTAAATTTAAATTAATTTAAATTAAGTTCATATATTCATATAGATAGATTTGAATTTTATGTAAATTATGTTGATTGTAATAAATCTAAAGTTTTGTCAGAAATATACTATGGGTAAGTTGTAATCAATTTGTGGGGTAGGTTGCATCATGTAACAACTTACCCTACATATTTGTTTTGGATATGCGGCATAAAGGAGTTTGGATATCCGTAATCCAGAACTTCTGGAATCAGCTTCTAACATTACTGTCAATGAATTGATAAATGTGATTGAACAATCTAGCGAATCAAATTTTCAAATTTCTAGTTTTCTTTTTTTTATTTTTGCCCTTGCTGTCGTTTGATTTTTGGCAATAATTCTTTAATAAAGTATTCGCTGTAATTTTAATTACTAATTTCAAAATAGTTTCTATTTCATGATGTTGACAAGTGACGAATCTATAATTATCTGACTCATATCGCTGCCAGTAATTGAAAATATAATTTAGAGGAAAGTTTCTTTTATTTCGTATATCCAAAAATTCCAAAAATAATTTTATTGAACAAAATGTATGTAATTAGAACTATTTGAACTATAATAGCTTTAGGATAGAGAAGACACCGCGAGTGAGGTTATTAATTAAGTTGTAGTTCTCTTCTACAATGAGTTGTTCATCGAATACTAACTCCAATTTACAAAATTCACACTTAATTTTCCTTAAAATTATATATCAACAATATCCGGCTAAATATGTTATAGATGGCATTTCGTTTTCTACTCCTTGGAAATCGCTAACTTCGATAGAAATTTTAGGTTGGAAGGAATTATCAACCCATGTTTTGTAAATATACTTGGTATAGCGCTATCTTTTAAACGATAGCGGTTTAATGGAACAGTAATATGTTTTTTATCTAATTTTGATATATCGCGGATAATGTTATCAGTATGAAAATGTAACTCACAAACTTTGCTGGAATTCGATGGGATGAAACCTGCTCGGGGAATGCCGCGCAACTATTGTTTTTTCATCTCATTGTTCTTTGGAAATGAAAACACTCTCAATTCAATTCAATTCAAAACATTTATTGTGCAAAAACTATTGGTACAATTCTAATTTACTATTTGATTCATATTTTATTTCTTCAGGCCTGGTAGGGAGCTGTCTCCCTTGTCAGGCAGAAAACACTCTCACAGTCGGAGCACTATTATACCCGTAATTTCCTTTACACGATGGAACACAGCACTTGTGAGGCATTTTGAAAAAACTAGAATTCCCAAATCACGGCCCTGATCTAATGTAAAATGGTGGTCGTTGCAACGACAATACCACTGCACATGTAGTGAATCAAATTTGAAAAGTTTTAACTATGTTTATGTTAATTAACAAATTAAAGTTTTGATCAAACAAAGCACAATCACTACGTAATGTATTCACTACGTAATTATATTGATACTAGGTTTTTTCAATGTAAATAAAGTGCATAGAGAAAATAGACAAATCAGTCGATAGCGTCTCGTCTACTGAATTTGCTACAATTACTACGCACAACGTTTGGTTTGTTATGACCACTAAGCGTGAGGGGAATCTTCTGTGACGTCAGAGCAGTTAGGCCTTATATTTCGGTGGCTACGATCAAATTCAGATCTATCAGACATCAGGCCTCCAAACCAAATCAATGTTTACACCTTCATAGATTAAGCCTCTTTCAAAAGCTTCACCAGGAAAACAAACTAACCGCATTGAGCGTAAAAGAAAGTGCTGTGTTCTAACAGATATACCCGAAAAGGAAGCTTTAGCGGAGAAATATGAAAAGTAAACAGAAAATTCATTAGAAAAAACAAATAGTTATTCAGAAATACAGGAAATGGAAAACGAGAAGGTAATAAAAAACTCAAAAAGTGTAAGGAGTAGAAAAAGTTAAAAAGAAAATTTTAATCTGATTCAGAAACTGAGCCAGATGTATGGTTTTGTTTGGGTTTTGGTGAAGATTATGTTGATACTAATAAAGAAGAATAGGTTGAGTAGAATATGCAAAATGTGAGATACAATCTCATTTATATGCCCTAATTAGAAGTAATTCTGATGAAAAGTAACATAGGTATATTATGCGAATGTCATTCATAAATTTCTCATTTGATTTGTTGAATTAAGAATTACCACAGACATATAAACAAGGGAGACAGAACTGTTTACATTTTGCTGCGATCACATATATTTTTCAACAAAAAGCAGTGTTGGCGGACTTACGCTGTCTGCCCTAGATTTGCCGATTGAGTTCGGAACTAAAGCAAAACTATTGTTTTAAAATAAGCGCGTTTAAGTGATACTCAAGTAAAACTATTATATTAAATAAATGTTTACGTTTCTTTATTAAAATACGTTCCCTGTATCCCCAAAATTATGTATATTTTCATAATCAAATTAAATTGTAAGATACTGGGTAAATATTTGTGGCCACGCTGGACGGTTGTATTTACTCATAATTTACTATGACAGACGTCATTGTTTTAA
This sequence comes from Crioceris asparagi, assembly GCA_958507055.1. NCBI lineage: Eukaryota > Metazoa > Arthropoda > Insecta > Coleoptera > Chrysomelidae > Crioceris > Crioceris asparagi. The sequence goes on from OY293828.1 coordinate 13,217,438, forward strand.
ATTCATTCATCGTTAGATTTACAGTGTTGACTTGCGGTTTTTGTGCCATCTTGTGATTCTCTTCGATTTTGAGTATATTTATAGAAATAAAACTTTTATTTATCTATATTTGCTCTACACTGTGGTTCTTCAGTGCGTGGTGTGCAAGAAAAATGGATATTCCAACCGCGTAAGTCAGATCATATACATATGAACAGTGGTGTAGTTACAAAGAAGGTAAAGGGCCTCCAAGACGTTTAATAAATTTTGCACAATATTTATATTGTTAGTTAAGTAAGTCATAGTAGCTTTATTATCTTGCTGAATCTGAATATGTACTTAAAAACTTATAAATACCCAGATTCGCAATCATTGCATCAAATAAATTCAAACCTGCAGAAACTTTCTGCAATAATATAATTATTGCGTTATTTCATCAACGTCAGTCCTAAAAGCTCAATATAGTTGTGTAATGCTAATATTGTATTACTGCACGTTTAGGGGGCCTTCAAATTATTATTAAACGACCTTGTGTAATTAGGGGTGAGTTAAAATAATATAATACTTTTTGTTAATTATTGTAGCTTTCCTGTAAATGCAGAACGCAAAGCGAGGTGGATTTCTATCTTAGAGTTGGGTAACCAGCATGTAATAAAGTCTGCCCAAATTTGCTCAGATCACTTTGATCAAAGTGATATAATTACTACTGAAATAACCGGGCGAAGACAAATAAGATCAACTGCTAAGCCCCAATTTAATACCACCGTTTTTACTCAGCCCTTGTCTTTCAGGTAAAAAACACTCCTTACCTGTTGTATATTTTAATGAAATTATTTATTTTTTTAGTTCCGACTCAACCGTCAGTGAGTTATCATATATAAAATCTCTTGGTAAGTTAATTTTACATTGTTGTATAGTGTAAACTCAAGAGTTTAAAATAAACAATTATTTGTGCAAGATATTGGATACATTTGTAGGAAAAGTATATAAAGTATTAAAATACTGGTCCAATTCTAGAAACGGCTCATTACTACAACCAGGTGCAATTAAATTTGATTAGATTTTATACTTGTATGTTTTGTTCTTATAGACATTTTCATATCTGAAATTTTCTGATCCGCCTAAAATCCCCGTTGATCAGAATACTGCTGGACCCTCAAATTTGTAAGTATAAAGATATTTTATTCTTACAAGCAATACCGTTGATCAAAACATCTACAGAATTTTGCGTCAAACCGATATTGCCGTGTCCTTAAAATCAGGTATTATCGAATTTTTCCCAAAGGAAGCTTTAGCATCGCTAACATTTTTGGTAAGTGTTTAGGTTGCTAAATGAACCTTGAATTTTTATGGCTTCTACTAAAATTGCCTATCCGAATTTTATTTGCAGCGTGTAGTACCTACTTCTATATTTTGTTTTCACTTACTTTGTTAAGTTCCACTTGATCAAACGAGTTATAAATTATATAGGTATATATAATATATACACCATCGTTCGTGATCGAATACTTAAATTTTTTTCTTAATTCCACTAGATTTGTAAAATCTGCTTCCAATGTCTTTACCAAGTTCAAATTTGTAGGTGGTCCATCAAATGTCGAAGAAGTTACAATTATGCCAGCATTGAACTGTAAGCATTTTCTGACTAATGTGACACAAAACATAAAGTACCAACAATAATTTATGGTCTCTATATCCTAGAATCTATTATTTTTGTTAAGAAAAACACCGATTTGTTTGAAAATAGCACAGGTATACATGGTTAAAAACAAGATTTAAAGACTAATTTAATATAATTTAGCTACATAAAAAAAATGCTGATTTTTCCATCAAGAAAGTTTTGAAATAAACTTTCTTGCAATTAAAACTGCCATTGGAACAATTAAAAGCAAAATTAAAGAAATTTCTTCTAAACAAAGCATATTACTGAACACAAGAGTTCGTAGAGTTAGGCAGTAAAATGTTTTTCTTTCTAGATATTGCAATTATCCTAGTTTAATGCAAACAAATGTTGTACGTATATTTTTTTTGGCATATTCTAATCTGTTTAATAATACGATAATCTATAGTTTGAAGTTGCTTAAGAACAGGCTAAAGATATGCATATTTATTGATTCCTTGTTTTATAGAAATATACATAACATGTTGAGTTAGTTTCTCTACAAATGTACGTAGATTTATGAATAAAATGCTAAATGTTTCTTCTATTTTTTATTAACCCCTAAAAACTGCACGCCATTGGCAGAGATGATTTCAACAGTAGACGCTAGGGTTACAGTGTTGTCGTTTTTAAAAGCGATCTCTTTCTAACTCGTTTATGTTTGGAAAAGATGTCTGATTGTAAACAAACGAAATTTATGAATGGAAAGTTCTGTCTCCCTTGTTTATATGTCTGTGAGAATTACCTAATGTCAAGATTACAAAGGGCTACGCTTACTTATAATAAAGGAGTAGATTATGAGATCTTGTTTTTTGTTTTGTAGTGAGTACATAACCTCAAATAATATTCAGTTTAAGCTCAACCAGATATTGTAAGGTAGCTACCTACATGTTTTTCTATATTTCAACACTTTTGAAAAACGTTCATTAAACATAAATAATTTGAGCAAGCGCATTTATATTGTTTCAACATGCCCCAAGGTAGTTACAACTAGCCCTGAATACAGGCTTAGTTGTAACTCGCGATATATTTTTTTTAAATGCCCCCAATTAAATAATATTATAGATGTTTAATACATACGCACAAACCTTGTGGTTAAATTATTAGAATATATTGTTCAGGTTTGGAATTTTAATACTGTATTTTGTAATTTTGAATAAATCTTTATTTCTTTCTCTCTTTCTTCATTCTTCAAATACGAATTTACGGACAGCTAGTCAGAAATGAACAATAAGATTTTCTGTTTATTCATATTCTGGATGAACTTTTATCTCTAAGTGAAAATTTACTGGCTTTTGCTATGAAAGTCATAAAAATCAAATGTTTGTAAAATACATGCATATTAGCATAACTTTTGATAAAATTACGGCGAAAGACGACATTTTCAATGATTTGTTAATAAAAAAGGGAAAATGGTGTTCTTAGGACTTATGACTTTTAGTTGGAATTTTCAATTTGGCTGTAGTTTTTCAATCCCAAATAGTATATAATCATCCTTGCATTCTATTAAACAGTAACATATAAAATTAGCAAAAAATGAGTGAGAATAGTTAAGGTAGGTAAGTTTCTGAAAAAGTGAGGTTGAACAAATTGATAATTGATTTGTGCAGTAGGTATATATGTTCAATATTCAGGTGCTGTTAATATCAATGTTGCCAACGCTAACAGTATCACTTTCGCAGCACTAGATTATTTCATGAATTCCATTTCCAAGAATATTTTCTTTAGATGTAATTAACGACAATATCTCCTAGTAAAGCAATAACTTAATTCATATTTCCGAAAGCCTAAAGACAAAGTTCGTCTTCGTGATCAAAAGTTGCCATAATATCGCATTTTTGATCTGAAGCAAGTATTTGTAAAAAAATATTTTTTTAGTAAATTTTGAACCTTTAGACACTTAAAATCTGACCACTTGGTTTATGCTTTCGTTAACGAATATTTAAAAAAAAACAATATCGCAAACATTATATTAGCACTTTTGGCAACATTGAAATTGACAGTTTTCAAACGTCCAACAAACTGCACAAGTCAGTTAACAATTCGGTTAACCTTGCTTTTTCGCGAATTTATGTTTACTATTTTTACCCATATTTTTGCTAATTTTGAAGGATGTTAGTGTTTGATTGAATACAAGGATGATTATATATTATTTGGGATTGAAAAGATACTTCCAAATCGAAAATTTCAGCTAAAAGTCGTAAGTCTTATAAATAAAATTTACCTCTTTTTTATTACCAAATCATTAAAAATAGCGTGTTCCGTCTCAATTTTATCAAAACTTATGCTAACATACATCTATTTTGCAAACATTTGATTTTCGTGGCTTTTGTAGCAAAAGCTGCTAAACTAGACTATTACCCTCTTTCGTAGTAAGTACTGTATGTAGAAAAGTCGTATGAGATTTTTAAAATTTTTATGATTCATACTTACGTTGTCCAGATTCACATAAATAGTATAAGAATCATTCAAACCATCTGTCGTTGATGGCCTTTCTAGGTCTTTTCTCACTATAATGCTGCCCCCTCTATAGAAGAACGGTGACTATTTAAACAAAAAGAAAATATTGTTTTGGTACAAAAACTTCTGTTACAAAATCTTACAGTAGACATATCGACATTGAAGGTTTTTGTATTCGGTCCTTTGTATACTTTCCAGCTATCGTCATCTATTCTATACCATAATTCGTTGCCTGGAAAGATAACTTGGCGCTGCTTAACACCTTTCTCCATAACAGGTGCTACTAATATATCCTTGCCTACAAAAGAAGTGGATGCCTACTACATAAATCACAAAATGGTTACAGAGCTATGATACTGATGAAGTTCATAATGGAAAACATTAGGCAAGTTTATGAAATAAATTTTATTATTACCGAGAAGAAGCTGATCGTTATAACCAACGGTGCCGGGAAATTCGTAGAAAAGTGGCCTAACAATGGGATCTCCAGTTCTTGTGTGTTCATAGAACAGTGTGTACCATACCGGAATGTGTTTGTACCTCAGTTTCATTGCATGCCTGATATTATTTTGCACATTCTCGTTGAAATTATATGGTTCCCGATTCTTGCTGTTATTATCCGAATGACCTCGGTAGAAGGGTAACCATACTCCAGCCTGTGAATTTCAGTTATGTACCTAATATTTCGATCAAATAATAATGCTAACTAAATTAAACCATACAAGCCTATTGATGTCTACTAGAAAATTTAATTAACAACAGAAATCTTTATTGAGCACCGAATTATTGTACATCAGAAACTGGCAAAAGCTTGAACAATATAGCTAATGTTGCGTATCGTTATGTTTTAACTTTGCATTTTAAAATTATTTATCTACTTTATTAAATGTCCACCAAACTTTGTTGTAATAACAATGATATAAATTTTATATTTACTATGCTAAATAATATGTAAAACGTTACGTTACAATTGCGTCTACTTATTCCAGATCTCAGCGCATGCGATCCAAATATATTGTTATTCAAAGATCCAACCAGATCCAAATGCGCACGTCTCAGTCCAGACTATATTTTGGGAATCGTCAATCTCTTGCTCGGACATATTTCTTTGGGAATAAATTATTTCATCGTCGGCGTCTGACGGTTTGGAATTGGTTTGAACTGCTTGTCGAACATTCCTTATATCTTCTTTTAACTAAATGAACTCTTTTTAAAAACAATTCTTCCACCTAAGTTTGAATATCGTTTTGAAATACATAGTAACTTAAAATATGTCACTTGGTGCTAAGAGACGGTCTTGAATAAGAATTTTCAAAGTATCGCCTTTACAAAATATTTCAGAGAACAGTATGTTTGAATCAACATCGTTGACTACACCAAACAGTGTTTTTTAATTTCAAATAATATAAGAAGAATTTTGTGCACTTTTAGGATATTTTGTCAACAATAGTTAGTTTTTGGAACAAGTTAATATAAGAGATTATCATGATTTCAAATGCCTGGTAAAAGCTCTAATATTATGTATGGTCTTAATTTTGTTGAACACTTAGTAAAGTATTATTTTGTATAAATGGATGTGGTAAATATGATAGACTGTTAGATAAGCCCCGCTAATATTTACCCAATTATTCATTTTAAATCATTTCATTATGTTTCTACAAATAAAATAACAAGGAGTGTTGTTAGAGCCTCTTACCTGATACCATCTCTGCAGTAATTCATCATCCGGATCACCAGAAAATCCCCCAATGTCAGCTCCACAGAAGACCATACCTTGAAGTCCTGAGAGGAGACACTCTGAATAGCTAACTTTCATGTAAGGCCAATCGGCTGTATTGTCACCCGTCCACATGGCTGCATATCTCTGCGATCCAGCAAAGTGAGATCTAGTTAAAACGAAAGGTCTTTTACGGTTGTTATCTCTGTCCAAGAGACCTTGATGGGTGGCCATAGTCTGTAGAAGAAAAATGAAATAAAATATTATTATTTAGTCAAATATATTAAACTGAAGATCGGTAAAAGTTTTATGGGTAGATAGGCCATAAATATATGTCATATATCTATATATGTAGTTGGTAGCTGATGTTATTGAATTGATTTGGTTTTCTGATCAGCCTTAGTGGTATTTATAGCACATCAAGTGTTTAGAGGCTCCACATCGCTTTTTACTTTCCTACGCTACTATAGTAGTAGAAAGTATTGAAATCGTGTGAAATTTTCGGTATCGAGATTTTTACAAATGTTGACGTTTCAGAGTTTTCTAAGTCTAATAAACATATTTTCAGCAATTGGTCTGTCTGCATGCCTGTCCGTCTGTCTGTGACAGCATTATCTTGTGAACGGATCGATGTATTTTGATGCTTTTTTTTAATTTGTTTGGTACCAATATCACTCTCCGGTGGCACTGAATGACAATCCTGTATATACTGGGTGTTGAACTATAGCCAAAAAATGTGATTTGGTCAAGACTACAGCACGAAAACGGCTCTAAAGATTTTGATTAAACTTGCCTAAAGTATTCTTCTGAGAGCCCTTTACCACCCACATATAGCGCCATCTCTGAGAAAAAGCACAAAAAAAGTTATGCTTGAATATAATTCCGTATTTTCCACATGTTTCTTCAGATTCTGGCTAAACGTTTCATCTTGCGAAAAAATGTTACATGACCATTTTTGTTTGTCTTAACATGCTGAAAATAATGAGTGGTAGCACGATTTGACCAGAAGATTTTTACTCTACTACCGCTATTATCGTCGCTATGTAAGGAGAGTATTGTAATAGTGTAAAATTTTGCATTCACTGGAATTTGCCTGCGAGGGGTAGGAAAGTCGTGTGAGTGGACCCACCAGATTATTATTTTTATTTTAGGAATACCATTTTTGGCAATTGCTGTTCACCATTACAATGAGCGATAAGTGTAAACTAAAATTAAGCAAAATTAACCCAGAAAACAATTGAAATAATGTTTTGTTTGCTTGAAGAAAATATGGAGGCGGCTACGCCCGTTGTGCTGATGTAATATTATATTACTAATGCAATAGAAATTCTCAATAGTGACCAACCTCGGAAAATTAAATTTTGGGGGATGGCAAACATTAGTTGCTGTTTAATAGAGCAGATTTTGGATTCCATTTGTAAATATCGGGTATTCATATCTGGTCGTTTAAGGTTGTAGCTCTATACATGTGGTCGCTTAATAGAGATGCTAGCTAGTAGAGGTTTAACAGCTTGTTATTATTATATATTCTAGAAAGAAAACTTAAAATTTATAAATTAAATAAATTGAAGCATAATTATGTAATAATTTTCAAGAAAAACGCTCGAACCCGTCGATTTGTATTATTTTTTTATGTGCATTTTTTAAGAAATATTTCATATTTAAATCTGCATTCAATTGTAAGTTTATTGGATATAAGATACTCCAGTCCCGTCAGAAATTTGTACTGGGTAAACAAAATCAGAGAATGGAAAATATTGGACCAAGATCGTCAAAACTGGAAAGAAAAGGCATATACCTAGAGGCTCAGACTCACGAAGAGTTGTGGAACCACTTAAGAACATTCAATAATGGAAACCTTAAAAGTATGTAGGAATAAGACATTCCTGTATTCTTAGTTTGATATGGATCAAGGTAGGGTCAGGTTAGCTCATCATTATATGGAAAATACGCAAATATAGAAAAAAGAAAATAGCAAGCATATATTAATTGTATTGTAAACCTGCTCCGTTTTTTGAAGGCGGTCAAAAACACACAGCTTTCAACAAATGGGAGTTGTAAAATACGTATATTATTATTACCTGCAGAAAACCATATATATTGTGGATATCTCGATGTTCTACGCCATTCTTATGGATTCCGTCGAAATGTAAAACATCGAATGGTAAAGTCTTCTCTATTGAATTATCGAAAACTGAAGGCTCATTCATATCGTTCCAAATACCTGCCAATGTTTCGGTACTTCCATTGTATCTTGCATAACTGTACCATTCGGAATAGTATTTTCTGGCTTCGAGGTTCAAGAAATCAATCCATTTAGATTGACCTGGCCAACAATCTCCTACAGAAATAAATAATATTTCCTAACTACTATCGAACCCTAAACTATAAAGATATAAATGTAAAAAAGTCAATTTGATATCAATCGGTGATGTATTAAATTTTTCGTACCTTGAAACTCTTCTGATTGCGCATTTTTGACAAAGAATTTACCCTTTGCTTGAGAATATACATTGTAGTTATCGTCGATTTTAATGTGTGGATCCGATATAGTTACCAATTTCCTATTTGTTGAGGATAGATTATGTTGTAATCCAATGGGATCGCCGAATGTTTCTTTGTTCCAAGTAAAGTACCTTTTCCCATCTGTGTGATCGATATCCAGCCAAATAGCATCCATTGGAAAGTCGTTCTTATCCATGGACTGTACAACTTCTTTTACTTTGTCCTGACTCATATATGACCAACGACATTGATGGTATCCCAAAGTCCAAAGCTTTAGAATTCATTCAATCAGTGTTTGGAAGCCAGATCTTGAATTTATTTACAAGCTCATGAAAAACTACTAGTCATATCTAGATATTTCCTGAGATCATATATTATAAACCGATTAGCGTTTTACCTAGGTATAGCGTTAGATGGTTTGGGCGCTATAGAGTATTGAAACAACAATTTGAGAATTGTTTTATTGTTACAAATTTAAAACTGATGTTGCTGAAATTATATTAGGGCAAATCCTTAGGGAAATTAATGATATGCGAATATTTAAAGGGGGATGCTACATCAAAAATTAATGATAGTTTGTTGATTAAACTATAGTCCCAAGATATTCCGCTACTAAAATACGGGGTGTTAAAGTTTCAGAAAAAAAAGAAAGAAGAAAGAAATTAATTAATATTTTTTCAACCGCCTTAGATATTTTCATAAAATTTGTTAACCCGTCACTATTAATAAAGGCACATATTTTTCAACACAAACATAATTTCTACTTTTAACAGTGGCGTGCGTACGAGTACGGACTTTTAATATTTCTAAAGAATATTTCGAATGGTAGCACAGGCTGCAACTATTCTCTCTCTTAATTCATCTTCAGTGTTAATGGGAGTTGTGTACAGTAGCGTTTTAAGGTGAATCCGGCAGAAAAAATCTAAGCTATTGAGGTCCGGGGACCTTGAGGCCCACCGCTCCCAATCCAACGAATGGGAAAAATAGGATTTAAATAATTGCGAACTCTTACACTGAAATGTGTTGGTGCCCCATCGTGCATGTACCACAGTTGATTTCTCAGTGCTAAAGAAATATCCTCCAGCAACAAAGGCAACTATTGTTCTTGAAAGAAATTCAAGTAGAAAATGGATGTTATTGGAAATGGCTTACAGTCATGGTATGGGGATTTTGATCTGCCCAAATATGATTCTTATGGAAATTTTTGATTGCATTTTGTGAAAAATTAACTCCGTCAGTGAACAAAATTTTAGATTCAAATTGCGAATTTTGGGCAACATTATCAAGGTACAACTGACAAAAGGTTAGACGCCGAGGGAACATATGATAAGGATATAACAAAAAATCCACTAAAATTCTGCAAACAATTTGGTAGTAAATACTGCTTCCTCAATGTGTGTTCTTACACTTCGAAGTCTACCTTCAGAAGTACCTTTTTGGATACTACCAGTTTCATGAAGACGATAGTGCACGATTGGGATATCTCGTGATAAATGCACATACACGTAATGCATTTCCACCATATCCACACTTGAATAATTCACCATTATTACCGAGTTTTTACTAATTCAGAGTAAAGAGTTTTTAACTACAAAATGTTGTTTGGAAGGTCAATAAAACACCAAAAATGGCATACTTTGTATTTTAGGTTCAGCCAGCTAGATTTATAATTGTATCCTTCAATAAATAATTACATTATTTCTAGCAAACAATCTGACGGTTTTTAATTTTTTCCTCAAAACCAGCGCATTGCAGGGTTATTATTTGTCAAAGTGAAGGTAAAATTCAAAAATAATTTTTATTCGAAAAAAAAAAATCCACTGGCGCACCTTTTTTTTCTTTAGAAATAAAGTTCATGCTCGTACGCAAGCCACAGTTAAAGCTAGAAATTATGTTTGTGTTGAAAAATATGTGCCTTTATTAATTGTCACTGCTTACCAAATTTTATGAAAATATCTAAAGTGTTCCGAAACACCCCGTATTTTAGTAACGGAATATTTTGGGACTATAGTTTAACCAATAAACTATCATTAATTTTCGATGTAGAATTATCCCTTTAAATATTCGCATATCATTAAGGAACACCCTGTATAAAAGCCTAATCACAGACGTAGAACTTTTATTTCTTAATCATTGCCCTTTTTTGATTAGGTCAATGAAAAAAACGGGCTTTAGTTTAGTCAAGTAATTTATACAACAAAAAATAATTCTTGCGTTAAGACTCGATATCCATTTATAGTTGTTGCAAAATCTGAGTTTTATTAATTGGCTGTTAAACAAAAAAACAAAGTGATTCTCTTTACTAGATCACTTTCTGGGTCGGTATAGCAATTTTTGTGCTCTCAGAGCACATCTTGAATTCCATTGGTTAAAAAATTACCAGATAGTCATCAGCTTTGAGCAGAAAATCATCGACTATCAATGGTTTCTATCGTAGTAACTTACCTGTGGCATATGTGCCCGGCCTGTTAATTCTGTGAATTGTCGAACTAAGCTCTTAATATCAGGTCCAAGCATAACAAACATATCAAATGTTCCGCTCTCCACCATAAAATAGGCTGATGGTGTGCCAACGCTTGGTACACTTGTGTCCACCCATTGTTCTGCAGCATTGTGTAGGAAGATACCAGAAGTCGAATCAGCTCTACAAATATAGATACTTATAGATAAAATAGCAGTTTCTGTGTGTATAAATAATAGTAAAAGATGAACTTGTATGAAGAGATATCCAGGCTAATTCCAATTCATTATCTATCTACTTAATGTGACACTGAAAATGCAAGACCCAGTAAAACATACAGTAGAAATTTTTAAAATGATTTAGTCTGCTTTATTCGCTAGTATAGTTACTCCTATCAGGTTCTCGCAGGATCAGGTATTTTGTCTGGTAGTCTTATCGACCGCATCTCATCTTACCTTTGACCCAAAGACATATGGGGTTGAAATAGCAATTATGTGGATGACATATCAGAAAGAAAACAGAGAGTTCGCCGAAGACGGTAATTCGAGACATGAGATGTTATTGCATGGGATACATTTTACCGTTCGTCTCTGGCTAGCTAGACCTCCTGATTTCTCATCCACTGAACAAGTATGGGACATGATAGGTAGAGGATTTCATATGTAAGCAGGTTTCCAATGAGTATTACATGAAAGAAACATGAATGCTCAGGACTACATCTAAAATATTTCAGTACCAGTTATTATACCATATATCTTCTGCAAATCAAAAAACTCTCTAACAGCAACAGTTATTACACAGTTCCTTCGAGATATTCAAGTTACATTCTTCTCTAGCTAACTAGGTATCTTGATATTTCACCCATTGAAAATATAATATAGAACATAATAGGTAAAAGATTGGGACAAATTCCTGCATTGCCTAAGATATGAAGTTCAAGTTTCTTGGGAATCAATTCCCCAAGGAGTGTAGTAACGTAAGAGGGGCTCCGACTCATTACTAACATTTTCAAGCAAACAGTAAGGATTTTTTTGGAAATTTGATCATTTGATGTATGAACTATATCAGCCCTTTTAGTTACGTATATATAAAAGGTGTTTCATAATATATGCGCAGGACTTGAGGATGTAATAGCTCGTCCAAAACTATGCAAAAAGTTTATATTAACTTACCCTCTAAAATGCACCATTTTCGAGATAGAGGGTGTTGAAATTGAAAAAAAAGATTCGTTTTTTGTGAATATCTCCGGAACCGTTTATCGTACAGTTATATAAAAGGAAAGATGTGAATTCATTTACTTGAAGAATTATTTTTCTTGGTAATTTTGGACACATAAATTCTTTGTTAGGAACAACCCCCCACCACAGAGTATTCCCTGTATATTATCATATACTAACGAGTATCCATATAGAGCGGGTACTGCTCCATATAGAGCCATTGGCGATCCTACTTCATAATTGGCGTTGTCTGAATTTCTGAGCCTGAAAGGATCCGTGGTAGTGTTCGATGTTGTTATTAATTCCAAATCGAAAGCATGATGATGAAGGCCATACAATTTTTTGGCAGCTGGAAATTCCACTTCAAATGCGAATGCTTGATTCGGCTTTGCCTGAAAAGTACAGTGATTATATTTTTTGAGAATAATATTACTTGTTGCCCACTTTAACATGTAGAGATCTTCAGTAAACCAAATCATGTGCAACTTACACTTTGCATAACAAATCTGTTGCCTTTAAGTACTACTTGCACCATATCGCCGTAATAAAATTCCATTTTGAAAGGAGTACCTGGATATACCAAAACTTTACTCTTTGAAAGTGCATCTGATGCTTGGATATTGAGATACTTTTTATTAACAGAAGACAGGATTATCCTGTAAGAAAGTTAGGGAGTCATTATTATTAGTCATTTATTTATTCATTATACGGTAGTCCCAATTACAAAAGATTCATACATAAAAACAGAATTATAACCTAAAACTACTCAAAATCTAAATTAAAATAATATAAAAATGCAAGCACTAATACTAACAAAAGTAAATAATTAATTTTATTTTATAAGGGCAAACAATTCATTTTTTATAACTTTATTTCAATTGCAAAACAAATCTGCCTGTTCAAATCTGTTACCTACCATTTCTAAGTGAAAAGGTATTGTAAATGTCGCATTGCAGACTCTAGTCTGACTATTAACATTCAATTCTATCAATGATAAAATCTCCTCACAGTCAACCATACCTTGTAGAATTTTATTTAAAAAAACACATGTCAGTCACGGTTCTACGATTTTTTAGAGTCAATAGATTCTCGAATAAAGTCGTATGAATAATCACCCCTTTTCAGACCCATCTTGTATGCACAAATTCTAAGGAACGTATTTTGTACCATTTTCAATTTGTTTTTTATAAATGTCATAATAAGGGCACCAGATTATGGAACCATACTCCAATAACGATCCCACCACTGAACTGTATAATAATTTAAGAGTTTACAAACTGAAATCTTTACAATTTCTATATACATATTATATATGTATTAAGACATTTGAAGGTCATTTCAGTATCAAACATAATTCCGAAGTGTTTTATGACTGATGTCCTTTCAGCAGATGATTTATTGATCTTGCAATTATGGTAAACTGGCTTTACATTTGGAAATATCAAGGTCCATGATATTCAGAACACACCAATCATAGAATTTGAATAGATCATCCTCTAGAAGTAGGTAAAGTATCATTTAAAGAAGCTATGGATTTGAATATTTTCATATCATCCGCAAAGATGAGGAACTAACTATTTTTTATAACTAAACTGGCTAAAACTTATGAATAAATCAAAATGTAAAGGTCCACAGTGAGACCCCTGTGGAACCCCTGAAGATACTGTAATAGCAAAGGATGTACAGTTTCCAATTTTGACAATATGGCTCCTACCTGATAGAAGATTTTGGAATCCATTACAATATTGATCCATGAAAATTCAAAGATGCCAGTTTGGTATTGAGTAATAATTGATGATCAACTCTATCGAACACTTTCGAAAAGTCAGTATACATAGCATTCAAAATATAGTTTTCATACACAAGTAGGTTCGAAAAAGTTGATCTGTTGGGGACAAAATCATGTTGTTGTGGAATTATGAGACTTTTACACTCCCGAAACATTTTCTTTGTTAGTAGAATATCCAATAGTTTCGGTATTTCAAATTAGGAACAAATCGCTCTATAATTTTAAATGTTTTCCCTAGCCCCTACTTTATATTGGTAAAAGTCAAGAAGCGTATATATATAATATCTCTTCTACTTTTTGATCAGCTTCCCAACAGGTGGAGGTATATAAATCGACTCTATCTTTATGTTTTACTTTTCTACCGCTACTCTAAGTAGCTTAGTAAGAAAAGTAGTTGTTAAGGGTGTTCAAGCAGTAGTTTGGACTAGTTTCAAACTGTTTCCAACTGTGTTCCATGATTGTGAAGCATGCGCATTTGAATTTCCGTCTTTTTGAATCTGAAATACGCATGCTTCTGACGGTTTGAGTTTGCTGTGCGAACAACCATACTGGTTACGCTTCCAGATTCGAAAAATCTTATCTTCAGGCATTTTTTTTGTCTGTCTGTGCCAAAATTATCACAGGGACGGATTAACCGATTTTATTGCTTTTTTGTTTCGTAGGCTATCAATTGGCTTGCCAGTGATACAGAATCGGGCATCTTGCTCGCACTGGTTGCTAGGTAATAGCTATAAGACACTTTCGCTCAAGACTTTCATTTTGATGAAACTTTTCTTAAACATTCTGTTCAAAACCCTTTACCATCCTGCATATCTTTGAGAAAAAGCAGGAAAATAAATTATTATGGTTAAATTAACTCTCGAATTTTAGAAATATGCATTCATATTCATTTTGGCTAAAAGGTTCCTCCAATGTGGAAATTGAATATAAACATTATTTTTTTTAATTTGATTAACAGCGCCTAAAAGATGGTCCCATATTCATATTTTCTAAGGTTTGGTTTAGCTTATCGCTACAAGGCCCTTCTAATGATAGAAAATAAAAAATTTCGTTGGTCTATTTAAAAAAAAAATACTTAAAAAATTCTTTATGAATTTCAGCTTTGTAATTAGGTTCCTGAGAAAGTCGAGATTTTCAGAAGCAACTGGGTTTAATTCAAATTAATTATGCAATAGAGTGGTGTATTAATTTAAAAGCTAACAATTTGAAGTAGGTACCCAATCTAATTCCTTCAGCATTAATGAAGTGATCTATACCCGAACGGAGGAGGTATACAATTCGATTGTCTGTTTTTTTTTTGGTTCGTGCACGCGTTTTATAACGTTGATTATTGATTCATTTGAAAGAGGAGACTTGAGAAATGGTCCCATATTCATAAAAATGCAAATCCGTAATTCTCTGTCCCTCCGAGAACCGCTCCCGAAGGAGGTGGAGGGTGCAAATTTTTTAGAAAATGAAAACCCGAGAAGGAGGAATTAAAGATACCAAAATAGAGTTAGAGGCATGTTAAATTCTCAAATATGTGTATTTTTGCTATGTGGAAAGGGCGATTTCATTCGGACCAAGTTTTTGTAAGAAATGTGTGTAATCACGACTCCTGTGTGACTTTCCAAATAAAGATTATTACCTATTGGTGTTAAGTAACAAGGTCCACGGTTCGAGTCCCACCTATTTTTTGACCGACGAATCCAAATGGAGGAGGTATACAATTCCCGTATTCATAATAACTTCAATCCGAAATCTCCTTCCCTCCAAAAACCGCACCCGAAGGGAATGGACGAGGCAATTTTTCTCGAAAAAATCTCAAATATGTACGTATACTGCCTCTATGTGGAGGGGGCAATTTCTTTCGAAAATTGAAAATCAGAGACGGCCAAATTAAAGACCAGATTATTTGTAGCAACATTTAAATTGAACATTTTTTAGAGTTACGGTTTTTGAGAGAGCAGTGGTAAAGTATAAAATATGCGTATTTCCGAGACGATATTTTTAATAGGATAAGTACTATCTCTACTTTGGTATAAGTAAGCGTTCAACGGTTTTTGAGACTACTGTTACACTTAAAAGTGTGAAATAATTATTTTTTACAAAAAAAACTGGACCGAATTTATTTTTTTGCTGCCCTGAAAAATACAAAATAATATTAATTCTATTGATGCTGGTACTTGTGAAGTTGGTGTCAAGTGTCTTCTATTTAATTACAATTGCACGACTTCAAAATTACCGGTACCAATAGAATTCACATTATTTTGTATTTTTCTGTGCAGCAACAAATAAAGTCGTTCCATTTTTTTTTTGTAAAAAATATTTATTCATGTTCTAGATTCAAGAGTTAGATACTAATAATAACATTATCTACTTATAAAATATTTTTTGTAGGTTAGGTTATTAATAGAATTATTGAGATTATAACAATAATTAATAATTAATGATATTTGAATTAGGATTTTTTTATGAAAAGAGAAGATAAGTAATACAAAGACAAAGATGTTGTACCTATAAATTTTTTTTCTATTATTCATTTGTATTTGTCTCTGTGCTATAATTAATCTAGTCCCAAGATGCGCTTTCAAACAAGATACTTTTACTTTTTTTGTGTGATTCATGAACCATGATCACTCAAAATTGTGAAATAAATAACATTCTAAAAAATCTACGACCGACTTTATTAGATGGCATTAAAAAGTATAAAACAACAAAACGTAATGACAAAATCATAAAAGATTTTGAAGTTGATACCGACACGCTTCTATAGCTGATATTAAAACTTGTTCTCCCATTTTCAAATATTCTAATGAAAGTACTAAGATTTCAAACTGAAATTCTTTAAATTAGTTCGGCTGTCAACATCACTTGTATCAAAATAAATAATAAATAATAACTCTTAGACTAGGTCTACGAAATAACTTGTATCCCATTGACACTTGAGCTAACGCACCAATAACGTATTACCACATATAGACGGAACTGTGGTTCTACAGTCCTTAGAAGGAACACTCCCTAGATGAAATACGTTTTGTCTGATTGATAACATGTTTTTCGGCCAGGAGGAGATGTGAGCTGTGGAAGCGGTCAGGAGGGGGGATACAACTGTTTACGCTAACTCCACCTCCACTCCAATGATAGTTATTGATTATCTTAAATTTAATCAAATATTATTTATTATCTTTGATTGAGATTTATGCGTCGAAATAATTATTAGGTAGGTAAGTATAATAATTCTTTTTTAAGTCTAGGATTTAAACACGCAAACAATATAAAAATCCCTTTAACTGAATAACAATAATTAGATATTATTTTCTCTGCTACACCCATGACCCACGTTTATATGTTGATAACTATCTTTCGAAATTCAAAAATAACCAAATTTTAATGTGGATGGTGGAAAATGCGGTAACGCGAGGGACAGTGGCCGAAGCAGGGATGATGTCAATCCAATTTATACAGTTTCGTATATCTCTGTTTCTAGGTCATTGGCGCTAACCAAAGTTGTTGTGTCCTAGAGCATAATTTCGGTTTCCGCTTACCTGCTAAGTAGCTAGCAGCTGTCTGAAGATGTTTATTATTATTCTTACATTCTTACATATTAAATGCCGTAACAAAACTTACGGTAATATTTTAGGTTCATTATCCAGGACGTCTCTAAGCTCATATCGGTCATGAACTGGCTCCAATATCTTTATTCTTGCTTTGTTTCCATCCAATAGTGTGATCTGCAGATTCAGTGATTGACCATTCTGGTTCTTCAATGGAACAGTAACTATATTGTCTTTCATAACAGCATGTGGAGTATCCGCTGAGAACTGATATTTCTGCTCTAGGCTATTGTTTCTCAATGCCCTGTGGATAAGGTGTAATGAAGAGGTTAAAAAGTACCTAATCAATATAGATGATGAATTTGAAGTTTGAAGACTTACTTGCAGAAAGGTATTCTGGTGCAGTCTTTGAAGATCGTATGGTCTGCGCATTGAACTATAGTTGCTGAAAGAGCAACAAGGAGAAGTAGCCTGCCATAATAAACAAATAAAGATTACAATTATTTACTCTTGAACATATTTCATTAAAAAATAACCAACCAGTTTCTAGTAGGTACTTACAGCTGTTATAGTCTAAGAGTTAAGTGTATAAATCCTGGAAATCGAGTAGCAGGATAAACTGCTTTCAAAAAAAATATATTTTCCGAAGAGAGTCTGCCCATACCCCGGACAATTTTCGTTAGGGCCGCAGTAAAAAGTCAATGTTAGGTATTTTTTCCGGTTATTCGATCCGTTTGGATTTTTGAACGACTTCACAAACGCAGGAGGTAGATATACAATATTTGTGACCGCGAAATTAAATATAAGAGACCATATCCCGTAGGGAATTTATCTATGGACCATATCCAGGAACGTTTAACTTGGCTCTTGCTTCTATTACATCGTCCAACGCGAGCATAAACTTTGTAGATCACTGGGTGTCAAAAGGATTATTAAATAGCTTCTCACGATTTTGATATTATGAAATATATCAAAAAAAATATATATTAATCAATACCTATACCTATTAAAAGAAATTCCTTCAGATTTTAAGATATTTTTATTTGTATTTTATCAAATGTAAGTACCTAAAGTAGTCATCTGGATTGATAACACAAATATCATGATGTTAAATATTTTACTTAGAATTGAATTTCATAAAATGATTATTTAATTCAATTCGATTTCTCGATCAAATCACAAATATTATCAGATATTATTGATATGACTAGGCTTGCTTACCTGATCATGGTTTTAACATCACTGTATGATAATTATCTGAACCCGTATTTATATGAATATCCGATAAATATATCATATCTTGTATAATATGAAAAAAAAGATAATTTTCCTCGGTTATTCATTCTTAATCATATCTTGTTTATTTACTATAGGCACACGCTTGTGAACATAATAATAATTGTTTAAATGTTTATGGAACTGTATAAACAAATTAAATTGATTGTTCGGGATAATGCCTCACAGATAATAAATTCCATAGATCAGCAGAAAAAAAATTGGACACAAATCTGTATGAACAGTTTTATTATGTAAGTTTTCTTTAATCTTTTCTGAACAGTATTTCATAATAATATTTGATAACGGACAATCTAAGATTGAATATTATTTCTAAAGATTATTTAACACGGGCATTACATTACAGCAATCGATATTGATGTGAAATTCCCAGAAGGAACTTATGGTAATGGATCCCGTTTTGGAAAATTCTTACTTTCACATAATATGTCCACCTTAGGGTTCCTAGAATCTAGAGTCGCAAACAATAATTTGCAGAAAAACATAATAAATTATCTGCGTAGGTTCGTGTGTGAGTAAAGATGTTTTTGTATTTAATTTTTGTGTCAATTACATCGAGAAACAAAAAAAATGGAATCGACGTGTTCCTTCATTCGATGTACAATCATGTAATAACCCAACCTAACTCTTCATAAGTACAAGTACCAAATTCTCCGTTTGGTAGGTAGTAGATTTGGAGAAAATAGGCTGTAACAGACAGACGGGCAGACACCAGAGTGTTCTTATGAGAATTCAGTTTCTTCATCGAATGTAAGGAACCCTTAAAATGAACGAATTTTAACATTTGGTAAATTTCGTTAGCAAGCAGGATAGATCAAGAAGTGTCTAATATGGCGTCTTCAATATTTTCAATTGATCCATGTACTTTCTAGTTAACTAGAAGAAATCGTCACGCGTTATGCTCCCTCGATGGGACCTTCTTTAGTCGGTTCTCTGTCTTTCTTTCTCTTTCTCACTCTCTATTATATACGTGGGCGTGTGAGCGAGATTCGAATATACAATCATCGTGCACAGCTGATTGTATAACGTTAGTACAATATCGCAAAATTAAAACACTATTATACATTTCCACTTATATATTCATTAAACAAGACAACTTTGACAACCTGTGCCTTTCTCAAATTCTAACCGGGTACGTGCCTACTTCAATAATAAGGAAGTTTAACATTATATTTTGATCCTTTCTTTTCGGTATGTAGGATTTTGAAATTATCATTCATTGTATAATTGTTATCATTGAGATGTAGCGCATAGTTTGAAATAGTTCTATGGTATATGAATGAACTCTTGTATTCAATGATTCAGGTTTGGACATTTTTGCCAGTTTATCCTACGTTAACATTTGAGTGCTATATTAATTAATCAAGAACAATTATTCCGAAACTCAAGATAATTGTAAATAAGATGTTAAGAATGAAGAATCCCCATTTTGAAACTATTTAGATTGCAAAATTTAAACTAGTAGATAAAAACAGGAGTAACAATATTGCTGTTGATAACAATGAGGTATCATTTCCTCAATCTAAGTTTTGTTGAAATCCTTTCATTTGTTGTTGTGTGATTAGCGGCCAAAGGACCAGGTAGACAAGCAAGTAGATAATACGAAAATTGTTCTTACGACAATTTTGAGATTTCACACAGCTAAAGCAGATTTTTTCAAAAATATTCCATCTACAGAATAAGTGGAATTTTCTCAACAATTAATATGAATTCAAAAGTTACCCGTGGAAACGTACCCAATATTTAATATTCCATAGATTTTCACTTTCGAATTAAATTCTGCTGAAAATACTCGTCTTATTGTGATGTAACAATCTCTTAGATAATATTAATATGATATTTTTATCAACAATGATACCTAAATATTATTAAATATCTGGACTCGATTTTATATTAAGGTAGTAAGTATAAACATTTATCTGATTCGTTCCGTTACCATTCATCAGAATTGTAAAATATAAAAGTTGTTGGGAACCCTCATTCTACATTGGAATTTCCCAAGAAGATTCGGATTTTCTTTTCTTAAATAATAAATTCTTTAGCATTTTCAAATAGTAATTTCTTGAACAACTCCAATAATATAAGATTTGGTGGATATCCGACAGGTTATTTTATAACAATAAAATTGGGCAACTACTGGATAATTAATAGTTAATGAAGAATTCTTATTACTGAAAATGTAGCACTTATATTGAAAAAAAAATATTTATAATAATCCGTTTTATATGAGTCTCCTATCTTGTAAAAAAATATATATTTCTTTGATTACTTATTCCTAATCATAACATGTTTGTTTACTTTTCACATGATTGTGACCATAATTGTTTAATATTTCAAGAAACTGTATTAAGAAATTAAATCATTTGTTCGGGCTAATGCTTGAGGGAGCATATTAAATATATGTAATAACTTGCCCAGATCAGAAAAAAACATAACGCTAATGCATATATATATAAGGGCATTATATTGTTAGAACGAATTAACACATTAAATGCATGACTTCTAAAGATCGTTGAAATTGGTGGAATTTTTATCGTCAATTAGCAGGAGAGGGATTTTTTTACTGTGTGCTCATTAAGTTATTTGTAGTCGCAATACATTCTATATAGTCTTTGTTCTACTGAAAAGACAACTAAAGTACTCAGACAATTTCACAAAATGCGTTTTTTCAATTTTGGCTGAATTACGATTGACGATAAATTCATTCATTCAAGTCTTATTTTTAAAGTTGCATTATTTACATTCACCTGAGTAGAAAACATATCCGTGGAAGGCACTTATAATAAATATTTTCTTACAAAAAATTGGACCGACGTTATTTGTTGGTGCACTGAAAAATACGAAATAATATTAATTCTATTGGTGCTGTTACTTTTGAAGTTGTGCAGTTGCAGTTTGATAACTTTTGGCACCAACTTCACAAGTACCAGCACCAATAGAATTAATATTATTTCGTATTTTTCAATGCACCAACTAATAACGTCGGTCCAGTTATTATAGGTACAGAGATCTCAAAACATCGCGGCGCAGATAAACATATTTACGACATTACTGCTGTAACTTTAAAAACGTAAATCTTTTGAAAAAAATGTTCATTTTAAATCTTGATAACTACATATAATATCTTCTTTAATTTAGCCGTTTCATATGTTTAATTTTTGAAAAAAATGCCCCTTAAACATAGTGGAAATACATCTATTACATATTTCAAACTTTACCATTGTAGTAACTCGAAAATTGTAACTCTTTTTTAAAAAAAAATCAATTTAAACATTTCGGGATATGGTCCCGTTTCTAACTTTCAAATCTCGAATTTTCGGTTCTCGGAAATATTTGCCCCTTCCAGATAGCTGAAACAGATATTTCAGAGTGTAACGCGAGAAACTTATTATTAAAAATGTCAAATTCGAACGTCTCCGGATATGGAATTTGCTTTAGTTCTGTCGTCTCGGATTTTCAATTTTCTGGAAAAATTGCCCTCACCACCCAATTTGGGGGATGTTTTTGAGGGGAAGGGCGTTTCTAATATTGAATTTTCTTTCAATGGGACCAATTCTCCTTTCTCAAATGAAAAAAAATCAAAATCTGAGCACGTTTACTATGCAAAAGTCGCAAACAAAGATAAAAAACATGCAGTCATACACTCGAATTGTATACCTCCTTCGTTTGGTTCGTCGGTTAAAAATTCTTATAATAAAGAGTTCAGCCCACGACGATACATTTCTGGAACATTTTTGGTAAAACTAGAAAAATACAATTTCGGTTTTGTTACGAACAATATAGGTAATGTAGCGTGACTCAGTTTGGTTATTGGAAGCAAGCAATCGGTGGATTTCAATAAAAACTATTCATTTAAATAAATAAACAAAACACACACCGTTTATAGATTAAAAAGCTAAATTGTCTGAAATAAATCATTTTACTTCAAAAGTTGACACTCTTAAATGGACAAAATTACACATGACGCTGGCTCTCGATCTCGAGGCTTACTACTGTCTAATGTCATATGTCATCCTACGACAGACGACAGCTCTTCTTTTATACAGCTACAAATTCCAGAACGATCGTCTCGCAACGATTTGAGAAGGCATGCGCGTGTTGCATTATTCTAGAAGGCGGTGAATCCTCAAAGCGACATCGAATTCGATTTGCAGATGTGCGTATGACATCACTACAATCTACGGGAACAGCGAGGAGTGAGCATCGAACGTCGGTAAATTGTAGAAATATCTAGATAGCAGGAGAGATTCATTTTTTTTGGTAAGGCTCCAGAATTCCGGAAATAGTCAAATCGCAGATGGAAATCTTCTTTTCAAATGTTTGCATGTAACGTTCAGCCATAGCCGTCCAACTAGAACTTTTCATCGAATCCTTACCTTCCCTAGAAGTTTCTTCTGGAATAAAGTTAATAAAGCGCCATTGAATTTGGCCGCTTTTCCCTCAACAATAATAGGTGTTAAACTTTGTAGGATCTAGTAACTCATTATATAATTGTCCCTTTTTAAGCGTCGACATAGAACACATTTTCTAAATGAGATTGTAGTGAAGACTATTCAGTTTGCAACTGAGATTTGGTTACTAACACAAGAAAAGCCAGTAAATTATTGAAAATTCACTGAAAAGTTCGTCGGTCTACCTATGCACAGCACATTTTCTCCGGATCTACAAACCCGAGGAAGAATTTTGATTGATGGGTAGCACATTATAAAATGTAGGCAAATGAAAAATGTGACATATCAAATGAAAAGGCTCGTTATAAGTAATTCATATATATTTTTACAGTTCTAAAAATATACCAAAATTGACCATTCTCTTCCTTATTTCCGAAACTACTAACCGTAGAATATTGAGAAAAAATATTTTAGGCCTTCAATCTCAGTTTGCGAAAATCCACAGTACGGAATAGATACTATGAGAGCCCGATTCGCACTTGAACATTTTGTGTTTTGTTAATTATTTAGATGTTTCTTTCACTAGTTCCAAATATTCAAGACTAGTAGCAGGGTAAGATAACAGATAACTTTTGACATCTACGTTTTTTTATATCCATGTAATAGAAATTTGATGAGAATGAATAAAATATTTAGATTATGTGTTATTATATAATCAAGTCATTATAAAATTTGCTGTTTGTATATATTGGCCTCTCATAAATGTATAATAATAAAGTACCTATCAATACAAAATTTAATTTAAGTATATCATTTTTTATTCGATAAAATTATCAGTAATTATAGTCCCAACTATTATCAACTGAATATTATTCAGGCCATTTTAAGATTAAATATATTTCTGGTTCATAATTAAAACAATCAATAAAAAGCCTTTGGGAGTACTGCACTACTTACCTACCTAATATACAAAAATCTGCGGTCTGTCTGTGTCAAGATTACCTCGGGACCTTGGACTGAGACAAAGCAGGAAAAAATGAATTATGCTCAAATGAAATTTCTTATTATCTCCCAGCTTATTCATACGCTGGCTAAAATATTCCTGGTTTTTACATTCTTACGAAAAAAATATGACCATTGTTGTTTGTCTAGGCACGCTGAGAAAGATGAACGGTGAGAGCTGTAGGACACAAGAAATTTTCTGAAAGGTATTTTCAATTTAAAAATCGTCCCTTTGAAAATTGTTTTTGTTATCGACATTGCTGAATCGATATTATTTGAAAAAAAAGTTGGTGCACTAAAAAAATAATATTAATTCCACTGGTGCTGATAATTTTGAAGTACCTACCTAGTGCACATAAGGTAGATAACAAAGACATCCATCAGATGTTTTTGGTAGATAGAATACTTTTGGTACCAACTTCAAATATACCAGCACAAGTAGAATTACTATTATTTTATATTTTATACACGTTATATACCTCTAAGCTTGCTTTTGAAATTAGATTGGTAGCACTACATTTTAATTTGGAATAAAGCATGCACCCGAACTGACAGATAGAGGCTCTGAAGTAGCAATAAGATTCAGTGTCTCAGATTCGTGTCCAAATTTTTTATCCTATTCCATCTGTGATATTTTTTAGTATTCTGATTAGTTTTAAATGAAAACATAAATGAAATTATAACATGACTCAACTCAAAATATGTCGAATTAGCAATGGCAACTTCGATATTCTTATTTGTGAATATTTTAAAAGAGTAAACTTTCCATTCCATAGAGGAATCCTAGATTATTCTTTTTATTCTATAGCAAAAAATGATCGTTTTTCTCCAACTATTTGTAGCGTTGTTTGGAAATGTATTGACAGGGAGTATAGACATAGACGATATTTGAGCCAACCGAAAGTTGTAGTGATAACTATAATTTAGTTAATATCAATACTTTTAGATATATACATTAATTATAATAATTTGTAATTTGCATGAAATAATATATTGTTGTCGATATTCGTACTTTTTGTAATTCGAACAAATCATTTCTGTTAAAATTTTGAGTTTTATTCTATACGCGAGCGCAAAAACTGTTGTGATGCTACGAAAGTCCGGTTTCGTAGCAGTTTTTTATGCATTTTTTAAATTAAGTAGAATTCTCTTTGAAATTCCCCGATATTTTTAAACCTGTAGCACAACCGCCACCATAGAATAATAGTCCTCTATGAGCGCCACCTTCGATCTCTTGCTTTGTTAGTTGCCTATAAATGGTCTGGTACATTTACATTTCTAATTTTTATTGTCAAAAAATATTCAATTGTGACAGTTATGAATAACCACATAAAATTATATCAGCAAAATAAAAATGTTACTAAAATTGATAAAATTTGAAATTAACCTACAGAAATTCGACCTTCAAATTGGAATATTCTAACACATTTACAAAATAGTTGACTCATTCGAATCGTTCTTGTCCCTTCACAGTAAGTAACTAAGCACCTGGTAATTTGCAAATTCTGTTTGATATTGTTTATTATTTATTATTACTAATTTGGTGATTATACAAAACATGTGTGAGTGCGAAACAGATAGAAGTATGGATGTGAGAACACCGAGAAATGTACATTTATCAGCTTTATATAAAAGGTAAAGGCTCTATAATATTTTACTCTTCACAAATATATAATACTTTTATCTACAGAAGTTTTGCCTTCTACACGGTGAAAACGAGAATGCCAGTAATTCTCACGAATCTTATCGATTCATTAGTCAGAGGAAAGCAGCAAATTGCTGAGGAATACGGTGAGGTCAGTTTGAATATATTATACTAAAAATAGTTCCGGTTGTAAAGTACCTTTTTATTTCAATTTTTTCTAAGGATTCTAGAGAAGAATTGAAATCTGTCATTGGAGAGTTATCAGAACTAAAATACGAAGTACAAACCAACAAGCCCTTGAAACTTTTAACAAGTCAAGCTCCCGATGCGAGAATCTATAATGAATATATTTCACAACTGGCTGGAGAAGGAGGTCCACCAACGTATTTTCACACAATTTGGCTACTCTCTGAATGCTATATGTATAGAAGAATACAACAAATTTTCGAAACTAAGTAAGCTAACTTTTATATACATATTCGAATTTTAGTACATTTCAAGTAGTAGACGAATAAGTAGTTATATGTACTAATGTATATATCATTTCAGAAAGCTACTCAATAATTTCGACCCATTTAGAAACAACAAGATTAGTTCCTTTCACACTGCCCTGCCCCTAATAAGCCGAATGGGAAAATACCTTCTCGATGTAATTGAGAGTAATCCAACACCAGCTAGGGAATGTTTTGTAGCCCTTTTGAAAGTATATACAAACAACCATTTTAGCCATTCATTTACTGCATACTTATAATGAAATAATTCCAGTTGAATTTGTGGGGTAATAAATGCGATCTTTCATTGTCCTTGGGAAAAGTTGCTCACGATTCAACTTTATTCGATACAGCTGCCCTTGATTCATTCATTTTGTGCGATCACTCTGACAAGGTTTGGGAAGCAGTTTCGAGCGAAGGGAATTCTTCGAATATAGTTGGTAAGTTAAACATTTTACGCTATAGTAATAAAACTTGGAGGATATTAATAATCGTTTTTATTTCAAAGATATTGTATTTGATAATGCTGGCTACGAAGTCTTCACCGACCTTTGCCTTGCTGATTATATAATAACGACAAATTTAGCCAAGACAGTTCGACTTCATGTGAAATCAATACCTTGGTTCATATCCGATGTTATGATGTATGATTTCAATTGGACCCTTGATCAATTAACCCAGAGTAGCATTAGTCATCTTCAGAGCTTAGGACAAAGGTACAAATAAATATGAAGACGCAGAATCATCAATTATTTAATTCTATTGGTAGGTGGAAATCATTCGTAGCAAATAAATCCTGGATGATCATCGAATCAGCCTTCTGGACGCTTCCCTTTGATTTCACCTATATGCCAACATATGATAGGGAGCTGTATCAGAAACTCGCCGAAGCAAAATTGGCGATTTTCAAAGGTGATCTGAATTATCGAAAATTATTTGGTGAGAAGAATTGGGATCCCACTACAACGATCGATGATGGATTGCAAAATTTCAATCCTACCAAACTGTGTATACTTAGAACTATCAAAGCAGATATGATTTGTGGTCTCCAGCCAGGAGTTGCTGAGAAAATTGAAGAGAAAGATGCCAAATGGATGGAAAAGGGTGATTATGGACTTATTCAGTTTTCTGATAAAATTGTCACTGTGTAATAGTTTTTTTCCAAATACATTTTCAACAGCATATTGTAAATCTTCTTTCCAAATTGAGAGAGAATAAATTGTTTTATTATGTGGCTAGCTAATAACCTCGACTTTGTCCAAGAGTAAAACCTGAGAGTCCCAGCAAATAACCATATGATTACATTAAAAATATCAAAATGAAAGATGTGAAGATTTCTACTGTGAAATATATTAAAATATGAATGACTGGTCAGTAGATAATACAATTACCGTGCCTAACAACGATGACAACAACTACTCGTTGAGCTACTAGTCCATCCTGCATTTTATCACATCATCGTTGATAGGTGCAATATGATGGAATACAATTCAATACAAATATTGCAACCTTCTGTGATGTGTTGCGCTTGAAATAAAAGCATAAGGGTTAGAAGTTTGCAAAGTTTGTATCATATTGCACCTATCAACGAAGATGTAATCCAATGCGGGATAGAGTATTAGCTCACCGAGTAGTTGTCATCATTGGTAGGCACGGTAATTGTTTTACCTATTGTCTACTGTTGGCCAGAATCATTCATATTTTCATTTTAAAAATATATGGCGACAGTTCTAGAGACTATGTATTGACGTTGAACTAGGTATGTTATTTATTTAAAATTCTTAAATATTCACAATACAATTAAAGCCGGAAAACAGCATTAATTTCTTACAGTGATGTATGTACATACTTCGATTTTCAACAGTTACGCAAATTTTAGAGATATGACGTCATCGGTGTTTTTTTTCTTCAAACGGATCACCTATAGGTATATTTAGGCATTTTCAGATAGTCATTTTCTCAACAATTTATATGGTTTATTGGGTCTTCGACTTATGTTTTTCTTAGATAATAAATAAAATAATATTTGAAGTGTATTGTATATTTATTAACAATAAACATCTTATTACAAAAAACGATTTCCTTAACACTGAGAAATAAACATATATTTTATTTAATATTTCAAAAGTTTAACCAGAATTCAGGTGGTTCCGCAAATTTACCCATCCCTTTATAAAAAGAATAGGCCTGCAGAACAACTCATTAAGCTGACTTATTTTATCTTCAAATATCTCTGTTTTTTCTACCGGAAACATTTTCTCTTGAAACAGAATGCGTCACCTTGATTTTTCGGGTTCCGTTCATTCGACCGATAAAATCTTAAAAGATCACTTTATATGTCTGTCTTCCACGGCGTATTTTCTCCAAATCCATTAAACAAAAAAAACATGGAAGAATAGTGTAAATAAATGAATCCCAGCAAAAAAACATAAATGTGAAAGAAAGCCATGTTCGTTACAAACAGCAAGTACTTAGATAACGGCTTAGTTGATAAGAAAGGTGCGATCCAACTGGATCTTTCATTCTGAAATCATAGCACCTGACATGCATAACGTTCTTCAGTTGCTTTAAAACATTCTCCTAATCTGCGCTAGTAAGTAGTGGGATATTTACCCACCAAATCTTCGAGTTTGTGTCCAGTAAATAACCACCGTGCGTTCCATACGATCACACAATATAAAATTACCTTGAAACAAAATGACAGTCCCAAGTTTTTGACGTGCACTTAGCCATAATAATACACTATCAATGTGTCCACCTCGTTGCTATGCGAACTTGGCTTCCGTATAAACGTAACATCTTTTATCAATGAAAGTGTTCAAGGCGCCTCTATACCCAGTTAAATTTTTATTTCAGTATTTCTCCGAAACCAAATATTTAATCAGAACGAAATTTTGTATGCTTACTGAGAAGATCAGTGAAAATCCAAAACTTCGTTAGTTGTTGTTTTTTGGTAATAGAAAATATGAGCCGCACTTATTTGAGCCATTCTAGAAATATTATCTCAATACAAAAAGTGTCTCAGTTCATTAAAATTTGAAATATAGTGGAAAAATCCTGTCTTAATTAGAATTAGAATAAATTAGTAGAAACTCTTGATAACATATATGGTGATAAATAATTTATTAAAGCTCGGGTGACAGCAATCCATGTTTGGAAATGTCCTAGTTTTCTCCCTAGGTGCGTAATGTACTATTTTATTTCAAGTGCATCATGCAGTACGAATATCAAGGGTGCGTTATTAGTAATTCAAATATTATTTTTGCTTCAAAATTTAAAAAAAGTTTTTACAGCTCCACTCAAAGTTTATTGGCAAACCCATGCCCAAAGTAAGGAATCTTCTCTACGCAATCGCGACTAGCCCATGACTGATTTTTATTGTTATAGGACCTTGAGTTTCGCTTGAATATTCAAATAATCGGCCTTATCAGAGATTAATTGTCTCTTAAATATCCTATCTGGTGGTATTCATTTACATTTGATGATATTCTTCATATATGTATCATATTTTTATTGTTCGACTGAGTGAAAAGTTTTTGCCGTAACAAACAAATTAATATCTAAAATGGAGAATTTACTCACAATTTTTAAAGCACAAACGAGGTAAATTTCATATTTATTAACTAATGTTTTAAGAGAATGTATCTTTTGGTATTGTAAACAGATGATTCTATGCTTTATAAAAAGGGAAATGGTCAAGAAGTGAAAAAAAAAGTTGCATGAAAATTGTACTTTATTGAAAAGAAAAAGTAATAAACATCAATCAGGATCATCAAACGGTAAAAACTCCCAAACAATGGTTTCTCATAATATACCATAATTTCTCAAATGTTAATGTCTATTACGTTTTCTTGAAATGATTTAAAAAATATAACATAATTACCTTATTCATAATTGTATTTACTGTTAGTAGACTATACCTATTAGAAAACAATCAAAAGGATTTTTGTTTATTGATAAAAAAATGAAAACACATCTAGGGAGCACCTTTCTATAACAATTGATCCATAAAAATGTTTTTCTAACAGGACTACGATTATAACATGAAGAGATTCCAAATGAGTGCAAATCTGTTATTCTTACGATCCATCCATGACATACTTCATTCAAAGCAGATAAAAGAAGCCAATGTGATGGGAATTATTATAAAAGTGTAATGTTATACCTCGAATTTAAGTGAAATATTCTAGCGTGTTTATTATTAATATTCTAGAATGGGCCGTATGACTAACATTTTGCATTAAATTCGGATTCAATAACACTCTGTAACTAGATCTACTCAAGCTGCTACTTGTGTTCAGTTTTCAACAAATCTCCATGTATGATTTTTATCCCTTAAAATTTGGAATTAATTGTTTCTCAAAATTAAAAAAAAATATATTTTCCGAAAATATCTACAAATTGAAAAAAAGACAAATTAATAAATATTGAGAATCCATTCATAATATTTGTTTTCGGACTAAAGAATTATATATTACGGATCAATTATCTTAGTTAATTACATACCGGCTGTTGTGAAATAATTTTAATTAATATTAATTTTTAGAATACGAGGATCGCTCAATAAATAATCCAAGTTTCACCCAAATCTATCACTTGGTTTTACTTTTATACTCAATTCAAACAAACGTTGGTTTAGTTAGAAAAAAACTGTTTTTGGGCAGTGATTAAACTCTACTACTTAAAAGATTTTTTTATCACTGAGAGATATCCAGGCCGAGTCGGGAAGAATTTATGGCTCATCTGCTCCTACAGTTGCGACTGTTTACAACTGGGTAAAAAGCGCGACCCTAGTTTCACTAAAGATAATTTTTATTCGGAATGTTCAGTAGAAGGAATTTTGTATAAAATCATTGACAAAATCCACGATATGGTTTTGACTAACCGAAGAATCTACGTGCAGAAGCCACATGTATGGTAATAATTGTAGCAAAGACTCGTTTGGCACTTCGTCGAGAGTGTGACATCGCTGTGGACGAAAGTTCAATACCGACACCACTATATTCCATAGACAAAGAGAGAGCATTATTAAAGGTGATCAGGTTCTAAAGAAGACAAACACGGAGAAATCGGCCAACAAGGTGGTGTGTTTTGGAACGCATAAAGAATTATCAACATCGATTATTAGCAAAACGGATAAACACATAAGTATCATGTCACGTTATTGCACGAATAAATCAGGAAAAATCCGTACGCAGTAGCAAACAAAAATCTTCCATCAAGACAATGCACATGTGAACACCTGCGTAGTTTTGATAATGAAAATCACTTAATTAAAGTTACAATTATTAGGTACATCAACCATATTCGCCAGATTTGACCTCTAGTGACTTTTCAAGGAATTATTAAAAGACCCTCGTATATTATATCCTTTCAATTTTCTAATATAATATGCAAGATTCCAGTTTATGTTAATTTCGCAATAATTAAGGAAGAATATTTGCGAAAAACTCACCACCATTGGTAACACTGTTATTATGGAAGATACAAAATCGTTTAAATTTACAAACTTGTCTACAAAGGCAAAACAAAAATAATTTAACAATATCACATTTTCGATATAAATATTTGTTTTTAGATAGAAACCCTTGTATTCAATCACATTTCCTATAAGAATTACAATGTGTAGAAATAAAATAGCTACAATGAAAAGAGATAAGCAGAAATAGGATCCAACCAAGTAGAAGTTTCTAAAAAAAAACAAATTAATTAAAATAATGGCAATTTCTTCAAAAGGTCTTATAATTTCTGCAAAATTTTATATTCATGATTATACTGCAGTTTTTAGAAAAAACGTTCAAAAAAATTATCGTAATTTAAAATATTCTTTAGTTCAAAATTAAAATTTTATGTTTCTTTTCATGAATATGTGGTAGAATTTTGTAAATACATTTCAGAGACCACTGAATAACCACTATTAGTTTTGCTGAGATTTGCAAAAAACAAAACATCCTTTCCACCGTAAAAAATTAATGATAAGCTCAAAGATGGCCATGCCTTTAGATTTTATTAGAGGAACAACCTCTTTTAGCTAACAGAGCTCTATAAAAGCGATTTTCTCATCAATAAATAGATTTGATAAAACCATTAAAAGAATATGTCGAATAAGGTTATACAGGTAGTTCCTAAATATCATCATCATCATCATGGAAATTCTTTACTTATTTTATAACTAAAAGTTAACATAGGGCTGCTAATGTTAAAAAAGTTTCTATACAAAACAAAAAATTCATATCGTTTCTTAGAACCTACCAGTGGCGCATTGCAAGAAAGTTGAGGGGAAGAAAAAAGGCATGAATTCTAAAAAAATATGTCCCTGTAAATTTCTACAAATATTGAGCATGATGTGAAATTTAAATAATTAATTTATTTAATTTTTAATATTTAAAAAACTGCAAGAGCTATAAAGAAAAAATCTTAGAATTTCAGCACCCTGTAGATCAGTAAAGAAGCATTTACGGACGAAAGTTTTTAAAACTTTCATTTGTGAAATGTTATGAAATAAGTCACTGCTTGTGTACATGCTATTACGCATGACCGGGTATATCTTTAAGATTATTTTAAATATATTTATGTAGTTCGATATTCAAACAATTTTGCATCTTCAATAATAACATACATAACTAAATGGTGCCAAGTCAATTTAGATAATCATATTTAATCAATAATAAAAACAATTACGTTTAAATCAGTAAACATTAGTTAAATGAACTACAACTTAGAACTGAGAAAAACATTCTCACTAGTCCAAATAGTATACGGAACTGAACACAACCAACAACCCAAGCGAGGACGCGACGACATTATTTACCGGTATATGTAGAGCATTGTAGTATTTATCTATATGCTAGCTCAACCAGAAATTCCCCGCCAAAATTTTTTTATAGTAAACATCATTCACACACATACTATGTAGATACACACACACACACAGAACCCCAAATACCCCCACCAATAGCCTTCCGCTTCTATGTGGCAACAAAACACGCGAGGAGGCGGGGCAGTGTGACGGACCGTGATGTGTGAGCGTCGATTGGCGACAGCTCTCACATAACATTGACATTTTATTTATTTTATTTTTTTATTTATTTTTTGTTTGTTATTCTGCCAAATCTGTGACAATAACTTTGATATAAAGATTAGATTTGATATTATTATAAGCAGCATTTTATAGCATAGCCCAGGAGCACACGTACACACATTATATTATATGTGCATCACCAAAAAATACATAACGACAACCCTGTCGATACGCATCATTGCCATTTGACTGCTACACACTTTCTATTATATATTATGAAAAAAATACCACAAGAGTTGTTTTTTAGTAGTGTGTGGCTGAGAGGTGTGAGTCAAAGTGCCTTTTTGCTGCTTTTGTTGGATGTTGTTGATTGTAGCTGCGTGATGTGGCTGTTTGTAGTCCAGCTCGTCTCGCGCTGCTGGCGACCCATTTATTTTGCTGCTGCTGTGTGGTTCACCTGAAGAGAGATCCGGGCAGGCTCGCGGTCTGCCATTTAGGGCCATCTCAAACCCATGGCGTCCAGCCCTCGTATAGCAACGCCAAGTTATCCAGGCTGGTCGCCTCACGAATAACATATTCCACCTGAAAAAAGGCAATATAATAAAATTATATCTTACCTTAAAACAGTTAAACCAGATAGAGTAAAAATTTTCATATTTTATGAGAAAATAATTTGTCAAAATTACATCAATATTCTACACTTACCGACATAAAATTCGGGACAACCAAAAATTTTATCAAATTTAATTTATGATAACTTTTTCTTCCATAGTCCGATTATATATTTTTTTTAAATGTAGATAATTGTTTTGTTTTTGCTTAATTTTCTTCAATTTTAGAAATACTGTTTAAATATAAAATAAAATAAAAAAGTAATTTTTTCTCTTAAGTTTTTACTCTGTTGAGTAATTTTGCAATGTAAACTACACTAGATATGTTTGCCTGCAGAGTTTGATTCATTTTCAAGATTTTGCTGTTTTATTCTTCTCGGTATCGTTATCAGTTTAAGAGGTATGAATTTTTAAATGAACATAACAAATAAACACTTTTTGATCAAATTTGTAGGGTTTTTAAACCTCGTGTTACTTCCTCTGGCTCTAATAACCGCTACTAAACGTCGATTCATTCATCTAATTAGGTTTGGGAAAAGTGAATAACTGTCCAGGGTGTTTCCTGATTCTTCGTCCCTATCGGATTAATGTCAGGACTACGAGCGGGGCACCGTTTATTTCAACCTCTTCTAAATATTGGGCCACTATTCTGGCAGTATGTGGATGGGCATTGTCATGCATGAAAACAAATTTATTACCGATAAATTGTGCAAAAACAACAACATGTTCTGCCGGAATTTCTCCAATATACATTCGGGCAGTTAAACTACGTACCTCTTTCAATAAAAACAAGTTCTATTCGAGCATCAAACCCTCCACACCATAATCGATCCACGACCAAAGCTAACCTTTTCGCTAAAATTACATTGTGCGAAACTCTCCCCTGATCGTCTCCATCAGGTGACCTCAGGGAAAATCTGGACTCGTCAGAAAATAGAACTTACTTCCACACTTGAAAGTTCCTCTTGCGAAAAAAGAAGTCTATTAACTCGATTCTGTCTGAGGATCTTTGGTCCAGTTGTCGGTCTTCTGGCCCGTAAATTTTTACCGTTATTTCATTGACAGCAACTTGACGAACTCTTTGAAGTTCACTTCTTATCATTACTGCACTGATATGCCGATCTCTTAATACTGAGAGTCTAATGAAATGAACATCAAGGGCAGTAGTAGCACGATTTCTTGCAGATCTAGGTCTTCTGCCATAACTTCCAGTCTCGAAACTTTGCAACGGCTCTTTCCACGTTAGATTTTGTAGAACCTAGACTTCTCTATAGGAATAACGAACATCATGAAGAGCAACGGCTCTAGCTTCAGATGACAATGGCATCGTGAAATAAAAATTAAATCCGGAATTCCCTCACGAAACCTTTTAAATGCTCGAATAACTGTTGCAGATTACGTTTCCAAAGAAACCTAAACATTACAAGTAAATCAACAGTGTTTTCAATAATTGTTGCAAAACGTATAATGTTTCCAAATTTCCAAAATTCATATCTCTTAAACCGATAACGATACATTGCAAAATTACATAGTATTAAAAACTTAGGAGAAAAAAAAAATACTTTTTTTATTTTCTTGTATAAATATTTCAACATGTAAGCTGTATTTTTGAAAATTGAACAAAATCTAGTAAAAACGAAATAATTATCAACATTTTGAAAAAAAAAATGAAATCAGACTACAGAAGATAAAATTCTTTTTAGATATATCTTTTGGCATCAGCCAGTTATTTGCTTTATTTGTATTTTTGCTTTTTCATTTTTTTTTTTCATGCCATATAAAAAACCTGTAACAGGTTAAACCCAGAAGAGACCAACTTTGTTGGCGAAACAATTGTTGGATTTAAGAAATAAAATGTTGGTGTTATTGTGGTTAATTTTGTCTTTGATCGAAAACGGTTCCAGATCCCAAATAGTATTAACTGCTTTGATTCTTAAGTAGTATTAGTTTTCAAATCTTATTCCTTATACACATTAAAAGAACATATATAGAATAAAAATTCTATTGAATGTCAGTTTTTGTGACAGAATTTTATTCTACGATAAAAGAATTTTAAGAAGAGTTCACAAAGAATTTTCACATACCTGTTCTTGCACAGTGTATTTCCGTCCAGCATCAGGATCTCTTCCTTCCAATTTCATTTTGACTCTGCGCCAAACATTGACAGCGTAAGCGTTCCGCTGCTGTCCTCCTTTACTTGCTCCATTCTCCTGGTTTCTGTCAAGTCTATCGTGATCCATCAATAATGTCTCTTGCAATCTCCTATCAATCAGTCGTGCTCTACCTTCTGCAGTCTCAAGGCTCAACAGGCTATCGTACACCGTAGCAGTATGTTGTTTGATATAGTATAGATGTTCGAGCAGTTGCTCGATCTCGTTTTTAGTGAGCTTCTTGTCAAATAGATTGAACAGCAGCGTGAATCGATCCAGATACTACAATATAATGATTTTATATGAAATAATAAGGTCTACGTCATTTAGGGACTTTTCAAAAAAACGTCCTGAAAACGTTGATTAGACAGACAAATTAGAAGTGACCGACTTATACTGGAATTGAATAGAGTTAGCTGATTGCCGTTCAAACTTGGTTGTTATATTCATCTTTCGAATATATAACATGCATTAGAATAAAAAAAAGTTTTTTCGAAGCAAAAAAGATACAAGAAACAGAGTGAACCATGCTTTTGTCAAAACAACCGTTGCATTAAGTTACAAAAGGATATCTTTGTAGTTCTAGTAAATTTGTCATGAAAGCTTAAACTAAATAGACAATTTACAGATTTTTCAAAAAATGATAAAATGTGAAAAAACTATATAAGAGTTATTTATTATCTTACACTAAGGTGCGATTTGATAATCAAATTTAATCTCCTATTGATTTCAATCCCACTTTAAAAATTGCATATTTTTTTGATTGGAGTTACTTTAAAAGAGCGAAAGATAAGGTGACTGACGTAAAAGTTGTTGAAAAATGCATCATCATAGATATGAGTTAAACAAATTGAAGAATTAACTAATCTCCCATTATAGATTCATTATGTAATCGGTCCTAACAATAAATATTTTCTAAAACTATTTTTGAATCTCCTTATGTCATTTAAAAAAAAATCGGCAAATCATTATATAGTTTTATCCCATTATAAATGATTTTGTTCATTAATGCGAAAAACTGAATATGAATTTTTCAAATTATTATGCACTCAATTTCACTTTATTCTGAAGTATTTTCAAAGGATCCAATAAAGATTTTTTTGCAGAGCCCCAAACTAAAATTAAATATTGAAACTTTGAATATACTTAAGAGAAGTCAGGTATTTCAATGGTAAATAATTTCCTATTTTAAAATCAATTCCATATTAGGTTTCCATCTATGAATAGTCCAAGAAATTTTACAGTAGAGGAGTAGTACTTTATATAATCTTTATTGAATTTAATTTGATTTTTTAAATCAGTAAATATGTTCTTGACTATAAACGTGAAAGATGATTTTTCATAATTTTCATTTTCATTTTAACAAATTGGAGATTTTGCTGATATTATGTATCATACTAGTTTTGATTTCTTGTAAATTACTTCTACTATATACTATGCAAAATAATTTATTTTTCCATTCAATTTCAAAATTACCAATGAATTTATATACAGGAGAAAAAGAACTGGTCCCAGGATATAACCTTGTGGAACACCATATAATACGGATTTCCTCTGAACCAGTTATTTCTCCCATGACTAAAACTAAAATAATATTCGAAAAACAAATTGTACATTTAAAAAGAAATCTAATCTACCACTTAGCAATGTTCGGAGATGTCAGTCACTCTTATATGAGTAGCATAAGGATTATTTGCACAATCAACTAATAAAAATTAAAAGAAAAAACACTAACCTGTTTGTACTCTTGTATAAAATGTTGAGTAGCCATGGAATAATCCTCAATCTTTGCCATTGTTTTAATTAAACTTTTCACATCCGACATCAGCTTATAGTGAATGTTGTAGATAGATCTAAAGTTTTCCATCAACGAGTTCAAATTATCCAAGCCAGTAAAGCTTGTTTCTCTAAGTTCCTTCAGTTCCTTCTGCACTTGCACAATGGTCTCCGTAATCATCTCAGACACTCTATGCAGCCATTTCGGATCTTTCACCAATTCAGGTGTCAGCATATTCAGTATGCTCTCTTCACATTGTGACAATGTATTGGTATCGTTTTGACTATCCAAATATTGACATGAGTAACGCCACTTTTCAAAACATTTCAAAAAGTGTTTATCGTATTCCTTCGTGGAATCCAATGAGGAGCTTCGAAGCAGTTCATGGTGCAGCACGGTACCATACGAGGCTAATATATTGTTGGCGATTTTCAATTTGTTTGCCAGATGATCGTTTTTTGTTTTCACAGCTAATTCAAAAGCGGCTGATATCTCAACTACATTTGGATTAGCACCCTTGGCCCAATTTAATCGTTGGAAAGCCTTTTCAATCAACTTTTGTTGCTTACTCTTGGCCTCCACCAATTGCCTGTATATTTGCTGCAAGGTATTAACATCGCTTTGTAGATCGACAATATATTTGGCGCGAACTGATGCAAAATTGTGCATCGACAATATCTCATCGAACATCAAATTATGGATGGCTAACTGATTCTGTACACGTAATGTGCTCGATTGCATCATAGTCAGTTTCTGTTCAATCTTCTTTGGCTCCTGTATCTTTTCCCAAGCAATCTTTAAATTCGTTTCAAGACTGGTGGCTTGCGAGAGTACATTTTGTGAGAAAACACCCTTCTTCAAAAGAACGTTATAAGCTTTTGTGTACAGCTCATCTAGTGGTACCTTGCTTTCGGCACCGATATCTTTCTGTTCAATTTCGTGAGTAATATCCAGTCCTAGATTCAGTAGTATAAAGCATACGGAATAAGTGATGGTCTCAGGCAGGATACCCAATAGATTTCTTGATATAAATTCAGCTATAAATTGCTTAACAGGTTTGGCAAGTTGTTCATCATTGGAAATCATACCGTTGTTGACACCCTTCAAGGAGTTGCACATCTCTTGAGCGACACCGAAGAATTCAGATATGGTTTTGACACGTTTCAAAAAGAATATGTCTTCCAAAAGTCCTCTGACTTGGCTGTTAAAGATGTGCGGTGCAATATTCTTAGCTTCTTTCACATGGTCCAGTTTCTTCCATGATTTCGGTATATCCAGATTGCCCAAGGTATTGACTAGATTGTTGATTTCTTGATTTAGTTTTTCAAATAGGCCATTGAATCCTGTCAGAAGCATCTGTCCTTGTGTCAACGGTTCCGTCTGATTTTGGAAGAGTGACTGGAAGCGTTTCTTTGTAAAAGAGACTCTTTCCAATATATAGTCGTAATTAGCCTTTGAAAGAAAAAAGTTACAATTATAAATATGACAGATAAATTATACACGCTGATTTTTTTAACGTGTCCATTAGAAAATTTTCACTAAAGAATCGGGATAGAAATATAAAAATTTTAACCTGGCTATAATGAACATGGCCCAATTTAGTGAAAATAT
Organism: Crioceris asparagi; assembly: GCA_958507055.1. Classification (NCBI taxonomy): domain Eukaryota; kingdom Metazoa; phylum Arthropoda; class Insecta; order Coleoptera; family Chrysomelidae; genus Crioceris; species Crioceris asparagi. The sequence continues at coordinate 13,256,757 of OY293828.1, forward strand.
TTACAAAATGGTGGCACTTCCGGTTACACCGGATTGTACTAGCTTTGTTTTTTCAAATGGAAACCCTGTTTTTTATTAGATATTTGAATTCCGCACATTCAATTAAGTATGAAAAGCCCTAATTGTTATAACTTATCTGTCATTGTTTTTGACGTATGTCAGTTTTATTGAAAAAAAATCTCATTACAGATGTCTATTTAAAAATTCATATCTCTCTTATTGTAAACCCGAAAAGCAAATAAGTTGTTTTTGAACAGTAGCCCGAAGTAAAAGATCTATCTATCTATCGCGATTGTATTTTTTATGAATGACTAAGGGCCGACTGAATCCTTAATGGGAGATTAGTTAATTCTCCAATTTGTTAAGGCCATATCTCGATAACGGAATAAAAATTTTACATTTTTCAATAACTTCTACAACGTTAGTTACCATCTCTTTCGTTTTTATAAAGTAACTTTGAATTATATGTCCAACCAAAAAAATTATTAAATTTTTAATCTAGGATTAAAATTAATAATAGATTAAATTTGATTGTGAAATCGGCCCTATGTGACCTTGGAAGAAAAACAAGCGCTGTTACTGATACCACGTTTTAGCTATCAAATTAATAGTTTTGAGAGTTGAAGTACAAAACTTCTGTTGCAAAAATCCAAATGAATCAGTATCCAAACAATGTCATTTTCGATCTGTTTTCTATTTACGAAAGTGATAGAATAATGGAAAGAACATATCTTAAATTCAATGCCAAATATCCTGGGTTACCTCCAATGAAATTTTCAATCTTACGCCAAGGTTTATGCTTATTGGAACAAAAATCCACTCAACAGTAGGATTAAAATAATAGGTAACCGATGTTGAACAAAATAATCAAGTGAATGTTTTGTTTATTAATCTTTCTTAGGTTTGTTTCCGTTTCTCAAGGTGTTTAGATTTTGGAGAATTTTATGTCCCTAATAATATGAAAATATGAAAATTAAATTAAACATGAAACAACTGCAACTACTGTCAACTTTCTTTTTGTAGATGATCAATTTGATCCATTTTGAAATTATTGAAAAATGAGCAAGGTTTGATAAATGCCTACAAATCGTTTATTCATGAAACTAACTTACTGTAAGAACTCGATACTGACACATTTGGATTCATGTAACAGACGTTTTGTACTTTAACTTTCAAAACTATTAATTTTACAGCTAAAACGTGGTATCAGTAACAGCGATTTTTTACGTCCAAGGTCACTTAGTCATTCGTAAAAAAGAAAATTTTCAAAAATGTCGAATATCTTTTTTATTATTTGAAAAAAACATAACAGAGTGTAATAAACATTCCCCTAAAATTCAATCTGATGACGTTAGAAAAATAGGTATGTGCTATTAAGAAAAGTTGAGTTTTCTATTTTTTGTCATTGATTTTGTCTTTAATTTTTTTTTTGATTGTTAAACAAGACAATTTTGAGAATGATGAGCATACTGAAGGAAATTCCAACTTCGACCTACCGATCAAAAATAACTTTGCTTTTCCGGTTTACAATAGGAGAGATATGAAATTTTAAATAGACATCTGTTCTGGGATTTTTTTTCAGTAAAAATGACACGTCAAAAACTATGACAGATAAGTGATAAAAACTAGGGTTTTTCATACTTAATTAAATGTGCGGAATTCAAATATCTATTAAAAAACAGGTGTTCCCATTTGAATAAACAAAGTTAGTACAATTTCCGATGTAACCGAAAGTACCACCAATTTGTAGATATTTTCACTAAATTGGGCAACGTTGATTATAGCCAGTTTCAAATTTTCATATTTGTATGTAGATTTTTAATTGAAAATCTTCTAATAGGCAAGTTAAAAAAATCACCCTGTATAATATGAATACTTACATTGACCGTCATCTGCATCAGCACACAAGTCAACAACTTCTCTAGTTGTGATATCATCTCTGGAATAGAAACGCCAATATCCATGATGATCTTGTTCAAAGTGTATATCATCTGAATGACTGTCGGTTCCTCAGCTTGCATCTTCTTCATTGATTCCGGCATTATTATGGTGTGAAAGTTAAAGTTTAGGTCGTACAGTCCCTTGTATATGTTCGTTGCCGTCTTGATACCATTCATGATGTTGTAGAATTTATCATCGTAGTCCTGTCGAGTGGGCAGATTGCCGATAATCTCTACTGCTTTGGTGCTGTGTAGAAGAAGATCGTCCAAGAACCAATCACCGTCACGTGATGTTAATTTCAGCAGCCAATCGCCACTGCGCTGGGCTGCTATTTCTAAAGTGAGCAGGTTTCTGTTCAACAGAACCAATTCGCTGGCTATCACAAAGCTCATAGCACCCACAGCACCTTTCTCGCAATTCAGAAATGAACTAACTCCCGCTTTGGCATTGTTGTACAATTTTTCCAATGAGTTGTTAACATCTTTGGTTCTGATACTTGTCAACTCCTCGTATAATTTATTCACTTGCATCATATTCTCCTTGTACAGCCCCTCTAAGCTGTAAGCTACATTGACAACTTGGGGTTTATTGAGCAATTTCATTGAATCTAAAAAGTCACGTAATTTAACGAACACCACCTCACAACTTTCATAGTTTCTTTTCTCGAGCAGGTATTGTGCCCATTCAAGGTAGTAATTAACTCTGTGACTTTCCATATAAGTTTTTGGACATTGTGACAGCATATTAAAATAGTCTCTGTAGACTTGCAGGCACTTGACTACACTCACTTGCAGGTGCTGTGACAGCTGGTAGAGCTCCTGCTCAGATTGCTCGCACTGTACTATGACATCATCTTTACCTATAAGAAAAAACATGAGTGAGTATTATAAAATTTCTATTGGAATAAAATCATTTACTTACCAGCATTATGCAAAAATTCTTTGACTAGATCAAATATCTTCCCATTATCAGCCGTTTTATTATTCACTTCGGCAATTTCAGAGAGCCAGGACATGACCTCACCTCGCTCATAACAGTTCCACAACTCTAAATATGCCTCCTTATGGGCCAGTGAAGTCTTCACAAAGTCTTCAAGACTTTGTTGCGCAGATGCAACTGCTTCTCTCTTCCTTCTATGGGCATCAACTCTGGCAGGCAGACCAAGTACTGGATGTGCCGGATCAGATGTCAATGAATTGCTGTTGCTGCTGCTAGCTGCACCACCCCGAGCTTCAGCTTCTTTAACAAGAGCCAGCCGTTGATGAAGCTCTTGTAAGCGACCATCAGCTACAGAGGCTGCATTTAAAACATTTAGGTGTTGTTCCAAAGCTTGCACCAGTGACGGTATCTCGTTCAGTATCTCTTCCCTATTGGATATTTAAAAAAACATATTATGAGTTTAGATTTTTTTAGGAATATCTTACTTGTTCTCGTTCCATTCGACTCTCATTTCGGTGCATCTAACACCAAACATGGCGACTGTCACTTCACGTTCAAGATCTCGCTTGCTACGTTTGGCTCCTTCTGATGGTTCTTTGACACCGCCAAAGGCGGCTCCAGCTAGTACTTCTCCACCTACAGTCCAATCGATCAGAGGGTCATAGACAAATGCTTCTAGAAGTGTCAGTAGCGTTTCACGTCCTTTTCTCATTGTCTTTAGAACAGATTCAGATGCCAAACGGAAAATACCCTAGAATTAAGAAAAATACCTATGTACTTTTAAGATATATTGTGATCCCCAAAACAGTAATATAAGAGAACTAGTTTTAATTTTGAATTTATATCGGTTTTGCTGTATGAAATTAAATTTCCACGAGGTGGATTAATGCCTGTATAATAAAAACAATTATTATCAGTTCATTAACATCATGACATATACTGACGCAGAATATAATCAAACTGTTAGAAGTTGCTAATACTCAAACAATATACAAAGCTAAGAGAACAATAACAATATGATAAGGCAGATCTTATTTCAGGGTTATTCGTAGGTTCTAATCAGTTGGCTTAAATTAATTTCGTTATAGCAGTTGATATTCATACGTTTATTTATAGTATCTTCCTATTTCCGGTTTATAAAGCGGACAATAATATTTTAATTTCCGATTTGCTCAATGCAAACTGGTTGCTTTGTATTTTCATCTGGACTCTGATTCATGATGTCATCCTCAAAAGCGGAAATAATGAATGGTCAATGATTGTTGCCCACATCTGTATCAGTCATTTTACATTACATGCGAAATTTAGAGATTTGAGACTATAACAAAATGCCAAAAAATGTCCAAGTATTTGTTGGAACTCCATGTTATACATACTGAAGTCAAGCGTTATTTTTTGTGTTTAATAGTTTAAGAGTCTTTTTTTAAGAATATGAAAATATTTATTTTTACTTTATATTTGCTTTTTTTATATTTGCTATTTTTTATGCTTTGTTGATTTTCTATTGTTCAAAATAAATTAAATTTCCTAACATAGTTTTTTTTAATTTCGCCTTTCTGACCTAACAAGAGCTGTATTTTTTGAGATTGTGGAATCTCGAAGTGTAATTCTTGATCTCGTATCGAAAAAATAAAATTCAGTCTGGTCCCGATCTCGTCTTGAAATCGAGACGAGGCAAGAGCTCTCGAATTTAGAGAGTCTCGTGAAACCCTAACAATTATGCATCGAACAAAGCCCGTAAGTCGATATGATAATTGATTTCTGATATATTCGAAACGAAAATTAGCCAAGACCATCCTCCTAAAAACCATTTTATCTATACTGGGAAGTTAATATTTGGACAATGATTGCAAAGCATTAAAATTCATTTTGTGTGAATATTTTATTCTCAGTACTCGCATACCTAGAACTAAATCCTGAATCATTAAGCATCAAACATCGCTAATCATCTGTTATTTGTTATCACATACTCTACCATTTTTTTCGAAGACAACTAAAAACGATAGAAATTACTTATTATATTTATTACACTTGAATCGTTCCGATAAACAATATCAGAATAGGCCGGCGGTTTATTGGAAGCTTTAGGCCTTAGTCACTTATTTATCTACATACCTATATAATGTTTATTGACTCTTTGTTCACGTTGTCTCTAGCTCTATTTAGGGCGTTATAATTATATTCATATATGATCCCAAAAATTAATAATGGAATTTCATATATATATATATATATATATATATTCAGGGTGGGGCACCGCATACGACACTGTCTTTGTATAGGAAACCAAGCAATACAATTCAATTGATTTCAACTGGGTCGATAAAGAGTCTCCTCATGCATAATTTAAAATTATTTTGAGCTATACAGGGCGTTCCCAAAAAAAGATACATAATAATACCAAAGTTATAATTTTTCAAATGGATAGCCCTATTCATTTTTATATTTTTCTATACTAGAGCTCAATTAAATTACCTATCTTTAACCGTTTCAGAAATATTTGATATTCAAGTCAGTAATGAATTTTTAACTTCAGTATTTGATTCTGTTGCACGGATCAAGGTTGGAAACATAGAAAAACTGGAAAATTAATCAATTTTCTGCCTTCTTATACATCTAGACAGCTTCGATTCGAGTGTCATGCAATTTTTTTATACTTCTGGCAATTTTTGACTGTCATGATGATTGCCTTATGTCCATGAGTATACTACTCGAAAAGAAATACATAAAATCCGTTGAAAATAAAGAAACCAACGACAAATAGAAAAACAACCAACCAAGTATATATCACTAGGCTGAGCATTTCAAGAATATAAATTTTATCTCATCCATTCAATATTCAAATATATGTACATTCTAGTAGCTGCATGGAACTGATTTCCATCGATAAGATGATTTTTTGTTTGGATTATGGACCGATTGGGCGAAGCTACCAGGGTACAAACAAATGTATATTTCTCATTTGTAAGGATTTAGTTGAAGCGCCCCTCAGTATGAAAATTAAAATTATTAAAACAGCTACATTATTGCTTCTTACTTTTCTACCACTACCCAAAACAAAAGGATAGATATTATATAGAAGTGTATAAGTGTTATCGTATATAGGCGAAAACTATGCAGCTTCCGCACCCAAGCCCAAGTGACGGGGACTTCATCGTGAATACTACTACTACACGGGACACGGCTATCAGGCGCACAAAACTATACGTATCACATCTCCATTTCTGAAAGGGTATAAATTATGTTTCCGTTGTCTCCCGGGTATATTATACACTTGGGTGCCCAAACTACATTGGTTTTCGCCTCGAATTTAACAAAGGATGTACAATTCTATGTATGTAGTATCTATAGTCTTTGAGCAAGTAGCTATATAAAAGACCGTGCACACGGCGTATGTCAGAGCGTGTAAAGCACAAACAGTACATTTTACGGTTTGTGATACAGTTCCAGTCTGGATATAATGAGATTTATTTCACATTAGAAAAACCGCATGGATGGGCCGATATCCATTTGGGAGCTACCATTCTACAGATAGAAAGACACATGTTTTATCTGTCAAATGCATAAAACTCGTCGTTTAGCACCGTATTTACCAGTTTTCAATATCCAATCAATTAATACATATATAGCGATGTTATAGAATACAGGCCATAGAACGAAATGCTCTGCCAATTCAAATTTTGTCAGCGAAACGAGCCTCTTGAGATAAAAATAAAACTCTATGTGATTGTCTTGTACAAAATAATGTATCAACAGTCTCATGTGACAAAAATATATTATTACTGATGAGTCACCAGTGACATCCACCTGCAGAGTTATAAGTTCACTATTTTTATATCACCTATGTGTAGTTAATTATGTTTTCCCTATCCAATGTTCATTTAGTAGTTGAATCATATAATATATAATGTGTGTGATAGATTTGTAAACGAAAGATAATCAACATACTAGATTCCCATTTACGGTAAACAACAACGTGAGTATTTTTAGTCAGGGTGAGTGTGTGTATGTGAGTAGAAAAGTTAGGTAAATAAAAATATGTACACTCAGCTGCAAAAAACGCAACAAGCTATTATTTGATAAATGTCATAATTTTTTATTACAATTTTCATATTTTTTATCAAACTGCAGATAATTTCACCTTGCATATACAGTATACCTACAGTCTTTGGTTAAATTCTATATTTTGTTCATTATACAGGGGTGATAAGGTTGTTATGAACCGAACCCTAATTTTAAAACAATTTTTGTAGAATAATTTCTTAGCCAAATTCTTGTAATTTGTTTTTTCTACATTTCTTGTTTAATCAACAGTTTACTTCAAGAAAATGTATTTTCGAGTAGGCTTTTCGCGTTGTTGTCCTTCCGGAAGTTGGTATTAACAAAGTGGCCAGCATAATCGCCTGATCTCAACGCCATGTGTGGGACATGTTTGGTAGGCGAGTAAACATGGACGCGCACTGAATCGACTTAGACCAGTCGACCCGGAATATCAACATGAGCCGCGTCAAGTACAGAGTAGAGAAATTACATCGATATTTAAATATAGGGTGGAGCCATACAGCCAAAACTAAACAATATAATGTTGCATTTTTAAAATTTACAAGCTAAATTGTCAAGACATTAGGCAACAACGCGGAAAGCCACAAAAAATAACACTTTATAAACAACAGGCAACATGCAATATAATTGTTTTTGATTCTATGTTAAAGAATTCCGTTGTAGAATAGACCACAAACGTATTAGAAAATCAAAGTACTATAATTTATTGTAAAAAATGCGGTTTTAAATTGACTATTTCAATTCTCGCGCGAAAACGAACCTACAGTTCCGATGACATCACTCATGTCTGTCACATATTTCCTCCTTATAAGTTATGATAACAACTTGTTTGAGGTTATACTTGTGAGACGGTAAACATCATTTCGTTACGAAGTTAATTGACCGACGAACCCCAAACGGAGGAGGTATACAATTCGACTGTGTGCTTTTTTTTTTGGTTTGTGCGCGCCTTTCATATAGTAATCGTTGTCCGATTTTGATGATTTTTGATTCATTTGAAAGAGGAGCCTTGAGAAATGGTCCCATATTCATAAAAACGGGAATCCGACATCTCCTTCCTTCCGAAAACCGCCCCCGAAGGGGGTGGAGAGGCAAATTTTCTCGAAAATTGAAAATCTGCGTTGGTATAATTACAGATAGGACAATATCCGGAAACGTTTAAATTGAACATTTTTTCAAAAGAGTATAACGGTTTTCGACATAGAGACATTTTAAATTCTCAAATATACCTATTTTCGCCATGTGGAGAGGGCGATTTCTGTCGAAAATTGAAAATCTGTTTGCAGTAAATGAAACACATAATAACATATAATGAACATTTTTCCTTTAGGATTACGGTTTTCGAGTAAAATCGATGTTAAAATGGTAACAACTAAAATATTCAAGCGTATTTCCGCAGCGATGTTCTGAGATCTCAATAATAACAACTACAAGCAAGGAGTATACGTGGGTAATAGGATAAGTACTATCTTGATTGGTATTAGTGAACGTTCAACGATTTTCGTGACTAATGTTACCCTCAAAAGTGTGAAATAAATATTTTTTACAAAAAATTGGACCGACGTTATTAGTTGGTGCACTGAAAAGTATAAAATAATATTAATTCTATTGGTGCTGGTACTTGTGAAGTTGGTACCAAAAGTTATCAATCTACCTGCAACTGCACAACTTCAAAAGTAACAGCACCAATAGAATTAATATTATTTTATACTTTTCAGAGCACCAACTAATAGCGTCGGTCCATTTTTTTGTAAAAAATATTTATTGTATTTTATGATCAAATTTTCGACGTAATTCGCCAACTATAAAATATGAATAAGAACTCTGTTATGTATATTGTCTCAAACAAGTTCAATAAGTAGGTGGGTAACTATTTGCGTACAAGCTTAGATTCTCTAGCACTCTAGCCTAAGCGTACAAGCATAACAAGAATATTTGCCGACTTATATCAAACTGATCTTCACAGCATTGAACAGTCTTTGGAGAATAATTGTCATCTCTTTTTGCAGCTTGAAATCAGTTTTTTCTCAGATTCGGCTCAGAAAGTCCAGTTAAAAACAATTTATTTGGAGACTTTGCTGACGTAGATGGACACAATGGCACAAAACATGAATCAACACGGCTTTTTATAAGAAAGAACATTAGTAGCATTATTATGACTACCTGTTGTTGTTGATGGATGACTCTAAAATGGATGCATTCTAAATACTTTAAAGTTTCTTTCTGTACTTATACAAAAATGATAATACAATACTTATGAAAGCTAGCGGCGCACAAATATGAGTAACAGTGACAGACATGAGTGACGTCATCGGAACGGTAGCTCTGTTAGTTTAAAATCGCATTTTCTGCAATAAATTTAAATATTTAATGTTTTTAATATACTTGTGGTCTATTCTATATGTAATTCTTTAAAATGAAAGCGAAAATGAAAATACTGCATGTTGCCCCCATTGCTGACAAGTTTATCTCGCTAAAAAATGAAACAATGCACTTAAGGACATGAATCTGAAAAATAAAAGGTAGGAAAGGTATAGTTTTTAACTAAAATTGTTATCTTCAAAGAATTTGACCACGAAATTGTTTAAAAAGCTGTTTGGAAATTAATGTTAAAAAATAATAATTATTAACTTGTTGCGTTTTTTTGCACCCGAGTGTATATGACAGTATCGCGGTCTTTTCTCTGTTGATGGGAGACGCGTGGTTATTGCATGCATGTTGTATTATTATTTGATGTTATTTGTAATTATGAGAACACACGATAAGAACTACCCCGAATAAATCAATCAATTCTATAATATAGTAGATAAGTAAGTGTGTTGTAGCGCCATGCCAAATAGATGAATAAATCATAAATAATGTATTTCGATTGACTATAAATAATCATTCTATGTAGGTGTATTCAAAGTTATAGAGAACAGTATGAAGATGTCACAGAATTTGATGAAAAATTAATCAGCCTATTGCTGCAAAATTATGCATCGATCAAGAACAATTCGACTTAGATGTCATTTTTGGTTCTCAATGATTGTGCCCAACACACCATTACAAAAAGTAGAGAAAAACAACAAAATCAACAACCTATGATAATTATCAATATTTTCTGCAGAAAATATTTTTTACAAAAAATTGGACCGACTTTATCAGTTGTTGCACTGAAAAATAATAATAACAATAATAATCTTTATTCAGGTTAACATACAAATCTTGATTAAAAAATAGTATGCTAATAGATTGTCTGACTTAATAAAGTCCAACAATCCCCTACCGAGATGCAAATAGCATCTGTGTGTAGACCTGAACTTAATAATGTATTAAAATCTACAAGCTTAACATAATCTAAATATACATATTAATATACAATAAATAAACAAATAATAAAATTAAAATGCAACAAAACTATAAATACAACTACAAATGTAAAGAAAGACACATGATATAGGAAGTATTAAATATTAAAACAGATTTTTTAAGTAACATAACAATATCTATGTATATTATAACTTCAAATTATTTAAAATCCAACTCTTAATATGAAATTTAATACGCCCTCTAGAGAAGTTTAATTTTTTTAGATTGTTATCTAATCTATTGTAGACAAGTTTGGATCGATATAAACTAGTTTTTTGACCAATATTTAATTTAGTTTTACTTACTGTAAGCGATTTGTGTCTAGAAAATAAACATGCTTCAGCAATAGTATACTCTTCCCGTAGATTACAATAATTATTTATTAGTGCTTCCAAAATATATTTTTGATTGATGTTCAGCAATCGTGTCTCACTAAAAAGGTTGTGTTGTTTACCAAAAGTTAAAATTTTGATAGCACGCTTTTGTATTCTTACTATCGGCCCTAATGTATTTGAATAAGCTGAACCCCAACAAATAATTCCATAAAATAGGACGCTACAGAACAAAGCATGGTATAATTTTAATAAATCATTTTTTTCAAGAATATATCTCATTTTATAGAAAACAAAAAGAAGGTATCTTACTTTTTTAACAATACTAAAAATATTTTTCTTCCAATTCCAATTTTCATCTAGTATAACACCAAGGTATTTAACTTCATTTACCCTTTTTATTTTATCACATCCACAGTTTAAGTTATTATAACAAACATCATCATGTATTGTGAGTCCGTCTGTAACAGGGAGCTTATCCGCATATAGAGACACATATAAAACACTGGATTTTGACATATTTAAAGACACTTTGTGATAATTAAACCATTTCCTTATAATTTTTAAAGAATGTTTGGCATTGGCTGTAACTTCATCCCAACTCTCACCACTACAAATAATGACTGTGTCATCCGCAAAAGATACAATAACACCCGGTAAATTAAGATTCAATAACCCATTAATATAGGCATTAAATAATAATGGACCCAAAATTGAACCTTGAGGGACTCCACAAGTAACTAAGCTGTAAGAACTTTTAATACCATTAATGAGAACACACTGAAATCTATTTGATAGATAGTTACGCATCAAATCATTAACAATCCCTCTTATACAAAATAATATTAAATCTATTGGTGCTGGTTCTTTTGGAGTTGATGCCTACAACAACAAACTACAACGGCACAACTTCAAAATTGCCCGCATCAATAGAGAATTATTATTAAATATTATATTATTTATATATATGAAACTCATATTTCAGACTGTAGCGCGGAAACGTATGATTATTTTTTAAAATGTCCAATTTAAACATTTCCGAATATGGAATTTTCATTAATTCTGTCGTCTCGGATTTTCAATTTTCGAGAGAAATTGCCCCCTCCACCCCCTTTGTGGGCGGTTTTTGGAGGGAAGGAGATTTTGGATTAGATTTTTCTCAATATGGGACCATTTCTCAACTCTCCTCTTTCAAATGAAACAAAAATCGTCTAAATCGGAGTACGTTTACTATGTAAAATGCGCGAACAGCAATAAAAAAAAACAACCGAATTTTATACCTTCTCCTTTTTTTTGAAGTTCGTCAAAAAATGGACCGACGTTATTATTTGGTGCACTGAAAAATGCGAAATAATATTAATTAGTAGACTTTTGGAACCAACTCTTAACGTAGATACCAGCACCAATAGAATTAATATTATTTTGTGTTTTTCAGTGTACCAACTAATAAATTCGGTCAATTTTTTTTGTAAAAAATATTTATCTTCTATAGATATAACAAAAACCGAATTAATGAATTTCATGAAATTCAACATAAAATAATGTTACCGTAATACCCTTGCAGGATAGTTTACACATATAGTGGATTAGAATTTGAAGCTCGTTTTTTTTGTCAAGACCTCTTTTTGAAATTTGAAGAATAAATAAAAGAACATAATATACAAATAGATATAATATATTTACATTTGCAAATACGCAAATTCCTGGGAAAGATTTAATAATAGATACATCCGGAACCCGTTGAAGAATAATAATTGTGCCGTTTGTATTTTTATATCAACAGTACTTTATTAAATTAATGGGTCCGATGATACTTATAGAAGCTGACGCTCTAAATAGATTTATCGGCAAATAAATGGTATTGAAGTTGAAGATAGCACAACTGGAGAGACATATATGTGGTGCACTTAAAATTATTATAGAACTCAAAAAAATGCGGCGTCGGGTTTATACTTTGAAGCTGTCTGTACCTACATAATATAAAGTGAGATTTTCTATTTCGAATTCAATGCAAAACATGCATTAGTGAAAACACATAACATACGACTGCTGCAATAACTTTTTATTCATCACTTGCAAGATTTGGAACTCTTTAAAGGGTGATTTTCATAACTCTATACAAGGTGTACTGGAAAAACATTGGCAGGTTTAATAGTTTTTCCAAGAATAAGTAGAGTTTCTTTAATAAACCTATGTCTTGGCGCCATCCATTTTTGAGATACAGAGGGTTAAAGTTAAAAATCCAAAAATGAATATTGGCTATAACCGCGATATAAGTCAGTATTTTTAAATAAAATTTGCAAGGCTGTTTTATTAACTCAAATGGCATAATTTTGTAAAAAAAAATCCTTTCAGTAAATACAGACAGTGACATACTGCCTAATTATGACATCCCTGGATAAACCATAGTTTTAGCTGTATTGATTGATTCAATAAAGATTTACAATTATTAAATCACGTTTCCATAAAAGGAGCAGTTCTTAAGATATCCGCACTGGAAGAAACGGTTTCATCGAAATGAGGAATTAAAATGCATGAATAAAATAAAACCTTCATGTTAATATGGTAGTGCACGGGGAGAGTAAAGGGGTTCTTCGATCACACAGTAAGCCACTAGCTGAATTTATTTGAAGTTTTTTTTACAAAAAAGAGTAATTTTGAGTCAATAAAAAAATACTGAGTATTGTAGAATTTGTAGCCAATATTTTCATTATTGGATTTTGAAATTCATATCTTGAAAATGGGGAAGACTTTATTACTTTTAGAGTTTGTTAAGAAAACATGGATGAAATATATCACAGAACTAGTTTTTGGCGATGAAATCAAATCCAAAACATTTTCATTGTTCTGGCTAGTTTACAAAATACCAATATTGTTATTGTATCTATTTCTTTTTTCGGAGGGCTGACCCCTGTCAGAATGTTTCTGTTTTGATTGATAATACGCGTCAATATAATGTTTCTATATGTAATAAAAATAAAGATTTCTGTGATGCGTCAGAGTGAACAACAATCGTATACAAAATAAAGTATGACCAAACCAAGTCAACAAGAACAAATAGAATTTTTGAAAATAAATTCTAAATAGTTTTTATTAGGCATTTAAGATTTGAACCGTAGCGATGAGTACAACTGCTATCTCCCCTTTTCTTGATTTGAACTATACTTATATTTGTTTGCCAGCTATTCCATAACAAATTACAGTTTATCTACCACAATACAAAATTAATCGTGTAAAGTGTAAACAAAGGTAAGGTGTTTCATGGCCGTGCGTAATTCCAGTGTCGTCCGACATTGCCGTTCCGTGTTGAAGAAATAATTTGATCTTGCTTGAATCAGATAATATAATTAATCATTATTAGATCACATCTGTATCAGGTTAACAGGCGGCGAGATGCCTCCGATCTAAATACGAATTCGAAATTTCAAGTCTCTAAACCGTATGGGGCCCATACGAACTCACAACCCCTATTATATTGAACTGTAACTGTGAAAACTGGTTAGAATAGTTTGGAAGTCTTCTTTAAGTGTCATACCCACACTCAAGCTTAGTCGACTTCTATGCCTTGAAAATCACAGAAAAGAGGAGCTACACTTTAACGTGGATTCCAAACCATGGATATGTCCTACGAAAGATCTTAGACTAATCCTTCCAGATAAGCTGTACTAGGGACATATACCTGGTTTTCCCTTGCGAGAGGAGGAGTATGCAAAACGACTGCCAGGAATTCGAACGCGCGCACTCAGCTCATCCCTGGTCACTAGTTCAACATCTCGCCATAATCTGAGCTGCTTTATTTCGGTGATCGAAATCAGCCATCGTTTTTATTAGGCATCAAAATTTTTAAAGAAAAAGCTGCCAAAGTGTAGGTACATTAATTGTTTTTTACCATTTCACTTGATTTGAAAATAGATAGAAAACTCATACTCAAAGAATATTACTGACGTATGACATACTAGTTCACTTGATATAACGAATAAGTAGATCTGTCTTCAACATGTAGATAAAGCTTAGTGGTTTGGCGGTTTCCATGCCCATGCGTAGTTCCAGTAACCCAACCCATAGGTAACTGTTCTCTGCATAAATGTATATGAGTCTCTATTGTTCCAATAAATATTTCTCATATGGATAATATTAATTAATCTTTATTGGATCAGTAACTTGACAGGTATCAATACGAAAGCCGACCAACCTTCTCCACTTAACCGAAAGTAATAAAAATCTACTTATTTAAAAATCATTTACCTACCTATCTATAATAAATATTATAAAGAAGTAAAATTGGGTAGTTTGTATGTAGGGGGTAATCTCAAGAAGTAATGATCCGATTTTAAAAATCCATTCACGGATAGATGGCGGATAAGGTTTTTATCCCTCGATGTATGTAAAATGAGTGTTCTAAATTTATTTGTGTGTTTATTTATGAACCGATTTTGATTAGTTTTTTTTATAATTCGGAAAAAGGCTGTTTTGATAATTTTATATGATTAAATTTCTCTAACGCATTCCCAGTGTTCTTAACATCGACGGTTCCTTCAATTCCTTTTTTTTTAATACTCATAACTCTTGTCATATATAATTTGCGGCCCTGTGAAGCGGGTAAGCACGTGTCTAGTTTATTTTTTTTTGTCTTTCAGCTATACTAAAAACTAAACTTTATCGTGTAAAATTATCCATAAAAACAATCTAAATTTGCTTTTAATTACTGTAATTTGATGTTAAATTTAAGTATAAATTATGTGAACTCTTGATTGCTCTATCGGTTGGACATACAACTGCTTTCAAACGAACAATTTATTTTTTTATGAAAAAACTGAACCTTATTGGATAAAATAATGTTAAATCATTTCCCGATTCCGATTGTCTTTCTAAGTTTGGAAAAAATATTATATAATACATTCAAATGTCACTATTTTCAACTATAGACATTTTCATCTTTTGTCACTCAATGCACGTTTCAGGTGTAAGCATAAAAATCCCCAATGAATTCCTTAATTGGAATCAATTAATACTTCATTAACTGAAGATAGCTGTTTATAAGACATTTTCATTACCAAAGGCGTAGCTCCTTTTCCATTTACGAGACGAATTGATTTGTTAGGGAATAAGTTCGAATAGGTAAAGGGATTCATAAAAGTATTGATGGCCATATTGTTTTTAACGTTGATGCATCTTAATTATTGATTGTGTTTATGTTTTTAATATGTTGTTGTTTTTTGAATATGAGTATATAATACAGTTTAACAGAATGGAGAGGGGATTATTAATTCTCAGGAGCTACAATTCATCGCCGTTCCAATAAACACTATATGAAATTACTTTTCATGAAAAGTGAAGATTTGAGAAAAAAATACAATTCCGCCGATAAAAAACCCGCGATATTAGGCGTAGTCGTTTTTCAATTTTCAGGCTACATAAAAAAGACATAGGTATAAATTGGTAAACAAACAAGACCCTGAAATGATACACAAATTTTAGAGAATATAGAATTTCAAAGCGAAGAAGATATATTGTAAACCTTATATTTTAATTATCGGATGAATTACGAATAGTGATTTAATGAAAAAAAAAAGGTTTTCTTCTTAGATATGGAAAGATAATGAAAAATTGAATATCGTGTAAACATTTGGGAAAAGTACAACAAATAATATGTTTTTTTTTGATATTTGATATATATCAAAAGTATATACTTCTAAATGAATGAGAATAATTTTATAAGCAATGATGCTATGGTCCGACATTATTGAAAAAAAAAACGAATGAATAACTTATAATTACATCATAAAGAAAATCAACATAGTAACCCAAAAATTCCCTCAGAACGGACCCTAGTTATCAACATGAACATGAAAAATATTTTTTACAAAAAATTGGACCGACGTTATTAGTTGATGCACTGAAAAGTATAAAATAATATTACTTCTATTGGTGATAGTACTTTTGAAGTTGTGCAGTTGCAGTTAGATTGATAACTTTTGGCACCAACTTCACAAGTACCATCACCAATAGAAGTAATATTATTTTATACTTTTCAGTGCATCAACTAATAACGTCGGTCCAATTTTTTGTAAAAAATATTTATTTCACACTTTTCAGTGTAACATTAGTACCGAAAATCATTGAACGTTCACTGTAACATATCAATGAAGATAGTACTAGTCCTATTACCCACGTATATTCCTTGCTTGTAGTTGTTATTATTGAGATCTCAGAACACCGCTGCGGAAATACGCTTGAATATTTTAGTTGTTACCATGTTAACACCGATTTAACTCGAAAACCGTAACTCTAAGGAAAAAATGTTCATTATAAATGTTGCTACAAATAATTGTATCGAAAAATTTTCAATTTTCGAAAGAAATTGTCCTCTCCACATGGCAAAAATACATATTTAACATGCGTCTATCTCGAAAACCGTAACACTTTTGAAAAAATGTTCAATTTAAACGTTTCCGGATCTTGTCCTATCTTTAATTATACCAACCCAGATTTTTGATTTTCGAGAAAATTCGCCCCCACCACCCCTTCGGGGGCGGTTTTCGGAGGGAAGTAGATTTCGGATTTGCGTTTTTATGAATATGGGACCATTTCTCAATCCCCTTCTTTCAAATGAATCCAAAATCATCAAAAACGGAGTTCGTTTACTATATAAAAGGCGCGCACGAACCAAAAAAAAATAAAATGAAGCAGACAGTCGAATTGTATACCTCCTCCGTTCGGGGTTCGTCGGTCAAAAATTGGAGTATATCCACAACAAAAAGTTCTCTAATAAGAACTCATGGTCATGGTGAACATGAAATAGTTTGCTAGCTAAATACATATAGCAGCAGTGACTTAAGACTTTAGACTGGCGATTTGTTGCACATTGGAATCCTGTAAAAAATCACCTTACATACAATAAGAAAATTATCAGAGATATATTTAGATTTATCTTCTCCGTGTACCACAACCTTATCTACAGAGAAATGAGAACGAATGTCGTTTCAGGAACATTTATAAAAATGTTGCAGTAAGGTTATTTTTATTGATAATACGTTGTAAATTTGAATAATAATAAAGGAAACCTACAACTACATATTTTGAGAAATATTTGCTGATATTGAGCTAATAAAAGCTATGAAGATTTAGAAATCG
The DNA here is from genome assembly GCA_958507055.1 of Crioceris asparagi. NCBI lineage: Eukaryota > Metazoa > Arthropoda > Insecta > Coleoptera > Chrysomelidae > Crioceris > Crioceris asparagi. The sequence continues at coordinate 13,274,516 of OY293828.1, forward strand.
GTACAAATTAATGTATTCGTAAAATATACAAAATAAAAATGCTGCGAGGTGCAAATCGTACTCTCACACGAAGGGTTCCGTAACATCGTAAAAGCAAAATTCCACTGTCTACCTATTACTGTTCATGAGACACAGACGCCTGACATACGGATGGATGGACTTAGTGTTTGCTGTTTTAGAGAATCATGAGATAGAGCCCACTGACAGACGGACGAACGGATAGCCAAGTCTCAGTAATATGGTCCCGTTTTCAAAAATTTGGTACGAAATCCTATAAATACATTTATCTGAATTGACCTAGTGTGTTGATTAATTCTTCCTTATCACTGAAAAATTAAAATGTAGAAAGTATGAGTAAAATTCATACCCCACAGGGGGTTATGAACATTTATGTTACGGTACATATAGTATTGTAAAAACAATGACTTTACAGAATAAATCATCAGCTATGAATGAATATCAACTTTAATTGCATAATTTTCCATAAATAAGGAGGTTAATCTCAAAAACTTTTCTTTTATTATATTTTGTTTTATTCTATAAAATAAATTATATAAAATTGAGAAACAAGAAGATATTTCATTTTTCCTGCAGAGAACAAAAAATATTGAACGGACACTGGTGACACCCTTTTAGGAACGGAGCCCTAAAAATCCAGCCTACAGAAAGTTCGAATAGAACTTTTACTCTGAGTTCCGTATCGCAGTAATTATGTTATTCAAATACGTAAAAAAAATCTGCGTAACCCCATCTGCTACTTTCGCTAAATAACTGTCACTTAGAACACATATTTTTGAATGTCAACAGAATAAATATTTTTTACAAAAAATTGGACCGACTTTATTAGTTGGTGCACTGAAAAGTATAAAATAATATTAATTCTATTGGTGCTGTTACTTTTGAAGTTGTGCAGTTGCAGATAGATTGGTAACTTTTGGCACCAACTTCACAAGTACCAGCCCCAATAGAATTAATATTATTTTATACTTTTCAGTGCACCAACTAATAAAGTCGGTCCAATTTTTTGTAAAAAATATTTATTTCACACTTTTGAGTGTAACAGTAGTCACCAAAATCCATACCAAATACCAATGAAGATAGTACTTATTCTATTACCCACGTATATTCCTTGCTTGTAGTTGTTATTATTGAGATCTCAGAACATCGCTGCGGAAATACGCTTGAATATTTTAGTTGTTACCATTTTAACACCGATTTTACTCGAAAACCGTAACTCTAAGGGAAAAATGTTCAATATAAATGTTGCTACAAATAATTATGTCTTTCATGTACTGCAAACAGATTTTCAATTTTCGACAGAAATCGCCCTCTCCACATAGCGAAAATAGGTATATTTGAGAATTTAAAATGTCTCTATGTCGAAAACCGTTACTCTTTTGAAAAAATGTTCCATTTAAACGTTTCCGGATATTGTCCTATCTGTAATTATATCAACGCAGATTTTCAATTTTCGACAAAATTTGCCCCCTCCACCCCCTTCGGGGCGGTTTTCGGAGGGAAGGCGATGTCGGATTCCCATTTTTATGAATATGGGACCATTTCTCAATCCTCCTCTTTCAAATGAATCAAAAATCATCAAAATCGGAGTACGTTTACTATATGAAAGGCGCGCATAAACCAAAAAAAAAAAAAAAAAAAAAAAAAAAAAAGCACACAATCGAATTGTATACCTCCTCCTTTTGGGAAGTCGGTCAAAAATACGAAATATATGACTTTCAAGAAATACCAGCGGTTAACCGAAAAATTCACAAGTTTCACTATAATAGACTGCTGAACGCACCGAATATTTCCGATCGTACCTTAACAAATTACAACTGTATATAACATAAAATTGCTACGGTTTTAAACATGATTAATTAAAATTTTTTTTTTAAACGTTTCCAAAAATGTTCTTTTCTTCAATTTTGCCGTCTCAAATTTTCGATTTTCGATAAAAGTTGCTCCCCCACTCCTTTTGGAGGAAATTTTTGGAGAGAAAAACATGTTGAATTTTATTGTCACTCCTCTTTCCATTATTCATCAAAATTGGAGCACGTTTACTATATGAAACGTGGCTTCATCTAAACATTAAAAAAAGCATACATCCGATTGAATTGTATATTTCCGTCTTCTGCGCGAAGTAAGTCAAAAAAAAGAAGTTTTCCATGAGATAATGTATCAGCCGTAGGTAGGCAAGACTTTTGTTATGTAAATTTTTGAGTGCCTCATACAAAAAAAATGGGTACTAGTTATTTATTTTGTTTCACAATTTTGCGTAATCTTAGGTATCTTGTTTCTAGATAGTATAATACTTTTCACAAAAACTTTATTAGTTTGGTGCACTGAAAACTACAAAAAACAAAGTTGTGCAGTTATAGGTAAATGGAATACTTTTGGCACCAACTTCAAAAGTATCTGCAGCACCAGTGTAATTAATATTATGATGTATTTTTTAGTGTACCTACTAATAAAGTCGATTCAATTTAATTTAATTTAAAAACTGGACCGAATTTATTTGTTGCTGCAATGAAAATTACAAAATAATATCAATTCATTGGTACTGGTGATTCTCAAATAATGTAATAATTTTCATTAAACAGAAGACTCTTGGCACCAACTTCACAAGTACCCGCACCAATAGAATTAATAATATTTTGTAATTTTTCAGGGCAGCAACAAATAAAGTCATTTCACAATTTTTTGTGCATCATTAGTCATAAAAATAGCTGAACGTTCACTATATTCACTATACTAAAGAAGATGTACTCATCCTATTACCCATGTATATTCTTTGTTGATACTTATTATTCAGAGATCTCAGAATATCGCTTTACCACTGCTGTAAATCGGAAATCGTATTTTTTTCAAAAGTCCAATATAAATGTTGTTGGATATGGTCTCTTCTTTGATTTGGCCGTCTAAAATGTTCTATTTTCGAAAAAGATTACCTCTTCCACATGGAATCACACATATTCCAGATTTTACTATTGTTGTAACTCAGAAATCGTTTTTTTTTCTTCTAAATGTTGCTGGATATGGACTTTTCTTAGATACTGGATTGTTTATAAAGATGAAAATGGGACCATTTCTCAACCAAAGATTAGCTCTCAACCCTCTTCTTTTAAATAATAAAAAAACACACAGTTGAATTGTATACCTTCTCCGTTTGGGTCGTCGGTCAAAAATACGCGCCTCTTGGTGGTATTCATTTCAGTTACAATTTTTTCTAGAAATTACATGCTCTACAGATAGGTTTTAGAAAATGTCCATTTTCAGCAAAACAAATCTACCATTCCAAAGACATTTTGGAAAAGATAACTTTCATGAAACCCACCCCCCCCTCAAAATTTGAATATCGACCATCTCTTAGCAGTTACCTTTCATATGAAAGAAGAATTATTATCAAAATCGATTCTACAACTGCACACATCTATCTAGAGATTTTGAAAATGTAATAACGTAAGTGGTAAGTGATCAGTGATCTAATCAGCGAAATACAACATAAACATGCTGCACATGACCGGTAATAATAATAATAATTGTTGTTAGCACTGACGGTGGCATAGGTAGGTGTATACCAGTATAATAGTATAATGTTCCGTACAACTAGACCGCAGACTTCTCGATATCGTCGATGATTTTCATCCGGCACTCCGGCTTTTCAGTTGACTGCCGTAAACAACACCGGACGCAACGTCGTTAATAACGTGATGCGATAGCGATAGTTTTCCGAAAAAAATAATCCTATCAACATCAATCTTCAATCAAAATCACCGATAAGCGCTTTCAGTGTGTGTTTGTGTGTATAATATGTCCTCTGTGTAGTGTGATATTGGTTGCAAGATAAACAAAATTATGAAGCGGTAGTCTCTAAAACAATAATTTGTTAGGTACATTAACTGAATATGTTTTGCATAATTTGACAATGTAACAGTGGTGGTTATGCCGAATGGAATTATAATTTCGATGTAAGTGCACTAGTGGAAGAAATTAACAGGCATCGTTATTTTTTCGAGACATCTAAGACCGACCAAAAGCTGCATAAGAAATTGAAGAAGTTTCAAAAAATGTCTATGTGTGGGCTTATAAAGAAGTAAGATTTGATCTTTTCAAAATTCTTAACCTATAGCATATCAGAAATTTATATATAGTTTTTGTCTAGTATAAACAGAATACTGTTTTTTGTACGGTTTATTTTTTCACCTTTCTGAAAATATTTCTTATTTCTTCAATATGATCTTTGCCAAAAATGTATTTTTGAAAATATATACTTAAATCCTGTACGAAAATATATGTTACTGAAATTACTTTCCTTGTTCATATTACTTTTTTAGAACAGTTTCAACTAGCTAATCGTTAAGTACAAGTTGTGAAAAAAGTTATGGAATGAGTATAAATCCAAGAGCTAAAGGAGATAAATATATTTTTACCAAATTATGACCCAATTAATTTCATGGTGCACTGAAAATTATAAAATAATATTCTATTGATAGTAGTAACTTTGGAATAGTGCAGTTTTAGGCAGATGGAACACTTTTGGCACCATCTTAAAAAGTACCATTACCAATAAAATTAATATTAATTTGTATATTATAAAAAACGTAATCCGATTTTGATGATATTTGATTCATTTGAAAGAGGAGACTTGAGAAACGGTCCCATATTCATAAAAACTCAAATCCGAAATATCCTTCCCTCCAAACCGAACACGAAGTGGGTGGAGGGGCCAATTTCTCTCAAAAATCCAAAATCTGAGACGGCAGAATGGTAAATGGTAAAGTCTGAAATATGCGTATTTCCACCGCTATATTTTGATATCTCTGAATAATAACAAGTACAAGCTAAGAATATAAGAGGGAATAGGATAAGTACTGTCTTCTTTTGTATTATCTAGTGAACGTTCAATTTTCATAACTAATGTTAGATACACTCAAAACTGTAAAATAAATATTTTTTACAAAAAGTTGGACCGACTTTATTTGTTAGTCCACTGAAAAAATCAAAATAATATTAATTCTATTGGTGCTGCTACTTGTGATGTTGGTGCCAAAAGTTCCATTTAACTTCAAACTTACCAATACCAATATAATCTATATTATTTTGTATTTTTCAGTGCACCAACAAATAAAGTCGGTCCAATTTTTCCTGAAAAAATATTTATTCAGTTCATCATATTATAACTAATTCGGTCCTAGTTTTGGCAAAAAAATAATATTTTGATCACATTTTTCAGAAATTAGAAATTATCTTTGCTTCAATTCTGCCAGATAAAATTTTAAATTTTCGAACAATATTACCCCCTCCATCTCTTATGAGAATGTTTTTGGGAGGAACTCTCAGTACTGCTCTTTCCACAATGAAAAAGAAGCATCAGAACTGGTGCACGTCTACTATGAAAAACCGCGCGAACATACATACAATTAAGCAAACATACATTCTTATTGTACCCCTCCTTCGTTTAGAAAGTCTGTCAGAAATAGAATGCATATTTATGAATAATTTCATATAATCATCTCTGCAAGGGGAATTGCTACCAATTATTGCTAACTTGCAAAATAACACAGAACATTAATATGAATAAATAATATCTAAAATAGTTCATATAATTAGGTAAATGTTATCTCTAGCATGCTTTAATTGATAAAAACGAAGTATATTCGTGTACCTACCACATAGTAAATAAACATTTGTATAAATATTACAACTAAGTACATTCATCTAAATAAAATATACTTATAGTGCACTCTCGTATTACACTCAAAAAACATCTGCAAAATATTAATCATATTTTTCATTTCATTCCATGATAAAATCCTAATAATAAAGCGAGGTCATTTTTCAGACAACCTATACTTTTTTTATTTTTGTTCATATCAATTTTCTATACAGAAGGTCAATATATATAGACAAATGTTTGAAAATGGCAAATTTGCAAAAGTCAGCTATTAAACAAATAATGCCAAATGATTTTTTGGTTAAAATAATTATGTCGATGAATGTATATAACAATTTCCATACGTATATAATGCGGAAATCATAACAGAATTTCCCAATATGTCCATATAATTATAATCAAATTAAAAATAAGTTAACAATTCCGGATATCTTCGCATTGCAGACTAAATGATATAGAAAGAACCAGATTAGAATAACGTTAATATTTTAAACAAGGCTATCATCTATAAAAAAAATACACAAGACCAACAAAAATCTCTCAAATTAACTAACATACCTATATATCAAATGAAGGTTGTTACACCCATTGAAAAACGTTAAGTTTCGTTGCCATCAGCACAATAATATAGATGACAGAATAATTATTCCATTTAATTATTTACATTCTGCACTATCTAACTATCTGTTCTTTTCTAGTCTTCCGCATTGTATTATCCTTGGATGGAAAGGTTAACAGCAGATGCCGTATCATGAGGGTTGTCTATTTCATTATTAAAATATATCTCCATAGTTCGATGTACTTTCATAGGAACATTCAATTTCCTTATTTAAAAAAAAAATGAAGCCGGAAACGGATCAGATAACATATACGAAATATCAAGATCTGAAATATAATTTCTAGTTACCAAATAAAATTATGATTTGGGCCTATTCTAATTTGCCTATAATACTTTGGTAAAAAACTTCCATCCTTTCTAAAATTTATTCCGTCAACTATGAGTCAATTGTTAATTTATCTTCTATCCGGTTTTCCCAAGTAAAAAGCATACAACTGTTTGTATAATTAATTTATATTTTTGTTCGCGCGTTTTTTTGATTTCGATGATGCATTATTAATTAAAAAGGGGAGTGCTGAGAGAAGGTCCCATATTGATTGAACTTTTTCTAATATTGACCATCCAAAGGGTGTGTTTTTGGTTGAAAATGAAACGTTTTTTTCTGGTGAGATAATGTAAAGATTATTTCCAGCAACAATCGAAGGGTTTCATAGTTAAAGCAATAGGAAAGTACAAGATCGTTGCCGCTATATTTCGAAATCACTGTTTCCTTAACAATCAATATTTTGATGACTCAACCACTCAAAAATGTAAAATAAATTTGCACTGAAAAATACTAAATAATATCAATCTTATAAGTAGGTATTGGTGCTTTTGAAATTGGTGCCAAAAGTTTTCTATTTACCTGTAAATGCACTTTGACATAACCAGTTGGTACTAAAATGATTATTTTTCTACTCTGTATTTTCTGTATAAACGTATAATCAAATACTACATGAAATATTATTTAGCAATATTTTCTTGCAGATGTACTTAAAGAATCCACTATTGAAGAAATCATGTTAACATCCAACTCAATTTATGATATCGAAGAACACAACATGGACTCCTGCTCATATTGTGGCACACCTTTGTGGATGTTTGTGAGTATTGCAACAGCAACACTTACCATCCTTGGAAATGTCTTCACTATTGCTGCCATTCTGCTTAGCAAAAGACTGTCCTCCTTAATGTCTAACTACTTTATATTCAGGTAAATAAACACAAGTAAACTCATAGCATAGAAAAATCTGTATGGTCTCTTTCTAGTTTGGCGGTTAGCGACTTTTTCGTCGGTTGCTTCATACCCTATCACATGCTATTCTACATTATCGATGATTTTGGTCAAGATAAATCGAACTGCCTTCTACGTTTTGTTCTTACATCTTTTGCCTGCTCCAGTTCAGTGTGCAATCTACTCTTCATAGCACTGGATCGGTATATGGCTGTGGTGTATCCTTTACATTACACCAGATACATGACTAGGAAAACAGCCCTCATCCTCATAGCTATCGGGTGCGTATATAATATGACTAAAGAAACATTTTGTTTGGTTGATTCTTTCATCGTCAATATAAAAGTTTTCTGTTTCATCAAAGATGGACCGTAGCAACGACAGTTGCAACAGTACCGACTGTATGGAACGACTGGAAAAATGACTGTAGATGCGAGTGGGCTGAAGTGATGCCTTCCAATTTTATTAAATTTGTGCTATGCCCAATGTTCATCTTAATATGGACCACCATGTTATTGCTATACACCAAGATTTGCAAAGAGGCTTCAGGTCAAGCTCAAAGGCTGAGAGGATCTCTGCCGAATGGTATCAATCATGTGACAGCCTTCAGAGATTCTAAATCGTTTCAGGTAGTACATGCTAAATTATTTATTAATAATATATTTTTATAGAAATGTTCCGATATAAAAGTTTTCAAATTACAGCAATTGTTATGTTCCGTGAATATTCCTCAAATGTTATTTACATTTTCAACAAAGCTGTTCTGTTTATATTGAGAGAAAATTGATGTGGTTTCGAGTGTTGAGTTTTCTTCAAAATATAAGCGCACAAATTTCAAAACACCAGCGCTGTTGATTTAATGGCTAAACAAAGATGCATTAGCCTCAACGAGAAAGTATATAAATATCTCATCGATATATTATGATTACTCTCTTGGGATCCATAAATTCAATAAGTATTCCCATCTCTACTGGAATGAAATCAAATTGTATTTCGATGAAAACATGCTGTTACATAGATTGTCAATTAATGTTGACTGTTCATAGACAAGATGTGCAAAAAGCCGCCTGACATCACAGCTATATACAATAAATAATAATAAAAAACAAGGACAGACTTTTTGAAATTGTTGCCAAGAGATAATGTATAATAATAATATAAATAAGATTATTTGCACCAACTTCAAAATTCTAATGATCCTTACATAATATAATGTTATTTTATTAATAAATTATGTGAGTAAAACAGGCGCACTGGAATCGAACCTACATCATTTGTTATACTAATACTAATCATACAACTTAAGCTCAGCACCACAGTGGCCTTATGTTTTAAGAGAATGAATTATTTACAACAACATAAAAAATATGTCAGATTTTTTAAAGTGCCCTTATCCCAGAAATTTGATTATTAATCGGAAGATTGTTACTTCATATTTATAGGTTATATAATAGGTAATTCTACCGTTTCAAGCTTCTCGGTTCAGGAGACTTTGAATCGATATTTGGAAAATGGAATAAACTTCTGTTCTATTTCAATACTTTCCTTACCTGGATACTTCAAAAAATATCATAAATACTTCGCAAAATAATCAATCAATTTTTTTTACGATTCTACATACATGTTAATGTTATTACTCATTTAAGATAATAAATTCGTGAAGATACTTAATATAACTCGATGTACTTTAAAACTGAATTCTTAGATGCTGAAATTCTTTCATACAGAAGAAAATAAACGCAAACAAGTATTTTCATCATTAATGATATGACAGATGTTTAGACAGCAACAGATAAGTTCTGGAAAGTAATAAGCTTCAAATAAGTCTTATAAGAAAAAATAAAAAATGTTCTCTTACTCCAGTCAACAAATTTCAAATATCTTGAGCGAACAATATTCCGGGATATGGCTACACTGAAGGAGACATACAGCTGTGAGGTCAGCTTTCGTATAGGGTTCCGAAGGATAGCCATTTAAGAAAAAATAAGAAATAAAACTAAAAGATGCAGAAATAACCATAACTCCATAAAAAAATGGAAATATGTAAACTAAGACAAAGATGAAGGATGTCTGGACAGAATTATTTTCATGCTGTCATTTATATTTTTATAATCACAATGTTCTCAAAACTGAGTTTTTAATACAAGACTTCTTAGATTACTCCAACAATAATTATAACACAATTAAAGTAAGATATTTTAGGACATACTTATGTATATAACAGCTGCCCATCAGTAATGCCCCAAACAAATTCATTTCCGACCCGCAGCAACAGTCATATAAAATTTTAATTTGAGCTCATTTACGATATTTCTGTATTCCATTTCCAGGTGATGCTCATCATTTTGGGCAGTTTCACATTATGCTGGTTGCCGCATTTCGTCATCACCATTTATTCGATAAGTACAACTCACCGAAGTCACAATATACGTTTTCCAGCCACATGCTATGAGATTGCATTCAATCTGGCAATGGTCAATTCGAGCATCAATCCCATCATCTATGCATGGAAGAACACCACCTTTAGGCAGGCCTTCCTTCGATTGGTGCATTGTCAGCTGCCCGATAGCAATCTAGCTGTTGACTTTGTCACCGATCATGTGCCCAGCAAGAAGAACTCCATGAATGGGTTGAATAATTTGGTGGTTTGCAACAAACAAGATGCTGGAGATGGTGATGTGGAAAGCAACAGAAGCGATACCATTTCAACAATACAATGTGATATTTTGCCAAACAGGACTGTTTAATTTTAGTTTAATGTATCGTCATAAATTAAATTCATTTTTTTATAATAGTGAGTTTGAATCATCTACTAGCGTTATTTGCGATCGTGAACGAAGTGTACGCCATCCATTATCATTAGAGAGTACTCAAATCAGTGGCGGCACCTCAAAGTCGGCAGAGCCTCCTCTACAATAATTCATATTTTTGACGTAGGTGCGTATCAAATCTAAAACGTTAGTTCCCTCAATAATATGAACGACCCACCACAAACAATGTAAGGTGGCGTAGCACTACTTCCAGGAGTCGTTTGGAAAAATGTACAAATGACAAATACTTGTTACGTGAATCTACTAAAGACACGCTGCCCATTTCAAATGCCTACTGCGAATGGATTTTTTTGGATTGCTCGATATAAACCGCATATATAGATATACAAACGTACTTATGAAAGGTCTAGATCATAACATAATTTTCATTAAATGACTTCTTAAACAGCAAAATTTAAAAATGTCAAAATAATCACGATTGAATTCGGCAAAACAAGATTCAAAAATAGTTTGAAAGAATATTTATTATAATAAATTTCATATAGCTTTTTTAATTACATTTCTGATTTCATTGTTTATTCTAATACTCGTGTTATTTTTATTATTATATATTTTTTTTACTTTCCCTGTTACAAACATTTACTTATGTTTCTTGGGAAATAAACCGTTATTATTATTATTATTATAAAAATTCAACATAACCTGTAAAACTATTTATTATTTTAAATATATAGCTCACATAGAAGACTTAGGGCCGATTTCATAATCAAATTTGATCTCTTATTAATTTTAATCCTAGATTTTTTTTTGGTTGGGCATATAATTCAAAGTTACTTTAGAAAAACGAAAGAGATGGTAACTAACGTTATAGAAGTTATTGAAAAATGCAAATTTTTTATTCCGTTATCGAGATGTGACTTAAACAAATTTGAGAATTAATTAATCTCCCATTAAGGATTCATTATGAAATCGGCCCTAAGCTGCTTTTGTTAAATGAGCATATATGTATCACTTAAATAAGGTTCATATTTTGGCAAAACACTGTTTGAATGAGTAGAGTCACTGAATTCTCCTATATCGTGTATGGTAATCTCCCGAGAGTCCGCGGACGCCTTGATCAAATAACAGATATATTTTTATTGCCTATACACTATCTATGGCACAGAATTGTCTGTTTTATGTCAAAGTTGGTAAGAAACACTATTCTAGTGGGATTTCTGTCAAGGATAGAAACGCCATCTGAAACTTATTTTGCCTGCGCATGCCCATTGATTCATAAAGCCGTTCAGAAAATCTACTGCTTGTCATGCTTTTGAGATGACCTGTTATAAATGTTTTTAGTTTCGAGTAATACCGGTATTACCTCTAAAGAGAGTAATAATATTTTCTATTACATAATTTATTACGTTTATCCACATAATCTATTTTGAAAGACCACTACGATAGCACATGGCAACCTCTGACTGTTTCAGTAATAGCAACTCAAATGTCATGTCTTGTAAATAATAATTTGACTCACCTCAACTCCTGTCACACCAAGGGCACCTTTGATGTTGGGCGTCAGTCTAAATGGCACTTTTTCGGGCACTCTGAGAGTTTTACCCTTTTCAAAACACACATTATAATCTATATGCACTACATCACCACTTGTCAGATCAACTAGAACATTGTCCAAATGTCTATCACCCAAACCTATGATGTATCCTGAAATGAAAAAGATAATTTTCGTAAAAAATGTGTTCTGATTGAAATTATTGAGTATATCATTGACTACACCTATGATGTATCCAGAAATGAAGAAGATAATTTTCGTGAAAAAACGTATTTCGATTGAAATTATTCAGTATATCATTGACTATTGCATACGCAAAAATGACAATTTTATTTACACTTTAAAAACTTAAGGTTGTTATTAGAGTATGAGAGTGTAAGAGTAGGCTTTACTTCACCAATTAGTATTTTTTTAATAGTTGAAGATATTTTTATTCAGAAACTAGTTTCTGTTTCTATTATGAGTAATAAGAAAAATAAACTTAGTAAAGTACAAATATAGCTACCAATTCAAAAATTATGTTTGGTTTTAATATTAAATTTGATTTGCCCCTAGAAAATTTTTACACTATTTACAACAGTATTTATTTAGCCCCCCTACTAGGAACCCACCGAACTGCACCGTACTACGGTCTTCATCATAGAATTTCTATGGTCTTCATCGTACTGCCGGTCTCGAGGGACTGCTCATAATGCCGGTTTCCACCGCACCGCTGGTCTATACCGTACCGCCGGTCTTCGCCGCACTGACTCACACGACTGCACTATATCGAGCCATCCAAAAAAATGCATCCCCAGTAAGTCTTTGAAAATGAGAACATGTCTGTTAAACACAGATATTAAGCTAAAAGTGACAAGGGATGTTTCATCAATATAAATGCAATTGCAGATGACTCAAGTAAAGGAATGTTCTCATTTTCAAAAGCCTACTGGGATTTTTTTTGGATTGCTCGATACTGACTCTCCGCTGCACCGGGCTGACTGACTGACTCCGCAACAAAATATCTCCAATATATAGGCAAGCCCCTCCTTCTCGAATCTTCAAAAGACATCTTCCAAGGCTACGTGAACATTCCACCACTAACACGAACTTACTAGATTCTTCGAGACTTTGGCATGCATCGGTGACCAACAGCAGCCCGTCTTACATCACACCACCCGGGCCCCACTAACGTCTTCACTTGCCAAGATGCTCCGCCTTCTGATGAGTCGCACACGCCTACGATAATGGCGTCGACCCAAATTCGTTACAATATTAATTATATTGATACTGGTATTTTTGAAATTGTGCATTAAAATTACTGGTATTTTGTATTTTTCAGTGCACCAACTAATAAAGTCGATCCAATTTTTTGTAAAAAATATTTTTTATTTCACACTCTTGAGTGTAACATTAGTCATGAAAATCTTTCAACATTAACCAAAGAAGATAATAGGTTGCTTATATTTATTGCTTATACTTATTCAGATATTTCAAAACATCGCGGAAATACACATATTTCAAACATTACCACTGCTGTAACTCGGAAACCTTAACTTAATTTGAAAAATTTCCAATTTAAATGATGCTAGAAATAATCTTCTCCAATTTCGCCGTACCATATTTTCAATATACGTACAAAATTGCTCCCTCCATATAGCGGAAATACACATATTACAGACTTTACCATTGCTATAAATCGAAATGTTTCCGGATATTATCTCATCTTTAATTCTGCCGTCTCAGATTTGCGATTTTCGAGAAAAATTGCCCCCTTCACCAACCCTTCGGGGGCGGTTTTTTGGAGGGAAAGGGATTTCAGATTTGAATTTTTCTAGGTATGGGAGCATTTCTCAATTCTCCTCTTCAAATAGATTAAGAATCATCAAAATCGGTGTACGTTTACTATCTACAGCGACCAAAAAAACAAAAAGACTGTCGAATTTATACCTCCTCCGTTTGGGCAATCGGTCAAAAAAATACAAGAAAATCACTATAATGATGAGATCACATTCGACGTTGCAGCCTTGTGTAAACCGATGCAGTTATTTTATAATGGAGAAATACTCTCACATTTTAAGCACGATGTTTTTTTTAATAAAATCCTTAATAAAACGAATGAGGATGGATACAAAATGCAAATCCAATATTTTGTCTAAGAATAATACTTGACATTTTCTTACCTATAATGCTCATGACAGCCACCGAATAAGAATACCTTCTCGTCACTTGCCACCATACATCAGGACTTATAGAATTGCACCAAAACTCTTTGGCCAGCAAATCACCTGGTGTTTCAGCCATCAGTTCGGTCAATACTTTTTTCAGTGCACTCAATGGCCACTCTTTGCGGTTATCGATATTTTTGACACCGTGCTCTTTGAGCAATGGATTCAGCTTGTTGTAGAACAGTTCAGAGGGTCGAAGCACTGTCGTTGTTGTGGTAGTTCCAGCGGCATTTGAGCCAGATGAGCTGTTGTTGTTTTTAATGGTGTTTTGCTTGGTTGCCTCACGCTGCTGCCAGCGTTTGTAGAGCGCAAATAGTGGAACAGTGCCATCTACCCAAGAGATTAGGCCGGATCGTGGTCCTGCAATTTAGAATAGAATATTTTTTTAATGTAAGATACATATTAGGTAAGTTATTAAATCTGCGGTTATCGCTTAATTCGATATTGATGAGATTTTTTATCAGTTTTATATCATATTTATAACCTCCGCTCCGATAGCCACGTTTAAATTTGAGAAACTTAGGGCCGATTTCATAATCAATCCTTAATGGGAGATTAGTTAATTCTTTTGTTTAACTCATATCTCGATGACGGAATAAAAAGAGTGCATTTTTCCATAACTTTTGCAACATTAGTCACCTTATCTTTCGTTCTTTCAAAATAACTTTAAATTATATGACAACCATTATGAAATTTTTAATCTAGGTTTAAAATTAATAGGAGATTAAATTTGATTATGAAATCGGCCCTTAATAAGCTAATCCAATAGGCAACATGCAATATAGACCAAAACGGATTTAAAAATCAAAGTACTATAATTTATTGCAAAAAATACAGTTCTAAAATGCTTATTTCAATTCTCGCGCGAAAGAGTACCTACAGCTCCGATGACGTCATGTCTACCACATATTTCCTCCTTATAACTAATGATAACAACTTGTTTGAGGTTATACTTGTGAGACGGTAAACGTTATTTCGTTACGAAATTAATTGCATTTTATAATAAAATGGAAGCTGGATTCATAAGAGCAGACTCCAGGTTAGTGTTAACATGATTGTACGTTTTTTTAGAAATGAAAGGGAATACATTATTACGGTATGTCTCAAACAAGTTCAATAAGCAGGTAGGTAACTATTTGCGTACAAGCTTAAATTATCTAGCTTAAGCGTACAAGAATAACAAGTATATTTGCCGACTTACATCAAAGTTGTCTACAGCAATGAATAACAGTCTCTGGAGAATAATTGTCATTCTTTTTTTGCAGCTTCAAACCACTTTTTTCTCAGTTTTGGATCAGAATGTCCAGTTAAAAACAATTTATTTGGAAACTTCGCTGAAGTAGATGGACAAAATGGCACAAAACATGAATCATCACGGGGTTTTATAAGAATGAACATTAATATCATTATTATGACTACCTAATATTGAGGGATGACTGTAAAATTTCATTTCATTTTAAATACTTTACAATTTCTTTATATACT
Organism: Crioceris asparagi; assembly: GCA_958507055.1. Lineage (NCBI taxonomy): Eukaryota > Metazoa > Arthropoda > Insecta > Coleoptera > Chrysomelidae > Crioceris > Crioceris asparagi. The sequence continues at coordinate 13,290,037 of OY293828.1, forward strand.
TATAAAAAAATTGCAATGCAATACTTATGAAAGCCAGTGACGAACAAATATGAGTGACAGTGACAGACATGTGTGAAGTCATCGAAACCGTAGCTTCGTTTTCACGCGAAATTTAAAACCGCATTTTCTCCAATAAGTTTAAATATTTAATTTTTTCAATATACTTATGTTCTATTCAACATGGAATTTTTTAAAATGAAAGCGAAAATAAAAATATTGCATATTGCCTATTGGTTGGGTTGAATCTGAAGTTTATTAAAGAGTTGAAAGTTTTGACAAATATTTAAAAAAAACATACCTAGCGGTATAACTGAGTAATGCCTCGCTCTATATAGACCTGGATCCGAATTCTGAGCCATCATCGTATTAGCTATGCTGAGAAACTGCATAATCCTTTCATCCAGATGCAAATCTTCCAAGCCTTTGAACAGATATGTGTACGTCTTACCATCTGAACCATGAAACACGAGTTTTTTGGGTTTTGTCTTTGTTGGTAGAATTGATACTTCATTTTGAATGTTCCTTATGGTGATGTTCTTCTTCGAAGTTGATGTCAAACCAGGCATGGCAATCAATGTATCGGACATTTTGTGTAAGACAGGGCTGATGTGTTGCATGCGAAGTGAGTATGATGACCGCTTGTGGAAACGTTGTTGGAACTTTTTTTGCAGAATCTACAATAAATATACAGAGTGTTTGTAACTCTACCAACGTCATCTATCAAACAAGTCAGAATTAAAATCCGAGTAAGTAAAAATGCAACGTGACCAGAATGCGATAAGCAAGTGAATTTTACTACTCCTACTACTAAAAATAATATTTAGAAAATCTTCGGTTGCTAGTTAAAACATTTTTTTCTTATTTTAAGTAAATAAAAAATCAAATACCTTCAGCGGTTGCAGGGAGCTTTGAGGATTCTCTGGATTATCTGGTTTCTTCATCTTACTGATGGCAGTCTGCACATCGGCCAAATATTTCTGTTGGAACTGCAACTCATATGGCGTTTCAGCTTTCACCTTTATAACGTCCTCCAGCTGTTCCAGTATGTACACTATAGGCTTCACTATGATGCGGTGTTTCTCTATAATTAGAGAGGCCTTCTCTTCCTTATCCAAGCTAGCGTTATCGTTCACCTTTTCGATTTCGTATTCCAATTGTTGTTGTCTTTTTCTTATTTCTGATTGGAGTTGAGCTAGAGTACCCAACCATAACTCATCCCATAATAAGGCGATACGACGCAATTCCTTCACTAGAGTTTGTACCTATCATAAAAAAAACGGTTTGATTTGCACTAGTTTTATCAAAACCTCTAATTGGTCACTACTGGTAGATCACATTTATTACCTGAGCTATAGTTTCTGGATCCTGTTTGCTAAGCGTTTCGACCATAGTTTTGAAGCAAGACTGCAAAGTATTCGTCGAATCATCGTCATTCTCATTGTCACTATCATCATAATTGTTATCCTCATCGTCATCATCATCATCATCGTCTTCATTGAGATCGTTCTCATCATTGGATTCGTTATCCTGTGAAAGGCAATCCTTGGGCAGAGTGATTTCGGAGAAATCAAACTTGAGACCACCTTCAAGAGCACCCACAACGGCTGGAAATGTGATTAGGTGTGGCGCATCTTCAGCTACTCGACACAGCAGATCAGAGACACGATGGCGCACATAGCCTTCAGGGTGATTCAATCTGGAGAATAGTTGCGGTATAATAACCTTCCAAGGTTCTGTCGGAGTTGTTTGTAGACCTTCTTCTAGGATACTCTGCAATTCCAAGGCATACTTGACGATGAGACGCAGTAATCTTAATGTAACAGTGATTGTGTTGCATTCTGTACTTCTGGTGATGTTGTCTGTTTGAAGAGCCAGATGCAAATACCTGAAGTAATATTATTAATTAATTAGCTATGTTCCATAAAAATGAACCAATTTATCCTTACCTGAAATACGCATCAGCACTGAGTGCGTAATAGTGATAGATTCGTTTCTGTGTACTCCTCCATATCTGTACCAAGCTCTGCAGCTGTTCATCAGTTGCATCCCTCAGAATGTTAACACATTGCAGCTGTTTTTGGATCATTTCTGATGTTTTTATCTCATTCGAATCGATATCCTCTTCATCGATAATTGAACGGGTTTGTGACAATATCAAGAAGATTTGTGTGAGATCCTCCTCCGATGTATCAATTGGTAGTAGCTTTTTAATTTCCAGACAATGCTCTTCACTGAGATTGTTCTTGATATCTGAGCTGTGGTCGACGATTTTCTTGCCCCATCGGTAGCACCAGGTACCAAAAGCATTCCAACTTTTGGCCAATGTTGAGCAATGATGCACGCTGAATTGAAGCAATTTTCCAACAGCTATCTCATTCATTGGTATAATGTTTGAGGTGACTGCATTCTCGACCATACCGATTTCGGGTAGTACCATGATCAGTTTGCCAAGGGGACTGTTCATTTCGGCAATTGACATTGATGATTCGTCATGGTTCTGCATCCAACCAGATAGCTTTAACAGTATCTGACTGCTGACCTTTCTCAACTCCTTAACACCATAGAGCTCCGCATATTTTGATATAGCTGTTGATGCTGCAGCACAAAGATTGAATGTGGTTTGCTGATGATCTGGTTCGACGGAGTGAAGTAACTTGATAACTTCGGCAACACCTCGAGCCACGTCCATGGTCCAGACATTTACTTCGGATACTTTTTGAATGAAGAAATCCGCCAAGATGTTGTCACTGCCCAAACTGTCGTCTACAATGATGGCCAGATCTTTGTCTCTAAAGAACTTGTGTATATGGCTAGCAGCTAGTTTGAAATTTTTCTCTTTTCTGGCTCTTTTTATGACATCTAAACGTAAATTGCTGCAAAATATGTTGAAACCTTGGTTTTGAACTTTTCCAAAGTATTCAGACCACCAAAGTATCTTTCTAAGAACACAAGAATCGATTTTGTCAATTTCGTTTTCAAAATTTTCTGAAACCAAGAATACTGTGTGGGCTGCACTGTCATGAGCAATATTTTCAAGGCCATTGGTGACATATTGAAGAAGTGAGTATGTTTGCAGGAGCTCTGATGGAGCTAGAGGCAGAAAATCTTGTAAGCTCTTCTGGATGATCTTGATATTATCCTCAATTTTAAAAATACTGTCCTTATTGTTTGTTAATTTCAAAGCAATATTATAGAGGTTACTTTCAGTACTTGAAAGATTTTCATAGACACTCCAGGAATCGCATTTACTCTTATATTCCCAAGATGAGAGCTCCTCAAATGCAAGATTCTCATTTTCAACTTGTGATAATATTTTGTTACATTCCCAGTCGGTTTTATTGAACCAATATTTTCTGCCGTTCTCACTGCTTGATGTCTGAGACTGAGTTATGATGTGCCAATCAAAGAGTTCTGACCAATTGTTTAGTTCTTTGTTGCATATTATTATTTGATCTGATATAAAGTTCTGAATGTCGGCCTCCATTTTCTTATTGTGGCTATCTGAAGTACCGGATTCCTCCCCAGCTAATAGAAAATGTTTCGAATTATTAGGGTATGGCAAATTTCTCATATTAGATATTAGTCATATTTTAGATAATTCAAAGATAATTTTAAACCGAGATGGTTTCATGACATGACCTGGCAGAAACTAAATATCTACTTCTCCCCTAACCTCATTTTATTTCTAACAAACGCTGCATTTGTTTACTTCCGTATTGGTAATTTAGCACCATGAAATCTACCAAATACTTGTAAAAAATATACAGGTTGATACATGACAGAAAGCGCAAAAATATGTAGTATAGTTTGAAAATTCTAAGTTGCTCTTACTTTCGAATATATGCGGCAACGTTGAAGTACTAGGAATAGTTTCAGGTTACATATTTATAAATTTTATTCTTTTTTGAATGCTATCGTAAGATTTGCTGAGAAATGTTATAAAATTTATTTGAACTCAATTTGAAACTATGCTACGAGAAACTGCAAGATTCGGCATCATCGTCTCATCTTGACATCGTATAGAGGTCGCTAGATTCGCGTCAGGTGTCATATGTCACTTTCATTTCGAATCTGAATTCTGAATAAGTGTAAACAGAGAATGCTTGTCTTTAATTGTAAATAAAGTGCTCTCTAGGGATAAATATAAAGTTCAATCTTTATTTGTACATGGTTTCATTTAACTATGTCGTTATAGTAATCTTTTCATGAGAAGAAAACAAAATGCTACAAAGCTGTGCAATGTGCAGCCGACATATTTTAAAACCATTATTTACCCGAGAATATATGTCAAAAGTAATCAAAAATCTGATTTTGAGATTATGTTGAAAACAAAAGGTATGTTCATGTAGTATAAAATAAAAAGACAATAGCAATATCAGTATTTTTATCAACGAATATGAAACACAGAAGCAATACTAATTTTAATTTCTTTTTCAGTATTTTGAATGAACAAAGGCTTCATTGCACTTATCACAAATTATTTCTTGTGACATAAACTCCAATTCATTTATACGATACTCTTTCACTATATAAGTAGTATCAGTATTACTAGGATTATTAACATTTTTTGAGATTCTTTGTTGCTCAAGCATCTGTTTAACCATATCCAATCATTCAAAATAGATATTACGTACATTTTATTTAGAAATCTTTCTTTCCACCTATACAAAGACATTTTAATAACAGTTTTCAAATATTAAGTTTATGGAAAAATGGCACACAGGTTGATAAAAATAAATAAATATTATGCACTGTTGCCTTTTTCTCAGCGCTAGTTACGAATATAATTATAATGGATTATTTCATTTAAAAACGCAGAAAACACAATAATATGATAAATTGATACTTAATTAGGATTATGACAGGTGTTTGGAGCAATATTTCTAGTTATTTTAGTTTAGTTATTTTACACTCATTTAGAAATTAAAATTTTCTATTTCCAATGTTGGCTTTCAATAGCGCCTCCCCTTACCACGCACACTTCGCTGTAGCGGCATCGAACATCCTTAAACTCTAATGTACTACCCACCATTTATGTTGTGAGAGGTCAAAAGAAGCAACGGTTTCATACGACGTCGGATGCAATCAATTTCATGCTCGTTTCAATCAACTTACCGGATTCTGTCACATCGTCCAAAATTTTCTTGTAACCCTCCAATGCTTGTTCATACTTTTTTGCAGCCTGTTCAGCAGCACATCTGACCCATTGAAATCGTTTACCAGCTGACACTTTGCACCAACTGTACAAGCCATACAAAGCCTCAGATTCTCTCAGATGCAACAATGCAAGCGTAACGATCATAGCGGCTATTTCAAATTCCATAGTATTTGTTTTGCCCGAATTATGAAGATCTTCAAGCAGACATTGACCATGCCTAAGGGCAATGTTTACTTCACCGCTGTGAAGAGCAACATGTGCAGCAACGGTCCTCATTCTAGCAAACCATTCACGACATGTATTTGCATTGGCGACAAAAAATGCTCGAACAGCTTTCGAAGCTGGCGGTGACGCCATTGCACAACCTTCTGATGCATTGTAGATGCATTTTTCCAAATCATCGACGAAATGCAGCAAGAGGCGCACCCTTGAAGCGTCCATCATTGAGCCATCCCTCTTGGCCGAAATCAAACCATTACCGAGCTGATTCAGGGCACTTTCGATCTTCGTAAAAGTTTCATTTGGTTTCCCAAGCGGAGTACGTAGCTTGAAGTTGACACAAAATCTAGCTGCTTCTAGTGACAACCAACTTTTTAGCACTTGTTGGGAATTCATTGCCAGTTCATCATAGAACTTGTTGCAAACCAACATATTTCCATCGTTGAGCCAACAGCATGTGAATATATCTTGCATATCAGCAATGTCAAGCGGTTCGTTATGCAATAAATACTTCATTAATGTTTTAAATTGCAATGGATACATTTGGGTTTCAGTAGTACCATTTAGGTGAAGCTGTTGTGCCAAATAGATTTCATAGTTCATGGTATTTTTGATGTTGGAATCTTTTTCTGCAGAAGATAAGATAGTATTAGATAGCGAAAGCATTTTTCAAACGGTCATGTAGTAAATAATGTGCTGTCACTGTCACAACGATAAAACAGAAATATGAAATGCCATAAGAAAAGTGAAAAATGGAACAAATGTTAAATAAGAATGATAATCGAGAAGGCGCAAAATTGAAATGGATAGATGGAAATTTGAAAATACTTTTAAATGATGATCATCTAAATAAATGAATATTATTTGATGTTTGATATCCTAAGGGTCTTTTGTAATGTAAAATCACACGAAATTAAATCTATAACGGCTTTTCCCAGTTTTTGCCAAACCTTCAATTAAATACCTACTATCTAGGATAATGCCTTTTATGCAGTTAACGAATTTTTTCACTAAGGCACGTTTCTGCTCAGCTCACGCACTGGTTTATTGTTTGTACAAAATTTGTTTTTGTTTTGTGATTTAGTTAGTGTTTACCTTCAGACTGAATTTACAGCTGTATATTAAGTTACTTTCTAACCGAATATACAGCTGTAGGTAACATTCTGATACTTATTATATTATATTTTTACATCTTTATATTTTTATATTTTTGTTTTATATTATATAAATTTATTTAATTTTAATTTAATTTTTAGTTTTGACATTGTTCTGTTTTAGTATTGTTTGATTTTGATATTTTTATTTTGCTTTGTCTACAAAATTTATATTTTTTCGACAATAAAGCATTTCTCTCTCTCTCTCTCTCTAAAGCTCATCTTGAAACAAAAATTAAACAGAAAAAGATACATTTACACTGGACTTTTCAAGACAACAACAAAAAAACAGCAAGAAATTACAGGGACCAAAAACAAAGTTTAACATTTACTAAAACATACAATCAACTAAGATGGCAAAGACTATTTATTCAATTCTAAAATAGCAACCAGGAGGCAAAGGCAGATAAGGTAGCTCCAGATCTACCTGGACAAAGAAGGTAAAAATAGACGACTATGGACAAGAGTATCTGTCAAATGTTCGTAAATTAATAAATCCATCCTATATTTTAAAATAAATTTATAAAGCTATGATCTCTTACCTTTGACTGAATAAACAGCATTGATTCTATTCAATTCAACAATTGCAATATCCCATGGTACAGCGGCCATAAGCTTTGTATATCTATCTCGAATCTCTTCATTGTTGGAATTCATGTGTAACTTGCAAAGATCACACACATTAGATAGAAAAGTGTTGCTCCACGATAACTGCTTGTTCAACAGCAATTTATCGAGGTTATCGTGTACTGACAAAACAATATCAGGATTAAAACTGTAGCCACACGTTACTAATACATCGGCCAATTGCAGGAACTTCTCATCCATGTATAGTGTTTCTAGATAATTTTCAGAATTGATGAGAATGTCTTTCAGCCATTGCAGCAAAAGCACTGAGACATCGGTTGAGATAGAGTTCGGTAATGTTTTACATATTATGTCAAGTATAATGGCAAAGTTGCCAGAATTTGGTGAAGTATTCGGGACATCGTTGATGCAAAAGCCCTCCATTAAAGCGAATCTATAAAGTAGAAATATTTTCTTCGTTGAATTTTCTATAAAAAATAATAGCAGACTATGTATTTTCTGACGTCACCATTCCAAACAAAACCGAACAATTGCTGGATTCAAATATAATATAATTTCATATTTGAACCAATCAAAAGATCTACTTATATTTTGAATGATGACGTGAGCACCAGTTCATTGAACTATAATGCGATCAAGGAATAAATAGTAATAAATATCTTTTACAAAAAATTGGACCGACGTTATTAGTTGGTGCACTGAAAAATACGAAATAATATTGATTCTATTGGTGCTGTTACTTCTGAAGTTGTGCAGTACAATTAGATTGATAACTTTTGGTACCAACTTCACAAGTACCAGCACCAATAGAATTAATATTATTTCGTATTCTTCAGTGCACCAACTAATGACGTCAGTCCATTTTTTTTGGAAGAAATATTTATTTCACACTTTTTAATGTAATAGTCACGAAAATCGTTGAACGTTCACTAATACCAAAGAAGATAGTACTTATCCCATAACCCTATTATTGTCTTCCATGTGGTATCCCCAGAGATTTTCAGTTTTCGAAAGATATCACCCCTCCACATAAAATACACATACGTGAGATTTTAACATGAATGTAACTCGAAAACCGTAACTCTTTTGAAAAAATATTCAATTTAAACATTTCTGGATATTGTCCTATCTTTTATTTTGGCATTTCGAATTTTCGTTTTCGAGAAAATTTGCCTCCTTTTCAGAGGGAAGGAGATTTCGGATTTGACTGTTTCTCAAAATATGCAAACAAACGACTGCAATTATCTGTTCAGTTGCCGTGTTTACCAACAATAAATGTTTACGTGCATATATAAATATTTGATAAATATGCTTTTGTTCATTAATTATATATTCAAGTCTGGATAGAAAAAAAAAACAGAAATAAAAAAGAGAGAAAATATCTTTTCCGGTCAATTTTATACAGGGTGTATATTAAAGGCCTTTACAAAATGCTACCACATATATCTGAGAACAAAATTGTTGGTTCTTTCTGGCCACCCACTGGGTTGATACATTGATACTAACAAACACGCATCAAACCAGTTGCCCGTCTGTTTTACTTTTTTATACTTACATCCATTATAGTTCAGTCGAGAACAGTTGTGTTGTTACGTTATAGCATGACATGTTTACCTAGTTCATTAAGGTAGCTATCGCGAGAGAGTCATCGACAAAAGTATGAGGTTCTATGCGTCAACATTTTTGGAACATATGTCAATATTTATATATTTATTTTATAAGAACATCTTCAATAGAGAGTACGACAATATTTTTAATGTTTTATTTCTTGTACTTACTTTTTATGTTTTCAAAGATAATATCTCTCAAAAACTTTTTACTATGTACAGTTCATTTTTCACACTAAGGTTGATATATTTTTCAGTAGAGACGGAATGTGGCAACGTAGAATTGTCAAGTTTCTGGCACAAGTAGGTAAGGTTAGTTACTGAGCTGTCATTAGAGTTTAAATTTTAAATTTAAATAATATGATGTCTAGTCAATTGCTGTCAAAACGTTGATTTATTAAAAAGGGAATGCTAGAGAAGCTACAAAATTTTAATATACCTAAGGCGAGAAAAGGAAATCCAAGCAGAAAATGTTAATTTGATAAAAAATATTTGCTTCTTGCATAAAATTCAAGTGTAAAAGAGGAAATTTCCATAACGCAACATTAGATGTTCAAATATTAGAAGGAATATCATCAAAATGTCTTCCGAAAGAAAGATTGTTTAAGGAATGAAGTGAAGAAAAAAACATTATTATCAGATTGAATGGTTTTAAAAGAAGCTTATAAAAATTATAATCCTGGAAAATTATTATCGAGGCAAACGTCACCTCACAATACTAAAATGACGAAGAACGGAAGATGTATAAGTAATATTCAGCGTTTGTTTCAAGAATATATTTTAGAAAATTCGTAAATATTCGCAATATTTAGTTGTTATCTATATCAAACTTTTATTTTCAAGCCTTCGTAGATGAACAATGAATGTGACTAAAATCGTTTGCGAAGTCACAGGTCTGTGCTACTATGAATAATTTTATTGCTTATGATTTTATATTGATAAATTGTTTGTATATTTTTCATAATACAAAATTTACTTGAATCAATGTGTAATTTTTCCGGTTCATATTCACCCTGTGTTACTATCGAGTCAAGATTAGCGCTGTTGCCAAGTATCACCAAAATCATAAGTGTATAATACGAAATTTTATACTACACTTCAAAAACTTATATTAAAAAAACGGAACGATGAATCGCGTTGAATTTTTATACACATTTTTATCAAGGTTTATTCTATAATATAATAGTTTTTCATTGACATCTTTCGGGAAGTTTAAGCGAACAAAAAAAAATGTGGTGCAATGATACATTCGCTCTATCTCACCTATGTAAAAAATGGAAAATAAATATTATTTTTTTGAATACAAAACGGTGAATCATATTGAAACTTTGCTATAAGAAAGAAGGCAGTCTAAACCGTATAAAACTGAAGTTTCAAAGAAATCTGTCGAAAACGAATTTACGTGATAACTACCTTAATGGATATCGTAAAGATAAAAATGTCATGCTTTGACGTAACAGCACAACTGTTCTGACTGGACAATGTCAGCACTAGCTAGCATGATTTTATTACTGAACATGCCTCTTATATAGCGTGTGTTCTTAAATTCGTTACAGTATGGCACCATATATAACGTGTGTTACTAAACTCAATCCAGTGTAATAGTCAGTATGACGTCAAATATTTGGTTCCAGATATTCCTGACACTGGTCAGTGCTCTGAATTGAACTTAGGAGAACACGCCTAGAATCTATACTCGCACAGCTTAACTATTTACGAGAGAATACCTTGTTTCCGTTAAGTCAGAACAGTTGTGCTGTTACGTCATAGCATGACATCTTTATCTTTACTCTCTCTGACTGGACTATAGCTATATTACAATATTTGAATTTTCAATCGGAACTTCTGTTAGATCTATTATTATAAATGGATACAATAACATCATCTCACCTGTTGAGCATGTTAGGAATCTCCTGTTTGCTAGTTACCAAACTGCTATTTGAAATGAAATGGTTGTAGCACTTGCAATGTGAAAACAATAGATACAGCAAGCAATATTGAAGATGAGGCTTCTTTTCTGCCAATCCACAATCATGTGGTTTCATCATTACACCGACCAGATCCAGAATGCTCGGTTTAAGGGCCCACATGACTATAATGGAGCTGGCATTTGCCAGTTGTGAGAGGCATCTTAACAAAAATAGGATGGTAGACGTTGGATCCTTATCTAATTGTGGAATATCGTTGAAGGGATTATTGATTGAGAACGGTTCTACATCAGCAACTATTTGCTTGTAGTTCACTTCCAAATCTCCCAATACATATCTGAGAATGGATAGACGAATAAAAAAATATTTGATATTATTTTTACCATGAGCTTTCATACCTATAGGTTTCTTGTAGTAATGAAACATTCTTCAAATTTAACAATGCCTGGTAGACGCAAATGACGGCATTCTGGGTGTTTCTAAACGGTGACTGCCTTAATTTAATCAGTTCCGAATTAGGTCCAATTAACTTTTCAATCAATTCCAATGGTAAATTAGCCGACAACTCTTTTATGACTCTCGATATCAATACCAATAATGATATAACTGTGGAATCCGAAAAGTCTTGCATCATCGCCATTTCCATATCAATTACTTTATAAATAAGAGTGCACATGCTCTGCGATTTATTATCAAGATAACTTAGCAAAATGCCGATGCAATCATTACCCGCTATTGTTAGATTATCTGGTACATATGTCTCCAACGAATCCATGACAGTTTTTGCTATTCGCGTAATGGCACCATTTATAAAATCAATTTTGACATTCTTATTGTTGGTTGGATGAAAAGCCGTTCCCAGACATTTTAGAACAGTATTCATGGCCAATATTAATACGGTCACGTGTTCAACAGTGCTCATATCTCCAGTTTCACTGAGCTGCATCGAATAGTTGGAGATATCTTCTAAGAAATTTTCAATTAATTGTACAGAAAAGTCCAGATTGCACATAAAATGGTGGCGTATCTTTTGCAAGCTTTGTGATATGAACTCAATCATGCTCAATGGCTGAGTATGGTCCACATGCCAGCCGAAAAGCAAATCGGTAGTATCGCGAAAATGTTCATAGAATTCTGTCGGATACATTTCAACAACTGTCACCAGAACATCGAGAATTGCTTTGAAGAGATCCGAATTTTCAGTCAACTCTAATACGCTGACCAGATTGTTGATTAAGTTCTCAATGTGTTGCTCTAAGATTGGTTTTTTATTCTCAATTACAAACGTTTCTTTCAATGATTTCATTAAAAGTATTTGAATTTCTTCAAATGTCTCATTCATTTTACCAAATAGCCAGTGCTGATATCTGTAAGAGGATTTTCAAGTTGTATAATATTCGATAGTTAACTACACACCTTTAATATAATTAATATTGAAGAATCTCAGATAGATAGTTTTAAACATATAGAAAAAAATATAATAATCTAATGGGAAAAGTAAGTTGTATAGTAATTTTCCTCTATTTATAATACCTTTCGAAGTCCTTCTCAATACCCATTACGTAACCCATTCGGCCCAAAGCTTTGGCGGCTTGCAATTTTGCAAGTGGACCTGGCGATACGTGTAATATCTCAAACATAGATTCACCAAGGATGTGGAACGCTTTCCGCACATACTGCGAGTTTTCAGGTAACAAGAGAACTTCGAGCAGCTTCTTAGAAATAGCGAGAGAGTTGTCTTGATCGGTTTCTATGTTCAAACGGCGTAACAACTTAGAGATTCTAGTGTCTTCAGGTAGGTTGAGCTTTATTTCGGTTTTCTTATCTGGCTCAAAGAATTTACCGACACGAAAAGTACCTAAAACATGATGGTTTAATATGGTAAATTTTGTAGACAATATAGCTATTACCTAGAGCCTCTGAACTTCTTGGGTCAAACTTCCTAGTTCCATAGTAACTATCTGCGTAGTCCCTATCATTCCGTCGACTAGTCGAAGTCGAGCCAGATGCTCGGCCTCTGTAGCCGCTTCGCCTGTCCCTATCACTTACTCTGGTTGGCTTGAACTCAGTTGCTCGAGTCCTGCCTACTCCCTTATTATAACGACTCTCCCTGGCCAAAGATGAGCTCTTGCGACTAGTGTCTTCATCTTCTGCAGTTTTGTCGTAGGTTTCAGAGGTATCAAATTCATAATCTTGTAGGTCTCTAGAGCTTTTATGAGCTCTAAGCTTGTAGGTTGTGTTATTTGATATCATCACTTACATTACGGATAAATTAAAAACAGACAAGTTCAGAAGATAAATCACTACAAATGTGGAAATAATTTCGCCGTTAATAATGTTTTTGGACAAATGACGAATTTTCTCACCTGGAAATGCTAATAGTCGTTTCTGTCAGTTGTCAAGTTTCATCTTTTTGTATATATAAATCTGGTGGAAAATTAATCGTAAATATCCCTAAAATTGTTGGCTGTATAAAAGCAAAAATAGGTATTTCAATTTTCAAAAACAACTTTTAAATTTACAATATCCAGGGACAATAAATATCACAAAGAATGTGGTAAAACAAAATAAAAAACATTATGTAATATTGCACCACTCAACAATTTGTATCCAATGAACAGGTACAATAAGTCAACAGATTATTATTCCGTCGAATTCAAGATAGAATAAAAATATTCTTGTTTGTTCGAAATATTGAATTCATCATTGCGTTCAAGTAATATTTCTAATATTATTGATCAACTTTGAAAACAAGATAATCCTTTCTGACCTTATAATGTTAAGTTCGTCTTTTTCCAAATCGTAACCAACGCTCTAGTGGCGCAATTGGTTAGCGCACGGTACTTATAAGACAGTAGTCGTGAGCAATGCCGGGGTTGTGAGTTCGAGCCTCACCTAGAGCAGGTTTTTTTTATATTTTTTATTTAAAAAAATATTACTCCTTTTTAAATTCGAAATGATATTTAAATCTCCAAAAATAGACCTCACATTTAGAATATAGAAATCTTATGAAAGCATAATTTATTTTTCTGAATTTATTGCTAATAGTAAATTATTCTCACTACCAACTCTTAGTAAAAACTGAAATCCTATTGAAAAAAAGGAATATTTCTCATTATTTTATTATCGCATATAATGGCGTTCTCATTAATTAATTATGTTTCGGCAGAAAACCATTCAAGCTGATGCTCCCGTCCTTCCCTGTATTATCAGATTTCGAGTATCAGGAGTATAGCTTCTACAGTCCATAATCAGGAGTTGGTAGATATGAATTGATTTTTTTTGCGTCCACTGAAGTAGATTGGCGCGATACCCTCTTGATATGAAAGAACTTTCACTGCTTTGTGGTAGTTCTGTCCAACTTCCAGGAGTTTCTAACGCTTTCGTAAATCAAAAGTAGCTGTGGCTTGAACTAACAACCAAAAAAGATTGTTAAGACTTTTATAAGTGAGGAGAAAGTTGTCTGTTACTTTCATTATGCCCACCGCACGGTAAATATTTGACTCAAGTTCCAAAAAGGGATTTTAGCCATTTACAGAAAAGAGTGCATGTTCATAAATTAACTAAAATAAATATGTTAATGTATTCCATGTTTGTAAGAAGTCAGTTTGCTGTTTCATATTTGCGACAAGATTCGCGTTCCACAAGTGTTTTAGAGATTTGACATAGAAAGATAATTAAACTAAATATTTGCACTACTTGACCTTACTGTTACAAATAAAGTATAAACATATAGTTCAGGATGGTTTTCATTTCCAAATAAGGGATGATTTTCATGATATTGACGAGTTGGATAACAAGCATTTCCTTGATTCATAAGTCAACTACCCACCATCTTCACCTTAGGAATAGACAATAGCAAAGTAAAACTTTTCCAATCGAGGATTGTTTCAATTGATTTATACTGTATGTTTTATGGTACCATTATTTGGAAATTAACTGATTTTGCCTTTTTGTATTAGGATCAACCATAGACCTCTACTAAGTAATAATAAGTACGCAGTATTTTTTCTTACACTATATTATCACACCTAAATTATAACAAGTAATCAAAAATATCACAAAAGATGGAAAACTTAAATAAGATACGATTTTAGACAGTATTCGTTGGTTGACCTAACGGATTCGCTTGAGGTGTGGCAGCAGCTTGCCTAGTTACCATGGATACAGCGCTTTGCAAAACTTGTTTTCTCAGAAAATCTGATGTAACGGTACTGAGGCTTTCTTTATTGCCCACTTTACATTTAATGTACCCATAGAAGTTAGATCCGTTCAGCACCAAAGCAATAGTAACCAAGAGCTGAAATACAAATTATATTGAAGTAAACGTAAACTAAAATATCATGTATTG
Organism: Crioceris asparagi; assembly: GCA_958507055.1. Taxonomy (NCBI): domain Eukaryota; kingdom Metazoa; phylum Arthropoda; class Insecta; order Coleoptera; family Chrysomelidae; genus Crioceris; species Crioceris asparagi. The sequence goes on from OY293828.1 coordinate 13,305,042, forward strand.
GTATTCACCATCCATTTCAATTTCAAGCCAAAAAGAGCGATAATGAAGAACACGCCCCACAATATAGGCGTCAATACAAGTGCTGTCCAGAATATTCGAGCTTCTCTTTCGTTAATTCTATTCTGCGATGTACCCTAAAACGGGTAACATATAGCTCTAAAAGGAAATTTTAAACAAATAGAATGAAGCAAATTAAAATAACAACCTTTCTAGACTCAAACACCCAATGAGACTTGCCATCATCGTCTACATAGTTCCACCATCTCAGGCCTACCATCAATCTTCCAGTGATGTTTTTTACCGTCCAAAAATCCATAGATAACAACAAAACTACCATTACAAAACTTGTAATGAAGCTTTCACTGAACCATCCACATAGCATGTATGTGAATATGGCTGAACCTCTAAAGGCCAAATGGAAAAACGTTACATAGGGATGCCTACAAAAATCAATTTTTACATCATGATTCATTTCGAAAAGGCATTACCATACGTTAATGTACTTTTAGGTTTCCCAGTATCCAAATCTTCTTCACCAAATGCTAATGTATCGTCATCCAAAAGAGGCATCTGTAAAAATATAAGTGGTTAATTTATAAAAAAATCTACCTTTCTAAGCCAATACGCACGGTGACTGATGACATGCCACCTTATCTCAGATCTAGAGATAATGTGGTCTATTTATACAACAGATTGTTAAGAATATTTGTTAAATGATAAAAGTAAAATACCAACGCAACTACAGATTCTCTCCAAAATAGTTAAATGTCAAAATGTCAATGTCAGCGAGTCAGCGGCACCGTGCGTACGCAGAAAAGTCAAAGTCAAACGAACAATGCAAGAAATATAAAGGGAGGATGAGTAAGTCTGTATCCTGTTCTATAAGCAGAAGTGGCTGAAATAACGTCTCGTGATAAGTTGTCAATTTGGGATGTTGCGCAGTATTTCACTGAGTGTCTATTGTTGTGCTTAAGCTTCCTTCGCCCATACTACATAAGGATGCGCTGCGTGATTTTGCGCAACACACCGAAATGACATATGATAAATGATAACCCAATGTTTTTTGAGCTACTCCCACTACTCGTGTTACTCGTCCTCCCTATATTTGTTAATGGCTCTAGTAATAGGTAGCAAGTCATAGAAATAATACTCCTATGTAGCAAGTGGTTCGCTTATTGCGTCTCATTCAAATGTCAAAGTCAAAAATGGCAAATGGGGATGTTACTTATAACAGAACATAAAATAGCATAATCTCATAAAAAAAGTTATGAGTTTATGAGCTCAGAATGAATAGTATCAACACATATCGAGATGGAAATATGTTTTGAATATGTTAACGGAGACAGTGTGAATCTTTTTATAACTTTGTATCATTCTTTGAATTGCTATTTTTATGTTCAGCGGGCTTAACAGATCAAGCAGAGAACAAAGACGTCCCTTCTCTTAGTTGGAGGTAGTGTTCTCTGTCTCTTAGTTCTCTGGATGGAGTGTATCAAGCGATTTGTGTCAAGAAATGTGACGACGTCAACATGTCAACTTCAAAGCTAAATAATACGTCAAATGTTCATTATTATGTTCAACATCAACATATCAATAAAATTTATTTCATACAATTATTTAAAATTGAACTGTAAGTATGGTACTGACTATAACTTGGGAAATGGGTAGCCTTTACAATATTTTAGATTAAATGTTGCTCGAGATCCTATTGGTAAAGCATGAGTTGGTTTGATGCTGCTGGCTTTGCCAGCATAGCTAAATCGGCACTGAAGGAGGCCCAGAGGACTATCGACAAAGCTTTAGATATTAAAGATGATGATCTAAATCGAGCACCAGTCAATACTCCTGTGGATCCTAATAATGAGGATTTTTTTAATACATGGGGCATATCACAGTCTGGGAATGTTAAGCATATAGATAAACAAATCTCCGATGATACCACTAAGGATACCAAGATGTCCACCAGTATTTGGGGTTCTTTCACAGGTTCTTTTTTTGATAATAAAATGTCAGATAAAGTTGGAACGATTAATAGTTTGGAGGACACCACTGATATTGATACCAAAAACTTTAGCAGAAGCAAATTAGTTGTAGAAGAGACTTATAGTCCTCCTTCGCCGCGTGAATCTAATGAACTTTCAGTCACATTGGAAGGCTCTCCAACAAGATCGCAAATGGTAGAAATAAGTTTGGAAAGCGCAGATAGTGGCCAAACTACATCATTCAGACGAAGAGAACAATCGAATCCTCAAATGAACAGATTATCTATTATAAGCTGTGACAGTGGCAAGAATAGTTGTTCGGAAGGTGTCGATGTCTTATCTTTTAGCACCGAATGCACAACTAGTCCTGATTCAGAACCTCTCTCAATGGGTCAGTCTATATCTACATCAAGTTCAGCCTTAGGTTTGTATTTATCTGGTATTTCTAACTAAGCATTAACATAATAATAGTATGATTTGTGATAAACATTATCCAATGTAGGTTTGAAGCCAACATCGGACTCTTTCGAAATATTGGGGGATAGTGTAACAACTCCTTCCTCTGTTGAAGTTATTGGAAGCAATAGCACAAATAGCCGAAGACAGTCGCAGCACACAGATGAATTTGTTTCACCGCTTGATTCGCCATGGTCTGAAGAAAAATCCAGGTATGATAAAAATATCCCCATTTGTTAGACAGTTCCAAAATTTGATGATTTGATTTTTTCTTAAGCTCTATTGAAAAAATATCTCCTGAAAGTGTAGAGGTTATTCCTGGAGATCAAGATGAAAACAGCTTGGCTGAAGATACTATGTCCTACACGTCTGTATCTGAAAGTACATCTGCAACAGTACTTGATTCAACCTTTAATACATACACAAAACCTCAAAAGCTACTCAAAGATACATACAATAGGCCCGAGTCTTTGAACGAAGCTATTGCGGAACAGACTTGCAGCAGTCCAGAGAAGAGTTTTAGCTATGTAGATGCGATCACAATAGCACCTTGTCGAACTTCTATGCATTTACCTTTATCACAAGTAAACCAGGTGAATCTACAATTTTTTTTACATGAAAGAACTCGTTTAATTTTTTTTTTGCAGATCCTAATCGATACACAACCACAGAGCAACAAACAAGATATCCCTACAATACTTGAAAAGACTAACATAATCGACATACCACACGAAAACGATTTCATGACGTCATCTAGTTCGGAAACTCAAGCTCTTGATACATCGATAGAAGATAATTCTCAATCGGATAAAACCATGATTGGCAGTGACAATCTTATGGAGAGCAGCAGCGATACAAGTACCACTACAGAGACAAGCAGCCATTCTACATATTTGAAAAACATGCTGGCAGATGCGATGACAGAGAAGACTTTCACAGGCCAAAAGATCGAATCCTCCAAGTCGAGCAGTTTATTGGAGAGCGTATCTTTGTCACAAATAGACCTGATGCCAAGAGAGAACTCCCCAATCAGCTCAGAGAGTCGTTCAGATCTTGTCAAAATTGGTAAGCATTTTTATATTTACAAATCTTTTGCAAATTCATTAACATGATATCTCAAAAGATTGCATTGAAGGCTCCGATCAAACATCGGGTCACACTTCAGGTGATGACCTGGAAACCACCACGTCCTCAGATATCGAAATAATCTCCAGTCCAAATGGAGACTCGAGCAGCACGCACAGCAGGCAAAGTCCTGCTAAACAATTGGCCACAAAATCAAAGAATTGCGATTCATCCTCCACCATTGACACATTGCTATGTAAGATGACAATGAAGAAGAGCAGAGGACACAATAGAGAATTATCTGAGGCCTCTAGTATTAGCGATGATTCTCATTCTTCGGAAGGTACGTTGGATGTTGTTTTTGAGAATTTCAAAAGGTGAATTAATGTTTTCATTTCTAGTGGATAGACTGTTGAAAAGAATATCAGAGATGACTGAGATATTGGAGTCAAGAGAGTTCAAAATGGCTGATATTAACAGAAAAAATGCAGAACTCCAGGAGCTGAATAACGATTTGAAGCTGCAACTGGATTCTATAATTACCAAACAACTTGAAAGTGCTGATCTAACACAGGTACATTTGAACAATTTCACTTGAATATTCTGTTACGTTTTATTATTTTTAACCTAGGTAACGGAAGAATACACTCAAAGGCTTTCAGCTCTGGAGAAAAGATTTCAGCAAGCAATAAGAGAAAAGGATGGCCTTAGAAAACAGCTTGAAGCTACAAAGCAGGAGGCCGCAACTAGGCTCAGCAAGAGCGAATTGGAAACCTTGATCTCAGAGAAAGATGAAACCATTAAAGAGCTACGAGAGGAAGGGGAGAAATTATCCAAACAACAGCTCCAACATTCCAATATAATTAAAAAGTTGAGAGCAAAAGAGAAGGAAAATGAAAGCACAGTTAAACATTTGAGGTAACAGGTTTGTACATATTTTGATAAAATTATCAATAGTATTATTTTTTTCAGGGAAAGTATAGATAGCCTATCAAGTGAATCTGAACGACTGAAAAAATCATTGGCTGCTAAAGAAGACGTGGAGCGAACGCAAATAGAAGCGGTGCATCAATTGACAACGAAAAACAAGAAGTTGGAAATGGACGTAGACAAGCTCCGAGAGCAACTGGATGACTTGACTCAAAAATATGATACAGTCAAAATGTCCTTGGATGCTGCTAAGAAAGAGCTAATAGATAAGACAAGGACCAGCTCTGAACTCCAAATGAGAGAACAAATGTTGGAGACACTGGAGAATCAAAAGAAGATGACAGAATCACAGAATGAGGAGGTAGATTTAGAGAGCTTGTTGAAATAAAACAACATGAATAATTTTTCATTTTTAATAGATTCTTAATCAGTTGGAGGATCTGAGGCATAAATTGAGACAGGCAGAAGAGGAGAGTGCTATGAATGAGCTGAAATATCGCAAAGAGAACAATGAACTTATGCTGCGCCTTGAAGAGGCGGAAGCCAGGAATGAAGAACTGTCTCAAAGTATTCTCGAAGTCAGTAAACCTTTAGTACGTCAACTAGAATCGCTACAAGCAACGCATACAATGAAAATGGCTGCTTTTGAACGTACTGAAGAAGAATTGACTTTAAAAATAAGTATTAATTTATTTTATCCTTAATAGAAATTCAGTTGATTTGACAAGATTTTTTTTCTATAGAGGAACTGCAAAACAAGCTGCAAACAGCAACAACTACAGAACGGTCAGCCAAAGAGGAATGCGTAATTCTAAGATCTAAATTGGCTGAGATTCAAGCACTTCAAAATTCAACAATCCATAAAATTGACACATTACAGACGCAGCTAGAACAGCAGCGGACAGAAAAGTGGCTGGCACTCGAAGAGTTAAATAGGTAATTTTTCTTGATCATTCCTTTTGGTTGGATTATTATTGATATTTTTTATTTATAGCAAAATATATGAGATGGAAGATGTTATCAAGAATAAAGAATCAATTCTGGCTGAACAACAACAGAAGATTATATTATTACAGCAGGAATTGTCTATTGAGAAGGCGCGAAGTGATTTAATTGATAAAAGGCAATTGGATTCGTTGCAGGAGAGAACTACTGAACAGACTAGTATGACTGATGGTGGTAGCCATTCACCGAGAGCTGAAACAAGCTCACCAACGCTAAGTTTGGGAAAAGTATCAGTATCTGATTCTTTGGCAAGTTCTTTTTGGTCTCAGGTAATTGGAAACAATATTTTTTTAACAATTTATTTAAATGTTGAATTTTTAGGATGAACCGTTTGATGTTGGCAACCAGACACCAAAATATTCAAACATGATGGAGATGCAAATGCTGCAATCTAATCTGAAACAGCGTGAAGGTGAGTTGCAGCAGCTGCAATGGGAGATGAATAGACGTGAACAGGAGCGTACCTTGCTAAATACCGAAATTTCCACACTACTTACGCGACTCGAAGACCTTGAAACAAAGACAAAAGATTTTGATGTGATCAGTGTGAAATTCAAGGAACTGGAGCAGCAGTACGATACGCTCTGTCAGTTATATGGTGAAAAAGTTGAGGAGAACGAGGAGCTGAAACTTGATCTGCAGGATGTCAAGGAGATGTACAAGGGCCAGATCGATGAGTTGCTGCGACAACAGAAGCAGGCCAGGCGTGATTAGGAGTAAATCTTTACTTTTTGATTCCCCAGGTTAATACATATGTAGAGACGCCGATAATTATAATGATTTTTATCATGTGTATAACAATTTGGTTCGAGGTAGAAATAAGCAAGATTCTCTCAAAGTATGTACCAAGGCTCTAAACTGCTTCAGTCTCCTAAGTCGGTTCTTCAAATAGAGATTATTTTGATTGAAAAAAATGAGATTCAGAGAATGTCGAATTCGAATTCCAACTGAAAGTTGTGATTCACATTTTCCGTGTGCAATTATCTAATCAAATATCACAGATAACAATACCCACGGCTATTGAATAAGCTAAGTAGCTTCTGGGGAAACCTAAAAACGGTGCTGTCATCCAAGAAACTGTAGAGAAAAGGCTTCATACTTCTTAATATCTATTAAAATAGATTGCGTCATAAATTAAGCACCCACATTATTGGGTAACTAGAAATATAAAATCAAATTTGACTCTAGGTTTACGGCGCAAGAGGTTGCCTATGATTGTTCTGATATTTCTTTGGTTTTTGGACCTACGTGCATTGTCATACATGTTTCGTTATACATTCTGTAAACTTTTGTAGGAGCCCCAGCAAAATGGTCTTTAAAGATCCTTAGTCATTTTAAATGGTGATATCTATTCATGGTATTATTCGTTATATAATGTAACTTAGATGTGACAGAGCTTTTTTTTGTCCAGTATATTTGGTTTTGTGGTTGCAAAAAATCATATCACAGTATTGGCCATACCTGGATTCCCTGGCGTTCAATAACCTCATGACAAACTAAGATATGAATAAATATTTTTCACAAATTAGGGTTTCAACCAATTTTTCAATATTTCTAAGTTAATTTAAACTACTTCCGAAATAAAAAAAAATATTATTATTTCGAGCAAATTCCATTGTGTCTGTCATTCGCCGCCAGATGAATTTAGACATGGTCAGCCAACAAAAGATGATACTGCAGTTTATTATTTTTATTAATTGTATTGAATTTTGTCTATTCTATAGTAACAAATTATTTAACAATGGTGAATTAGCGAAATGATATCTGTTGGTTTGTAAATTTTATTGTTTTTGGTTAAGATGTAATGTGCCTACAAGGTAGGATTTTATAATCTGTGATATTGTAATATTTGGATATAATATATAAAATATAATTATAATTTATACTTATATAAACATATGGTATGTTAAATATATCTGTATGACACTTAAGTTTGTTTTATTATCTAGCTTTTGCCCGCTACTTCTTGTGCGTGGAAAACTGCATGCGATAGTTTTTGCCTGTACAAACATACATCGGTGAAACTTGCTTTCAGTTCTATGTAGTAGTATTTGCGTGATGCGCGTACAAACATATAGACAGACAGACGCAGTAAAATGTAGTCTATATTTCAAGTTAAGCCTCTAGTAATACATCGGTGAAAAGTGCATTCAATTCCATGCAGTAATTTTTGTGTGATGCGCGTACAGACAGACAGACAAAAATTCTAAAAACTGTTTTGGTTTCTGTTGCTGTAATATTTTCCCATATTATTCTTTCTTAAATATCTTTAATGTACAGACATCGGCTTGTTACAATTTTATTATTGTATTATATTATTATATACTAGCTTTTGCCTGCGAGTTCGTGCGCGTCGAAAACTGCATTCAGTTCCATGCGGTAGTTTTTGCGTAATGCGTCTACAAACATACAAACAGACGCGATAAAATGGCAACTATATTTTAAGATACAGACCATGAGCAATACAACGGTGACAATTGCATTCCATTCCATGTAGTAGTTTTTGCATGATGCGTACATACAGACAGACGCGGTAAAATGGAACCTATATTTTAAGTTAGACCTCTATTCATATATTGGTGAAAACTGCATTCAATTTCATGCAGTAGTTTTTGCGCGATGCGCGTACAAACATACAGACAGATAACAATTCTAAAACCTCTTGTTTTGGCTTCTGTTGCTCTAATAAAGACCCCCAGATTATTTTTTCTTGAATATCTATAATGTACAGACATCGGCGTAAGGGCGTCGCCAGCCGTTAAGCTAGGGGGGTAGCATGAAAGAAATGAAGAGAAAAATCAAAAAAGAAAAGTTTTAATAAAAAAACGAACAAAATTGGTATCTACATAGAAAATTCATTGAAACATAATCTTCTAGGGTTCTTTGCTAATTCGTTATTCACTTTGATGACGAAATCTGATCAAATCTGAAGATTTCTTGCCACTCAGGTCGTCGCTTTTGGTCTAGCTAGCCCCGTACTATCGTCAAATCTTTGTCAGCGATTTGTTGGATATGTGCAGCATCCTTGGCTGTTTCTCTTTGTTCCTGCCTTTGACAGAATTTACAAGAACTGGCACAAGGTCTTCGTGACAAGCCGTCAGCGTTGTCATGACTTCTTTCTTTTTGGTCTTTAATTTGAAAGTCGTATCTTTGCCGTTTCTCCATAATGGAGCGTAAATGTAACTTGGGGATTGCCCCCCTTTACACTGGCAGAGGTGGAGTTTTTCTGAAGTCGGGTATTCTCTCTCTGAACATTTCGTTCTTCAGATCTGGGTCGTCGCTTGCAGTTTCTACTCAATGTCCCTCTCGGTTGCAATTGTAAAACATAATCAGTTTTCTATATCCTGAGTCCTCACCTCACCTCTTTCTCCTCCTCCACCTCTTTCTCTAGTATTCGGTACTTTTCCTCAAACTCTTATCGAACTGTTCCAATTTCTTCTCGAGCTGTCCCAATATCTTCTAGAGCTCTCCCAATTTCTTCTCGTACTTCTTGTTTTACGGTCTCGACTTCTTGATGGACATTTCGGAACAATACTGCAATCTAGTCGAAACCTTTCTGTCGTATTTCTTTTCGTTTTCTCGAAAAATCGGAGAGTACCTTAGTTAGTTGTTCCTCCTTTCTCTATTCTTCTCGCAGCCTTCGCTCCTCCTCTTCTTTCTTTTCTTGTCGTCGTGCCTCTTCCTCTTGTTTTTCTCGCAGCCCTCGCTCCTCCTCTTCTGCATTTTCTTGTTGTCGTAATTCTTCTTGTTTTCTCGAAAAATCGCAGAACTTTGTTAATTGTTCCTCCATTTTTTCTGTCTGCTTTCGGGTGTTCACCAAAATTTTAAACTCGGTCAAAATACAGTACCTGATTCTTGAAGGGATTCACTAACGTCTCCTGGAAATTGGTCACCATCAAACCAATCTGTTACTGGTTTTCTTCCACCCATTGTTTTGAGGAGTAAAAATGGTAATGTGTTTTTGATTAGCATAGTTCCATATGCTAGCAATGTGATTTGCTCGGAGAAATTGTTGTAATAACTCAGATTTTTTTAAATGTTTTGGATTAAAATCTTCGTTAATATTAGATACACTGTAATTATTCAAAAACAGCTCATGCCAGGCACTATTAACGTCAAATATGCCAGGAACACTATAAACTTCGCAGATAATTTTTTGTATTGTATCGAAAATATCTTCTCGTATATGCTCATCGGTAAACAACTGTGGATCTCCAAATTGCATAAAAGCTTGTTGATATTCATGTTTCTTCATTAATATATTGAATGGTCTTTGTTTAACTCTTTTAAAAAAGACGGGATTAAAATCACATCCAGTCAATGCATGAAATCCTGGCAAACTTCACGAAGAGGGTCCCAAGTGCTCGTAAACCTTTGCTCAATTAATGTATCTTTGGTTATTTCCGGTGCCTGCGTATATCCATACATTTATATTGTAACGAACTTGGCTTCAGTGATCGGTGCTTTATTGGTGGGCGTGTGCGATTCGTCGGAAGGCGGAGCACCTTAGCGAATGCGGACGTTGGTGGGACCCGGGTGGTGTGTTGCATACCGCTATTGGTATTGGTCAGCCATGCATGCCTGGGTCAAGACATATTCCCGAAGCTTCTAGTAACTTCGCGCAAGTTCGGGAGAGCTCGCTTGTCATCGGAAGATGGGTGTAGAAAATTCGAGAGCCATTCTGCTTGCCTATATATTGGAGAGTGCTGCGGAGTCAGTCAGGGGCAATCGCCCGGTGCGTTAGTTAGTGTAGTTATGGGTATTTAGTCTGTGATATAAATACTTAGTGTAGAAATAAATAAACTGTTGTAAATAAATAAATCCCAGTCATTTTTATATGCCCGTTACAATATATATACATATATATATATATGTTTATTTTATATTTATATCCATATAAATTTTGGCCATATCTACTTTGTAATCTATCGATATGCTAAGCATCCAAAAAGATCTATTTGCATTCGCACCTCTTGCACTTTGCCACCAATTTTTGTTTTTTTCTTTTAAGAATAATCTAGTGTAAAGTTTTCCAGTGGTGTTTTCTGAATACTTTTTCGAATATATGCAATAAATTAATTTACTTAAATATTAATTATCGATTACATTTTGTTGAAATTCGTCTTATTTAAATGGAGATGTAAAAATATTGAATCGAAAGCAGTAAGTATTTTTAAAATATTTAAATATATACTCTGGGCGCATGCGCAGAGTGTTCTCGCGCTCATACTCCAGGCTGAATAATTTTTGTGTTTAGGGGATGTTCGGTCACTACAATTTGTCTGACTGATGAAATATAACTTAGTAATAGTTACCTTAATAACATACTTAAAAATCAGACATGTAAAAATAAGTAAAGTTGTTATTTTTTGTGGAGCTTTAAAGCGTCTGACAGAAGTTCGGGTCCATGGAAAGTGTCTGACACTTATCATACAACTTTAGAATAATATGCTACACAACGTATATAAAAATCAGGCATACAAAGTTAAGTTAAGTAACACTTATTTTTAGTTACCTTTCTTATCTGGTACCTGCCCAGGTGTCACAGAGCGAGCTCCACAAGCACGCAGGTATTCAAAGCACATGAGACGCTACTGATAATCTAAGGTTACATCTTTATGAAAATAAGTTATGTCAGATAGTCAGATCGCTCTGGGATCTTACTCTAGTAGGACTCCTGGGGCTCTCATTCATTAAGGCTCTGTGGCCTCGAGTACTAATATGTGAGGTCACGGCCCCCAAAACTATCATAATAATATTTGATCATTATATGTACGTACGTTAGCACGATCGGTATATGAAACTGCAGCTGCTGAGAGTGGGTTTATTGGAGTTTGTTATTAAATAAAATGTAAGACATTACTACACATAACCGTATTTTCTACAACTCTAATGTGCGATCATTATATAAATGCGACAACAAAACTGATTAAATTGTAGAATTTGTGATTCTTTTCTGATACTCTTTAAACCCCCTTTGAATTATTCTACGCCTCCCAGGTTGAGAATCCTATCTCCATAGACATCTGAACACCTAGACGAAGCATTTCATTCATAACATGTATCCAAAAATCCAAAGGCGATCTGTTATTGTTGGAGAATTGTTTTGGTATTTTCCATGTGTAAGAGAGAGACAAAATTTTCCTATAGGATTTTGGCAACAGTTTACCTGTGTAGAAGCGTATAAATTCGTAAAACGTAGTAGCAACACTCAAATTATGAATGGAACAACGAACAACAATATTCCGACTAGCGACGAAAGCTGACAAATTCATACGGACGCCTAAATTATATTTTCTGTATTGCCGCACTTAACTCAATCGATCGATATCAACTGAGGATCCCCTAATTTCACAAATGAAAAGTTTTATTTTGTGTTGTAAAATATAAATTTGGTACATAATTTAATCTGCAGGTGTTTCTGAACTATCAGTAATAACTATTTCAACGACCACCTTTCAATTACGTATGAATGTCTTTGATTATTACTCTATAAATCAGAAGTTGCCATGAAAAATAAGAAGTTTGGCAAATATGTTAATCGTATCAGTCGTACACGAACCATTATGGACCAGAAGAATCATGGTCTTGAGTTGTTGGATCGCTCTGAAAGAGGCTATGCGTGGTCTAGGTGTTCAGATGTCTATGCCTATCTCTCTCTCTGTCTCTCTCTCTCTCTCGGTGGGAGAGGCTAAGAATGAGGGAGGGTCTTTATGGCTCTTATATGTCCCGCTCACAAAAATCAAACGTTATTTTGGACAATATATTGGAATTATTAGGACATAAACAAAAAAAATATAGGAGATGGGGCTTCTGGCTTCTCTATACCCTTAAAGAGTCATCCACATATCTTATTCATAGGCATTTTCGTACCGTGGGCTCTTGTACTAATATACCGGGTGTCCCAACAAGTTCAGCGACGTAGGATAACAGGGAAAGCGTGAACCCTACGACTTCGGGAAAAAATTCTTTAGTAAATCAGCTATAAGAAAAACAGCTAAAATATTTTCAAGTTACTAAAATGGCCGCTAGGTGGCGTAATTACCATGGCATAAATTAAAATTATTTTTTTATAAAAAATCGATACATTAACGTATTATTCTAGTACTGGAAATGAAAAGTTTAAGAAATTCTGCGTAATTTTGATCTTTATACTTTTTCAATATTTTTGATTATAAGGGCGGGGGAGCTGAGTAAACAGTATAAACAGTATATACTTTCTTAAGCCGCTGTAATCACCAAGACGCGTTATACAAATTTAACTTGTTTTAGTCTTGTTTGAAAGATAATTCGACGTTTATTTCAAAAATAATGTCAGATGTGTTCACAACTTCACACCTCTACTCCTAGAGGACGCTGTTTAGCCAATACGTAGTTTTTTTTTAAATGGCACGAAACATTTTTTTATGGTTCAAAAGTCCGTATAAATAGCTACATTTTAGCGAAACGGACAAAATAATTAATTTATTTTGTTGATACTGTAAGCAAAGCATAATTTACTTTACTAATAGTAATGATTGCGACATATATTGCTGAATAGTGAATCCAGAAGCTCACAAAGCAATAGGGCACAGCCAACTTATAGTCGATGAAAGTTACACAATAAATTCATGTAGATTAGAGACAGGCGCTACAAATAGTACGCGTGGCCGAAGTATTGGGTATCATCTAGTATTAAAATATATTTACAGAAAAATTAGCTTGTTAATACCCACTCATTATTCTTTAGGTACCATCATTTTTTGCCCTTGTGTTTTTTGCTTTATGCTAGTTTATCAAAGCATCAAGTTTAATTTCACTCAAGTATTTTATATAGAGGAAACTTGCACGGCCACATAATTTTCATTAAAATTGATAAAGCACTCTGATAATAACTCTATATAGGACAAAAGCGAAATCATTTTTCATCCGATTGCCCTGTTGACCTTGACACATCATCACCAGTGCCTTTTAAATTGAAGTAATAGCGAATAAATTGCACCATCATTCTTTAAGCTAATAAACGGGCCAAATGGTGGGCCAGCAGGGCTTGGTCAACTTCGATTCATAATTATCCTGTACTTACCCGATAGATTGTGTGCTTCATGTTATTCCTCGTTCCTTCTGCACCTTGTTGGTGTTGGTGCTCTTTTACCGGGGCAGAAAAAAATGTCTATGTTCCTCAACAGTTATCAGTTGTCGAGAACTGAGTGTCATGTCGAAAGTGCTCAATAAATTATATAATATAACTAACTAGTAAGTAACGCATCTAATTCTTTAGAGCCATCATCTACTTTACCGCAGTGGTGCGGAAAGTGAATGACTATACGCCCACCTTGGCTTAAGCAAAGATCAAATAATCTTTGGTTTAAGTGTCAGACACAAAACCAATAGAGACACTTTACGTACCTACTTACTTTTTTGCAAATTATTCAAACAAAAGTATTTATAAACCTGTCGTACAGTTGGAATTTGTTAATTTTGATCGAAAACATTTGTTTTACTATAATAAGCGAATATGAGCTATGACTACGGTAATGCCAATTGCCAATCAATTGTTAATAACAATTTGGTTCATAAATATCATATTTTTTTATTGACTTGCAACAATTAATAAGAACAGTTATATCTTTCTCTCAAACCGAATCCAAAGCAGGTACAAATAAATGAAGTATGCTACATGTGAACAAACTTGCAAATGCTTCTAGATACTTGTTACATTCTCGCTCGGATTTGTGTGAATGTCACTATAAGCCGAAGGCGAGCAGTGGAATACACCACAATCGTTATTCTGTAAATTTGACATATAGCCAGGCTCCTGTTGCATGATTACAATTGTCAGATAGATTGAGGTCCTGTCACTGTCGTTTGTCAAAAGTTTAAGGTTAAGTTAGTTTATGTTTATAGGTTATATTGTTTCATAGCTCTTTACACATATAAACCTGTTGCATAAACTTATCTAATTCTCTTTAGGATATTAACTTTTTGAGAAGGAATGGGCAAATAAAGCGAATTACCTATATGTCTCAAGCTATATCTTATGTCACACTTTTCCAGAGAAACTGTATCTACAAGGAAAATATACCGTCACTGGTTTCCCATCGCATTGCCAGAGGAGGAGAATTTGAACACGTGCCCGTATAATCACCGTTCAAACCATTCGATGACTTGTTTATATAAAAACACAGCCTAACAATTTATTTTCATATAAACTACTCTTCTTACCCTTGTAACGGGGCAACGGGGCTTTTCATGTCAATAATTCATATATCAAAACAGCTTGTCAATAATGCATTAACAGTATTAATCTCTATTCACAAATACTGCTCGGATTGCGCCATGTACAAACTAAAGTTATCTTTCATCCGTCCTTCACACATTCCTCTTTTTCACTCTTATCCATTTTTATTATCGTTCAGATTTAGATTTTCAATGACGTTGTTTTAATTCCTCCAATCTTTTTATCGCGTCTGGATATTCCAACTCAATTTGTCTTACTAGCAGTCTAGCAGGCTGATATTTTGCAACTCCATGGGTAACAAGTAATGACAAAGAATTAATTATATACGTCGAATGGAGACGGACCTAGCGGCTAAGTGATATGGCACATGCCAGCAGTTGAAATCACGTTGGTGAGCAACGCCAGTGGGCTCGACGATTCCCAACAATATCGTTAGATGTCCTGGAGGAAGCGTCACAGTTGATGGTTGGGCGAAGATTCCAGAATATCTTTGATTACGTATAGGGTATCACGTATTAAAGGTTCTTGAGTATTCTTGGGATCGAAATGGGTAGCTTTGAGCCAACTTACTTTTGTACAAAAATAAGTATTTTAGGCGCACGAAGTTACAGTTTCAGACTCGTTTTTGAAGTGAAACTTTTATGGTGGCGTTCTGATATTTGACGAGAACGTAGAGCGAATTGGAAAAAATGTAACGTTTAGAGATCTCGTTACACGAGAGAGAAAAGAGATATAACGTAGAGAGATGGAGAAAGAGAGCTATACATTTTGTATTCCTAAAACTCAGGCTTCGTTACAAGAGAGAGTAGACAGATATATAACGTAGAGAGAAAGAGAAATAAAGCTATTCATTATATAAATATAACCATAGACCTTATAATTCAAGGTCTAAGTATATATCAGTTCTGGCTATCCACGTCCATGGTCTATACAGTTTATAGATCATGATCTCCCTTTTGTGCGGTCCTTTATCTTGAACCCCACTCATGAATTAACTCCAAGGCAAAGATTAGAAACACTTTGTCCAAGGTTCAAGTTGCTTGAAGAGGGAATATTTTAGGAAGCGTCGTACGAGCAAGAGTGAGAGCCACGTATTTCGATGGCTGTGGAGTTAGGAGTTGGTAGGGAGTTAAGGGAAGGTGTGTTAGTGCGAATAGGACTGATTAGGTGAGGGTTCCGTACCTGTCACTCGTATATATGCTCCAATTAGATGATTTTGTGCAAGTCATAGATGGTGGGGATGGTTATGGGTCGATGTTATGGTTATATTTAATGGCGACTGGGACTCATTGGATGTGGGTTCCACACCTATACCCCTTTTAGCCTCGGGGATGCCTGTTATTGGAACTTGCGTTATGGATGCAGTTAGGAAAGATTATATGATGATGTCTAAGTACAGTTGGAATTTTTTGATTTCGCCAGAATCTTGGATTTTTATATGGTTCGAGAATGGCTCAATATTTTTGGAACTTTTAAGTGCGACTGGGACACATTAGTTGATGGCTCCATACCTTTGGGTACTCAACTTTCTACAAGTATTTTTACTATTTTTTTGTAAAAAAAATTTATAATGTTATATTTCATTTGAAATAATCCGGATTTTTTGTAACTATTTGTAGTTTGCCCTGACGAAGCGAATGAACATTCTCATAAGCTCGGCTGAATCCATAGAATTTTATTTATCAAGTGACTGCATCTCCACCAAAAATCTCTTTTATAATATACATTTATAAACTTGACCTAAATATAAAAATCATTTTGGTTTTCTTTATCGACCACCGTGATATTGAAAATTTTTTTCTAGTCTAAATTGCGAACGATTGCAGTAGGTAAGTACAATTTCTTTAGGATATTTCTTATTCCCAGTATTTTGTTGAGCGGAAAATTACTGATGTTACAAAAATTCACTCTCACATTATTGGCACGAATATTAATTAATAATTTCCGCCAATAAATCTTGTCTATTGCTGACCTCAAAACTCAGAAATCCAATCAGGATATCTTTTCAGCTTCGTGTGAAAAACGACAGATTTTTCGAACAAATCCTTATGAGAAGAGGTTCTTTATTCAACCTATATACAAAGCTTTGAAAGTTTGCTTTATACCTGTAGGTATATCGGTTCAAATCCGTACCATGTTCAATTGTTAAGTAAGCGCATATATTAAATAATAATATTATAGAGTTGCAAAACATCATTTTCACACCTACTAGGCTATTGAGGATTTTTAATTAAAAATTAATCCAAGGTTCAGCAAAAGATATCGACATACATACATAGTTACATATAGAGATAAGTGAATATATCAATTAGACATTTAATTAAGGCCCAATTAGATTACATGAAATTTAGGTAACAAGGTTTGCTTTTGCTGATCAGCTTATCAATTATGTTTTTTGAATTCATCTAACGTTCGTTATGGTGATTTCTGTATATACATACACATATGATATTTTTGAATATGAATTCAATTGCTATATAATCGAAATGATTATATAACATCAGCCGTTTCTGGTTAATAACTAAATTACTCTAGGACGTCTAACTGTGCCGACAACAACTACTGCGAGGGCAGACACCCCTTCCACCATTGAATAACTTCAACAACTGTTGAATACCTACAATTTCACATTGTCACAGTATTGCATAATAAATACCACTATGAATGTTCAATGGTTGTTGCCTATCTTCAGTTTGCCGCAGAGCATCTAGCCATGTCTGATATCTTGAATCCTTGTTTTAATCTCATACTAGTATCAGATCTTCGGTGAAGTCCAACATACATCCGAATTGTTTACCTCCTCGCAGCCAGCGGATGGGTAAATTTCACAGTTTTCTATTTTTTTTTATCACTCTAAGGAATAGCATTCTACCAACTACGAGACCCCAATCCAAATAAAATTCATTTACAAAATTTTGATTAAAAATCAATTTTAGTTAGAGAGGAGAAGGATAACCACATTTCCAGCAACTTTTGTGTCTACCTTTATATAATCATACGTTTTTAGGGTTCTGTACATCCGATGAAAGAACAGAACCATTATAAAGTCACTCCGGTGTCTGTCTGTCTGTTTGTCTCTCCGTCTGTCACTATCAAGTGAAAAGGCTCGTTAGGAATAATTCAAATATATTTTTTTATTATTGTTATCTGGATGAATTATCACGTACTTACGGTTACTATTCATTTTAGTATCTATTTGTTCTACTACCATATTTGAACAAGAGTCATAAGACGATAGCAATTATGTCGCTGATAGGGGATTGTCAAAGTGAAAAGTTGTGAAAAAACGTAGGTACTACTACGGAAGGCCATGTACAAGGTGTTGAAAATAAACGTTTGGAAGGAACTTTGGAATGAATTACTCAAGTGAACTCCCCCAGAACGTTTAGCACAGGGACCGATACATTATAATCAAATAAATGGCTTAGAAGATATTAAGGAAAATCTACGAATTCCCCCTTTAACTCCAAAATTACTGGGTGTAGGATTTTATAAAAATACAGAATATAGGCCTCAGTCAAAGTTTACAGGAAAGCCCATTCGAAAATCTCTAGTACCTAAGTATTTTTAAGAAAGCAGGAAACCATTCGCTCTAGATGCGATGAGAAAAGTTATTCGAATTTCCTTCGGCAAATAAAACTTAGTATCTATATAAATAGTTGGTCTTTTGAACCATTTTGATAACATGTTATATAAAATCGAATAATATTAAGGTTATCTTTTTTTGAAGTAAAAATGGTATACTTAATTTTTGTATCCATTGGCGTAGATTTTCAAAATAAGAAATTATTAAAAAATCTAATTTCTACACCTATGGGTAGACATTTTGCATTATGTTGATGTGGGCTCAGTTGTGCTATTTAAAAATATCATCATTTCAAATCAAATCACCAAAATTAAAATAGCCGTAGAAAACAAAAAAATAAAATTATAAAGTCAGGACCGTATAGCGCCTAAAATACAAGGATTTGTATATTCGAGCACAATTTTTGACGAACCTCGAACGGAGGAGGTATACAATTCGACTGCAAGCTTTATTTTTTATATTTTTTTTTTGGTTTGTGCGTCCTTTGTATATAGAAAACGTACTGCGACTTGAGAATTGGTCCCATATTCGTAAAAACTCAGATTCGAAATATCGTTCCCTCTGAAAAGGCGGCAAATTTTCTCGAAAATCGAAAATTCGAGATGCCAGAATTAAAGATAGGACAATATCCGGAAACGTTTATATTGAACATTTTTTCAAAAGAGTTACGGTTTTCGAGTTAAATTCATGTTAAAATCTTTCATATTTGTATTTTCGATATGTGGAGGGGGCGATTTCTTTCGAAAACTAAAAATCTCTGGGTACTACATAGACAATAATATTTGTAGCAACATTTGTAATGAACCTTTTTTCCATACAGTTACGGTTTCTGAGTTACAGCTGTGGTAAAATGGTTAATTTTAAAATACTTATGCGTATTTCCGCAGCGATGTTCTGAAATCTGTACATAATAACAAGTACAAGCAAAGAATATGCGTGCGTAATGGGATAAGTACTATATCTTCTTTGGTATTAGTGAACGTTCAACGATTTTCGTGACTAATGTTACACTCAAAAGTGTGAAATAAATATTTTTTACAAAAAATTGCATGGGCGTTATTAGTTGGTGCATTGAAAAATACGAAATAATATTAATTCTATTGGTGCTGGTACTTGTGAAGTGGGTGCCAAAAGTTATCAATCTAATTGCAACTGCTCAATTTCAAAAGTAACAGCATCACTAGAATTAATATTATTTTCTATTTTTCAGTGCACCAACGAATAACGTCGGCCATTTTTTTTTGTAAAAAATATTTATATTTGTAGTGTAGGTACGTACATTCTTCAAAGACAGAATCTTCTATTGAACTCGAACCGTTATAGAGTTACTGAGCTTTCTCATAGTATCATTCAATCCATACATTTTGAGGACTCATTATTCAATGATAATGGATGGATATATAACTCATTATTGAATTTGTAACTAAATTATAATCCTTTTGATAACAATAGCAACTATCGGATAACTTACCTACAATGTAACCAACTTCAAGCGATCAGCGTCTTGAAATATGGTGAACGTTCGTATGGGGTCACTAACAATGCTATATTTTCAGGAGTTCAGGATGCGAGAAAATGTACTTCTGAAAGTCCAGTCACCCGGAAAAGCCGGCCATTGCACTTCTGGCTGAATGGAAAGCTAAGAACGAATAGGCCTTCTCCATTTTGCATATATGCTAATGGGAATTATAATAGTGGGTTAATAAATTGCCAAATGTTGCAAAAAACGATATCTAAGACAAAATGATCCCCTTTGATGTATAATGGTTGATATAAGGCATACAATTTTTTTTAGAACGCTAATAACTTTGAATTTAAAAGTGATAAAAGAATGAGGTAAAATTTTATAGATATATATATATATATATAGTACCTACACATTGTTTAGAAGGGAAAAATGAAAAATGGTCATGGAGACTGGTTACCAAACTGATTCAAAGGTACCGAATTTGATTCATTTGGATGATTTAAGTCTTTGTTACAAGAAAACAACCTGCTGTAAATTTTTAGGGCAGAATAATACGCCCGATTACTTAGGTACACAGACTAACAAGCTGTTAAAAATTTTGCACAATTTTCTTGGTGTTGACATAAATTCCTGTTAGTTTTGCACAACTGTTGATTTACGTCCAATTCTTCCTCCGCATCTTCGTCAACACTTGGCGCCAAAACCATAAGAGTGCAATGAGCCAATATGAGTAATAAGTACATACATACATAATATTATACCTACCCACCTTAGATGTTTCGCATGGCTTGAGGCATCGTGGATCAAGTAGGTCGTGTGGAGTAGTTAGTTCGCCACCCTAGCTGAAGAGAAGGCGCTTCGGTCGACGCTGAAAAGAACTCAGTTGACGCGTTGCCGCCGTACAAGAATAAACCGCGAAAGAAGTATCTTGGTAGCCCGACGCGATTTTCGACAACCAAAGGACGCCTTTGGCTGTTTAGGTACACACATGCTGTTTTATTTTTTACTACATTGACAGTTATGTCTATTCACATAGAAGAGGATAACTAGAAGAAAGGTAAAATTTTTCATTCTGCACTGAAAAAAGTAACTGAAAACTTGTATTAAAGAATTTCCTATTTAATGTGAATTATTATACAATAAACTATTTTGAAATATTTAAAACAAATTATATGTAGGGGCTGGGATTATATTGGGTACCGGTGTTTGCGTTCTGAATTTATCAACCCCGTTCATTAACATATGAAACAAAATTTCGCGTGTTTTTAAATCCAATTCATACATAAGTATGAGAATAATAATTGTCCTACTTTTCCATTTTTCTTTACCACCTATTGATCACAGCGACGCACATAAATCACAAATTCAATAATTGGTATATATGTAACTAGTAGGTATACGGACTTTGGTTTTATTTTTGGTGCACTGGGTAGGTAAATATGTACGTCATGTTTGCACGTAATAAGAATGCACAATATATTTGCGATCACGTAAGCTGGACCTTTGTAGTGTTTTTTTCTTCTTCTCTATATACCTAAAACGAGCAGCAAATGCAAATATTTATCCGATAAACATAAGAAAAGAGTTGGATAAGTTGTAAAATATTCATGGATATATTTGAGTACATTTCATTGGCCACACATATCTATAGTTTTGATCTGGAAGGCTAGATTTGTTTTATGTTTTTCATATGAGAGTTACCGAGACCTAAAAAACATTTTTTTTAATTTGGGAGAATCTGAAAACTAATCGAAAATGTTGACTAGATATAACTAATGTTACTACGGCACTACGAAGAGGGGTAAGACTATGAAAGAGATCGTATGAATAGTATTGTGTTTTAATATTTTGATGTGCGCATAAATTTTATTTTATTATTTTTTTTTATATTAAAAAACTATGATATGGAAATATTTCAATTTTAATGGGAATACAATACTTTTAATTCAGATTTGAAATCTGCATCTACCATTATTTTTGTAAAAAATACACATTCTTCGAAATTAATCTACAAGAATTATGCACTTAAAAATGTTTCTTTTTTTTATCTCAAGGGATAAATTTAGGGGATGGTAGTTTGAGCATTAATTATTATTTAATTTTTTCTTTCATTATTGTTTTTTTTAGTTTGAGTGTGAAATCAAAATAACTTAATAGTTATTTAGTGCATATTTTATATATTAAACATTTTCCATTTTAAGAAAACAATCTTCGATTTAAAATCTCTTTTTTGGGTCACCCTGTATGTATAGGTATATCTTTTCTAAGAACACACATCCAAAAGAAAAATCGTTCTAGTTCGTATAGATATAATGAAAATGATAGCTAATAATAATTTATGGTTTTATAGGTACTTTCTTATTTGATCTGTATTATCGATTAAATGGATATTCGGCCGGATACCGGATAGTGATACAAAATTCGACTGTATACCGGATATTCAAGAAGTACGACAAATTCAAAACATCAACTGAAATACTATTCTTTCTTTCTTAGGTAGATAATAGTAAAATAGGTCACACTTATGACGGCTTTTAATAAAAGATGAAAAAGTGACAAAAAATATGACACAAAAACCCTTCCATACATCCAGATTACCTTCTGGGATATTATAGTTTATGAAATGATGATAAAAATAGTAAACCTGAATACCATGCCGATAATAATCAAAAATTTCATTTAGTGACAAGAATAAGTAAACCAATCACCATGATTGTGAGCTAAAAAAATCTAGAGAACAACTGCTGGATATTCGTTCATCTGGCCTCATGACCCGCCGGATTTACGTTATCAGGCCAAACAACTGTCCGTTTCATCTCTAATCTATATTCCAAAAATCAAAGAATTCATAAGTTTTAAATCACGTCTAGGTATTAAAAAAATATGACTACTAATGAATTTTTTGACCGACGAACCCAACACAACACCACAATTCGACTGTATTTTTTGTGCAAGTGCTTACATATACGTACTCCAATTTTGATGATTTTTGATTCAGTTGAAAGATGAGACTTGATTAATGGTCCCATATTCATAAAAACTCAAATCCAATATCTTCTTCCTTCCATAAATCGCCCCTGAAGTGGGTGTGGGGGCAATTTCTCTAGAAAATATAAAATCTGAGATGGCAGAATTAAAGATAAGACAATATCCGGAAACGTTTAAATTGAACATTTTTTCAAAATTACGATTTTCAATTTACAGCAATGTTCAAATTAGAAATATGTGTATTTCCGCTATGTGGAGGGGGAAATTTCTTTCGAAAATTGAATATCTGAGACGGCCAAATTAAAAACCAGATTATTTGTAGCAACATTCAAATTGAATATTTTTCCCATAAAGTTTCGGTTTTTGTGTTACAGCAATGGTAAAGTATGAAATAAGTGTATTCACGCCGCGATGTTTTGAGATCTCTGAATAATAACAAGTACAAGCAAAGAGTATTCATGTTTAATAGGATAAGTGATAAGTACTATCTTCTTTGGTATTAGTGAACGTTCAACAATTTCCATGACTAAAGCTACAGTCAAAAGTGTGAAATTAATATTTAAAAAAATGGGACCGACTTTGGTGCACTGAAAATACAAAATAATATTAAATCTATTGTTGATGGTACTTGTGAAGTTGGTGCCAAGAGTTTTCTATTTAACTACAATTGCACAACTTCAAAATTACCAGTACCAATAGAATTAATATTACTTTGTATTTTTCAGTGCACCAACAAATAAAGTTGGTCCAATTTATTTTAAAGCATATTCATTTAAATTGACATTTTTCTTTTATACGACCTGCGACGCGTCTTCATGTGAAATGTTGCTTCAGGAAACTCAGTTACCATCTCTAATAATAATTATATCAGTAGTTGTTGCGATATAATAAGCCGTTATGAAAAAACCAAATGGATCATTTATCAGGCAAATTATAGAGCGAATCTTTAATTATAAACAATTAGCTGCATTGTAAAAAAAGTGAAGAACCTCACCTTTGTATTCTCGATTCTCCGATTTTTAAATCGAACCAA
The DNA here is from genome assembly GCA_958507055.1 of Crioceris asparagi. Taxonomy (NCBI): domain Eukaryota; kingdom Metazoa; phylum Arthropoda; class Insecta; order Coleoptera; family Chrysomelidae; genus Crioceris; species Crioceris asparagi. The sequence continues at coordinate 13,328,775 of OY293828.1, forward strand.
AATTAATCATGAATTACAAAAAAAAAATACAACCAAAATGTGAGGAAACAAAACGATAAAATTTATGCATGCACAAAAAAAAGTGCCATATTGAAGTGAATTGGTAATGTCATAAGTATCTAATTATTTGGAAAAATAGTCGGTCGTTTACTGGTCTATGTATTGGCAGTCTTTTCCAAATTCGATGAGATGGCGAAGGATAGGAATATATTTTTAAGAATTTACGGAGAATGTCCTATTTCTAATCATTTACAGTACTATTTCCAGCGCATTAGTGTTGCCTAATTTTCGATTTTTCTGAAAACCTTTCACAACTTGGATATCAATTATCCTTGTTTTTTCTAATCTCATTAAGTCAGTTAGGTACAGACGAAATCGCTATGATTTTCTTTTACACTTGAATCAGCACTTTGTTTTATTTCTACTAGCTTGATTATTTAAAATCAATTTTCTTATTTTAAATTACTTAACAGGACCCTTATTTTATGATGACCCCGTATATTTAATTTAACGTAGGTAATTCGAAAACGATATAAATTAGTTGAAAGTCACTGGAGCTTTGTCTCTGTTAATTTGTGAACATCCTAAAGACTGCAATCAAACACCTACAATAATTATTTATGCTACTCCAATTATCAATTAGACCCTAATTATTACAATTATTGAGAGTGAGGTGTATTGAAGAATTTGATTAGCATGAAGGTGAAATCCATATCCTTTGATTCTTACGTGGAAAATCGCTTAACTGAGATAATTTTGATACACTGATGGTAATTCGATGCGATAATTAAATAGCCGAAAAAATGAAACAGTGACAAATTACGAAGAATAAGATATCATTGTGAGAAGTTTAGGTCACAGACAAATGACTGTAGCTCAGACATGGTTTATTCCATTCTTTTTCGCTATTTTTCAACGTAATCACCACCAACATCTATGCCCTCACTTTTGCTCAGCATCCTTGATGTTGGCAAATCTATTTCCATAAAGGGCGTCATTGAGTGATCCAAACAGACGAAAATAAGATGGAGCCTGGTCTGGACTGTGTGCAGGATGAAGTAAAACCTTCCAACCGATTTCTTAAAGCTTATCAGGGATCAGTGGATCGTATGAGCACGGGCTTTGTCTTGCTGACTCCTTTTGCCAAGAGTTTGCTCCAGATAGCCGGTTTAACTGTATGATCCAGCATCTCGAGTTTCTAAGTAGTATTGACTACCAATACTTGCTGATGTTCTAGATGATCGGGCCGTGTGAATAGTGTGAGTCTGAGAATCATGTCCGTATCCCGTTAACCGTTTCCAGTTACTGTTACTTATTCCATTAGGATTTTTTGTCAATCAGCGAACAGCGCTCAACAAAATCCCTAACCGTAATTCCACAGCGGTCAGTGGGAAACGGAGATAACGCATAGAACCGGGAAGAGGCTGACATCATCGAAGTAATGATATAAGGCCAGATCAGAATGAAAGAGGATAGTTGGCGGACAAATAAAACTGGGGTAGAGGTAGACACCAAGGATAGAGGCAGTGGAAGAATACCACGGACAACCTGGATCGATGACCTAATTAGAGTCTTGGACAACCAGATCCAGGCACTTCAATATAGATAGATGATGGAAAGACATGAAGGATAACAGTGTCCAGCAGTGGACGTCAAGAAACCAAATATTGAATACAAACTGAGCAATTAGATACTGATATATTATGGAAAGATAAAAAAATTGTATTATTGAATGAAATATAAAGCAAACGACTCGCCCCAATCAATTTTTATTCTGTTTCGCTCGCAGGAAATCATATGGATACCCTAAGTATATCTTTTTCATAGGGATAAGGAGTATGTTATACTGGATTTTTTCTGTAGGATTTTTTAAGAACTACAATTCCTTCATACATTATTTTGATATATTTTCAAGGTTTAGCCAGCGTAAGCCATGTAAGCATACAAAAAAAATTGACAACTTGATTAAAAACATTGAATTTTCTCTACCATACTAAAATTTAATTTGAATGAGACTATGTGTAAAAAGTTCCCTAAAAACCATATAAAAATCTGTTGCGGGGCTTAGAAGAAGTAACCGGTGAAACAGAAATGAAGAGTACAGACAGACAATAATAGCCACTTTGTTTTATAACATACAGACATATAATCTTCCTTGAAGAACTCCGAGTGGATATAGAACGCAAATTTTAGTAAACTTAGCATATGCATTTTATAATTTTATGAAAATAACAAGATCGATGGAGCTTTCTCTCAAATATTTATATCTTATGAAGTTTATTTTCCATCACTATGTCTTCATGATGACAAGTTTATTACTTCTTCAAAATTCTTTGAAACAAAGAACCCACTTATTTCGATCTTTATTGCTTATTCAATTAATCACAATTCATTAAATATTTATAAATTTACATACCTACCTCATGTAATTCCTGACATCTTGTAAGAGTTCCTCAATATGTTTCCACTTCTTGCCACATACATGCAAAGTGATCATTACCAACAATAAATTTGCTAATATTGCACGCCTCTTTTAATTTGTAATATTCAAAGAATATGAAATCATTTTTCGGCATTAAGCGTTAGTTGGCAAAGATGCAGATGTTTGTCGATCTTTATCAATTCATATCACAAAGTGTTGAATCATGATTACTATGAATGCAGTGATAAAAAGAGTCATTTGGAATCAACTCATTTTAATTTTTTTAAAGGCTCTCCAGATGGAAATGCTTTTTATTTTTATTCGCACATTTTGTGTAGTAAACTTGCACCTAATTTACTAATTATTTTTTCATTACACAGCGATATGATCCCATTTTTTAAAATCCAATACATTCTTCCCCCAGAGATACCCTTAAAGGTGGCTGTAGTTGGCCATTTGTTCGAAAATTAAATTTTTTATCTACTTAGATTAAAGAAAATATCATTTCCGAAAACGTTAATATTTCAGGTTTTACTGTAAGCCATAAATGAATGCCTTATATTGAGGATTGCTTCCAAAATTATGCGATCAGTTGTTTTGGAGAAAAGACAATTTTCTTATATATTTTTTCATTTTCTAATTTACTCCATAAAACAAACCCTCAGTATAAGAATCTCTTTATTTTAACTTTTAACCTATATTGTGGTGCTGGTACTGGTATCAAAAGTCAAAATTATCAGTGCTATTAAAATATATTTTATTTTCTATTTCTCATTGCACCAACCAATAAAGTCGGTAATTTTATAGATTTATTAATATCATAAATTTACTAATATAAAAATTGTAGCCCACAACGTTGGTACAATGCGAAACAACTAATTTTACCATGTTTATATTCCTGCCAATCCATCCATAACTAATGATTGAAAATCTGAGGCTTTTAGAAATCCATTTTCATTTGCGTTATTACTTCCATCGTTATGTTCCAATTCTTCTAGTAAAAAAGGAAACTCGCTTCTTCATGCTACAATAGCTCACTAATTGGTGTTCTTTCTGTATGTACAAAGCATATACTTTGAGCAATAATAATGGTTTGCTATATTGAAAACGAAAATTATTTGACAGATTTTCATCGATGACCACAAGACACAATATTTGATCAAACGCTTTCTAATCAATTATCTATAGGTACTATTTAAACAGTATTTGAATAATGAAATTAGTAAAGCCTTTAACAGTTCGTAAAACGTGGCACTCATTGAGGTTAGGTTTAGGTTTATTTTCAATAAATAATTAAAAATCTCTTGTCACTTCCATACACGTGTTGTTGGAGCTTAAATCTATGACACGCGATTAGTAGCATAATTACTTATTATTTTTTTTCTTGAGCTCTGTATCTCCTGTTCCCTAAGATAAACATAGTTATAATTATATACCTATCACTTTGAGAACATAGATACACGTTGATTATTCTTGTACTAAAGATAGAAAAAATAATAAAAAGGTATTTTTTCTTTAATAACGTATTTCATAATTTAGAGCTATCGTGCAATAACTTCTTGAGAGTTTTCTTGTGAGGTGAGTCCTGAGAGCATTTAAAGAATGTTCGATTCAAGAACTATTGGAAATGGTCTCTTTTCAAGTTTGCCATGAAAAAAAATGATAAAAGTTTTACCCTTCACACTCTCGGAGGGCTCTGAATACTTTTTTCTCGGGTAAATGTATGTATATAAACACATAAATATAGCGTTTTAGCCGGCAATAATTTTTATGACGCAACTTTCGCTGCTTCTACTCACTCCGGTGAAGTCAGAGAAAACTCGAAATTAGACATTTTTTATAAACAAAAAACCACTAGGTTCACAATTTTTAAATCAAATAACAGAATTACATTGATAGATTGTCTAATTGTCGCTATAACAGCCTACCAGTTTAACATTGCACTAATTTCAATAATTTTCTGACCTTAATATATTGCAATATTTTTTCATTAATAAATCATCGTTTTTCCCGTCACAAAAAAAATGTGTTTTACGAGAGAAGAATATTAGATTTTAGCTATCGAGCTAAAATCTAATAATTTTTTGCCTTGTATAATAAATAATTATTGTTAGTAAATTATCTTATTATATGCAATATTTAACGAGCACTTCCAAAAAGGAATATAAAGTATGCCATTAAATTAAATATTCAGATAACTCAAAAGTGGGAAATAAATTACCGTTTTCAAAAAAATATTTCCGATTTTATTAACCTATATACTAAAAAATACTAAATAATATTAAATTTATCATTATAAACATAGGAGTATCTCAATGTATCAAAATGCACGTTACACTCCTAATGTAAAAATCATAAAATTAGTATCCTGGAATAATCCTAGTATTTGTTATGATAATGTAGATATCTTTCAAGATATGTCTTTTATCGGTGGTAGAGAACCTTAGCCAGGATTATCCATTTCACATGAAAGCTATTTTCTTAAAAGAGTCGACTTCATCAGATGATGCACATGATATTTTTATTCAGTTCTTTCAGAATGTTTTTCTTACAGTTCGTCTATATCCACTATCCACATATTATCAGTGATGTACAGTTCTTTGTTTTTATTATCTTTAATAGCGGCTTTGTTTACTATTAGTCTCATTCTACCTCCTTGTCATATTCTAGTCGCGGTAAGATGTGTTTGCTTATTGAAATTCACTTATATTTTTACGTAATCAATTTTTCGTGATATTTGTGTCTCTGTTTCGTTTCCTTCTCCAGTTTTTCTATCTATAGTCTTTTCTACTTGCACAATAAGTATATTTTAAAAAACCATCATAATCTTCGAACATTTCCAAAATTTAGTGATTTCAAAATGTAAAGGTCTTACACTCTCCTCGAGCAGTAACTCGACAACTTTTAAATATTTCAAATTGCCCGATGCGACTGTTGCCAAAAATTATCTTTTCCACCTCTTTTGAGTAAGTTACTGAGGGGAAAGAATATGAACGAAAAAAAAAGAAAAATCGTAGCAGGTATACTAAGCAAAACGCGCAAATAGGCATCAAAAAGAATACAAACAATCTAATTGTATACCTTCTTTGGTCAAAAAATAACTTGAGTTTTTTTTTAATTTAGAAAAAAGTCTGCCCACACTATGGATTTAACCCTTGTTTACAAGGCATTTAGTAGCCAAGCCACGCAAGCAGATTGTTATCTAGCTTAGAAGTTCAACGTAAAACTGTCGTGATTTTCCATTTTTCTTTTTAAACTTCAATGATTAAATCTTTCTACTTTTCCTGGAAACTAGGCATCAGACTCAACCACCAGACTTCTTCGGGTTTTTACTTTAGAGTCTTTGTATCGACATACGGAAAGCAAATATTGATAAATGCTGAAATAGAAGAGAAAATAAAAATGAGGACTGACCTCAACTATCTCAGCAAGTAATTGTTGAAATAATAGATAAACGCGACTTTGTCATTCTGAAAATAACGTCCTGCAACCCACAACAGATCATTAATACGTATGAATTTAAGAATTTATAAAGCTATCTCTAGCACATCTGCTTCATTTTTGACCTCCTCCCATATATACAAGTATATAATTCAATTGTATGTTTGCTTTTTTGTAAGTGGCGTTTTGAATAAGCTTTGTTTCAAAAGTTTGCAAACCGCCATCATGTCTGTCAGATGAATTGTCCATTCGACGAATCTTGACAATTGTAACGAGTAACGAGCAAATAAAACTAGGAATCTTACATCGTATAGTAAATTTGAGGCGAAAACCGAGTGAGGAGCTTCGTTAAACAAGTGACGAAGAACCGTCGAAAATGAGTATTTTGTAGAATAATTCAACATTCGGCTATTAGGCGATCAGAAATGGCTATAGGTACTTATGTGTTCTAGCGGGCAGCGGGCTAGAGATTACCGTTGAGAGACGCTAGGAACACATAAGTACCAGCCGTTTCTGGTCGCCTGATAGCCGAATGTTGAATTATTCTACAAAATAGTCATTTTCGACGGTAGCGCCCTCGTCACTTGGTTAACGAAGCTCACTCGGTTTTCGCCTTAAATTTACTATACGATGTACACTTCTATGTAGTATCTATCTTCTTTGACCGTACTCCCAATTTCCACCGCATTGACGGTATCCACCGTATTCACCTCTCCATTGTATATGCAAGCCCTCTCCATTTAGAAGCTTCCACTGACATCTTACAACTCCCCTAACATTCCATCAATAGCGCAAACTCACTAGATGTTCCGGGATATGATCTTGACCTTAGCGTGTATCAGTAGCCAATAGCAGAATGCCTTACACTCACGCCACCTGGTTTTCATAAAGTTCGCAATAGTCAAGATGTTCCGGGTACTGACGAATCGCACACGCCTCCTCGGAATGGCGACGAAACTATATCCCAGACTAGTTAGACTATAGTTGGAAAGCTGATAACTTAAATAAGAATTTGAATTTACGTGTTACTTCCTATATAGCTTTTGTGTTGATATTCTATTGAGTTGATTATTTAACTACTTGTGAAGACAAGTCCCTATCATCATTTAATATACAATTGTAAAGGCAAGAGACGCTAACGGATACACTTTGAAATTAATAAAATGTAACATGGTTCCGAGAATAATTATTTTTTACAAAAACTTGGACCGACGTTATTAGGTGATGCACTGAAAAGTATAAAATAATATTAATTCTATTGGTGCTGTTACTTTTAAAGTTGTGCAGTTGCAGTTAGATTGATAACTTTTGGCACCAACTTCACAAGTACCATCACTAATAGAATTAATATTATTTTATACTTTTCTGTGCATCAACTAATAACGTCGGTCCATTTTTTTGTAAAAAATAATTATTTCATACTTTTGAGTGTACCTAATGTTCACTAATACCAATGAAGATAGTACTTATCCTATCACCCAAGTATATTCTTTGCTTGTAGTTGTTATTATTGAGATCTCAACGCATCGCTGCGGAAATGCGCTTGAGTATTTTATATGTTACCATTTTAACACCGATTTAACTCGAAAACAGTAACTCTAAGGAAAAACTGTTCTAATGAATAATTAAATGTTGCTACAAATAATTATATCTTTCATGTAGTATCGAAAAATTTCCAATTTTCGAAGAAATTGTCCTCTCCACATAGCAAAAATACATATTGAACATGCGTCTATTTCAAAAACCATAATACTTTTGAAAAAATGTTCAATTTAAACGTTTCCGGATATTGTCCTATCTATCTATTTATCTAATTATACCAACTCAGATTTTCAATTTTGGAGAAAATTTGCCCCCACCACCCCTTCCGGGGTGGTTTTTGGAGGGAAGGAGATTTCGGATTTGCGATTTTATGAATATGGGACCATTTCTCAAGCCTCCCCTTTCAAATGAATCCAAAATCATCAAAACCGGAGCTCGTTTACTATATAAAAGGCGCGCACGAACCAAAAAAATTAAAATAAAGCAGACAGTCGAATTGTATACCTCCTCCGTTCGGGGTTCGTCGGTCAAAAATAGTCGGTTCGCTCTTCTTTCACCAACTTCAAAAATTAGAATTAATATTATTTTGTATTTTTGAGTACACAAACTAATATTCTATATTTTTGTCATCAAAATCGTTGAACTTTCATTTATTTTCAGAACATAATACCATTATTTTTTTAATTGCCCCTCCACCTCCTCCCTTTTAGACGCTGATTTTTGTGGTAAGAAATGTTGGGTTTCAAATTTGTTTAAAATGGGACCTTTTCTCAGCACTCCTATTTCAAATCAATACACAAAATACACAGAAACTAAAGAACATTGAAGAAGCACACAGTCGAAATTTCGCAATGTATACCTTTTCCTTTTGGGAAGGCGTTTAAAAATAATTAAAACTGGTAAAGTTTTTACAGTCAAATAATATTGGGGTTCTGGAGCCGTTGCCATAGAAATTATACATCACCCCAAAAAAATATGGACATTTATGACGTCAGCAAAGTTCACATTTCGTAACAGGTGTACCCCTGAATATGACAACTTTGTTGGCGAAATATTTGTCGTGTTTTGGAATTCAAGTACATTTTGGTGTGTTGTGGTTAGTTTTAAGCCTTCAGTTTTCAGAAAAACTCGAAACAGTTCATTCAGATTAGTCAATCCAACTTTTGTTAGAAGTTTTTTTTTGTACTTAACTTAACTTAACTGTAACGTTAACAATAACTTCCATGATAATGAAAGCCCAACGTAACACAGAGTGTAAATTAGTAAGGAGAGAAATCGTAAATCTTTGCTCAAGACTGAACAAAAAAAAGTTAAGAGTTATGTATGAATGACTCATTTAAGGTATACTTTGCTATGCGTCTAATCTCATATCGATTTTTTCAATGTAATTTATTCTTACCACGGCGAGTTGAAGTGTTGTGTTAAGAATTCAGCGAATATGATATGCATGAGACATTAAAAGGGTGTTTTTATGTCAAAAATATAAATCGTTTTTCATCCATCCATAATGGTTTGCAATCAAAATTTGATTGGATCTCGATTGTTTATTCATTACGTTGTGAAAAATGCAACACTTTTTCTCTATCTTTATCGCCTTACCAATCACCGTTTCTCTGTCTTATTATTATTATCTATTATTATTAATTAATTCGACACGCTCGATGATATCGAAAGATAAGAAAAATCGAGGCGGCAGTAATTGCAATTTCACATAGTTAGAAAATTAAAAGGAAGTGGATGTTTTTGAAATAATATATATTTAAATATCTACATATCGTATATATATTACTAGATATACTACCTACTTTCTGTTTCCGTAGATTTAAATTATTGCAAAGAAATATACAACGTAGGTACTTTGAAGCTAAATTATTTTATTTCAGCTAAAACATAATGTATACATATTATCATTTTTTTGTCTTTGTTTTCGATGTTTGAGTATTACGTGAATAGTAATCCATATATTTTGTTGAAATTGGTCGTAGTGACAGCTTACATCCTTAGTTACAATTTAGGGTAAGTTCTATTGTGAATATCAGTATTGTTTTTACAGTAGGACATATAATCAACTGTCGGAATTAAAATTAACAAATAATATCTACCGGTTGCGACATCTATTACTGAATTGTTAATCCACAAGCTCACAAAATAATAGGGTGCAGTTAAGTTTGTCATAACTTCACAAACAGCAAGCGTGGACGATTGATCGGGAATCTTCTAATAAATCGCATATTTTTGACCGACGATCCAAACGGAGGAGGTGTATATCTGCATGTTTTTTTTAAGGATGCTCTCGCCTTTTGCATATTAAACGTGCTCCGATTTTTTTCACTTGAGAGAGCAATAATGAGAATTGGTCCAATTACAGTTTGAAATATCTGTTCCAGCTATGTGGAAGGGGGAAATTTTTCCGAGAATTGAATCCAGCAACATTTGATCTGGAAATTTTTCCAAAAAAATCATAGGCTTCCGAGTTACAGCAGTGGTAAACTCAAATATGTATATTTTTAGGCAATGTTTGGAAATCTATGAATAAGTATGATTAACGCATTATTTTCTTTGGTGAACGTTGAATGATTTTGATGACTAATGTTACATTCAATAATGTGAAATAACATTTTTTTACAAAAAAATGGATCGACTTTATTAGTTGATGCATTGATAAATATTTTACAAAAAAATTGGACCGACTTTATCAGTTGTTGCACTGAAAAAAACAAAATAATATTAATTCTATTGGTGCTGGTAATTTTGAAGTTGTGCCGTTGTAGTTTGTTGTTGTAGGCACCAACTCCAAAAGAACCAGCACCAATAGAATTAATATTATTTTGTTTTTTTCAGTGCAACAACTGATAAAGTCGGTCCAATTTTTTGTAAAAAATATTTATTTCACATTTTTGAGTGTAAAATTAGTCATGAAAATTGTTGAACGTTCACTAATACCCAAAAAGTTATAGGTAGGTTTAGCTTGTACTAGCGAAAATACGCATATCACATATTTCAGACTTTACCATTGCGAATCTCGGAAACCGTAACTCTTTTGAAAAAATGTTCAATTTAAATGTTCCCGGAAATCGTCCCCTCTCTAATTTTCAACTCTCGAATTTTCGATTTTCAGAAAAATTTGCCCCTTCCACATAACTATAACACATATTTCAGACTGTAGCGCGGAAACGTATGATTATTTTCAAAAATGTCCAATTTAAACATTTCCGGATATGGAATTTTCGTTAATTCTGTCGTCTCGGATTTTCCATTTTTGAGAAAAATTGCCCCCTCCACCCCCTTTTGGGGCGGTTTTTGGAGGAAATGAGATTTTGGATTTGATTTTCCTCAATATGGGACCATTTCTCAACTCTCCTCTTTAAAATGAAACAAAAATCGTCTAAATCGGAGTACGTTTAATATGCAAAACGCGCGAACAGCCATAAAAAAATAAATAAAAAAAGCAATCTTATACCTTCTTCTTTTTTGAATTTAAACGTTTCCGAAAATGGAATTTTCTTCAATTCTGCCGTCTGGGATTATCAATTTTCGGGAAGAATGGGGGCACTCCCTTTGGGGGATGTTTTTGAGGGGAAGGCCATGTCTAATAATGATTTCTTTTCTAATGGGACCAATTCTCTTCTCAATTAAAAAACGTCTTAAAAATCGGAGCACGTTTACTATGCAAAAGTCGCGAACAAATATAAAAAAGCAGACATACAGTCGAATTGTATACCTCCTCCGTTTGGGAAGTCGGTCAAAAAGAAAAAAGTCGTGTCGACTGCTGTTTCAAGTGATAATCAGAATTATTGCGAATGTGATTTAGTTAATTGTCCTCCAAATAAAACTCTCTTAAAGTAGGTACAATCAAACGATTTCAACTTTAAAATCAATGATCCAGAAGCAAGAGTTTATTCAGTACAATGTTATTATTAATGCGATAGAATTTACATTATTTGATAAAAAATTTCTAACGAAAATGGTTTAGAGAGAGCTTCTGTCAAATGAAAATGTAGATACTGTTGTTGGAAAGAGAAGTTTTATTATTTTTTGAACATCCCATCAGAAAGCTACTGTAATGGGTATAATTTGCAATTTTGACAAATCAAGTTACACAGAGTAATATTAAATGTTTTTTACTAAAATGTCCGTTTTATGTGTACTTACGTATTTACGTATGTAAAAATGTCCGAATTTTAAAAATCATATTTTGTACTATCGTAACCAAAATTTGGTAGATAAATCATTCGTTGACTGGCTAAGAAAAAAAAAGATAATCAGTAAGTATAACTGAATCTGTAGTATCAAAATGGCGGCCTTCGAATTTTAAAAACATTCTCCGAGGTTTAAGGGTCATTGAAAATATTGATTCATATGATTACAAGCTAGTTTTTTTTCTAGAAGATTAAAAAAAAACAAAAACCATAAACTTTAAATTTGTTAATTCAATAGGTACCTATAGCATACAACTTACTGTTGGCCATGAGATTAAATTTATACTACAAAGTATTGTTGTACGAGTAGTCTGAGGGTAAAAATTTCATTTCTTATCGATCTACTGAGTAGTTTGTAGTGTGTACCTGGAGGGACATTCTCATTCTGCTGGTTTATTTCATCATTGGATTAGACTTTTGTGAATTATCTTTAAAAGTAACATTTGACGAATACAAAACGAACACAAAGGAATTATGATTGTAATATAGGAAGAAGCCTTCCGCATATTTACCAAAGAATTTCTTCCAATATCACCTGATCTTAATCCAGAAAACTACTTGGTACCTACTTGTGTTTCCAGTTTCCAACAATAATACTGAATGAATCAAAAGAGCAAATTGCTGCAATGCCAACAGAAATACTATCTACAATTTGGAGAACAGATATTCGCACAAAGGCGACAACATTTCACTATAATTATAGATCTTTAGAACATTTCATTATCGCTTCAGTGGTATCTACTATCCAAAAATATTTTTTACAAAAAACTGGATCGACGAATACAAAATAATATTAATTCTATTGGTGCTGGTTCTTTTGGAGGCACGACTTCAAAATTACCAGCACCAATAGAGTATTATTTTGTATTTTTCACATTTTTGAGTGTAACATTAGTCATGAAAATTGTTGAACATTCACTAATACACAAAAAGTTATAGGCTTCGCTTATACCTGTTATTTATTATTCAGAGATCTCAAAACATCGCGGCGCAGATATACATATTTCAGACTTTACTGCTGTAACTCGGAAACCGTAACTCAGTTTAAATGTTGCTTAATTCGGCAGTTTTATATTTTCAATTTTCGAAAAAAATGCTCTTCCACATAGCAGTGATACGCTTATCACATATTTCAGACTTTACCATTGCGAAACTCGGAAACCGTAATTCTTTTGAAAAAATGTTAAATTTAAACGTTTACGGATATGGTCCCCATTCGAATTTTTAAATCTCGAATTTTCGATTTTCGGAAAAATTTGCCCTTCCACATAGCTATGATTATTTTTTGAAATGTCCAGCTTAAACATTTCCGGATATGGAATTTTCATTAATTCTGCCGTCTCGGATTTTCAATTTTCGAGAAAAATTGCCCCCTCCACTCCCATTGGGGGCGGTTTTTGGATGGAAGGAGATTTTGGATTTGATTTTTATGAATATGGGCCCATTTCTCATCTCTCCTCTTTCAAATGAAACAAAAATCGTCTTAATCGGAGCAGGTTTACTATGCAAAACGCGCGAACAGCCATACAAAAAAAAGCAAACATACAACCGAATTCTATACCTTCTCCTTTTTTTGAAGTCGGTCAAAAAGTATCTTGTATACCTAAATCGTCGTTAGCGTATCTGGAAATGTACCATTTCATACTTCCGGGATAGTTAGCCCTAGACAATTTATTCCATCAATGTTCAATTCATTTTGAAACAAAATACAAACGTAACCAGCTAAGGTCAAGGCATCATCATCTCGATAAATAAACACAACATAGACGCCTCGTCTGCTACTTGCCAACTATATACGTTAAGCTCGTTAAATTTCCAGCTTTAGCAAAAAGTTACAACTTTAAAACGGGCGAAATAAATTCCTTGTGTAGGGTGTACTTACGGAGTTTTTCCATTCTCTGTAGTATAGGTAAGTATATATTTCCGATTTGCATACAACGCGACGATAGACACAGTAGATATGGTGGACATGTTTTATGAGTGTTCGCCATGATCATTTTGTACCTACGTGATGGCTTAAAATTCAAACATTCCTTTACCAGAGGATTAAATATCTGCAATGGCCAACAATTCACATGAATAATGATATAATATCGATCATCGAAATATTAACAGGGAATAGAAACAAGATCGACTTCGATACCATTTTCGATTTTTGAAATATAATAAATAATCTTAATAAAAATGATTCTATACACACATGCAATGTAACAAACAATATGTCAAAGTTTTGGAAATTCAACACCAAATAAATTATGTTATGTATTCTTTGTTCAACACATATCTAATATATGTTGTTTAAAATAACTAGATAGGTATTAATTTTTTTTTCGATTTCATAGAAAAATAATAATCAGAAGTTTTTAATGATTGATTCTACATTGTTATTATGCTTGATAATAATTGTTGATAAACAAAAACAATGAAATAACTTGAGTTATAAATGAATAAAAATTAATTCTCGAAATTATCACGCTTCTTCTCTTAATATTAACTATTAGACCGTTAAAGTTCTTTCAGTGGTAAGATGCATCCACCACCAAGTTTCCGATAAATTTGTTTTTGGTTATCATCTGTATAGCAAGCACATCCTTCTGTCAAAGCTGATTCTAAAATGTTCAGAATATCCATTTTAAACCAAATAAATAGTTATTAATTATATAAGGGAAAAAATCGGAAGCTAAAATCTAATATTCTTCCGGTGTATAATAAGTAGGTACACTTTTTTTTCTGTGACGGGAAAAACAAATTTGAAAATTTTGAACATGTACGCACATATAAGCTGTGTAATAAATGCGTGGGTGAACGCGGATTGGTCTGTCCAATGTTGTAAATCATATGTAAATAAACTCACTTTTTGAAATATTTGTGTATTTCTTTGGGTACCTTGAAAAATGATTCGGTATCTTACATTTTATTGAAGATTTTGAATTCTAAACACTTATTTTCAGTTTTTCAGCGGGGGCAGAGGTTATTTTGAAAATGGATGTCAGATTTGTGCGCTTGCTTACTTTTTACTTCTTAATTCTTAATTTGAGTGCATAAATGTACATTATGTACAAAAACTATCAAGATGCTCACCTCATATTGACTTCTGCAAAAAGTGATGGTTTTATTCAGACAATTAAAATGGATAAACCAAATATTCAGGCAAAGATCTTTGCTGAAGTTTGAAATTGAATGTCTTGTCAATCCATGGTATGGAAAATCTTAGATATGCTAGTGAATACCAAAATTAATACTTATTGTGCCTTAACCTTAATGTGACAGCAACTGATAGAATGTGAACGCAAAAGCAAAATATGGAGCTTGCTATCACTACACATTATTAAAATTGGCTCCAAGAACAGCATCGGTTTTTTTTGCAGAAATACCTACAGATTTTCTAATATTTTCAACTCTCCACCTAGGTTAATGAGATACTGACAGCCCTCATATCTATCCACTAATAAAATAAACTTTACCGGCCAAGTGTCAATCGAACTAGGACACGAAGGTTTCCGTACAATCGTACATGTACTGTTTACTTATATAGTTCAAAAGATACAGCAATTTTTTTGTAAGGCGACCCACTTTAATTTATTTTTCATTATTTTCTATTACAGCATCTACAGCTTACTTACTTTTTGAAAATTTTAGGTGTGTGTGAACCTATTACGTTTCTAAAAATTATATACTTTGTTACTCGTTTTCGTAGTTTCTGCTGGTACTATTTGTTGTACCCTTACATTACATCTTGTTACTGCTATTGTTGAAAGTCGGGCAAAAAAGCCGAAAAAATCACGTTTTCTTCTTTTATTTTTTATATACATTCTGTGGAAATTTCAACTATATGCCTATAACGGTTCATGAGATAAGCACGCTGACAGACGGACGGGCGGATAGTGGGGCCTTAATAATAGGGTTCCCTTGGCACCCTTTGGGTGCAGAACTCTAAAAAAGAGAGAGATATGCAATTCGAATGTATGTTTTCTGAGAATAGAGCATTATCATTTTCAGGACACTATAAATTTGAAAATTTTTCAAAATCTTTAATAGTTTCCGAGGTAAAGCCTTGGATTGGCAAACATTTCAATGTTTTATGTGATTTGGTTGCCACTAGCTACTGAACTAGGAGTGAGATTATAAGATATTAATAATACGAAGTAATTGGTACTGGAAGTTCAAAGAGTTTTCTATGTATCTATAATTGATAAATATTATTTGGAACTTTTCAGTAAACTTCTCTTATAAAGTAGCTCAGAAATAAAAAAAAAATAATTTTCAAGAAGAATTTTCCCCCACACCACGATCAAATCGGGAGACGTTTACTATGCAAAAGGAGCAAACATGCAATCAAGCTGTATGCATTATGTAAAAGTCAATGCAGTGAAAAATGAATAAATAATAATTAATCAGGGTGTACCGCATGTCTCAGTTCTTGGACCTCTCCTTTATTTAATATATTCTAAGAATCTTATTTATTATTTGCAGAAATAGTCGCCTGGGATCAACGTTAATTTCTATAAGGACGATACAAATGTAGTTATTATTGAGAAAGACGAGAACTCACTAAAATCCACTGCTGAACATGTTTTCAGCAGTGCTGTTTTATAGTTCCAATAAAAACTGCTTAAATCTTAGCGGACATAAAACTAGTTTTGTTGTCTTTAGTAAACAAATAAGAAATAATGATCACTTTCTTCTTTTTCCATCCAGATGGCAGACTCTAGCACCTTCAGTTTCTTCGACAATGTTGGGACCGAATTTTGATGAATATTTACGGTGGGATAGTCACATTGACAACGTTTGTGTTAAAACAAGGAAACACTGCTATGCATTAATACAGTGAAGTCATCATTGTAGACTGAACACTTTTGACGGTTTACTATGCCAACACCCACTCACATTTTGACCTACGGGATTATGAACTCGGGTGCTGGTTCAGAGGTTGAAAGGGTGTATTTCCTTCAAAAGTATGCAATTCGAATTATACTGGGACTATCACGCAGAGAATCCTTCAGAAGACATTTTGGAGAATTAACTGTGCCTGGAGTATAGTATATATTTTATATATCTGTGTTTTTACATATGAAAATAGAGCTATGTTACAATCTATCCGGCTTCATATGCATACAATAAGATAAATAAGGGACTTCTGCTTCCAGTTTCCCAAAAGTTATCTTTTTTCTTCAGAAAAACAATCATTACAAAGCCTGTAGATTTTCAAACATCTTAACGATGAAATTAAAAACTCGGAAACTTTGGTTGTTTTCAAGAGGAAGGTGAAAACACTTTTAGTAGAAAAAAGTTTTTATACCTACTATTGAGGAGTTCTAGAGCTGAAAAATTTAATACTTGATTTTATTTTTTATTATTGTTGGTGCTGCTTACCTTGTAAAACTATCACTGACGTGAAAATACTGTATATATATATATGTATATTACTCTAATTTATATAGATTTCAAGCCAATCATCTGACTTTTTCTTGAGAACAGAATTTAGTATTAGTACATGAATTTTATTGGTTCATGGATTTATTTTGTAAGTTTTTGTAATGTCTAACTTAGTGTTTAATTAACTAGTAGTGACTTATATATAATAACTCTTCATAATTTCTTTTAAAATTTTGTCTGAACAATTATCTGACGTTTTCTCTTCAGTTATAGAATTTGTATTTGCAAATCTCTTTTAATGGTGAAATAAAAATATTTTATTGTTATTTCCTCTTCAAAAATTGCAAAAGCTGAAAAATTGTTAGCTAAACATATTAATAATTTACTAAGTACTCATGGAATATTAAACAAAATCAGGAAAATACATTTTGTATCAAAATTTGCAGCAGTTTGATTACTTCATCGTTACTAATATTGATACCTCTTGAACTCTGGAATCATAACATCAATTACAGAAGACACGTGGCAACTCATCATATTTGTTCACGTCAATGAAATTTAGAAGTAAACCTTCAGAATTACGGAAACGCCAGGTACTCGATGTGAAGTTTGTCCAGAGAAAAAGTGCGTGTCTGATGGCGAGCTTTGTTTGAATGAGCTCCTTCAAGGCCATCAAAGAATCAATGTGACCTTGGAGGGGGACTATCTCATTCCTATTCAGCAGGCCACCTGAACTGCCCTCATTTTGTAACTGTAAGAAAAAGCTAGCAAATTTCGACTCTGTCATTATTCCACAAATTACAATTACAATAATTTTCTAGAACGGACTGCTACTTGTCTGTAATTATAAGCAGTTAGTTTATTTACTAAAATATGAAATATGAATTCCAAATAAAACAAACGATGACTTTTCTTTTAGCAGAAAGAAAAGACCATTTCATTTTAAATGTAATAGTATCATGTTTCTTTCGACTGCCGCATCCTATTTTCATGTTAAGAGCACATCTTTGTAGAAAGGTGTGTTTATTTTCGTTACGGTAAAAAACGGAAGTCGTTGCCGTTCAAATAATCATTTCAACTTTAATTGGATACCCGAGCGTTACTTCTTACATTATTATGACGGAAACACTTGACTTCTTCTAAAATTGTGAGATAAAGCCGTCTCGTAAGGGTATTATTATTAGATACATTCGAAAATAGAGACGAAGGATGTCACGGGTGTAGTTGATATGGATACGGTGTCTTGTTACATGAGATACCTACCTTTAGCTCAGAAAGACAGACACTGTTCAGCTTAGCCCTCGTGTGGTTAGCCTTAAAGTACTCAGTTTAAGGTCTGTTTTTGGATTGAGGGATTAAAAAAAACAATATGACAATTTTGATAAACCGGCGATCGGAGAGCTGAGAATTTAGGAGTAAAAAAATTTCTATCTCTAGAAATCACCACTCTAAAGATTATCGACAGGGGAAATATTTTTATTTCTCAATTTCTTTATAGTACAAGTATGCACAATTAACAGTAAAACCTTATTCGATAAAAAAGGAGAAATTATTATCTCAAGTGAACACTGAATATTTTTTGATTCTAAAAACTAGGACCGTCTTTTTTAGTTGGAGCACTGAAATATACAAATACTATTAATTCTACTAGCGCTGGTAATCTTGAAGATGTGCTGTTATTGGTAGAAAGATGACCATTAAAATTAATATTATTCTATATTTCTCAGTCCATCACCTAATAAAGTCGGTCCTAGTTTTGTTCGGCAACGATTTTTATGATTCTTTTTTTATTTGATAGACCATTGAAAAAATATCTATATTCAACATGTTCTTCCAAACAAAAGCTTCTCTTAATGGGGTGGAGGGGGCAAATTTTGTCAAAAATTGAAAATTTGGGACTACAAAATTAAAGAAGAGACCGTATATGTCAAGTTTAAATAGGACAATTCTCGAAAACATCATAGGTTTCCGAGTTACAGCAGTGGGAAAGTCTGAAATATGTGTATCTCCGCGATATTTTGAAATCTCTGAGTAAATATTAGCAACGTGATATCTTCTTTGATGGATGCTGATTGATTTTGATGACTAACGATATACTCAAAATTGTGGATTAAATATTTTTTACCAAAAATTGGACCGACTTTATCAGGTTTAGGTACTATTGAAGTTGGTGCCAAAAGTCTTAAATCTAACTACAATTGCACAACTTCAAAATTACGAGTACCAATAGAATTAATATTATTTTGTATTTTTCATTGCGCCAACTGATAAAGTCGATCCATTTTTTTTTTGTAAACAATATTTGTATTTAGAGATTTTAAAACAGCGAAAACACTTATTTATATTACTGCAACTCGGAAACCGTAACATTTTTTGAAAAATGTCCAATTCAAATGTTGTCGTATATGGTATCTTCGTTAATTTGCCATCTTAGATTTTCGGTTTTCGAAAAAAAAATTGCCTTTCATCCCCCTTTGTGGGCAGTTTTTCGCAGGACAGAAATGTTCGATTTTAATGTTCTTTAGTATGGGATCATTTCTTAGATCTCTTTCCATAAAAAAATGAAAAGCAGTTACGAATACAAAAATGTACATATTTGAATTGTATGCCTTCTGTTTAAGAAGTCGTTCAATAAAGGAAAACGCACTTTTTTGACCGACGAACCCCGGTAGGAGGAGGTATACAATTGGACTGTGAGCTTTTTTTTTGGTTTGTGCGCGACTTTTATATAGTAGGTACTCCGATTTTGATGATTTTCCCATATTCGTAGAATCTCAAATCCAAAATCTCCTTCCCTCCGAGAGTGCAACTTTTCTCGAAAATCGAACATCTGAGGTGGTATAATAAGATAGGACAATATCCGGAAACATTTAAATTGAACATTTTTTCAGTTACGGTTTTCGAGTAAAAGAGAAAATTGAAAATCTGTGGGTTTTACATGAAAGACCTAATTATTTGTAGCAACATTTATAATGAACATTTTTTACTTAGAGTTCTGGTTTCGAGATATAGAGATGGTAAAATGATAACATCTAAAATACTTCTGCGTATTTTCGCAGTGATGTTTTGAGATAATAACACATACAGGCAAAGAATATACGTGGATAATAGGATAAATACTATCTTCATTGGTAGATATTATTGAACGTTCAACGATTTTCGTGACTAATGTTAATGTTACACTCAAAAGAGAGAAATAAATATTTTGTACTAAAAATTGGACCGACGTTATTAGTTGGTGCACTGAAAAATACAAAATAATATTAATTCTATTGGTGCTGGTTATCAATTTAACTGCAACTGCACAACTTCAAAAGTAACAGAACCAATACAATTATTATTATTTTGTATTTTTCAGTCCACCAACTCCACACAAACCAATAACGTCGGTCCAATTTTTGTAAAAATATTTATATTCTGAATTATTATTCGAGTATCCGGGTTAACGTGATTTCATTGCATTCATATTTTTTTCACAACTTCTCTGTAGGTACCTACTCTTCTTGAGAGTTTTCCAAATCTCAAAACTCCTTAAGGTATCATTTTTTTATTAACATCTTTCTATTGTGAAATCTCTGAATAATTGAAGTAAACGTTCAACGATTTTGATGACTAATGATCATTTAAAAGTGATTATTTGTTTTACAAAAATAAGGACCAACTTTATTTATTGGTACACTGAAAAATACAAAATAATATTAATTTTATTGGTGCTGGTATTTTTGAAGTCTTTTATCTAACTACTACTGCACAACTTCAAAATTACCAGTACCAACTAAAGGAATATTATTTTGTATTTTTCATTGTGTAGAAAAAAACACATTTCTTCGTTAAGGAAATAATTCTTTTGTTTCATTGAAGATGTATACAAGTTTATTTATCATGTTCTCATGTTGCAGTCTAAACCTCACAATGTTTATCAGCGGCAACATATCAATGGTATGATTGGCCTCTTTCCTGAACCCCTTCGAAGATGCGCCTGCCCGAGTATGGGCGGCCCCCGGCTGCCCAGCCTAGGGCGGGTCGAAGATTCGAAGAGGAGTTGCAGTTGCACTACATGGCCCCTGGGGCGTTCACTGTGCTCGACACAGGCGGAAGGCCACCCCCTGAGCCGCCCACCGCTCCCGAACCTTACAGGTAAGAATATTTCTTACGAAACCCTGATGTAAAAAAATATACGGTGCGCCCAGAATTGTTGCTGAATGAATGAAGAGCAAAACACATAAGTTTCTCTTAAAATTAACAATTTGGAAAAAGTTCGATTTTAGTTTCTTCAAAATATTCGAGAAACCCGATCAGTTAGAATTGATTTGTGATTGCATTCAGGTACCACTCAAATCCCTAGATCCCTACATATCCATCAGCAATTTTGTGCACATTTTGGTATTGAATGAGTGTAAATTATGTCATTGTTAACTAAAAATCGCTAGAAATCTGTAGCTTAATCACACTGTTTCTGTGTCACAATGCATCCAACTGTGTTCTCTGTCTTTCGCTCTAGCTACCAGGAACTCCCTAGGTAAATAATCCTTTCTTGGGCTTAAGCAAAGTTGCATGCCGCTTTGTACATAAATATCTAATGATATTATTGTAGACAACTTATTTCGAAAAGGTCCTTAATTATCTGACTGACTTTCAGACTGACGCCTTCCTCTAGAAGGCACAAGAATCAATCTTTTGCTATCATCGGCGAGGTTGAAAGTAGTCGAGCTGGATCAAGAAGCTCTTCACCTACTGGAAGAGTAAGTCCATTTAGAGGTAGAGGTTTCAATCCAAGTGGTTCTAGGTAAGCTGACTATTATCTTTATATTTTTTTTCATCTATATTTCATCTGTATTTATTTTTTGATGTAGGCATGCCTCTCCTCGTGGCTCTCCTCTCCCCCCTGAAGATGCTAGACTCACACCAACGGACATGTCGCCAAGACATGTATCGAAAATACCGCAGTTGAAGAGAAGAGGTAGCAATGTAGCGTTTGGTGAGAAAGTCTATCATCCACAACTGTCTCCTGGCAAAAGGAGGCTAGCTAAGCAGCTTAGCCAGAGCCTAAATGAGCTAGATGGAGACAAGACTAAAAGTAGAATATCTGGAAGTCCCAGAAAAGGCAAATCTATCGCATTTATGAAATTGTCTCCAATTATAGGTAAGATAGCAAAGATATTTATTAAATATCCTTAATACGATACTTAAAATCTTTAGGTAGTTCTCCAGAGCACAGCCAATCGCAGTCTTCCCCATCTCGAATCCCGAGAAGTAGGAGTAATCCACCCAGTCGGAAAATCTCTCCCACAAGGAACTATCCAGGACGTCCACCTCCAGCCAAAACTGCCGCATCTAGAAACACTTCAAGAAACACTTCCAGAAATCCATCGAGGAGCACCAGTCGAGAACAGAGCCCCTCCAAAAACCCCATCTCCCCTACAAGGACCAAGTACAAGAATGTTCAGGCTAAAGTAAACAGTTTCAGCAGACCTAAACCAACAGTGCCTCTAAAGCCACAACATATTGAATCAAAAAATATCAACACCAAAAGGCCACTGAACCGTAATGAAAGTGTTAATAGATTAAGGACAAATTCCAAAACCAATTTGTTAGAAAAGAACAGTACCAAATTTAACAGTAACAATAATAATAATTATAATACAACCAGTGACAGTTCGTTAAGTAACAGCGTTAACAATACCGGTCCTACGATAGAGAGTACCAAAATTAACAATAATCTAAAGAACACTACTGTTAACAATACCGATAGCTCTTCCACAATAACACCAAAAGAAAATGTTATAAATAACAATAAACCTATAGATAGTGAAGCAACCTCAGATATAGTTTCAAAGAAAAACACTAGTGACTCAAGTGCCACCGAAACGGATTCCGCAATGAAATCGACGATAAACTCTAGCAATAAAGTTGACAGAGTGCTCAAGACTGATGATCTTCTACCTTCGACTACGACGGTAGTATCGAGCACGACTGCTACAGTGGCTCAGCCATTGAAGATTGATACAAAGTTGATTCCACCAAAACAGTACGACCAACCGAAACCTGTGTCCCCCATGGTAATTACCTACTTATCTGGTTGTATCTGTTATCTGATCTGTTGAAATAACTGTTTCCTGTACTCATGATTATTCCAGGTCGATGGCCGCGTACTCAGCGCCACCAGTGTGTCAAACGCCATCAACAGGATGAATGACACCGTCTTAAACACCCAAACCGTCATTAGAGAGCACAGTTTCTCAAAGCTCTCTCCAGCTGCCAACGCCATCATTTCAGTGGCCAATGAAACGCGATCATCCAGCGACAATCCAGCTCTAGATACAAAAAATGCCGTTACAGCCCTGCCCAAGGTTGAACCTACTCCGCCAAATGGGCACACCCCCAGTCATGCTGGGGGTGGTGTTGCCCATGTGATGAGCTCCAAGGCGCTGGAGATGGAAGTAGCGCGAAACATGCTTAACGCACGTGCCGATGTGGAGCCGACAACATTGAGCGAAAAGATCAAGGAGGCCAGGACTGTCGTGGCCCACGATGTTAGACCCATCAGGATAACTGTGAGAGAAAAGGCATCAGATGTTGAAGTGCAAAGTGGAAACGTTAGGATGCCGGCTGCTGTGGCTAATGGCATCAGTGAACGACCGAGGTAAGAATTAGTTTTCTTAGAAAATAAGACCTGGTCTTAGCCTACGTACCCACGTGACCACTGAATATGCCGTTTTGGATTCTTCATATTATATTCAGGTTGCTAAGAAATTCAATAATTCTAGTCATAGCCATAGTCCTACATGAATTCTTTGATTTTCTGACAGATTCCTAAGTAATGTTATCAAAATTGGAATAGTTGTTCAATGTTTTCGAACCTCCAGATTTTCATCTGCTTACAACAATATTCGAATTTCTTCAACAAATGCTTGGCACAAAAATTGATTTGCGTCATTATGTTCAATACTCATTGTACGTCAAGTGGGTTTCGATAAATTAGGAAAACACTGTAATAGAACACTTTGACAACATCAATGTTCTGGAATGACAGGAAGCGTTTGACCTAGTGTGTGGGTGCAGTTGTCAGGATCATGAAGACATTATCAGAGACTTGGTATATCTGAGCAACACTATGAAATAAATACGAATGAATATAGTGGGAAACATATTAATTTATGTTGTCAGTGGGCATATTAAAACAGCTGCTGAACGTGTCTTAGATCTTGGACTTATTATATTTCAAGGTTCATCATTTTTAAGGATCTTCACGACTTGCATGTCTTTCAGGCATGATCTCGTCCAACCCTCCCTTAAATCTAGCTTATCTCTGAAAGGTGCAACGTGCTGCTTGGAGGTGCATGTCAGTTTTATTTTTCTATATCTGTCTCTTTCTGACCAAAGATTTATACAGCCTGGTGAAGGTAATGCAGAGAAAAATAAAAATGTGCAGAATCGAGAAGGCCTGGGTCAGCCACAGCGCGTCTAGATCTAATTTTTGATTATGCTTTCGCTAACAACACGCTCGCATTTGCCGCTTTATCTCTAATCTTCCAAGGTGAGCGCCAACCTTCGAGCGACAATAAAATAATACTCTCGACTTTTATTTTTAGCCAGTAAACAGAAAACAACGGACAAATCACTGTGATAAAGGAGAAAATAAAGAAAATTTTTATTCAAAACGATAAATATTGTACAATTTTTCCAATATGCTATAGATACGAGTATAATATATAGACAAGGATTG
Source organism: Crioceris asparagi (assembly GCA_958507055.1). NCBI lineage: Eukaryota > Metazoa > Arthropoda > Insecta > Coleoptera > Chrysomelidae > Crioceris > Crioceris asparagi. The sequence continues at coordinate 13,353,481 of OY293828.1, forward strand.
AGCCATTTTGATAGTTCAATAAAAAGTGATATATATCGGGGAAGTTTCCTTTAAGATATTGGAGAAAGGTAGGATTGGAATACGTCGACTTTATTACTAAATGTCTGTACTACTTCTAGGAGCAAAGCAGTCTATTCATAATATGACGATCTAATATTAACATACCTACTTCCAGGGCGATATCTCATTCGGATGTTGTTTCATGGTGTATTCATATTCTGTTGAACTGCTGTGCGCCCGTTGTATAGTAAACGTTCTCCGATTAGGATGATTTTTGATTCATTTGAAAGACGAGACTTGAGAAATGGTCCCATATTCGTACAAACTCAAATTCGAAATCTTGTTCCCTTCAAAAAACATCTCCGAAAGAGGTGTATGTGGCAATGTTTTTCGAAAATCGAATGTCTGAGATCGTATAATTTAAGACAGGACAATATCCGGAAATGTTTAAATTAGGAGCATTTTTTCAAAAGAGGTTTTCGAATTACGGCTGTGTTAAAATTTCAAACATGTGCATTTTCGCTATGTGCAGGGGGCCTGTTCCTTCGAAAATTGCAAATCTGAAGGCACTACATAAAAGACCAGATTATTTATAGCAACATTTATACTGCACATATTTTTCTTAGAGTTACGGTTTTGTAGTGACAGCGATGGTAAAATGGTTAAATCTAAAATACTTATGCGTATTTCCGATGTTCTGAGATCTCTACATAAAAACACGTACAAGCAAAGAATATACGTGGGTAATAGGATAAGCACTATCTTTTTTGGTATTAGCGAAAGTTCAACGATTTTCTTGACTAATGTTACACTCAAAAGTGTGAAATAAATATTTTTTTACAAAAAATTGGACCGTCGTTATTAGTTGGTGCACTGAAAATATTTTTTACAAAAAATTGGACCGACGTTATTAGTTGGTGCACTGAAAAGTATAAAATAATATTAATTCTATTGGTGCTGTTACTTTTGAAGTTGTGCAGTTGCAGGTAGATTCATAACTTTTGGCACCAACTTCACAAGTACCAGCCCCAATAGAATTAATATTATTTTATACTTTTCAGTGCACCAACTAATAACGTCGGTCCAATTTTTTGTAAAAAATATTTATTTCACACTTTTGAGTGCAACATTAGTCACGAAAATCGTTGAACGTTCACTAATACCAATCAAGATAGTACTTATTCTATTACCCACGTATATTCCTTGCTTGTAGTTTGTAGTTGTTATTATTGAGATCTCAGATCATCGCTGCGGAAATACGCTTGAATATTTTAGTTGTTACCATTTTAACTCCGATTTTATAAGGGAAAAATGTTCATTATAAATGTTGCTACAAATTAATTATGTCTTTCATGTAATGCAAACAGATTTTCAATTTTCGACAGAAATCGCCCTCTCCACATAGCGAAAATAGGTATATTTGACAATTTTAAATGTCTCTATATCGAAGACCGTTACTCTTTTGGAAAAATGTTCAATTTAAACGTTTCCGGATATTTTCCGATCTCTAATTATACCAACGCAGATTTTCAATTTTCGAGAAAATATGCCCCCTCCACCCCCTTTGGGGGCGGTTTTCGGAGGGAACGAGATTTCGCATTCCCGTTTTTATGAATATGGGACCATTTCTCAAGCCTCCTCTTTCAAATGAATTAAAAATCATCAAAATCGGAGTACGATTACTATATGAAACGCGCGCACAAACCAAAAAAAAAAACGCACACAGTCGAATTGTATACCTCCTCCGTTTGGGTTCATCGGTCAAAAAATACAAAATAATATTAATTCCATTGGTGCCGGTACTTGTAAAGTTGGTGCCAAAAGTTATCAATCTAACTGTAACTGCACAACTTTAAAAGTAACAGCTCCAATAGAATTAATATTAATTTGTAACATAACGTCGGTCCAATAAAAAAAATATAACACTGAGTGCTTCATCGCTTTTTTTTAGACGGGCAATATTCCTTCCGGTAATTCTTCATCAATTCATCAGTATTTGTTTATTAGTTTAGATTAGATCATGCGTGTGATGTACTTACATATCTTCTCGTCTCGATGGACCATATCTTTTTTTATATTATTCAATCAAGTGCTATTATATATTTCCTGAAACTCACTAACACGCTATTTAATGAAATTTGCCCTTGATCATGATCACGATCATCAGACGGCAAGTAGGTGGGGGTCTACTTAGGTAGGTACCTGGAGTAACGCAACCTTTGACTCAAATGGATCATATCGTTTTTATTTGAGGCAAAGGTCACATTTATAGAATCACAAATATAAAGAGTTTTGTCTAATTTTAGATGGATATTGAGGTTAGTGGTCCATGTACATAGTTCAAATTACGAATATGTAATTTTGCGTGTTCGCATTATACGAAAAATGTCCGACGCAGCCAAAGTTGACGACGACACGGTCTACAGCCGAAGGTCAATAATTCGATCTTATGTAGATCTAGTGTATATATATTCAAATGTGTTAGATTTGTTATAGATTTTTACTAAATATAAAATAGATAAGTATATGATGCCAGTACATACTCAACATATTTTTGATCAGTTTTCAATAAATAATTTTATACAGGAGTATTATTTGGAATACATATTTCCATAAGTACTATGTATCTTTGATCTATCCAGATCCGGTTGAGTCCACATTTGAAATTTGCCTAGACGTAGTTGAAGAATTCCCGTCATCACCTTCTCTGATCGTTTCGGTCGGTGTTTCAAACAACTAATAAAAAGCTTCATGTACAACAGTTTCATGCACTCTCGAATCAATACTCACTTTAAATTGCAAATTTAATTGGGACTGACCGAATGCAAGGACTAAGAATACGTCATAAGCTGTAAGTAAACAGTGTTATGTTATAATAGTAGTTGACAGCTCCATCTTTCTACATAATTCAGTACCTATTATCATTGCACATGTTATTACAAAAAAAATATTTTTAATTTTGACGAATTAAGAGAAATCAGCTTATTTCAGATGGCTGCAGAGTTTACATATATTCCAATAAACATTATCAGTTTTATTGTGCTATTTAAAATTCTATTTATTAATAGTTATCGAAGAAAATTTCAAATAAACGATTTAAAATTGATAAGATGATTTTATCAAAATTAATCTGTTTTATAATAGCTTCAAAATGACGATAACTATATAACATATACCGATGTTATGGACTATGGGATTAATGTGGGCATTGTTCATAATGCCCGGGTACTACGAATAAAGTGAAATAAACTGACCATGTGACAGACTATTACTAAAACCTAATTAATTAAACGGATATTTTCAAAAAAGCGTAGTCTAGCTCATAAATACTCTAGTTTACCGTTTACAGTGCGTTATCATTACAAGTTTTTTTCATACATTAGAAATCTATTGAAATTTATTAGCCACTTATACAGAACTAGGAAAGTAACGAATGGAGTGATAAAAGTGTCGTTCCGGCAAAATAACACTAGTGCGCATGCGCTCATCTCAGTTTACCTTCCGGTAACCTAGCAACCATATGTTTTCAATGTGTTTATGAAAGGTTGATACACGAGATAACTTTATTTTTTATCAATCCTTTAATAAGGCACAATTATAATTAGAGAATGAATTCAATAAAAATAATCATGAAAATATTGTAAAATTATTGCTGCATCTGTCTTGGGTTAGTGCTAATATTCTCGCTGAATATATTCTTATATTTATTTAAAAATTATTAAATATAACATTTTGTTTATCATTCTTACAAACTTTAAGATGTTACTGGATCAGATCATGAAATAAATCAGTCCTGATAAAATATGTGGGGGTAAATTATTTATTACAGCTCACTCAGGAAAACTCAAAGTTCCTACTTCAAAGATAAGTATAAATTTCAAAAAACTATTTAGGGCGAGAGATCGAACTTTTCATCAAGGTGGGGAAAAAAATTTACGGGCGGAAATGTCCTACTTTACACCCTAGATGCATAAAAGGTACTATTCTATAGTTTTAAAATGTATAGTCTAAAGAATAGAGTCTAGGAGGTATTGAAGAAAACTGACTAAAATTGACCGTTCCTTCCTTATTTACAAGGCCAAAAACTTTGACCCCTCTCCAAGCGATACCAACTCACAGATATTTATTTTTATGGATTTCACAACTATTGAATTCAAAAACATATTTTCAGCCTCTGGTCTGTCTGTATATCTGTGTCAAGAACCAGATGGGCCAATTTTATTGCTTTTGTTGGCTCACCGTTGACGCAGATTGGGCATCCTGCTATTTATTTTTTTTATTCATTTTATTTTATTTTACATTATTCAACAGAAACTCCATTTACAGAATGGGAATAAACCTAAATTATGTACAAAAAAAGAAAAGAGAAAAAACGTCATTTAACTTAAAACTAAATTCTGAATGTTCTTCACAAAAGCTACGTTGCAGTTGAAAATATCGAACCGATTTTGATTTTTATTATACAGAGTACAAAGTCGGTAAAGAGGCGAGAGCTGCATTAAGGTAATTCTAGAGAAGGGTTGTAAGGGTGGCCAGATAAGAATGCAAAGTGCCGTATCTCGGGAGCTATTCATCATAATAAGCCATGATCTAACCTATCAAACGCTTTTGCCATATCAGTAATTACGTCAGTTTGACCCCCACGGTCAACAGAGTCAGCCAAGTTTTGGGTGATGGAGAACAAATTTGTATATGTGGACCGTTTTTGATTTGATCTTCCCTATTTTATATATACCATCTCTAGAGTACCTTGCAGATGCTTTATTTGTCGTTACTTAAAAGTAAGAACATATTACCGAAAATGTAAGGGCGCCAAATAACGCTCCAGAAATAACAAACGTCATTTTCGTTGTCTAGAAAAATTATGAAATTAATTTCAAGTTTTTTTAAAACACATTTGGTAGTTTTTTTGCTTTCAAACAAGACCAATAAGCCGATCCGGAAATATTCATCATAGCACTTTGGCTTAACAAAAATGGCCGAGAAATTGCTACAAAGCCTATAAAATGTTGAAATTCCTATCTATAGTCCTATCTTTATCTTCACGACATTCATTAATGAACTTGATATGCTATGACATAGCAGCACAACTTTTCTGACTATTCTATACGTATATTTTTTTGGCAGATGTTGATAATAACTCAAAAGCTAGAAAATTACAAAACTTCTGTTAAATAGAAGCGTTTTCTTGGTGGTGGAGAACTCATAATATGGAATCGGCTATTTCGTGGTTTTGTTATGGTCGTTGATAAGAAATCGATAAACGAACATAATATTTTCAAAGAAATCCATTCATCAGCTATATTCGATTTACTCGCAAAGAAAACCTATCCATCCATAAGCTTTGTAAGGGTTATATGAAAATTGATGAAATGCTTTTCGCATACAAAAGAATTAGTGGGAGAATGAAATTATTCTTACTTAAAAAATGTAGTAACGGAAATTCTGCTCCTGATGTGTGGTTAAATGAATTATTTTGTGAATATATACAATCATATATCTTTAGTACCAACTTTCATTTTATAATGTTTGTTGTTGATAAAAACATTAATTTATGGATTTATCTACATATTAAAATTTGTATGAAATATTGGCGGCAAACTGAAATGGAAATTTTAATGCAAATAATAATTAATTATTCCATGCACTGTCTGATAATATCTTTATAGTACAATTTGTGCTTTTATTGTCAGAAAAGTATTTTATTAGATCATTTGATCATTGCAATATGTATGGTATGGTGAATATGAACATGGACTTGGAAATCTCCAAAATATTGTGAATCAGGTGCTTATTTGATTGTAAAACTAAAAACATTCTGCTAATTAACAGAAATATTCATGGATTATTGGGAATCGTATAAATATTTTTTTACAAAAAAATGGACCGACTTTATTTATTGATGCACTGAAAAATACAAAATAATATTAATTCTATTGGTGCTGGTGCTTTTGCCGTTATAGTTTGTTGGTGTAGGTACAAAAAGAATGTTTATTTCACACTTTTGAGTGTAACATTAGTCATGAAAATTGTTGAACGTTCACTAATACCAAAGAAGATAGTACTTACATACAGGTAGTATTTCCATGTGTAAGGCTTAGCTTGTGTACCGTATCTGTTTTCAAAAAAAGTTCAATTTAAACGTTTCCGGATATGGTCTCCTGTATAATTTTCAAATCTCGAATTTTCGATTTTCGGAAAAATTTGCCCCTCGTACATAGCTGAAACACACTGTAACGCGGAAACTGCGGAAAACGCGGAAACTTTTCCGTATATGGAATTTTCTTTAATTCTGGCGTCTCTGATTTTAAATTTTCGGGAAAAATTACCCCCCCTCACTTTGGGGATGTTTTTGAGGGGAGCAGCAAGTCTAATATTGATTTTTTTCTATGGGACCAATTCTCAATCCTCCTCTCTCAAATAAAAAAAAATCATCAAAATCGGAGCACGTATACTATGAAAAGTCGCGAACAAACAATAAACAGAAAAAAACATGTAGACATACAATCGAATTGTATACCTCCTTCGTTTGGAAAATAGATCAAAAAGAACTGTCTACCTATTACAGTGCAAAAGATACAGCAATTATTGAGATCGAGCAAAAACAGGAATTTCTTTTGGGGACCCTCATATTTTCATCTTTCTTTTTTGTAAGGGCCCGTTTTATTTTTAATCTTATTATATTTTTATTATTTGTATAAAAGTAAACATTCTCAGAAAATTACAACTGTCTACATATTACGATTCATAGGATACAGAATCAGACAGACATACAGACAAACTAATCAAGAATTTCAGGGAAATATTAGTATCTTCAGCATATGAAAATATGATTTTTTTGTGTTATTGTGCTACCTCCGTTTTCACCGAGAACAAAAGTATTGGTAACGGAGAAGTACCTAATTATAATACTTTCCAAAGTTAGTTAAATAACATATTCTATGGTCCATTTTAAGTCGATTTCATAACATTTATCTATATACAAAAATGCACGCATGCTTAAAAAGATACAGCCCTTCAAATTACATCGATAATTTTTTTGGCTGTAAAATCCAATCAGTACAGAATAATAGCTTGAAATTTTTCTATCTACTATTTTTTAGGCTCAAAAATCGCGAATAGAGTTGAAACGTTCTAGTGAATGCAGAGGGGTAAAATTGACATTTCACCCCTTTTCAACTCCCATATTTTTATTTTCCTTTACATGTAACTTTTTTTGAAAAGAATAATTCCTTAAGAAACTTTTTTGCCTCTTGTCAAATTTTGTTTGGAATAACCATTTTCCAGATAATTCGCAAAAATGGAACGCATATACTCCTTAACATTTAAAAACATCGGAGTTGCCATGACATTTTGAGGTTTATGATTTCTCGACATGCTGCAGAAATAAATTTGTCACATTCATTACTTCGGTGAGTCTTCACGAAGCTTCAATGAAACCCATACATTAAACAAAATTTTAATCCGTGCAGTCTTTAATAATTAATGCTTAAATCTTGCGAGTACAGGAACAATATTTCGTACAATTAACCTCGTCGATGCGCCACTGTAAATTTTCTCTTGAATAAACAGGAACCGAATAAAACCTGTCCTTCATGTACCCCTAAGAACAAACATCCAGTGGAGTCAGATCAGGAGAACGGGATGGCCATACAGTTGGTGCTTCCGCACCACGTCCAATCCAGCGACCAGGAAATTCTCTAACTAGACAATTTCGTACTTCCAAAGTGAAATGTGGAGGTCATCTTGCATGTACCACATGTTCCTTATAATTTCCAATGGCACATCATCCAGTAAGTTCGGCAAATCATCTCGCAAGAACGTATTGTATGCGACGCCTGTTAAGCCGTTAGGAAAGTAAAAGGTCCAGTAACGCATTCACCGACAATTCCGGCTCAGACATTGATTGAAAAGTTCACTTGATGGTGCATCTCCAATGCTCAAATATGCGAATTGTGGCGATTTAAAATACCATTATTTGTAAACTGCGATTCGTCGCTAAAAAAGATTTTGGGTGCAGAATTGTTGCCTTCATCCAAAAACCATCTGCAGAATTGCAAACAAAAATTGTTATCTGCAGGTAGTAGTCCTTGCACCGGCCGGGAACCAAATGGCTTCTTGAAGAGTTCTCCAAATTGATGAATGTGAGACGTTAATTTCTGTAGCTAGTCTTTGCGTACTCTAAGCAGATCTTTCTTCAATTTCTTGTAACATTTAATCCTCATTCTCGAAATTCCATGTACCCCGAGGCCTTCCGGAATTTCCTACAGAATTTTTCTTGAAACTACCCCTTTCTCGAAGTCTGTGATCAATTTTAAGAAATATTTTTCGTTTAGGATGTGCTTGATTTCGGAATTTAATGGCATAACGCCTCTTTGTGGATATTTCCAGCACATTCTCCTAAAATTAAGTGCATAGCCGCCATTTCGGCGTTAGAAAATTGATTATCTTGCATTTTTCAACTACAACAATGCAACCGACACTGTTGAGATAAACGTCAAGAAATCATAAACGTTAACGAGTACATGCATTCAATTTTTGCAAATTATCTGGAAAACGGTTATTCCAAACAAAATGTGACAAGAGGCAAAAAAGATTCTTAAGGAATTATTCTTTTCAAAATATCTAAAAAAAGTTTGCTAGATATAAGGAAAACTAAAAATATGTTGATTGAGAAGGGGTGCCAATTTCACCCCCTTGCCACCACTGGAACGTTTCAACTCTATTCGCAAACGATTTTTGAACCTAAGAAATGGTAGATACCAAAATTTCAAGCTATTATTTTGTACTGTTGTACTTCTTAAACGTGCGTTTTTGTATATAGATAAATGTTGTCAAATCGACTTAAAAGTGTTCATAGAGTATTATATTTTTTTATGAAACACCCTGTTTAATACTCATGAAGAGCTCTTTCATTTGATATGTGGCTTGATGTACTTGAAAAGATTTTTTCTTTTAATTTTCTAACTTAACCTACAAATTCTAACCCTAGTATCAATTTATATCAAGTTTTGCTATACGTTTGGTCACCTACCTCTGTATAGCTACAAAATTTGAAAATTGTTTGTTCAGTAATTTCATATAAAATAAACTTAGTCTAGTCTTAGTTAAATAGTCAGAAAAAATCATCTATTTAATTTTTGCAATCCATATTACAATTTGATCTTAGATCAATTGATATTAGAAAAGGAGAAAATGTACAACGATTTTTTAATAAATGACACGAATTAATCACTCAAATCCATTCGATCGTAAATGGCCATGAAATATTTGTGTAGTTCGATGCCTATCTAGAAAAAAAAAACACCAGAATGAAAATGTTTTGGAGTCAATATCACTATTCGTTTTCGAGATATTGGAGACAAAATTCACTTCTTATACACATAGAAATAAAGAGTTATAAGAAACTTTCTTTAACAAATTCGACAGTAATTTTCTGAAAGGGAAGGTGAGAAGGCCAGAAATATAGAAACAAATGCAACAAGAAAGTTTAGTACGTTTTGGAGAATTTTTGATATGAGTTTTCACAAAATTTCAAAACGGCAAATGATTTATTTGGAATAAGTGCATACTACTATTATGTAAAATAATATTTATTGTTGGCAGTTATATTTGATTCCACCAGTGATAATACTGTCTGATATTCTATATTTCAACTGCTTGTAGTGATATAGAAACCAAAAACAGTTAAATGAACCATGCTTACATTATTATTACCCTCCAGTTATAAATATTTATGACATACTGAAAATATGACTGCCCACTTGCGATCAATTCAGCAGTTCCAGTAAAAAAAAATCAAAACATAATGTGTGAACTCTTAATATCTCATTAAAAATACAATCAGGGACGATTTGACAATTCCCATGATATACTCAGACAAACAACCAGTACGTATCGCAATACTCTTCGATTATTTCTTATATCTTACCCTAGTTGGTGATCTTGACCTCACGAATTTCCTCTTACTTATTAGGCTAATTTTAGTTGTGACTTTGCATATAAGCTACAAAGCGTCTCTCTCACTCCCTCTCTCTCTCTCTCGTATTATTTTTCTGCTTACTGCAGGGGCAAGGGGTAATAATTTCTTGGTTTTCCACCACTAGACTTTTCTTCGGCGGTCTTATCGCGTGCCTCAAAAGTCTGGACTCGACCAAAGTGGAGGATGGCGTGTCCAGATTATTCGTAATCGTTCTGGCGTTTCCTTGCAGTGGCGCAGTAGGCGACTATGGCTCCCGTCGAGATTTGGTGGGCTTATGCTATTTTCCTACAACTTTTTCAAATGCTGATCTACATTGAACAAGCGACAGCTGGTTATAAATGGTGGAGAATATATAAATTTGTCCTTATCCTCACCGGTGAATTAACCCATGATTAGCATCAATCAACGTTGGCCTGCACTGACCAGCCCTTATCCTCAGAAGCTGCAAAAGGTGCGGCGCCTCTGCCTACTCCTGGCCACTGGCCAAGGGACAGGGCTCTGGCGCCCCCGTAAATCTCTTTTGACCGCATTGTGAAAGTGGAGGTGATCGAAGTTTCTTGATACAGAAGCGCGAGCGTCCACCTTTTCGCGACTTGGAAGAGAAGAAACGCAAACGTTCGGTTGTTTGCATGAAGGAGGAGTGCGTGAAAAGTTTTTAAAGTGTTTTTTTTTTCATCAATGGAAACATCTATTGACTGAATAAGTATTAGCTGATCCCCCAAAGCTCGTCTTGAGCAGATTTTTTTCTTCAACTCTTATTCCACAGCCCTTTTAATCAAAACTTATATCGAAATCACAATCCCTTTTTTGTATTGCTGTAAACATCAAACTGTTTTAAACATTTCAAAAAAAACTTTTCTATTTTGTTTGTAATTATTTTTTATCGCCTTTTGTGATAGATTTTATAAAAACTGAATCGTTTGAACTCTTTTAATTTATTTAAAAGTTATCTCAAACATTTTATAAATTACATAAATATTATAAATTACATAATTTCATTGAAAAATAAATTAAAATCTACTTAGAATATTGATATATCCAAAACATTCAGATACCTTATGATTATTTATTCTAGTTCTATTGTTTTTTGACCTTCATATAGGTTATTGCAAGATCTTCGCAATTATATTGTTTTCATAATGTAATCTAACACATAGACATTTTTGCTGTATTTTGGGACTACTCCTCATGTCCTCTGCACTTATATAAGTACTTATATAATGATTTAATGTGAGCTTCTCCGTTGCGATTAAAGGACATTTAATTTATACCTAACAAGAAAACTGATAGTGTGACAGTGACCATTTTTCTAATGAGAGAAATTTAAATCACTAAAATGACTCTTATCTCAGTGAACGTCATCGAAAAAAACCGATGGTATTTTGATAATGATCAATCGATTTTGCTGTTATATAGTTCTATATTATGTTCGATTAGTAGGAACCATATATAGAATATAGATTGCTTCATTGCACATTCATGTTTTATAAGTAGATTATCCAATATTTAGACGTATCAGAGCCAGATTAGTATTAAACCTGTATCTAGATATGCTGCATAGAAATCTTGATCTTGTTATTATCAATAGCGTTACTTTGATCAATCTGGTTTCTGTCAACAACGCATCCAAGAAAGTAAATTGCTGAACATTTTTCGCATTGGATGAGCCTTATAACAATGAATCTAAGCAATTAATCAAATCACTGTCGACTTAATTTTGACCCAATTTTCATTCAAGCCCACATTCATTTGCCACGTTGTAGTTGCATAATGTGCAGAAAAATGTCAACAAATCGATAAAGTCCGCATAAATAATTGCACGAAAGTACACAAACAATGACGCGTTCCTGGTGGAAATTATTTTCTTGATTAGTGCTTCCGTTGGTGCCGATGGATTCTTAGAAGAGATCCATACAAAAAAACGAATGTTCGAATCTCAAAATGACTTTCATATATGTAATGCCCCTAAATGAGGAATACAATGGCTATGGATATGTTGAAAATGGCGGGTATGAAGAAAAAAGATCGTCTGAAAGCTTGTACCATATTTACATGAAATTATTAAGCTTGAACACTGTTAGTTTTTGCACATGTTTATTTCTATACTTGCTTTTATCATACTTCCCTGGTATATTTCAGTTGCGCTTCTTGTTTATGAAATACCTATTGAAGTGGGTCTTGAAGTTTTGACATACAAATTATGTCTCTCATTATTTCAGAATTTGGTAGTCATCCGTTGTAACTCTCTCCTTCTCAAAAGATCTTTTACAAAAGATTGTAGTTCTCAACACTATTGGCGTTTTCCATTTTTTTATCCAAGTATTTCTCTAGTAGACCATATCAACTCTACTGTGAGTCTAAGGCGTTGAAACTAAAGGTGACTCATCCACCAGATCGCGAAAACAGTACTCTGGCCTTGATGAGATCTGCACTTGCGAAGAAAGCCTTTTTTAATTACATACAATGCTTATAAAGATCTTTGTACTTTTTTCTTCAGTTTGATGGATCCTTCTCAATCGTTTGTTTTTAAACAAAGACAATCCACTTTTGGATCTTGGTCAATCTGAAGGGTTTTATGGCTTCGAGCTTCTATAAGTCGTCTGCATTTATATTTTGTTTTATGAATTGGTACCCTGAGACCACAGTAGCATGTGGTTTTTAGATTAATTTTCCTCGTGTTTTCATTCTGGAGAATTTACAGTTAATATAAGAATCCATCTTACACATTTTTTTGATCTGATTAGAAATATTCTTAATTATGTAGTAACTTCCAAGTTTCATTGATAAACTAAAAAGCCATTTTCTATTTTTCTATTTCTATAGCTTACCTCCAGCTCAACAAACACCTCCCAGCGAGCCAGAAAAAGAACCTGCACCTCAAAATGCATGCACCCGATTCATCGGCAATGTTAAGAGAAAAATGGCTTGTCGTTGTTGCAAGCTACCCACAAAGGACCAAGCTATTCATGGTGAAGAAGGGACCAGAGGTTGCTTCAGTTGCCTGAAAAGAAAGAGGCAGAATAATGAAGAACAAGTCTCTTCTCCACCACCTCCTGCCACAGTGACGGTGGAGAATGAAACCAAGAAAAGGAGATTTTTGGATAAGATCTGCTGCAACGATCGAGTTGGGGATGGTAAGAGGAGTTGTTTTCCTTTTGGAAGGAGGAAAAGGGCATGGACAGAGGATGAAAGGAGAGATGACAGTATACTCAGTTCACTGCCGCCACGAAGGTAAATACAATTTCAATACTTTATGTTTGAAATAACATAATAAAGAAAATTCTGTGAATATAAAGGGTAGAGACAAATACCACCAGATATTTCAGAGATCAAATTCAATTTAAGTTTAATATTGAATTTTTTTTATAAAAAAAAATTTTCTGAGAAAAATATATCTTATAATTTCTTTTGTACCTAAGGCATGTTTTGATATTTTTAAAAACATTTTCCAGTCAAAAATGTTCATTTTAATTAACATTAAGGTACGTAAAAAAAACACGGAGGTAAAAAGTGCCCTTTTTTATATGAAGAAAAGGTTCCCAAAATTGGATACCCTATCCATAATTTCAAACCTTTAAATGCACTTTTTATTAGGCAAGAACAAAAATCGCGACACTAGAAAATGTTGAATCATCTATTGGTAGTAGAATCATTTGCCTTACGCAGGATCAAATTATGTTAGAGACCTTTCGCTTTGAAATTTATCGAAAACTGTTAATATATTGTGAGATGAGGCAGCATCCAAAATCAGGAACTATCCTAATATAAGTAGAATTTCCTCTACTCTAGTATCCATGGTATTTTGGAAGCTAAATGGTCAGGTAGTTAAAACTTTCAAATAGTATTGTTGTAAGAAATTTTCATATACACATACGTGTGTTGATCAATTAAGATGAGGATCCTGGGTCATGAACATGTTGAACTGTGTATGGGGTCCATTACAATTATCTGGAGCTTTTGATTTATTGTCTCAATAAATTGATGTAATGTAATACAATGATTGCTCGAACGTTAACGTAAATCATATTGGCCAAATTTTTTGAACCCGTATCAAAGAGCACAAGTATGCTAGACATCTCCAATGTAATAATTACACAATTAATGATAATTTCAAAATATTTTATACCAAAACAATTGCCAAAGACAAAGACAAAGACAAAGACAAAGACAAAGACAAAGACAAAGACAAAGACAAAGACAAAGACAAAGACAAAGACAAAGACAAAGACAAAGACAAAGACAAAGACAAAGACAAAGACAAAGACAAAGACAAAGACAAAGACAAAGACAAAGACAAAGACAAAGACAAAGATAAAGACAAAGACAAAGACAAAGACAAAGACAAAGACAAAGACAAAGACAAAGACAAAGACAAAGACAAAGACAAAGACAAAGACAAAGACAAAGACAAAGACAAAGACAAAGACAAAGACAAAGACAAAGACAAAGACAAAGACAAAGACAAAGACAAAGACAAAGACAAAGACAAAGACAAAGACAAAGACAAAGACAAAGACAAAGACAAAGACAAAGACAAAGACAAAGACAAAGACAAAGACAAAGACAAAGACAAAGACAAAGACAAAGACAAAGACAAAGACAAAGACAAAGACAAAGACAAAGACAAAGACAAAGACAAAGACAAAGACAAAGACAAAGACAAAGACAAAGACAAAGACAAAGACAAAGACAAAGACAAAGACAAAGACAAAGACAAAGACAAAGACAAAGACAAAGACAAAGACAAAGACAAAGACAAAGACAAAGACAAAGACAAAGACAAAGACAAAGACAAAGACAAAGACAAAGACAAAGACAAAGACAAAGACAAAGACAAAGACAAAGACAAAGACAAAGACAAAGACAAAGACAAAGACAAAGACAAAGACAAAGACAAAGACAAAGACAAAGACAAAGACAAAGACAAAGACAAAGACAAAGACAAAGACAAAGACAAAGACAAAGACAAAGACAAAGACAAAGACAAAGACAAAGACAAAGACAAAGACAAAGACAAAGACAAAGACAAAGACAAAGACAAAGACAAAGACAAAGACAAAGACAAAGACAAAGACAAAGACAAAGACAAAGACAAAGACAAAGACAAAGACAAAGACAAAGACAAAGACAAAGACAAAGACAAAGACAAAGACAAAGACAAAGACAAAGACAAAGACAAAGACAAAGACAAAGACAAAGACAAAGACAAAGACAAAGACAAAGACAAAGACAAAGACAAAGACAAAGACAAAGACAAAGACAAAGACAAAGACAAAGACAAAGACAAAGACAAAGACAAAGACAAAGACAAAGACAAAGACAAAGACAAAGACAAAGACAAAGACAAAGACAAAGACAAAGACAAAGACAAAGACAAAAACAAAGACAAAGACAAAGACAAAGACAAAGACAAAGACAAAGACAAAGACAAAGACAAAGACAAAGACAAATATAAAGACAAAGACCAAGACAAAAACAAAGGAAGAAAGAGAGCAGGTGACTTCATTTAAAATTTTATCGATTGGAATAGAATGGGTATATATAGGTATATATTAGTAATAATGTCTTAGTACCAAATTTTAGCAAAATATCGTGAGCCATTTGAAATTTATAACAAAGAATAACGATTTATGTAAATTTGTTCAAAATCAACTTCTTTGATTTCAGGAATATGTAGCAATATTTTGTAAACACCTATCAGAGTCACCCTGTATAGGGTATTGTAATAATAAATAGAATTTTAAACTTTGTATGCTAGCCGTTTAGTTACTTTCTTGTTTTAATTGTTTGTAGACCAAAATGTTCCAAGGATTGTTGCAAAAATTTTATGAAAACCATCTTTTGTATCGGGCTCTGCAGCAAATGTTGTTGCAAGAAGAAAGTTGTGGAGGAACCAGTGCGGAAGCAATCCATTATGAGCAAAAAGAAAAGTTTAACACCCACTAGCATGCCACCTCCCGAAGTAAGTCTTAAGTTTACAATATCTTTGAAGTGTTGTGATGAATGTAATTTTTTTGATTTTTAGGAAGTGAAACCAAAGATCGATATAAGCCTCGTCGAGCACCAGTCTCATATGAAGGGAGCCGTACCGATTTTACCCATTTGTTTGGCATGGTTTTGTCTAGTTATGAACTGCATTGCACCGGGAACTGGTAACTATTATTTTCTGCTAGAATTTTGTATTTTCAATTGAAGAGTAGTTCGCCTTCTCAATTTATGAGCAAAATTTATGTAATTTAGAGGACAATGGGCTTTTTGGAGATTTGTTTGAAGAACTTTGAACAGGTTTTTATGTTCATCTCGACTACTTATTGAGCCAGTGAAAGATATTTTTGATACTGCTTTAAATTAAAAAAATCGTACGTCATGGTCAGCGTCTCAGATTACTATATCATCCAAGGTGCAAATCCGGCTGAGGCCACCTTATGGAAAGCAATAGCAATGGTCCTATATTAAACAGTAAAATTATTCGTTTCACAGTTATATGAGAGAGATCATTAATGTTCACGGCTAGTATTTCAAGAAAAAGAAAGAATATAAGGCGCCTCTAAGGTACAAAAATTTTGTCAGGCCACTCTATACTTACTTTTTTGAAAATTGAATTAAAATATAAGGCCAAACGATGACAACCAAATCATCTTCTGAAAAACTGACTCTTACGACTAGACATCCTTTTTGAAAATACGTTTGAATGTGTATTGAAAATATCAAGTAATTATTTTTTCTTCATAGGTACATTTTTCAGTGGTTTGTTCTGCCTTTGTTTGGGTATACCTCGTTTCTCACAAAAAGATGGACCAAGGCCCAGAATTGGTGCCTTTCTCATTAACACAATCATTGGATTCAGTCAATTCTTCACGGTTTTATTCTGCCTAGTGGGTTGGGGTTGGTCGATCTGGTGGGGTGTAATTATGATAAGAGTAGCAAGTAAGTAAAACTAAGACTTTTGTTCAATTTCACAAAGATATTTGGAGTTAGATAAATCAAATTTGTAAAAAAGTAAATTTCGATTACCGTTTTAAAATTTCTTATATAAAGACGCTATTTGTTATAATATTTCAGAAAAACACAAGAAACTGAAGCAACTGGAAGCTCTTGAAGTTGCTGCGGAACAAGCACAACATCAAATACCTGTCAACAATAGATTAAGAGATCCAGAGAGGCGAACCTGAGTGGCAAAATCAATATTAAACATATCACTTCAGATTCAAGATTTTTCCTAAGCATTTTTATACGATTAAAATTTGAACTAACTCTAGATTAAGAGCTAAAAAATTCTTATGTTAATACTTTCTTAAGTAATATACCTTTTTAATGTATTGATTTACGTGCTCTGGAAAATACCTTACGAGTATGTTCGAACTTCTAAACAGCAGTTCCTCATAACAAAGTCAAAATTTTGTACTACACAAACCACAATAGGTTTGAGTATTTGTGAGATTGTATCAACGAATCGTTATTATTATTCTAAATTAATTAATTAACTAACCTACATTTATTGTTAACTAACTATTTTTGGCTGGACCAGAAATAATGTTTTTTATTATGAAGATGTAGATACTAATGCAATAATATTAATAAATGCAATAATATTTTTTCTAAGGCAATTTGTAGGTGAAATTTTAGATAATAAGAAATATCAGATTAGAATAGAGAATACAGGCCCATGACTTCATTCATTGACCAATATTTCCTTAGATTGTATCAAAGATTTCCTTAGTGGCAGTTTCCGAAACAACTGTGTGATTTATAGATCAGGTTCATTATTATATTGTATTGGTAAATTATGATTTAAATTTCAGATATTTACGTAAACTAGACCAGAATATTTTCTTTAGACCAAACAGAATTACAAAAAAATAATATTGATGTGTACCTATGTGTTTCAATGAATGATAAATCGCTGAAGTTAAGTTTGAATTGATGTTTGAAACATTTTTTTCCTTTTTTGTGGTTTTCAGAACGCTGATTTATATTACTGTTCTTCGAGAGTCAGATATTTATTTAGGTATTTATGCTTTCTGATAGATACATTGAATTGCCAAATTCTGATATGAATAACAGTAATAGGGGAAAGGTGTAGGAGATGATCCATTGGTATTTGAGTGAAGAGTGAATTTTTCGGGGAGAAAAATAAAAATTGTATGACCTTGATCTAAGATAAAGTTGAATTTGAGCTAAGTTAACTTTTGATCTAGGCAGACTATTTGCCATTCTTGATCGATTTCAAATCATGATTAACCTGAGTATCCCTTAACTACAAGCATTGTCCCTTAAGAGGATCATCTCGTACAGCTCTCACCTATTAATATATACTATAAAATGGATTTTGAAAATAATGTAATTTGGTAGAATATTCTGCGGATACTTGCATCAAATTTGATGAAAGATTTCTTAATCTTACAACAGTTTTCCCACGCTTTCTAAGCTTCTTATCAATAAGAAAAACATAAAAATCTATAAATTTTTATGAAGAAATTATTAACATAACTACAATTTGTATGTAGATTTGTATTTTTATCTGTTAAAAGTTGGTTCTGCGTCTGGTCGCTAGGGAATCTAATTATTGCCAATAGGCTTTCTTTATAAATTATTAACTTCCCAGTAAAAATCGGTTTTCAAAGAAGTACGTTTGAGACCTTTTTCATTCATCTTGCATATTTCAAGATTTTAAAACAATAGATGATGTCTACTTTAAACCGGTTTCGGAAACTTTTACGAATGGGTTTAGGAATTATTCTTGCGAGCAAGCGCTGTTTGCTATTCCGTATTGGCGCGCAGATATTTCTAAGCGAATAGCATTCAAAATGTTTACAAACATTTTCTCGTTTTCTAGATATTTTCCAATAAATTATACCGCTTTAAGAAAATCATTCAATTTTTATCAAAATTTTTGTGAATAAATAAATACAAATCATATCTATTTTCAAAAATATATTCAGCTGAAATTTATCTAACTGAAGGATTAAGATGTTGTTTGTAAGCTTGGCATTTTTTGACGATCCTTGTATTGAAAAATACCTAAATCCAAACATTTTACATCTGTTTCCATACGTCAAAAAATTGGTAGGTAACACAAGAATTATTAATTTAGTGACAGTGTTCTTCAACTTTCAGTTTCAGCTTGTTGGATTTATTTGGGTAGTCATGTAGATCGTGGAAATGCAAGTGTGGAAGGTGTTTTAGTACATTTTTATTGTTCTATGGGTATCCTCTTTCTGTTTCTGTTTCAATTGAAGCAGGTAATCTCTTAATTTGACATGTCAGTCAAATGTCCTTCTATTTTTTTACAAAATATTTCAGCATAAGAAATATAACATTCCATTTTCGTCTTAAGAATGACATTGAAGTCGTTGTCATTGACTAAACCAAAATAGACAGATAGATTACATGGAATATGATTCATTCGTTTATGAAATGTCAACTATTTGTTATATCTAAATCCAAGAATATGACAATATGTTCTTGTATGAATGGAGAAAATGATGAGCATTTCCAAGACTAAGTGTTGTTTTTTTTGTTGAATCGCTCGATATACATTTCTAATCGTTTTTAAATTCATTCAAAAGGATTATTCCATTTTTTAAATAATGAATATACATCTATACATTGTAAAAATCATATTATAAAGATAACCTGTCCTAGTAACTCGATCGCAATAAAATCTGTGGATCTGAAATTCAATTAATGAATATTTAGGAGTCAAGAATTATATCAATTGATTCATGTATTTATTACGTACTTACTATATCTACTGGGTGGTTAATATTTTGTGTTCAGAAGGTTTCATACTGATTTTTTTTATATTAAAAAATACACTTGTGTGATCTGTTTATGTATCATAGAAAAAAAATCTTAAAATAATCAGGTTTACCTAATGATTCCATAAATTCAATATTTTCAATATGTCTGCTATTGTATGGGAATAATCCATAAGACGAAAGATTCTATACTTCTTTTAATATATTGAAAAATATATTATACATAAGCGAAAAATATTGAAGGTACGCTCATTTAGTATTTCAGATAAAAACTTATCCTTAGATATCAAGATATGAAACAGATAGAGAAAAATAAAATTGCTTAAAATTATTTATATAATATAACTCATTCCATTTGATAAAAATAATTTCTATGAAATTATCATTGGTACAGGAATTCCAGTTTGCATAGATAGGTACTTCTTTGAATTATTTTGGTTTATATAATTGATCATAAATTGAATATCATTTCAGTGTATTTTTTAGGTTTTATAAATGATTATTTTTAATTGGTCTACTATTTAATCAATACCAACATCTGACACCCTCAATGCAAAACAAGAATAATGTGATTTAGAATCTCAATAGATTAACCTATTCAGGATTAAATATTGTAACTAGGATTATATTGTCATGAGCCTAATTTTAAGAATAACCAATATTCTAAAATAATTAGAAACAACTCTGATGTAAACAGAACTAGATGCACCTTAAGTTACCCAGAACACTATTATTGTTAGAAATAAGGTTAGATTAGTTTTGTATATATTATAACACACCGCACAAAAAAGCAACTATAAAACAAAGTAGTCTTCCATTAATTGTTAAAAAGCATGTTGTTAATGTATTGTTAAAAGTTTACAAAACAAAGGCAGCTGAGGTGCATTAATTGTGATTTTGTGCTAGTTCTGCATCAGAAATATTTCTAATGTCCCCACACTTACCTAATAAACGTTTATATTTTGATAAAAACAAATTTTCCAATAAATTTTTCAAATAAAAAAAATCTCGTTTCATATCATTTTCAGTCAAGTTGAAAAATAAAAATTACTTCCAATATTATAGAGCAAAACAGTTAAAGGGTAGTATTGGATAGTATTGTAACGAGTTTGGCATCTAGTGTCGACGCCATTCCGAGGAGGCGTGTGCATCTTGACGAGTACGAACGTTAGTGGGTACCGGGTGGCGTGAGTGCAAGGCATTCTGCTATTGGCCACCGATTTACGCCACGGTCAAGATTATATCCCGAAACATCTAGTGAGTTCGCGCTATTCATGGAATGTTCGGGACATTGGAATCTTCTACATGGAGAAGGCTTGCCTACATATTGGAGAGGGTTTACTGCGGAGTCAGCCAGTGAGCCATTAAAGTGAATACGTTGGAGACCAGCAGTATGCTGGAGACCGGCGTACGTTATATTGAATATAAATAATCTGTGATATTTTAGTGTGTAATTAAATAAACTTGTAGATCAATAATTTCCATTTATTTCTATATGCCCGTTCCATTATTACAGTTAATTACAGAGAAGAGCTGAACAAATAGCCAAGCTCTCGAACACGATTGAGTAAGGTAGGTCGTCCATTGGAAGGGTACTCAGGTGGCTAAGCGCGATCAATTATGGTGGCTTTTGAGTCATGAATTGATTAGAACTACCATTCTCTTATTCAGTACACATCTACATGAAATTATTTGTTGTGATATAAATATTATTTATAGTATATATCTTATAAAATGGACGTAAAATTTTAATATGTATTTTTTTTATTTAATCAATTAAATAAGGAGTTGTTTTATACAGTTGCAAATTCCACAACGATCGTCTCCCAATTGTTCGAAAAGGCACACGCGTATTACATTATTCTAAAAGGTGGTGAATCATCAAAATGGAATCGAGACTATTCGGTTTGCAGGTGTGCCGATGAGATGACCACTAACCGAGAGACCAGCGAGGGGTGCGCATTGGCGTGCGGATGGGTATTTCTCCTGGCTGCAATAATATGATTTTCACACCGTGGGCTCATGGATTACATTTGACATTTTGATTATTATTATAGATAAGTCACAGATCAAAAATAATTAATCTATCGCCTTGAAAACAGCACAAATATGTCTACACAAATTTTATCTAGTTTTTATCAATATGCCACTTGAATAGATAATTCGATGAATCTTGAGGAAGCTAAAATATATGTATGCTCCTTTTATGCATTTGATTAATCAAAAGTAACATAAGTTATTTTATTTGGAAAATTCGAAGCTTGTTACTTCACTAGGTACTTAGGCAAGCTATAAGTAGAGAAAGTGAGGGAAATGCTTCTAGGTAGATTCAAAATTAATGAGCTAAAGAACAAAACAGAACTCTGGAAAATATAATATTCTGAATGAAATGGTTCAGTAGAATGTTTTCAATTATGCTGTTTTATTGCAATTGAAATGGGAGTTATTTTATACAAACATACACTCTTATCTTCCAACGGGTTCCATAGGGCTCGAAAATTGGGTGATGTAATGTTGTGAAACAGGAGAATAGTATCGGGGCAGCTCCAACTAATGCACAGAAATGGGGTAGTGATATTATTTGATCAAACCATTGGAGATAAACTATCTATTTGATTATGTTTATTAGATTATCAGTACATCTAGGACAATTTGTGTGAATATAGTGAATATAAATGATAAGGACCCCCAAAGAAATATACAGAAATATACAGATATTTACTTGACTTGAAAGATATAGTCTAAGTTACTCTGTTTTGAGAAGTTATTAAGATAGGGGTTGACTAATTCTCAACGAGACTCAATTCTTCAGCACTCAAACCATCAATATAATAAACATTCAATATCTCGCTGATAGATTCAGTTTTGAATATATAATAATAATTAGTATTTATCGATACACTGGGATTGCTTCACCACTATTGTCATTTGTCAGTCAAAAATACCTTGAAA
Organism: Crioceris asparagi; assembly: GCA_958507055.1. NCBI lineage: Eukaryota > Metazoa > Arthropoda > Insecta > Coleoptera > Chrysomelidae > Crioceris > Crioceris asparagi. The sequence continues at coordinate 13,376,176 of OY293828.1, forward strand.
ATAACATTCGGAATAATTAAAAGGTACCTAAATAATCAAGAGTAAAAAGGAAACGCAAAATTAGTGATAAGAGTAATCAAAATCAAATTGACACAGAAATCTCTAGAACAATGAATGATATCCTTTAAAAAATTGTCAAATCATGTTTATATAATGATTGATAGAACATTTAGATAGATAAAGTATTCTTTATCTTTGCGATTAGTACTCTGAATCATACAAAAACATTTCTGAAGAATTTTAATTCCTCATATTTGTAAAAAATGAAGTTAATAGGGATTTTTCGTTTCAGCTTAAGCCTAAGGAATTATGCTATGGTCGTTCAGGCATAAATAATCGCGATACAAAGGTGTGCGAATGACTTGATATGGCGGATGGCAAATAGCTAAATAATAATCATCTACTGAAATCCAAGCTGCACTAAAAGCACTGAACTCACATCCGACAACATCGATACTGGTATGGGATAGCCGCATTGCCCTCAACAGCCTAGATAGTCACAACAGACTGACCCTAGTCTGGTTCTCAGACCATTAGGGGCTTGAAGGCTATGACAATGCCGCAAAGTAGCCAAGCAGGGAACGAAGCGGGCCATGATAGAACCAAAGCCATTTTGAGGAGTTGATGTGGCATTTATCATTTCCTCAGAAAGGCTTTGGTTCAATCATGGTCATTAAGGGGCATATACCCCAGGGCAGACAAATTCTTTATTTTTAAAGTAACACCACAAGAAGCGTGATTATAAATCTGGTTTTTTTGTATAAAATTCTATTCTCAGTTTTGTATAATTTATCTGCTACTTCAAGATTTCACTGGCAAATGGAATGAGCTGAATAGAGATTACATAAATATTTTGTACCGACTTTATTAGTTATTATTAATTCCACTGATGCTGGTAATTTTGGAGTTGTGCAATTATTGGTAGATAAGTCATCAAAATCGTTGAATGTTCACTTATACCAAACAAGATAGTACCTACGTATTACCCATGTATATATTCTTTGCCACAGTTGTAACTCGGAAACCGTAAATTAATAATAATAATTAATTAATAATAATAACAAATTTATTTTATGTTATAAAAAATCTCTTACAATTTTTACATACTGTGTAATTTCAATGTTTACAGATTAAAAAAAATATAATAAAATTACTACACCAAAAGAAAAAAAAATACTTGAATTATTTCGTAAATAACCAGTGAAGGCCTTGAAAAAATAAAAATATATGCCTTAAGAATACAGAAAATGCGCAACAAAAAATGGAGATAAAAGTTAAAAAAAGAGAGGGAGAACAAAAAAAATTAGAAAAAAAAAGTGTAAGAGAGTTGACATTGTCTCACCAATCGTTCAAAATAAGAGACCGAAGTTTTAATACGCTTTCGACGTAATGGTAACATTTAAATAGTTCTGTTTTCAAATTTGAGGACAGAATCCGAAATAATTTCAGACTACATGTCTGTTTAGAGTTGATAATATAAATAATATTTTTTAAGCTAAGTTTAATTATATATTGGTTGGCAAGTCTCATCTGCGCAATTAATTTAACGATAAAAAAGGGTATTCGTATGCGTAAGTATTCTTGAGGTCCCTCTGGTAACAAAGGAAGTGTATTGAAAGTTATAAAAAAAACGGGAGTTTTCTAGAGATACTCGGTCCCTTCTCTTAATACTGTCTTATAGACTTGATAGAATTTTGTTTTTGACTAATTTGAAATCAATGTACACTGAAAGTAGACTAGTAACTTGGGTGAGCCAGTTACACTTAACATTAACCGTAAATTAAAAACATCCAATTCAAATGTAGTCCCAATCTTTCGTATTTCGAACAAAAATATTCTTGCAGCTTTTTTGGGGACAGTTATTTTGGGAAGAAGATGCTGTATTTTAAATTTGTTTAATATGGTACCATTTATCTTGAAAAAAATAGGAGTACCTTTACTCTACGAAGCGCGACTACGAGCATAAAAATATTTTTTACAAAAAATTGGACCGACGTTATTAGTTGATGCACTGAAAAGTATAAAATAATATTACTTCTATTGGTGATGGTACTTTTGAAGTTGTCCAGTTGCAGTTAGATTGATAACTTTTGGCACCAACTTCACAAGTACCATCACCAATAGAAGTAATATTATTTTATACTTTTCAGTGCATCAACTAATAACGTCGGTCCAATTTTTTGTAAAAAATATTTATTTCACACTTTTAAGTGTAACATTATTCCCGAAAATCGTTGAACGTTCACTATACCATATCAATGAAGATAGTACTTATCCTATCGCCCACGTATATTCCTTGCTTGTAGTTGTTATTATTGAGATCTCAGAACATCGCTGCGGAAATACGCTTGAATATTTTAGTTGTTACCATTTTAGCACCGATTTAACCCGAAAACCGTAACTCTAAGGAAAAAATGTTCATTATAAATGTTGCTACAAATAATTATATCTTTCATGTAGTATCGAAAAATTTTCAATTTTCGAAAGAAATTGTCCTCTCCACATAGCAAAAATACATATTTAACATGCGTCTATCTCGAAAACCGTAACACTTTTGAAAAAATGTTCAATTTAAACGTTTCCGGATATTGTCCTGTCTTTAATTATACCAACTCAGATTTTCGATTTTCGAGAAAATTCGCCAGCACCACCCCTTCGGTGGCGGTTTTCGGAGGGAAGGAGATTTCGGACTTGCGTTGACTTGAATATGGGACCATTTCTCAATCCCCTTCTTTCAAATGAATCAAAAATCATCAAAATCGGAGCTCGTTTACTATATAAAAGACGCACACGAACCAAAAAAAATAATTAAAAAAAAATAAAGCACACAGTAGTATACCTGATCCGTTTCGGAAGTCGGTCAATAAAGTTAACTCATTTGGTGCTGATACTTTTAAAGTGATGTAGTTGTGAGTAAATAGAAGACTTATAGCGCCAACTTCAAAAGTAACAGCTTCAATAAAATAAAATTTATTTCAAGAAGAAATCCATTCTCAAAGTGGAGTAGTGATGAATTTAAATAAAACAATGTGTCATAATAATAACCCGAAAATAAATTAAACATATTCTTACAAAACAAAAATTAAAATTAAATTCTAACGGAAAAATTATTACATTTTGAGGTCGATACGAGAAAGAAAATTTGGAGATTATTTGTTGGGGTAATTATATAATGTGAGGGTTTTTTGAATTATTTTATTTTATAATTTGACTTGTTACATTTGGATCCCTAAGATGTTTCTACTACCATAACCTTATACCTAATGGTAATAATGGGATTTACCAATCCCGAAACATATCTCATTTAAAAAAAATTAATTATTTTTTATAATATTGTGGAGATGACAAATTGTTTTTTTATATTTATTTTACATTTTTGTGTATGTCATTAGAGTGCTGTAATTGGTAAGCCTTTGATTTTGTTGAACAATGTCCAATTTCAACGTTGCCGGAAAATATGTTTTCTTTAATAATCCTCTCGCTATTTTTTTTAGTTTTCAACAAAAATTGCCCTCTCCACTCCTTTTTGGAGCGGTTTTTAGGGGGGGAGGCTATGTTGAATTTTTAGTGTGATACCATTTCGCAACACAACACTCCATACAATAAAAAACAATCATTCAAAATCGGTGCAAATTCACAATGTAAAAGACGCGTTGATACATAAAAATAACCTAACATATATATATGAGTTGTATACTTCCTTCGTACTTGTATCAAACCCTTACGCTCCTTTGAACGACTGATTCATAGACATAAACATGTGGCTGGTGTAGTGGTTGGCTGATGGATTAAAGAACAAGCATTTTCCAAACATCGTGTGGCTGTGGGAATGACCAATACTATACCCCACACCCACAATACCGTGCAATGATGCAATCGCAAAAGGCGAACGACCCATAAAAGCCCATGTATCAAACTCCCCAGCCCCCGGGCGGGAATAATGGAAATTCTTTTAAATTTCTATGGCCGCCATGTTGAAAGTATTTGTAAGATCATGCCCATTAATGAATTAGAACAGCATGATTGATTTCTCTTGCAAACTGAGTTACTACCATTGAGTTGAGAGGTTATTCAATCAATTACATTCGAAGTGTCTTCTTGACTGTATGCATAATATGAGAGGCGAGCCTCCATCAATTCTCAGAACGATGGGATCAACTACTTATTTGTATGGGAATAAAACTATGAAATTTAGAGTAGGATTGCTGTCCTGAGCGGGTCATTTGGAAAAAGCTCACGAATAATATTGATTCGAGCTGGCATACGTACGTGTCCAACGGTTTTCCTAAACATTCGCTAAAAATACACCCTTCCGTTCATTAGACTTTCCTTTGTGAATACTCCAAAACTGAATACCTAAGTACTTGGAATATTGATAGCCAATAAAGTAGCGGTGGGCACAGACGCGCATAGCTATAATTCTATATCTAATCTGATATATCTGATAAAACAATAATACAATATGAAATGTCATCTACAATGGTGTATTTATATCGTGAAAAAATAATCAGTTTCGTAGTGTATCTACAAGCAACTGGTGTGTTATGGCTAAAGTTATAGTTACATTGTCCAGTGTATAATAGAATAGTTAGTTTTAAAGAAAGATTTTCAGTAATAAATATAACAAAGGTAAGAACTCGTAATATCAATGATTATCTTATCTAACTTGAAATATTTTCTATTATATTAGTTAGATATTTTTTTGTGTACATATACCTAATATTTTTGGGTAATGTCAATGTTGACATATGGCCTTGGGCTTCTTTAATCCAGACATAATCAATAATTTCAATCAAATATTGCAAGATTGAAGCTATCAAATTTGGTTATTTGCTATAATTTCAACAAATTTTTAATAGATAATATTCCAGAAAAATAGACAAAATAATAAATATGTATGTACATACTTAGAAGGAGAAATATAATTTTATAATGATTTTATTGGTGTAGTATTTAATCTACCTTTTTATTTATAGATTTCAAGAATGGGCAAAAAGAAAGATTATACCCTCAATCCGTAAGTATTTAATCAGTTACGTTACAAGCCATAAATGTATTAGGGAAACAAAATTATTCCATTGCGGCAGATGCAGGTGTTTATGTTGGAGCGAGACGTATTGTATCGCATTTATTTCCAACATAAACGCACATTAAGACTTGAAAAATCTCATATAGAGTATAGATTTTCAACTAATATCTTATGTTAATATTTGAAAATTACTGGAATATTCACTTATTAAATCCCTAAAGCTTGAATAATTTCCGAAAATTCGCAAGTGTGAAAAAAATTGCGGAGAATGATTCAAACTCGCAGGAGATTGGGTACGAAAATTTTATTTCGCGACGGAAATTTTTATCGGAAAATTTATGTTGGCGTCATAGCAACCTGTCAAAATCAAGGCAACTGATTGGTTTAAAACATCAGGTGTAAAATTTTCATTTATAATCTCCCTAGAGATTGAATATATTCCGAAAAATTTTTCGAGGTGGATTTTTCTACGAGAATTCTACACCAAAGAAGTAAATACAACATTTGGCTGTTTATAAATAAATATTTGTCTGAAATAATATACGCTTGCTATTCTCGCATCTGTACGTGACAGCTGTTAAGCCAGAAATTATCCCTTAATAATTTTGCGACCGAAAATGTTTTCGAAAAATTCAGGTTGTCGTCATAGCAACCTGTCAAAATCAAAGCATCTGGTTGGCTTAAAACAACATTTTTTTGTTTTCTTCCTCGTCTAATAATCTGATACTAGTTCTAGCCACATCTACATTGTTGAATTGATCTTACATCCTTTTGAAGCGTTCCGTTCATGCGACGAACAAACGGAACCATTATAAGATCCCTTTATCTTTGTCTGTCACAGCCTATTTTCTCCGAATCTACAAAATGGAGACACATCATGTGACATATCAAATGAAAAGGCTTTTGATGGGTAAAGGATTGCTGAATTCATATGGCAATCACTTAAAGTTTATAGGAAAACCTATACGAAAATCCTGAGTACGGAACTCTTTCCACTGGAGCCCGACTCACGCTTCACCAATTTTTTTACAAACGTTTTTCTAGTAATTCTGGCAGTCCTTCTGAAGAACTGAATTGAAATCAAGCACAACTGTCTATATTTAAACCGAGCACCATTAATTTCTGTTGTTGCTGCCGCCCCGTACTAAAACCCGACTTGCCGGAGTGCCAATGTATTGGCAATCCCTCTCCATCTAGAAGTTTCGACCAAAATCTTCCCACACCGTGAACATTTCATCAATAGCGCGAACTCAATAGACGTTTCGGGATATTAACATAGCCTTGGCTTGTATCGGTGACCAATAGCAGTATGTCTTACACTTACGCCACCCGGGCCTCACTAACGTCCACACTCGTCAATATGCTCCGTCTTCTGATGATTCGCAAATGCCTCTACGCGATGGCCGCGACTCTGTATCCCAGACACGTTACATTATCAGTATATCAGCACTTATTCCAGATTATCTAAGGATCTGATTTACATACTCTTCCACAAGCTTTATTTTCTTTAGTACATCTTAGATCAATATTTCCCCCGTTGTTAATGAGATATACTAATCAACTGTATGTTTGCTTTTTGATAGACTTCTCAAAAGAAGAACGTTTAAAATTTGACTATGTATGTTTTTTTGTATTTATGTAAGCTCGTTTCTCATAATAAACCTGCATCAATTTTTTTCTTTGAAAGAGGATGAACCATCGATTTTTTTTATTTAAATTTTTTTATGTTCATTTTATTCATGACATAATGTCTTGAAATATTTGTACTTACAATTTTTTCGAATAAACTCACGATAATGTAGTTACAGCACTGATATGGTAAAACATTTGTCATTGTGATTTCGGAAACGTGTGGCTATAATTCGAAATATTGAAACGATAATGTTGTGTATCCATATAAAACCTTTGAATCTGAAGTAATTGCTTTTGCATTAATGCATTAATTTATGAGTTAACGACACTTTTGTATAATTACTACTCCTGTATAATCTCCTGTTTAAGTCAAAAAGTATTACGCGAAACTTCATGTTGCCGTCGTCAGTCGAAAAAGTGATCTGGCTATTATAAGCAAGTTAGGAAGCAGCATCTGCGGATCGAAACACCGCTGGGGGGTAGCCTTTTCTTTCTATATATATATATGGGATATTACGAAATTTGTACGATGGAGGTCGCAGTTTTGAAGGTATCAAGTTCAAATTTGCTACAAAAATCAATATCTCAAATATCTCAGCCGAGTTCGTTATTGGGCAATATCGAGTAAGTAGTTTTAAAATGGCGACCGTTCAAACATTTAAAAAAATTATCAAAAAAGAGCCGTACTGTAAATATCATCAAAAATAATTTTAGGTTATAGATATAATCAGTACCTACAACTTTTGTTCAAAGCAAATTTTCATAAAATACACAGGTAAAAAAATAAAAATTAATAAAAAAAATAACAAATATTGATCTTAATATAGACCCTGATTAAAAAAAATATATAGTATATTTATTGAAAAGAAATAGGCGAAAAAAAAAATTCTGCCTTGAAGTGGAACTCGAACCCTGTCTGCTCTATATATTCAACAGCCAAAACAAAAACCTCTAACCGCAAGGCTATGACACATACGACAATTTTATGTAATAACATGTATGTATACCAATGAAGAGGTTGTTCAAATTTCACTTCAATGAATTTTGAAAAATTTACCTTTCCGCTGACTACAGGCCATCGGGATTTTTTTTTTATTTGAACGTGGAATATGGAGCTATTTTCTCATAATTAAATTTTCCGGATTTCATCCCTTCAACTCCACAAGTAGAATTAATATTATTTTATGTTTTTCAGTGCACCAACTAATAACCATGGTCCATTTTTTTAAATATTTATCTCGCACTTTTGAGTGTAACATTAGTCTCGCAAATCGTTGAACGTTCACTAATACCAAAGAAGATAACACTTATCCTATTACCCATGTATATTCTTTGTTTGTACTTACTATTATTCAGAAATCTAAAAGCATCGTCGTGAAAATACGCATATTTTAGACTTTACCACCGCTGTCACTCGAAAACCGTAAGTCTATAAAAAAAATCAATTTAAATGTTGCTAAAAATAATCTCATCTTTAATTTAGTTGCTGCGGATTTTCAATTTTCGAATGAAATTGCCCCCTCCACAAAGCGAAAATACACATATTTGATATTTTAACTGAAACTGTAAACCGCAATTCTTTTAAAAAAATGTTCAATTTTAATGTTATTAGTACTATCTTTAATTCTGACGTATCAGATATTCAATTTTCGGAAAAAATTGCACAATTCACCCCCTTCTGGGCGATTTTTGGAGGGATGGAGATTTCATATTTGAGTCTTTACAGGACCATTTCTCCTCTTTCAAATGAATCTAGAATCATCAAAATCGGAGTATGTTTACTACATAGAGCGCGCGAACAAAAAACAAAAAAAAAATAGTCGAATTGTACACCTCCTCCGTTTGGGTTCGTCGGTCGAAAATTGAAACAATCCTTGTTAGATCTTGTAAAATATATGATGTCTTAAAACATTTGTACTTAAAAACTTCTCGAAAGTCGAAAAAGTATGTATCTATCTCACTAATTACAGAAACAGTTGCTTATAATTTAAAATATTTTTTAGAATAAAGTTGTAATAAAAACAAAATCTAAGAATCTGAAGTAAATATCTTTCCATTAATAATCGCTTTTTTGAGTCTTCTTTAGCTGATACATCATCTGTTGGCGCCAATTTTTTTTTATGGTTCCTACATGAATTCGGTTTTAGTTTTTTTTACATATACCAAAAAATTTTTGTACAAACTTTTTGTTATTATTTATTTTTATTATCACTGCTTTTCCCTTTGGTATTTTTGCTTTACCTTAGTACAAATAATAGCTACACATTTCTCATTGTTCTTCCTAAACAATTCATTTAATTGGCAGGGAGTTTGTACCTCCGGAGAAGGAAGAGTCAATGACGAAAATATCATTCTTCCAAATGGTAAGACGATAAAAAACACATTAGTGTTATGTGAAATTGATTATAATTATTGTTGAATCACAGTTTAGATATGCCTCTGGACTTGACAAGGTATTATTATTTATTGGGATCATTTTTTCTGGTGCAGCTGGACTTATTCAACCAATCAATCCCCTTATATATGGTACTTTAACAGGTAAGCAGTTAACAGCTTAAGTACATATTCAATTTATCAATTTACTGTGTGTCCTATTAAGTGGGCACCATATGGAAAACTTTTTTATATTACATTTATGAGAAAATGTTAGTTTTGGATGGCCTGAAACCCAAATGAAATATCATATCATTTTTTTGCATTCGTATACGAGGTTGTTGAAAAATTTTGCTCGAGTTTTATCAGGAATAATATATTTTTTTCTTTGACGGGAAAAAAGTTTGACTTTTTATCTCTGTTGACAGGTGACAAGGAATCACTTTTTGAAGTTATACTTCTTTGGGCTCGTTGGGATGGTTGTTGGTCGAGAAACCCCGTCACGCTTAAAGTGAGAAAAATCGCCGTATACTTTTTTGTACGTTCTGGCTTTTAGAGAAATTTTTAATAATTAAATTATATATTAAATTTCCTTATTAACTACCGAATCTTCTTTGAGGTAGTTATTGTTTTGGTCATCCTATCTGTCTATCTGTCAACAATATAACTCGGAAAATACTTAACCGATTAACTCCAAACTTGGTACACAAATACGTAAGGGTAATACCTCCTATGGAATTGATTCTCAGCTGTCTGTCTGCCTGCCTGTGTGTCTGTCAACACGATATCCCGGAAAATACTTAACCGATGGACACCAAAGTTGGTACACAAATACGTAACGGTCCTATAAGATTGATTTTCAGCTGTCTGACTGTCTGTCAATCAACACTACATTTCGAAAAATATTTGACCGATCGACACCAAACTTGGTACACAAATACGTAAGGGTAATACCTCCTATGGGATTGATTTTCGGCTGCCTGTCTGTCTGTGTGTGATTACAAGATTAAGAAGAAATTACTGATAATGATAATTATATATAGGTTTATTGTATAATAATGAAGTCATTCATAATAATATATTGAAGAGTAATATATTGAATAACAGAGAAAAATTTCTTATATTTCATTTATATATCCTGTCTGTGTATGTGAATGGGTGTGTGCGAATAGCCAAAGAAGTATAACTTCCACCGTCTCGTCCGACGCAGACCCAGTTTTTTATGAAACAAGTTTTTTCCCAAGGGAAAAAGTGAATACTTTCCGGGTATATATACACATAAATATCGCAATTTAGCTGGCAATAATTTTTGTGACAATACCTTCGCTGCTTCTACTCCGGTAAAGCCAGAGAAAACTCGAAATCAGACTTTAATATATTGTAATATTTTTTTAATATTAAATTAATTAATAAAAAAATGTGTATTATACACTAGACAATTATTAGATTTTAGCTCTCGTTTTTATATTATAAAACAAATAACAAAAAGTTTTCTATATGGTGCCGACTTAATAGACACACTGTATATATCTGACGAAATGCCTCTGGCCTGTTCAGCACAGAGGCTAAGATTGGTCTATTTAATTTTTGACAGGGGTATCTCTCATAATTCTTCAGAACATTAATCTATTCCTAAATAATTGTTTGTTTCAAGGACAAATCATTGAATATGCCTTCATAAGAACCTCAAATATATCTGATAAAGATATGCAGGCTGCAACAACGGAATTCTTGGAACACATCAGAAATTTCGCAATCTACAACAGTTTAATTGGGTTTGGGATGCTGTTTTTTGGATATGCATCGATAGCTTGCTTCAATTATAGTGCTCTGAGACAAGTGAGTGGTATAATATATTTCATTCAATTTATGGTGGAATACAAGAAATGATTATGAACACTAATTCTGAAATTGATTGTCACCTTACAGATTTTCAAGATCAGGTCTGTATATCTTACTAAAGTTCTGAACCAAGATATACCGTGGTATGATGTCCATCAAACTGGTGATTTTGCAAGTCGAATGTCTGAGTAAGTATTTGAATTAAAATAAGTCAATTCTATGAGGTGAAGAAACCCAACGCTGCAAAATTACGAAAAATTAGTTACATTATTCACTTGTCACACAAGATATTTTAAGCGGCCTATTTTATAATTTTTTGTGCAAAAGATTTTGCACATTCTTTACCTAGTCTAACAGCTGTGTCAAAAAAAGAGTCTCACTGGAGCTCGAGAATTAGGTACATACGTAGTATAGGCTTTTTGATGGCCTCGATTTCGAAACAACTAGGAGATAATGTGACAGAAGGAAATATTAAAAAAGAATCTGGTCTTGCAAGATTTCTGAGTAGACCCAAAAAGCATATTCTTAAAATGTTTTTCTGTAAGAATTCAATGTATCCCAAGATTTTTTCAAAAAGTATGATGATAATAATTTTTTGAGCAGTCTGTCGAAAAATAATAACGGAATGATACGCAATCTGTTGCTAAAAAATAAATATTGACAACGTAAATTTATTTGAGTAAAAATCTGATCTAAGAACTGATACTGTATTATTTTCATTCAAGCTTTTAATAAAATAAATTTGTGTTGTTTCTGGTGTAAATGTTTTGATTGCTCGAGTAAATTTTGAGTTCTGTTGATTTAGAAAAAAAATTGTTGCTCAATATCTTCTTTTTAGTCATCTCCTAGAACTTTGGCTTTAAAATTACTAGTCTGTCTGTCAAATGCAGAAACAAGCTTAGGTCTAGTTTTTAGAAAACAGCTCTATATAAGATCAAATATAGAATAACGTTAGATTTCTGAAAATGTTTATCTAATTATTTATATAGCAAGATTTGTTACAGAATATAAATCTTGATTATGCGTAAATTATTTCTATTTATCTTGAATGTTGATTGTACCTAAAGACAATATCATTAAGTCAATAAAAAAAACAATCAAATTGTGATTCTGGAAACTTTATTATGCTGGTTATCCATATGATGCAAACAACGTATATGAAACAGATAAATTAGAAGGTGGTAATAATTCTGCTGATCCTAGATCAAACATTTTGATATTCTAAACTATTTTTTTTAGTTTTTCTGTTGTAGTCGTGATAGGGTACGCCTCGTGTTTTTGGACCGGAATTAATATAAAGCTTCTTCTTATTATTGCGCCGTATCCTTATGAAGGTTGGCGATCCAAATGGAAACTGTGGCTTTGGAAACTGAAGCAAGAAAGATTACTGTAGATGGGCGGTCCAACCATTTTCTCCAGGTCCTTTAGCCATGAGTACTGGCGTTTTCTTATTGATCTTCTACCCTGTATCTTACCATCTATTATGGATCGAAGTAACTCATATGTTTCCCCTCTCAACACATGACATAAGTATTGCATTTTTCTCTTTTCTCTTTTGATGGTGTTTAGGAGCCCTTTCCATTTTCTCATGCGTTGGAGTACCTCTTCGTTGGTGACCCTTTGTATCCATGAGACTCGCAAAATTTGTCTGCATATATAAGTACATTTCGAAGGCCTTTATTCTTTTTCCGTTTGTGAATATATTGTTCAACTTTCGCATCCATAAAGGCAACCATAAAGGACCACGGAGAAAACGTAGCATCTGACCATTCGAGTTCTAAGCTCCAGACTGATGTCTGGTGTGAAAAATGTTTTCATGCTAATTAGTGTTTTCATCGCTTGTTCGATTCCTGATCGTGTGTCTTTTTTCGGGTCACACTGGCTGTTGATACTAGCTCCCAGATATTTTATGGAGGTTACTTGTTCTATTGTTTGTCCTTTGACATGCAGATGTACGTTTATTGGTGTCTTTGGGAAGACTAGTATTTTGGTTTTGGATACATTTAGCTGTTAGCCAAAGACGAACTATGGAATTAATTAAATTTTGTAGCTTTTGTACGCTGTTTGCTATTAGGACGAAATACCTGATATTGTTTATTATATTTCCGTTGATATTGATTCCACCTTGCGATTCTTCTAATGCTTCTCTAAATATAGAATCCGAATATAAATTAAAAAGGAGCAGGGTCAAGACGCAACCCTGTCTTCCGATATTGTTTGCTCCATTTCTACTGTTGCCAACAGAGTTTTGAGATAAAGTGCAAGTCTTGATCAGTGATAAATGTTTTAATTGATAATAAATAGTTTTCGAAAGAATGAGAAGAAAATACTGGGTTGATCAGCAGAGTATTGCCATAACTCCAGGGGTGTCTTCTAAAACTATGATTTTTATGCTTTGACTCTTCAAAGAGCATAGGAGTTTCTTGACTTCCTAGCCTTGGAACTGCAAATACCTGACAAACACGTTTCGCGGGTTGAAGAAACACGGTTAAGACTGGCGCTCTTGATTCAATTCTGTTTTTTTAAGTAAAATTGAAGCTTTCAAACTCGAAAAGCTAAAATTATATATCGTAGTTTTGAAGTGAATCTAAACTATAAGAAAAACTCATAATATATGAACTGATTTATGTATGAAAATTATTATCTATTATTTTTTCTTACAGTGATCTTTCGAAATTCGAAGATGGTATAGGTGAAAAGATTCCCATGTTCTTTAGTTTTGTCATGGTGTTTCTTGGATCCACGGTTATAGCATTCATAAAAGGATGGGAACTGACGTTAGTTTGTTTTACCCCATTCCCTGCTACCATGGTTGTGATGCTCAGCATTGGATGGGTAAGAATGGATGTTTTAGTCTCCTAAGATTGATCTAATATATGAATGAATGAAAATTCCAGCTAACTACAAAAATGGCCAAAAAAGAACTCGATGCTTATGGTTCTGCTGGAGCTATTGCAGAAGAAGTGCTTTCGTCGATCAGAACTGTTATTGCATTCGAAGGGCAGGAAAAAGAACAGAGTCGTTACAATAAGTTTCTGACCGTAGCCAAGGACAACAATATAAGACGTGCCATATTCAGTGGAATGACTTGGGGCTTTCTTTGGTTGGTTATATTTGGTAGTTATGCATTATCCTTCTGGTATGGTGTGAAACTTATTATTAAGCAACGAGACGATCCAAATGCAATCTATACACCAGGAAATATGGTCACTGTAAGTATGTATAGCTTTCTTAGATACTTTAATACAAATTTGCATCATAAATTTATAGATATTCTTCAGTGTTATGTCAGGCTTTCAATCATTCGGTGTCTCGGCACCCTATATTGAAGCATTTGGCATATCGAAGGCGGCCGCTGCAAAAGTATTTTCAGTCATAGATAACGAACCAGTAATTAATCTGTCCAAGGGAAAAGGTGAGAAGATGGATCGTGCCAAAGGTAATATTACTTTCAAAGGTGTGGAATTTCACTATCCATCTAGAAAAGACGTACCAGTAAGTAGCTCATATAAAATATTTGACACGACTTGTAATTCTGCAGCAAATATTTTTCAGATACTACAAAAATTGGATTTGGAAATATCTTCCGGACAAACTGTCGCAATTGTTGGTAGCTCTGGTTGTGGAAAATCGACTGTTATTCAGTTAGTTCAGCGTTTCTATGATCCTATTTCAGGCTCGGTAAGTGAAACACATCAATCACTCTTATCACATAATATCTGCAATTGTTATTGTTGCAGATTGAACTAGATGGAAAAAATCTCAAGAACCTTGACCTCAAGTGGCTGCGAAGCATCATTGGAGTTGTTGGCCAGGAACCAGTTTTATTCGGTACCACTATTAAGGAAAACATCAGATACGGAAACTTGGCGGCTACCGATGAGGATATCGTTAGGGCGGCAAAGAAGGCTAACGCTCACAAATTCATTAGCAATTTACCAAATGGTTACAATACTTTGGTTGGTGAACGAGGAGCCCAATTATCGGGTGGTCAGAAGCAACGAGTAGCAATAGCGAGAGCTCTTGTCAGAAATCCTGCCATCCTCTTGTTGGACGAGGCTACATCTGCCTTGGATAACACGAGTGAAGCTAAGGTTCAAGCGGCGCTCGACAGTGTAAGTACAATTAAATTTGTAACGTTGTCTGCTGCATGAGTTTATGTTATTATAATTTGTTATGGATAAGGAACAAGAACCTCTTTTTCTAGGCTAGCGAAGAATGCACCACTATTATAGTGGCACATCGTCTATCAACTATTAGAAATGCCGATAAAATCATTGTCCTTTCGAAAGGTCAAGTAGTGGAACAAGGAACCCATGTGGATCTTATGCTACTAAAGAATGAATATTACAAACTAGTGATGGCTCAAGTGAAGGATAGTGAGCATACCAACCATGTCCATGAGAAGAAAATAGTTGCCGTTGATGAAGATGAGGATGACGCTCCACACGAACCACCTCCGGTAAGTGCTAAATGTTAAACAATTCATTCATTTACAAATATATTGCGAACGGACCTTTGATATAATCTGTTTAGAAGTAGAGAAAAATGTAATTGAATGTGTTGGGTGAATTTGATGAATATGGAATATTTTTATGCACACCCCATTATTCTTGCTATAAATATATTCTCCACGAAAACAAAGCTGATTATATCTAGGTAAAAGCAGAAAAAATAAATTTTGAACCTTTTAAAAACGTAGTCCTCCACTGTTTTGATGTCTTTTTCAAAAGTTATATCAATTGCTTGAGTAATAAGTTATAATGGCTGACTATTTGTATATGTTTCTACTTTTTTACGAAGACAAAATTGGCGTGGATTGATAACCAGGTGAGTAAAGATATAAATGAACTTCGCATTTATCAGGACCACCAATTCAGATTTAAAAGAAGTTTGAACAACTTCGGTCTTAATAATTGTCTATATATCGGTAAATTTACAGTTATTGTTTTCTTAGCAAAATGGTTTAGTTTTTAACATGACGATAGAAGATTGCAACTAAATATATGTAAAAAAATAGTTTTTCATAAAAGTAGGCCAAGCTCATTCAATTGTTAATAATGTTACAAATATACATCTTGACCCTTTTAACCTATTTCACATAATATATTTCACAATCTGTATAAGCTGCTTCTCCATAGGTTTCACAAGTTTAGATAAAAATCTATTACTAGACTATAATTAGGTATTGAACTTCTTCCACAGACTAATGAGGATGAAATCGACCCTCTCGAAAGAAGACCCTTATCTATTGCTGGCCTTATGAAGATGAATGCTCCTGAGTGGCCACAAGTTTTATTGGCTGCTTTAACTTCGTTTATAGTTGGATGTGGTATGCCACTGTATGCAGTTCTCTTCGGTAGTATTCTTGGTGTAAGCATTACAAAATTTTGATAGAAAGAAACGTAAAATGCTTTTTTCTTCAGACACTGTCCAATCCTGACAATGATTACGTGACCAAAGAGGCAAACAAGTTCTGCATGTACATGGGAATAATGGGTTTGATAATGATGATCAGTGCATTTGTTCAGGTAAATACAGAACATTTTTTTAATTTCTTTTTAGTAAATTTTGGCTCTGTCAGCTGCAATTTCAACCGATAACTTATAAATTTATGCCCCCCAAGATAGCCTGATCTAAGCTCAGCGGATTAATGTCTGTGTTGTTAAACCACAGTTAGGTTATTTTAGTTAACGAAATGTTCCATAAAAAGAATTGCCAATGGGGATCTATACTTGGAGGAATGGTTGATGATTCTAGAGCAGCAAAACATCCGATTAAACCATGGTTCCTATTTTAATATATTTAAAAAGCAAATTAAGCTGATATATATCTATATATATATATATATATATATATATATATATATATATATATATATATATATGAAAAATAGTTTCATGCCTAGCTGGTAAATTGAACCTACATTTCGTAGGGTACCGCAATAAGAACGAGGTTTGTCATCTACATATTGCGTTTGTATGCGTTTTTTCCACTATACTGCTCAATCAGATTGATTACCAAACATAGCATCAGTCTCCCAGACATATATCATGATTTCGA
Source organism: Crioceris asparagi (assembly GCA_958507055.1). Taxonomy (NCBI): domain Eukaryota; kingdom Metazoa; phylum Arthropoda; class Insecta; order Coleoptera; family Chrysomelidae; genus Crioceris; species Crioceris asparagi. The sequence continues at coordinate 13,393,115 of OY293828.1, forward strand.
GGTTGTTGCCTCTCATCAGTATGTCGCAGGGTGAAGAGCCATATTTGATAATCAATCCTAATTTGGAACTCATATTTATATCAATCTTCAGTATAGAACGCCCTGCGACATACTGATGAGAGGCAACAACCTCGAAATCATGATATATGTCTGGGAGACTGACGCTATGTTTGGTAATCAATCTGATTGAGCAGTATAGTGGAAAAAACGCATACAAACGCAATATGTAGACGACAAACCTCGTTCTTATTGCGGCACCCTACGAAGTGTAGGTTCAATTTACCAGCTAGGCATGAAATTATTATTCATATTCTAATATGGTCATCTGGTACGGATAGCTCTTCATTTATTTAATTAATTATTCACCTTTGCCGATTGTTCTTATCCACCATTATACATGCTTAATATTTCGCTCATACTTGTCTCCACCGACAGTTCTATACTGAAGATTGATACAAGTATGAGTTCCAAATTAGGATTGATTATCAAATATGGCTCTTCGCCCTGCGACATACTGATGAGAGGCAACAACATCGAAATCATGATATATGTCTGAGAGACTGATGCTATGTTTGGTAATCAATCTGATTGAGCGGTATAATGGAAAAACGCATTCAAACGCAATATGTAGACGACAAACCTCGTTCTTATTGGGGCACTCTACAAACTGTGGAATCAATTTACCAGCTAGGCATGAAATTATTATTTATATATATATATATATATATATATATATATATATCTTACTATATGATAACTTTGCTGTATTGCAGTTTTACATGCTTGGTGTTGCTGGTGAAAGGATGACTGAAAGACTGCGTCGGCTGATGTTCCGGGGTTTGCTTGCTCAAGAGGTAGCATACTTTGATAGGAAAGAAAACGGAGTCGGTGCTCTTTGCTCGAAGTTGTCGACAGATGCGGCCAGCGTTCAGGGTGTGAGTATCTAGTACCATTAGATCATAAAATATAAAACAGAAGTTTGTATTATCTCAATTCTTCTTCCATTAGGCTACAGGTCAGCGATTGGGTGCGATTGCTCAAAATATAGCAACTGTGGTCACTGCTCTAGGATTTGCAATGTATTATGAATGGAAACTGGGATTGGTTGCCCTGTCATTTACTCCTATTCAGTTGGCAGCATTCTTTGTTGAAAAGAGGAATACTTTGGGTCAAAATGATAGCAGAAGTGTCACATTAGCTAAATCCACGAAGGTATTTTCGATATAGACATTTTTCATATTGTAACGTGGATAGTTTATCATGTACTTGCGGTTACTATTCGTTTTGGTATCTATTTGTTATACTACCTCGTTTACTATAGTAGCCGGTTTTATATTTCATTAATTACTTCTAGAATTAGTAGATTTATTCTGAAACCTTCCAGAAACTGTATGTGAGGTACACTTTGTCATAGTATTGTCAGATTGACAAGCTTCTAGAACATATTACAAGCGTCTAGAATAATCATAGAACATTCTCTATGGATGTCACGTCAACATTCAGATATATAAAGAGTCAGTTAGTCAGTATAGAGAAGTCATTCTATAAAAGTTAAGTCAAGTAGTTCAGTCGGTAGAGACGTTGAAAGATTATATTCTCAAAGTGACAAGTAAAGTTGCGACAGTTGTACTCCAATGGAAGGTGGTGTACAAGGTGTTGGAGATAAACGTTTTGAAAGCAATCTGCGAACTTTGGAGTATTTCGCAAGTGAATTCACCCCACAACGTTTAGCGCTGGGTTGAAAGTTACAATATATATACAAAATTTCATTGATACATATTTTTGTTTTTACAGCTTGCTGTCGAGGCAATCAGCAATGTAAGGACGGTAGCTTCTTTAGGTTTGGAAGAGACTCTTCAGAACATATATCTGGCAGAGCTTATACCGTACTACAAAACTTCACTTCGCAACGTACATCTGAGAGGTGTAGTATTTGGCCTGTCCAAGGGTATCATGTATTTTGCCTACTCCTCCTGTATGTACTATGGTGGTTTTCTGATTAGGGATGGCCTTGCATATGAAAAAGTGTTCAAGTAAGTAATTTGCCGAATATTTCAACGTTACGAAGTATATAGTAGATACATAACCCTATTAATACCTAGCGAGTGAACTTGCCGGCAGAAGCTATATTAAAGAAAGCAAGAAATTGCAAAACATATGTTGGGTTCAAATTAACTATAGAAGTTTTGAAAATGTCATGAATATGAACCGAATCAGGCAAAAACTCAGAGTTACTATTACAGACGAAGAATTCCGAATAGTACAGAATATCAATCTATAGTATCTGGAAGAGCAATAAAATACTAAACATATATAAAATACCATAAAGCATAGATCCTAATCGTGTCAATCCAATTTTGACAGTTAATATTAATATTTGCTATTACATATATGAATTATTCCTTTCAGAGTTTCTCAAGCTTTAATCATGAGCACAGGATCCATTGCAAATTCGTTGGCGTTCACGCCAAATCTCAACAGAGGTCTGGAAGCAGCTAGAAACATTAGAAATTTCTTGAAGAGAGTTCCAGCTATAAGAGATAGCAGCTCTGCTGTTGACCTAAAAGGAGTAAGGTCTTTTAAGATTATGATTGAAATAAGCTAAAGATATGGTTTTATTGCAGATCAACAGTAACATCGATTATTTGGACGTTAGGTTCTCTTATCCTACAAGACCGTCTATACCTATTCTTCGCGGGCTAAATCTCGAAATCCTTCAAGGAAATACAGTTGCACTTGTAGGACCAAGTGGTTGTGGTAAATCAACAATTATCCAGCTCATAGAGCGGTGAGTTATGCCAAAAATATATGATGAAGATTATTTCAATGAAATTATTCGGAAGAAAAAAACTAACAAGCACTTTATTAAAATCTTTTCCAGATTTTACGATCCCAGTTCTGGTAATGTTTCTGTTGGCAAACAAGATATCAGAAATGTCAAGATTTCTTCTCTAAGGTCATACATGGGCATAGTTTCGCAAGAACCGAATCTTTTCAGTAAAACCATTGCTGAAAATATAGCTTATGGTGACAACTCACGTGAGGTCAGCCATAGTGAAATAATGGAAGCTGCCAAAAATGCCAATATACACAACTTTATTGTCAGCCTACCCATGGTAAGCATTTCCAGAACGTTTTTTATATTGATTGTAATCGTTTCTTGATCCTCAAGGGCTACGATACTAAGTTAGGAGAAAAAGGAACCCAACTGTCAGGAGGTCAAAAGCAGAGAATAGCTATAGCCAGGGCTTTGATAAGAAACCCAAAAATACTTTTACTCGATGAGGCAACGTCCGCTTTAGACATGGAGAGCGAAAAGGTTCGATTTTTGATTCTTGAATTTTATTCGGTAATATAAATTGATTTTCTTCCTCCAGGTTGTTCAGGAAGCTTTAGATAAAGCTAAGGTGGGTAGGACGTGCATAACGATAGCTCACAGATTGACAACAATACAAGATGCCGACGTTATATGTGTAGTAAATGAAGGAAAAGTTGTCGAACAAGGCAAACATGAACAGCTGATGAAGCTCAAGGGTCTCTATTACAAACTGCAATCACAATCATAGTACTTTTTATCTATTTATTTCTAGGATAAGTCAAATGTGAATTTTTGTAAAAAGCAATAAATGTATTTTTATAATTGGGCTCTTATATCAATTGAGCAAAAATTGGTACAATTATTTGTAGACAAGATCTCGTGCAACTCAGTGCGCGTATTAGAAGTGAAATTTCTTTAGCGATTCCATAAGGAAGAAAGAGAAACAGTCAGAATAATAAGGTGTGTAAGATGAATTTAATACCTTCTTAATTTATTTCTTCAATTTGTATTTTATTTTCAATTGCACCTAATTAAGTCGAGGCAATATTTCAATCGTTATTCATTTATAAATTAAAACCAAGAACGATAGGCAAGGGCAACTACTCATTCAATATAAAATTCACATCACTGAAAATCAATGGAATTTTGTCTTTAACCTTAATTACCTAGAGCAGCAGTACCTTTATGACTTATTCAGAATAAAGTATTCGCAGGATTCGTTTAACATTGAGTTAGGGCAAGATGTAATCGGGATAGTCGATCAGTACAGTAAAGTGAACTCATCCCCGGCGAGGATGTAAAAAATTCAATTGAAAATAACAGTAGATTCGTTCCCCTTCCTTTTCTATCGAACGAAAGATTGACCAGGTGCCACCTACTTTCGCATACCTAGGCTCAGTGCTTAGTTTGAAAATATTAACCACTGCATGTGCTTCTAAAAAGAGATTCTGTATTCGTCGTCTCATTACATGTAAGAAATAATTTTTTGTACAAAAATGTTGGGAGACTGTATAATAATGTCCATTTTTAATCGATTGTAACCTGGGCGCTGTTAAATATATATAGCTTCTCCAAAATCAAATTTTGTCGACAATTGTTTTCAACAAGAGCCTCTTTATCTTTATAAGCATTTCCGAAGGCTGCAAATATCTCGATAAATTAAAGAAGAAAACTGTCCATGTGTGTAACAAAATTCCGCTAAATCTTCTCAAATACATGAGAATAATCTCTGAATCACTGATTTGGCTATCGTTTGACACAGGAAGGTGAGTTTATTTCAACATTCATTTTATTAAATTTACATTGTATTTTTTAATGTGCAAAATTTCATTTATTTTATAGGCCGTTATGGTCAAAAGAAGCACTTATGTTATCTTCAAAGGAGGCATTATTTGATATATACTAGGTACGGTCAGATGACTCTATCGCTCTGAAGAAAATAAAGGTGAGGGGAATGATTCTAAAATTAATTCAGTTAAACAATTCACATCTACGTCAGAAATCTATTTCAATCAGATTTTGCGGAAATTGAACTCCTAATCTGTACAACCAGCGAACTGAATTCGATATACAAAATATTGTCGAATTTCGTAGATAATAATTATAGATTTGATAATCTGAATTCAGCAATCGCCACGCTGATTGTATGTGAATTGGAATTAATTGGCTTCAATAGAAATACTCAAGTTTCACAGGAGTCAAGTCAAGGTCTATTAATTTTTTGACCGACGAACCCCGAACGGAGCAGGTATACAATTCGACTGTCTGCTTTATTTTTTTTTTTGGTTCGTGCGCGCCTTTTATATAGTAAACGAGCTCCGATTTTGATGATTTTGGATTCATTTGAAAGAAGGGGATTGAGAAATGGTCCCATATTCATAAAAACGCTAATCCGAAATCTCCTTCCATCCGAAAACCGCCCCCTAAGGGGTGGTGGGGCCGAATTTTCTCGAAAATTGAAAATCTGAGTTGGTATAATTAAAGATAGGACAATATCCGGAAACGTTTAAATTGAACATTTTTTCACAAGTGTTACGGTTTTCGAGATAGACGCATGTTAAATATGTATTTTTGCTATGTGGAGAGGGCAATTTCTTTCGAAAATTGAAATTTGTTCGATACTACATGAAAGATATAATTATTTGTAGCAACATTTATAATGAACATTTTTTCCTTAGAGTTACGGTTTTCGAGTTAAATCGGTGTTAAAATGGTAACAACTAAAATATTCAAGCGTATTTCCGCAGCGATGTTCTGAGTTCTCAATAATAACAACTACAAGCAAGGAATATACGTGGATAATAGGATAAGTACTATCTTCATTGATATGGTATAGTGAACGTTCAACGATTTTCGGGACTAATGTTACACTCAAAAGTGTGAAATAAATATTTTTTACAAAAAAATTGGACCGACGTTATTAGTTGATGCACTGAAAAGTATAAAATAATATTACTTCTATTGGTGATGGTACTTGTGAAGTTGGTGTCAAAAGTTATCAATCTAACTGCAACTGCACAACTTCAACAGTAACAGCACCAATAGAAGTAATATTATTTTATACTTTTCAGTGCATCAATTAATAACGTCGGTCCAATTTTTAGTAAAAAATATTTATTAACTGAAATACTTCAACCTATGAGTTTCTTGCCTATATTTTATTGTCTATTGTCAATATTAATAAACTATTTAAAAAATCAATACCAGAATACGAATTAGTTATCAGTTAAACAATTAAGAAAACCTTAAATCTCTCTTATACAATATCGCTATTATATTTTCATTCATTTTAAAATAAAACATATCAGTAAATGGTAAAATACAGACCTCCTGTTATTTTTTCCCTGAAATGGTATTAAACCATCGTATAGTGAGTATTGACAAAAACACTGTTGCGCAAAACGACGTTTACTCATGTATCTATTATATTAATAAAACATAAGAAAACCCAAACTTACAATACATCCAATCAAAGATGACAACATCTAGATTTGCCGAAAACAATCAAAGTTACCTAAATCTTAATTAATCATGTCCAAACTATAATACTTAATCTTATTTCTATTTAATAATAATTTGTATTTCTATTAGAGCTAGCTCCCAAAGGATGGCAGCACATGTTAAATTGCCTATTGCATACTATTGAAAGAAATTTCATTTGGTATGATCGGCAAGATTCGGTGTGTTCATTAGCGACGACGCATATAATATGTCTATTATATTTAGCCCTCTATATAGTATATAGATATGATGAAACCCGTGAATTCAGGGGTTAACCACTTGAATTGCGGATATGTAGAATGCATATGTTAGGACAGGGATGGGCAGGTACATAAGACATTTATTAGAAATAAAGCACAAACCGACAGCACCGCTCTTGAAACATTTGTTAAAAATATTTGTGAGATTCGATGCAGTTGCTCTCAATTGAAATTAATTTTGTGTAAGTGTCTTATCTCTCTGTCAACAATACTTTTATAATCGTTTTAAAAAATATATTGCTAAGAATAGCAGGACTGTATCGTCTTAATAGTTACCATGTTTTATCTGGCAGTACTGGCAACATTGTACATTATTCTCATAGCAAAAGATTTAGAAAACGGAAAACGTGATGGTGTCGTGACGCGATCTTGAAAAATCAATGTGAGGCGGCCAAAGAAGTTTCACTTCAAAAAATATGTTACAAAAATAAATTATTCGATATCTCTATATCCCTTCAGTCAGCTTCTGGAGCTGGATTCTGCATGGAAATAGAACCGTTCCAGTTTTTCCATGTCTTTATCTCTTCGAATAGGGTTTTACCGGGGCTTTCCGTAGCACTGCATTGTCGATGTCCGAGCAGTTGATAGTCTTCGGCTATGTGACCCATCTGTACTCCTACAGCTATCAGTTTTTGGGCTCTCTTCAAAGCTGACCTGGGTGGCAAGTGATCTATAAAACACCCGATGAAGCTTATGCCCATCTGAAAATTATGACGTAATATAATTTTAAATGATATGATTGAACAATAACAAATAAAATTATCATCAAACTCAAGTATTCTTGTTCAACAGTCATAGAGAGATTACCCAAGCTATATGTAAGTATTGTTGGGTATAGTACCGATATTTTGTTGTATCCTCTTGTGTGAGAGCCCTCCACTCCCCATCCTCTTCCCTCATATGCCAGTCCATCTGAACCAATTAGGAAATTATACGCTATATCATTCCAATTTCTGCTGTCTATGTGAAAACTTTGTAGTAGTCTTATTAGTAGAACATTCTTAGCCTGAGTGAAGCCTTCTTCGGTGGCCGTGTGACCTAAAAGAAATGTACACCCTCAATTGAACAAACAAATCAGTTAAATCTATCTAGTGGAATAATAATATAAGTGGGTACATATAAAGCTTTATGAGAATTGGATCCCTGAGGCATAAAGAAATGTTAAAAATAAAAATAATAAAGCTTAGCACGTCTTGATATTGTTGACACACCAAATAGTCACAACTACGTCAAGGGTTTCATCCAGACGAGAAATCTCTCCTTGAAGGAAATTTATCGTCTCGTCTCGATCATCGAGACGAGAATTTAACAAACTATCTTCTTGATATTTTTTTGAAGACAATTTCTCGATCTCGATTCGAGAGTCTCAAAAACAAAAAACTAAATGTTATTAAAAAATATTCATGTGTATATATAACACAAGTCTACACCAAAAGATAGAGATTTTTTTTCTATTATAAACCCACGTATAACAAAAAAGCCGCCTTCTGTTGTCCCGAAAAATTATACGAATTCCTTATCTTTGATTTTAATCTTTTATCTATGCAAAAATGGTGTCCTAAGAATATCCTTGGAAGTAATATATGAACTTGAACTAACATAATAGAAATAAGGTAAAATTTATGACACTTTATGACAGACTGACCGAACACTGTCGTGTTAATTAATTTCTATAGAAAGAATTAATAATTATCTTTTAATTATTTGCAATAAAGAATCATACAATAGTATTTTACAAGACATAAAAATATTGTTTAAATCTAATGAAAATATAATTTGTGAACGAGTCAGCACCTAAACGAGATCTGAAATTTACTGAAATAAGGACCAACGCACCGTGAACCACAGGACCCGGGAGGAGCGGGTTGTAAAAGGACAGTTTGTTTATCTTTGAAATGATGAGACGAAAATATTTTTTTAAGTTTACAAGCTACTTCAGTTCCTGCAGAAAGACTGTTTTCAAGAGCAACACTGACCATTAGAAAAGAACACAGCCGATTAACAACTGAAGTATTGACTCTGTTTCAATTTTTGACCGACGAACCCCGAACGGAGGAGGTATACAATTCGACTGTCTGCTTCATATTTTTTTTTTTGGTTCGTGCGCGCCTTTTATATAGTAGACGATCTCCGATTTTGATGATTTTGGATTCATTTGAAAGAAGGGGATTGAGAAATGGTCCCATATTCATAAAAACGCAAATCCGAAATCTCCTTCCCTCCGAAAACCGCCCCCGAAGGGGTGGTGGGGGCAAATTTTCTCGAAAATCGAAAATCTGAGTTGGTATAATTAAAGATAGGACAATATCCGGAAACGTTTAAATTGAACATTTTTTCAAAAGTGTTACGGTTTTCGAGATAGACGCATGTTAAATATGTATTTTTGCTATGTGGAGAGGACAATTTCTTTCGAAAATTGAAAATTTTTCGATACTACATGAAAGATATAATTATTTGTAGCAACATTTATAATGAACATTTTTTCCTTAGAATTACGGTTTTCGAGTTAAATCGGTGTTAAATGGTAACAACTAAAATATTCAAGCGTATTTCCGCCGCGGTGTTCTGAGATCTCAATAATAACCACTACAAGCAAGGAATATACGTGGGTAATAGGATAAGTATTATCTTCATTGATATGGTATAGTAACCGTTCAACGATTTTCGGGACTAATGTTACACTCAAAAGTGTGAAATAAATATTTTTTACAAAAAATTGGACCGACGTTATAGTTGATGCACTGAAAAGTATAAAATAATATTACTTCTATTGGTGATGGTACTTGTGAAGTTGGTGCCAAAAGCTATCAATCTAACTGCAACTGCACAACTTCAAAAGTACCATCACCAATAGAAGTAATATTATTTTATACTTTTCAGTGCATCAACTATAACGTCGGTCCAATTTTTTGTAAAAAATATTTATTACAGTGTTTGAATTCTTGGATGTGTAAGTATATTTACGAGTGTCGAGAAATCTTGAAAAAAATTCTCTATCTGGAAAAATCTCGAAATGTAATTCTTGATCTCGTCTTGCAATCAAGACGAGACGAGACGAGAAATCTCGAATTTCGAGAGTTTCGTGAAACCCTAACTACATCTATCCAAGGAGACTAATTTTCTGGATGACGAACTGATATGATAGCGAGCCGTCTCGAAGGGACTTGTTCTAGAGAAGAGTCATAAGCGAAGCTGCGTTCTCAAGAATTCAAGACGAGTATGGATATGTGACAACATCCTCAAACCAAGACTGATTTACGCAAGGCTAGTGTGGGTAAAAGAGAATGAAAACAAATAATCAGCGCTGATTAGCTACTGGGAAAGATGAGGGCATAGTGCGAAAAGTACTCCAACCCACATTAGATTACATCATTGCTGGTAGGTGCAATATGATTGAAAATTAATTATCTTCCTTTATGCAAAGGGAGAATGCATAAAGTAATATTAACAATTATAGAAGAACAGGAACATAGAAGAAGAAAGTGAAAAGAAGATAATGAAAAATAGTTAATAATAATTCGAGCTGAAGAAAACTACCATCTTACTTACTTACCTACCTATAATAACGTATTTGGCTGGACCATCAATGTACTCCCGTTGAGCAACTGGAGGTTGAGCTAACCAATTGGTTCTTGGGATAACCACAGTAAAATCCAGAGGCTTATCATCTTCAAATTTAGCATCAGGCTTCTGTGGTTGATTAGAGTCGACACCATTGATGATTATAACATCTCCGACAATAATTTTTTTTGAATTTTTGATTACGATGTTTTCGTTAGTTTGCTTCTCTTTATTCAAAACTAGTTGAAAATTCAAGCCCTGTAAATAAAAATTTTGAACATATACCGAATCATGCCAGAAAAATATCAGCATTACTTTTATAATAAACCTCTAGTAGATAAAACGTTGTACAAATAATATAGCAAATTTATGGTCATCGCACTAATAAATATTTTTTACAAAAAAATTGGACCCACGTTATTAGTTGGTGCACTGAAAAATATAAAATAATATTAATTCTATTGGTGCTGTTACTTTTGAAGTTGTGCAGTTACAGTTAGATTGATAACTTTTAGCACCAACTTTACAAGTACGAGCACCAATAGAATTAATTTTATTTTATACTTTTCAATGCACCAACTAATAACATCGGTCCAATTTTTTGTACAAAATATTTATTTCACATTTTTGAGTGTAACATTAGTCACGAAAATCGTTGAACGTTCACTAATAGCACTGTACTTATCCTATTAACCATGTATATTCTTTGCTTGTAGTTGTTTTTATTGAGATCTCAAAGCATCGCTGCGGAAATACGCTTAAGGCTTTTATATGTTACCATTTTAACACCGATTTTACTCGAAAACCGTAACTCTAAGGGAAAAATGTTCATTATAAATGTTGCTACAATTAATTATGTCCTTTACTGCCCACAGATTTTCAATTTTCGACAGAAATCGCCCTTTCCACATTGCACATTTGAGAATTTAACATGCGTCCATCTCGAAAACCGTTACTCTTTTGAAAAAATGTTCAATTTAAACGTTTCCGGATATTGTCCTATCTTTAATTCTACCAGCTGAGATTTTCGATTTTCGAGAAAATTTTCCCCCACCACCCCTTTGGGGGCGGTTTTCAGAGGAAAGGGGATTTTGGATTTGCGTTTTTATGAATATGAGACCATTTCTCAATCCTCCTCTTTCAAATTAATCAAAAATCATTAAAATTCGAGTTCGATTACTATATAAAACGCGCGGTCAAACATAAAAAAAGCAGACAGTCGAATTATATACCTACTCCGTTCGGGGTTCGTCGGTCAAAAATAACGAACTAAAAACAACTTATTGGATTAAACTATAAAATGAAATATTTTCGTTTTTGTTATTATTATTAACTAGAATTTTTTATTCATAAGATACGTATTTGAAATGAATTTGATAATTTCGAGATGATATTGATCATTTTGATTTGTTTCCCGATAATTCATATTTATATTCTTCAAATCTAGAAATTTTCGAAGAACTTCAAATGTAAATAGTTCCAGGAAAATTATTATTCTTATCTCCATGATGGCCTTGAGAACATAATACACATACACATTCATCATTTTCCCAGAAGAAATAGGTAGGTATCTATACTAATAAATAGAAAAATGTCAAATACAAATCTTATCAAATGATATTAGAAGTTGCATAACGTGTATTTATTATTTAAAAATGGGTTTTTGTCAAGCTTTTACCCTTAATTTCTGAAAGAATATTTAGATAATTATGTTATCCACAAATTTATGACAAAGTATCATGTAAGCCCGCGTAATATTTCTCATATAGGTACAGATTAGGATTCAGTCTATTACTGGTTGCTTTAAATGTAAGTATTGAGATCTTATAGAATCTCTGCCATATTTTTTAAATGTTCGCTTGTTTCTTTGAGTTTTTCTATATAATCTTGTCAATAATTTCAATACAAATACTTATGAGGAAATTTGGTAAAAATATTTAAAAATTTCCGACTTCGAGGTTCGCACCTCTGCTACTCTAGTTAAGAAATATAAAGTTAGTATTTGGGGTTTGAAAGCATTGGCGTATATATAACACATCAATAAAACAAAATCATCGAGACACCAGATTTATTTTTGATACTCGACAAATGTTTCGCCCACAAAGTTGACACCTTCAGATGTAAAGCTTTAATTGATGATTGACAGTCATGACATAGATTAAGATGAATCAAATATTCTGAACCGTCTAAGAAGTACGTAGCCGGTATGAATAAATTTAAGATTTATAAAAATTCGGACTATGAGAGTATCTACCACCAATTGATTTCTCAACCCCGAAACTGCTTACTGAAATTTTTATCGCAATCAGCAGATATATTCTCGAAATAGCAAATGTGGACATCAAGGGGCGCATCCATATGTGGTTCCGCAACTTATGTTTGAATAATAAAAATAATCCGGATTTTATGTTTGGATGATTGAAAAAAGTCTAAGTTGAAAGAGAAATATCAATGAAACTAATAAAATTCTTAAATCATGCACGATAATATCTTCACACCTTTAATTTTCTACCGGAAGTAGGTAGCTAGATAGTTAAAGCGACAAGAGTTTACTGATGCGGCATCAAAGCAGGAAAAGCACGAATCATTTTGTCCTAGATTTTAAAAGAAAGAAAAAATGCATCTAAAAGAGATCAATGGGGATCAGTTGAGTTCCCGACAAATTACGACACAAAAATTCTCAATAACGATACCTATATCATCGATATGTCTAGATAAAATGTTACATGACTGAAATCTATACCAAATTTTAAGTGGATACGTCCAGTAGTTCGTTCTTTGGGAACCTAGGATATATGCTAATGCAGGTAATAAACTATCTGTGTGCCAAATTAGATACAACTCACATCAGTTAGGTAAGTTAGGCATTTATATCTAGCAAATGCCCACGACTTGGCACGCGGAAATACCCTACAAATTGCGTTCCAAAAAAACGACAATAAAGACAGCCATATCGAGTAATACAATTTGACTGTTTTTTTTTAAGTTCGTGCGCGTTTCATCTAGTAATCGTACTCTGATTTTGATTCATTTGAAAGAAGAGGCTTGAGAAGTGGTCCCATATTCATAAAAACGCAAATCCGAAATCTCCTTCCCTCCAAAAAGGGATAGCGCAAATTTTCTCAAACATCGAAAATCTGAGGTGGTATAATTAAAAATAGGACAATTTAATATACCTAATCCTTATTTCGTCATAGAACAGTGAAACAGTTCAGATAAATGGTCGGACAATTTTTGGAAACATTGTTGCTTAGAATTAGCTTGGGAGCAGTAGGAAAGTCGTGCGTGAGGAAACACCAAATATGTTCAATATTTATTGATTGGGATATTTAATCCTTTCCATTTTTAGATGAATTAAAGCCCCCTAGTCCTTCAATCAATATAATTGACAATATTTCCCAGAGAGCTGTACATGAGTTTTTGATCAAATTTATTGAGCTGTATCGACAACAACTGCATTTTGCTAATAAAGTCATAGACTGATAGAGACTTAGTGACAATAATTGTATTGATTGGTGTGTAGCCTAGCTTCAGTTTCAACACCATTGTCAATAAAGATGCCGCAATATTTATTGCGAATCTAGGGGGCTTTTAAGTTCTAATTGATACTATTTTTTGCCAAATAAATAGAACTACAAACATCTATTATTGCCCTAGTAAGCGAGCACAATCGAATGAAATAGGTAGTAAAAAAAGAAATCACGTCTCACTAAAAAGAGTGACATATTTTATAACATGAATATCAAAACAATAAACTCAACTCACATTCTGATTATTCACTATCTGATTTCCGACTAATACATCATTGTTTTCAAATACATATCCACATTCTAAGGCACTATTATTGGTGTAGTCGGTGAGATCGGACTGATCGGAAGATGATATCGAGCAATTTTCCATCCAATTTGAACACTTTTCATCAACTGTTTGATCTTGATCAGTTGCTAAATGCTCTACTAATGTTAATGATGTGTTTGTGTCGAAATTATCCGCCGCCGCCTGCATTCTTGTCGTCGTGGTCGCACGATAGACGCTTGTCAATCAAATAAATAATAATTAAACGACCACTCACAGGCGTAGCTATAATCTTGAGAGGATCAGGCCCGGACTTTTTAATCTAATCATAAATTTACAATAATGTTATTTTGCTAGTGATAACAAAACGAAATGACTAAGCTACAGGAAAAAAATAATATAGAGTTAGTTATATTAGGACAAAGAAATAAAACTGATTAATTCTTCAATATAACACTGATAAATTCCATTTTTTATACAAAAACAAGTACGTAGCATGCCCGTGATGAGGGACCTAGTATTTTCTATTTTCAGTATAAATTTGGATTTTCGTTCATGCTATTGTATAAACTATGGATGAGATGCTATCACGTTAATTCTCACTAAAATAAACTTATAATGGTCGAGTTCAGAAATTACAAAATATGTAATATTAATACTACGATAAACGATATTGTACTATCATTGATTCTGCCATAACAGATTTTCAATTTTCGAGAAAATTGGCCATCTTGACCCCATCCAATCGAGGCTGTTTTTTGAAAAGAAGAAAATTTCGGATTTGAGTATTTACGGGTATGGGAACATTTCAGATCCATTATATGAAATATATACATAATAAAATATGTATAAAAATAGCCTAGGTACCTACTTATATTCTGAAAAGACGCAACTCGAGAGGCATTTAAGATGTCTTCTGTACGGTTTTCTAGATTGTTTTCGGTATCAAGACACAATTTTATAATAATGAAAATTACAATTGAAACGAGTCTGCTGTTGCTGTCTTTATGTAAATAAACAAACATAGACTAAATAGGTAACGTTAGGTTAGGTGAACAAAGCCGCGTCAGGTTTCTAGGATACGGAAGTCCTATGCAAGTACCTACTACGATTTTTTTTAAATTTCTAATTTGACAATGCTTTTATATCCATGAATTTTCGCATAAATTACTTACACGAAATAAGAAAAATAGTATAAACAAACCGCATAAGAAAATCACATTTACTATACTCATAAAGGTAGATTAAGTACCTACCTTGTTGTTCAATACAATGTTACCAGAAGATTTAGTCTGCTATTTTAATAGTTTACAGAAAGACAGAAAGTTTACAGACAAATAGACAGACACGACATTGATCTTAAAGTCATTTTATACGAGTCCTGAAAACACCCTCTTATTAGGTATGTTCTTTATTTGGTGTTAAAGATAAAAGGTTCAATTACTGAAACAGAAAATGTACTGTTTTATTGACTAGGTATACAATTCTATTGTGTGATTTTGATGTTTGCGCGCGCGCTTTGTACCTATTGTAAACATTCTCCGAATTTGATGATTTTTTTTTGAAAAGAGAAATAAGGAATGGTCTCATAATCAGTTAAATTCAGCATCGCCATCCCACAAAAAAGTGCAACCAGGAGTGGCGGCCGCCAAATTAGATAAAAGACCATTAAAGTTCGACATTAAAGAAAGAAAATACGGTTTCCGCGTTACAGTCGTGGTAATGTCTGAATTATGTGTGTTTCCTCGATCTCTGAATAATAATAAGCATAAGCAAATAATATACATAGGTATAAGGTACTATCTTCTTCCATATAAGTGAATGTTCATCGATTTTGATGAGTAATCATACACATAAAATTGTGAAATAAAAATCTTTTACAAAAACTAAGACGGACTTTATAAGTTGGTGCATAGAAGAATACAAAATAATTCTAATTGAATTGGTGCTGGTACTTTTGAAGTTGGTGTTAAAAGTCTGTTATCTATCTATAACTCCAAAATCACTATTCTTTTGTATTTTTCAGTACACCAACTAACTCAGTTGGTCATAGTTTTTGTAAACAAGTTTTATATAATTATTATCTGGATATTATCAAAAGTATTAATCATATCAGTTCTAATCAGTCTTATAAAGGTTCCCACTTAATGGGGTTTAATTGCATCAGACATATTGCTTAACCATTTATGCTTGATTTTGATATATATTACATATTTTTATTGGCTCGACAGATTATCAAAATCTTCAATTCAATTTGTGAAAACCTCTAGCATATAATATTATTAATTTGAAAAATTCACAACCGTCACTTATCATAAATTATATAGTATCAAGACTCTTTTATAATTCGGGAAATCAAATCTTTCTATGAATATTTCAGTTTTTGAAGTATATCAAATCACATGATGTAGCTGACTGTATTCGTTTCAGACATTCTGATGCAAAAGACAAACATAGGTATTTTAATCATTAAACTTAGAACAGATAAAGTTTGTTGTATATCATACAAAATTTCCTGTGAAACTAAACTGAATAAATTGTCACCATAAAATTTGTGTTACCGATCTGCATTGACCATTCCTGGAATTTCCTGTTCGCAAGTTTACAGTATCTCTATGTGTTAAAATAAACAAGCTTATAACGTGGGATCGGTATCGCACTGGATACTATACTTTCATAATACCTATGACAAAATTTTAACAAAATAAACCAGAAGAAAGAGAGAGAGAGAGTGCCCCTCAAGGGACATTGTACGAATTTCCAAGTAGATCAATAAGATTAAAATATCTACCCGTGTACCCATACTACTACAACACTTTATAGAATAAACATAATCTGAATGTCAGCAGAAAGTTGTATTTTTCCTGTCCAATATATTAAACACATTAATTATGACTTATGTAGAAAAAAGAAACTCAAAGTCTTCTCCACAATATTGTGGAGAAGACTTTGAGTTTCTTTTTTCTACATTTTACTTCACTCCACTTTGAGATAATGGACTTTTACCTACAATTATGACTTATATTTTTTTGTCATACAAAAATTAAATTTGAAATCTTATAAATCAATCAATAATATTTCCAATAGCCATATAAAGCTTGAACAAATTTTGAGATTTTTTTAAAAACTTTTGATGGCCGCTATTTTGTTCATCCACATTTGTTTAGTCAGTTTTTGACTGATTATGATATGATAGTACAAAATATGATGTTTTTTTTTTGAGAGGAAAGACATGTTTGTTGAATGTAGATTTTGTTTCATGGGACCAATTCTAAATAGTTCTCTATCGAATAAAAAATAGAATCATGAAAAACGGAGCACGTCTACCTACTCAAAAATCAGTACATAAACCGTTCATATGTACATATAACTTTTTCTAAAAACCTTAATATGACTCTGGATACCTTGAAACGTGGTGATTTGTCAAAATAAAAATTTTGGAAAATCGAACCCATAGTTAACTTTTTATTGAAAAGTTATTAAAAGATATATTAATAACTTTTGAAAATAGTGTTATACGGATTCGCCCTTTCAGCTTTACTAATAATGCAATACACATGAACATTCACATACAACGGATAAAGTGTCTTACTTTAAGAGGATTCACATCTCAGCAATTACATGTGTTTGTAAAATTATTCTGATGCTATTAACCATTTTATCATTGTAACTATAGGACTCAGGTTTTTTGTCAAATCAGAAATTCCATAATAGTAATACATAAAGAGTACCAAAGAAGATCTATCTATCTTTATTGCTCTAGGCTCTAATTCAACCACTGACAGCGCAGAACTATGAAACTGTTATATGGATTTGTAGGGTCGGTATAGGCTAAAAGATAGAAAAGGGACCCTTATAGTGGCGCCAACGCCTGTTCAAACCCTCTAATATCCAAAAATTTTAAAACCTGTAAATCAAACACATAAATTTCTAATAACTTAATGGAATTTATTGGAGCAGTATTTCGCATTTGAATACCATATAAAGATTTACAATTTGAATTTACTACAAATATTTTATATATATAATACATTTCCTACATTCTATAATATCTTTATTAATTATAATTACTGTACAAGGAAATCTAAAAATATCAGGAAATAAAATAATATAAATAAAGAATAATGTAACATTTTGGAAATAAATCCTAACTTGGCGCGAATTTCAATGCAATAATTGTGAAATCGACCAATAACGACCAATAGAGGGCACTTTCGCTCTCCTGAAGAAATGCTTGGTATTTGTAAATATATATTTATATATTTTATGCATACCTATATAATATTTTTCTAATGACTTAACAGTATTGGTGTAATAATTCACAAACAGAATGAAAAAATTAATAGTCATTCTATCTTTGAATAAAACTATAGAAGAAATTAAAATAACAAAACAAAAAGAAAACAATAAGCTGAATCAACAAAGATGTTTGAGAAACGATCACAGCTTGATTTGGATGAACAACAATATCATAAATGGTCTAAAATAATTTGCAGTGATGTGGATCGGTGTCTCTTCCTCGCAATATTTTTATCTCAATTACCACTCAGATTACACTTTTATTCGAAGAGAAAGCGTTCGTTATAATTTGTTTCATTATTTATTGTTCAAAAGACAAGTCTTAATGTTTTTTCGACATTTGAACACTGAGCTATTTGTAGTGGAATAAAATATTTCTATCTAAATAAAATAATTATATATATACAAATATATTTGTTTTTATACCAGTATGATATATATAATGTGGCAAAATACTGATTTTTATATGTACTAGCTACTACTGAGTTTTCAGTTAAGAAACATTGCAAATTACAAAAAAAACAAAAACTGCACTGGCCCCACATATGGAACGAACACAGCATATTTTCGAAATCACTTGGAATGCCTGCAAAAAAGAGAAAAGTTTCGATTAAAAAATTAGTTCGAGAATAATGAAATATAGAATATTGTGATTAATGAATAATTACAATATCTGTCAGTTATGCTTAACAACAAGTAATAAAAATGAGATCAGTTTGTTCGGTATTTTTGTTTTTTAGTATCCTGCAGCGCCATCTTGTGGAGATTAACCACAAAGGTGGGTAACGTTATAACAATTTCATTGTACCAACAAAACACCTACGTTTACCAGTTTTCATGCGATCGGTAAAATTGTGTTAAAGTTAGTACACCACAGCACCATCTAGTGGGGAGATATGTCAAACATGAAAAATCATACCAGAAAACCGACTTTCATGGTGATCGGTCGGACGGTGCCAGAGTTTGCAGGTCTCGGAATGTGAATGATTGATTTCAAAAAATTACTTCAGTTTCAATGCCATAAAAAGGAACGACCGTCCAAACTTCATGTTTCATTTTTCCGTGATTTTAATGACTTAAAAACCACTCCATGCTTTGTTTAGCCCAATATCCCAACATATGATTTCTTCGTTAATCTGTTTTTAAATAGTTTTTATTACTTTCGGTTCTTGTATCAATGGACTCCGCAGCGATTTCTCAGGCCCCATACGGTCTAGAGACTTGAAATTTCGATTTCTTACTTAGATCGCCGCCTGTTAAGCTCCAAGTGTGATCCAATATTGGTAATTATAATTATCTCATTCAATCTCATTGAACCAAGATCATTATTTTGTCGACATGGAACGACAATGGTAACCGTCACTGGAATTACGCACGAGCATGGAGCGTATATATACGTATCGGTCTCTAGTATATAGGTACTTTCTGGAAGATCGTCTATGGTTATGTCGCAATTGTCAGACGTCAGACGTTATTGTTAATTTAAAGTTTAATTTTGTGTTGTGGTAGACAAACAGTAGTTTGTTATGGAATTGCTGTTGCTGACAAACACATATACATAAGTATAGTTAAAATCGAGAAAAGGGTAGCAATAGTAGCTACTCATCGGTACGGTTTAAATCTTAAATGCCCAATAAAAACTATTTTTAATTTTTTTTAAAAAATTTCACTTGTTTAACGTGATTTTTATAGATAATTTAATAGCAGTTCTAATAAAAAAACAGTTTTTCAAAAAGTACCACTTTATATTCTGGATAAAATATGAATGGTCTCATGAGCCAATCGGGCAATTTTCATTTTCAATGGCATAGTTTAAAAGCGGTAGGAAAATAACTGAAGTTTTATTTCATCCTACGACTATGCTTGATAAAAATATCTCTATAAGGAAGCATTTCTAATTATCAACAAAACTATTGTCTTGAAAACAAATATATGATATAAGAATTGCACCTCAATAAATGCAATATACCAACGTTTGTCATAAAGTTTATGACCTATATTATGCACCTGCATGTTCCGACCATTTATCATGACTATTTCGCAATGAAAATCCTCGTAAATGTTGGATGCAAACATTTATAAATACACTCAAACAAAGAACTCAATATTACATTGGCAACTGGCAATGATGATTTATGAACACATTAAAGTTTTAATATTTAATATAACTACCATTTTGAATTTTCGTAACGTCCATGGCACAACATATTCTCGACATGTTTTTTTTTGTTTGATTTTGTCCGTATAATTTCTTTGTTCTCATATTTATACACCTACATGTCAGTACTAAAAATAGCATGCGGAATTCAAGATATTTTTTATTACATATTATATAATGAAAGAATAATTTAAACTGCTATTGGCGGGAATTGGAAATTTTTGAGTTTTTTTTACCAATCACAAAAATCTGAGAAACATCAATTGAATCGAGGATTGTAATAGATCATAGATTCCATGACGAAATTAATAATTTTCTCTATTGAAGATGAACGTAACAATGATGTAATATATTTAATTATTCTCTATATAAAAAAGTGTTTGCTTTATTAAATGTGTGATCTCACGTCCTGCAATTAATTATGAAATTAGCAAAGTTGAAAGGCTTCTATCTAACACGTATTCTTTCGAATTTGATTGAAAGATTTATACCTGAGAAATATACACTAGACTTAGGTCTATTTTATTAAATTGGTATAAAAGAGTAACAAATAACACTGGCACAGGACAATTTTATCAAATTGAACATTTGGATTTCCATATATTTATATATTGTTTGATAAAATAATACAAAAACATTCAATTTAAATTTTATCGTACCTCTAGTATGCTTTTTTATCAATTTTAACAACATTGAAGAGTGATTTAGATGATTTTTTAGTTATTTCAACGATCCATCTCAACAATATATTTTTAAAGAATCTACATCAACATCCAAAAGCAATATTCGATTTTTGTATTGTTGAAAAAAACTACATAATTTAACATGAAATGCTGTTCGTTTGTTAGCATTTTACTTGGGGAAAACTAGACCAATTTGGCTATGTTTTTAGTAAAATGCCTGTTATAGATCGAATAAGGTAAAAAACAGATTTTTTTAATTCAGTCTAAAACTTAAAGTGCTTTTTTCTACGGAGTTTTTGTATGAATTCAAGTCAATAACTGACTATTCGCTTAATTCTTTTTCTTTTGTCCGTTATGGTTCTGAGGTTATTTCTAGAAAAAATCGATACTATTACAAAGACCAGTCAGAAAATTCGGAAAGTCTTCAAAAAATATATTTTTGCAGGTATAACTGACAATAGGAACAATATATTTGTATTTTTTCTTTTATTCGTGTTTCCGGAATGGAGATAATTGAACTTTTCGAATAAAAAAACTCGAAGATCTGGAACAAAATATGGAAAACGCATTACAGTCTAAATTGAGGTAAAATCACATTTGTTTTCTCTTTGCCATCCAACAAATAAGTTTTTTTCTCATTTTAACCTTTTTTTGTATCCAATTCCTTCTCACGAGAATATCGCAAACAAATTTACTGGAATTTGGATAAGACGTCCGTCGGGTCAGCAAAAGTTTATATATAAATTCGTAATCCTTCACTTGTTTTGTATGGTTTATTTTGAATTTCACGTAAAATTACATCTAAAAGCATGTTTTTCAATACCTTGGGATTATCTGATTTCAGAAACTGGCAATTAGAAACTGAACTAAATAACAATTAGTTGGAATAAGCATTCTCATGCTAAGCCCGTGCAAGGAAAATGCGTCAGAGACGGGAAGTACACATGGAGACTAGGTTTCTTTTATACAAAGACACATGCGCTTACAAATCATCTCTATGGCTACTTATTAGTACCACTGACTCTCCAAAAATCCTCACTACTGTCGGTTCGCTTTTCATCGCTCAATAACTATTCCATAATATATCTATATAGTTCGCATTGCAATTACCAGACTGCCTTATAATGTGACTGATTCAACAGTTCTCTGAATTGAAGTGATCACAGTTTGAAAAAATCGAGATATTCTCCCATTACATTAATTTTGCTCACCTTAAACTCACACCTCAGAGGTGCGTAACAATAATCTCATCATCAATATCATCTTTCTCGTCATCGGTCTCTTCAGGCTCTTGAGCCGCTTGCACCTCCTTGTTCTTTGCTGCCTCTGCTGCTTTCCTTTCCTTCTCCTTCTGCCGGCGTATCTTGTGTAAATGATGAATCTCGACGACAATATAGAGCAGGAAACCACAAACCAACATTGTTAGTTGAACGTAGAGTTTCATGCGAGCACACAAGTGTGTCGAATAGGCGTAGGCGATAACGAAGCCAACAGACTCCCATAGACGGTAGTTGGAGAAGGCAGCTTCTTTGTTGCGCCTGAAGAGTGTACCATATAGACCTGGGACAAAGGAATTTATGAATTAGTGTCTACTTTAAAAATTATTGAATAAATGAAAGTTGAACGTCTTACATCAATTGAAGGTAAATACCTAGTAAAAATCAATTAAATATGGCATTTAGGGCCTTACTCAAACATTACAGAATTTACAACTTTTTAACTGACTTCAAAAAAGGAGGAGGTTCGCGCGTTTTGCATTGTAAAGGACAGTAAAGGTGCTCCGATTCGGATATTTTTAATGAATTTGAGAGAAGAGAGTTGAGAAATGGTCCCCTATTTAGAAAAACTCAAATCCAAAATCTTATGCCCTCTAAATTTTTCTCGAAAATCGAATCACTTTAGATTTATCGAAACCACAGGAAACAAATAAACTAATAAAAATAAATAAATAGAATAATAAAATTAAACTTAATCGTTCCAAGAATGGCTTATTATTGCACTAAATAATAAAATAACTTTTACTTCGGAAACGCTACGTCACAACGAAAAAGTCCAAGAGGCACTTCTTGAACATAATTAATCTAATTTTGATAAAATGACAGTAGTTTTTGCTAAAACCAAAGGCGTACGTTTTTGCGCTTAATATTAAGACTCACTGATGCAAGTACTATGAAAAACAATTTTGTACATGTAAATCTAACTTTGAGTAATACCTTTGCGTGTTCTAAAATTCAAAATAAATAACTACACGGGTTATCGATAAATAAGTAATAAATAAAAAACTTTCAATGACGAAAAACTGGCCCCGTAAATATCATGATACCTGATCATTTCCGGACCTCTATGTGAACTTTTTCATATTTCTAGATGTAAAACCTGAAAATGAATTTTCCTCACACAATTCTGTTACACTCTGTATATATATATATATATATATATATATATATATATATATATATATATATATATATATATATATATATATATATATATATATAGAGACATATTTATCTCGAACGGTTTCATAGAAGCAACCTGCCTTGCCTGAAGCCATCCTAAGGAACCAGTTAAAGCTAGATCAGCCCATTGGCGGAGTCCACTTCAAGTTATATACATGTTCATAAGACAAAACAAAGAAATAATCAAGAATATCAGTGATTTACTTGCAGTAAATAATAAATCTGCGTGTACTGTATAAGACATTTTGAGCTCGGTTTGCAAAGGTGAATGGTATGATTTGCTTGAATTGCTTTTTTTTGTCTTTCACACTATCGCATTCGGTGGCTATGAATGTGCAGATTGTTTATCTGATGAAATTGTTGTTGAAATCATGTATTTATTATAAAGGTGTGCTTTCTAATCCCGTTACTTATCTACCTACAAAATGTTAAATCGCATACGGAGCAGAAAAAGTTATGATTAGGTAATTTTGAAATTCTATTGGAAATAATCTAAAATTGAAATAACTGATAAAAATAATACTTAATACATAGATTCGCAATAAAAGATTTTAAGCAGTAATTTAAATATATATCGCATTTTAAAAGTAACCTTCTAGTCTAAGAATATTTCCGACTATATTGTAAATTGTTTTAAATGGAAAGTCTCCTCATTACCTTGCCTTGAGCCTGAAAAATCCTTACTTTTGATGATGTCCCGCTTAATCTTCTGAATGAACTATTTTTGGTACTACTAGTAATAGCAGGAAGTTGCTGTTTAGCCAATTGATTTTTTTGTTTGATATAAAAATAACTTTTCACAAAAACTAGGACCGAATTTAGTGGATGAGTCACTGTATAAATATTTTTTTCAAAAGAATGGACCAACGTTATTAGCATTGAAGCATTGAAAAATACAAAATAATATTAATTATATTGCTGCTGGTACTTTTGAAGTTGTACAGTTGCAGTTAGATTGATAGCTTTTGGCACCAACTTCACAAGTACCTACCAACACCAATAGAATTGATATTATTTAATATTTATCAGTGCACCAACTAATAAAGTCGGTCCAATTTTTTGTAAAAAGTATTTATTTCACATTTTTTAGTGTAACATTAGTCATGAAAATCTCTGAAAGTTCACTAATAATACCAAAGAAGATAGAAAGTACTTGTACTGTTGTTATTTAGAAATTTCAAAAGATCGCGGCGGAAATACGCGTAGGTAAGTATTTTAGATTTTACCACCTATCTAACTTGAAAACGCTAGCTCTAAGGAAAAAAATAGTTCAGTATAAATGTTGCTACAAATAATCTGGTCTATCATGTGGTTACCTCAAATTTTCAATTTTCGAAAGAAATTGCCCCCTCCACATAGCAAAAATACACAGATTTCAAATTTTATCATCGCTGAAACTCGAAATCCCTAGCTCTTTTGAAAAAAATTTCAATGCAAACGTTTCTGGATATTTTCTTATCTTTAATTCTGCTACCTCAGGTTTTCGATTTTCGAGAAAAATGCCCCCTTCACTTCCTTTAGGGGTGTTTTTTTGAAGGGAATGAGAGTGCGGATTTGAGTTTTTACGCATATGGGACCATTTCTCAAGTCTCCTCTTTCAAATGCATCAAAATCAGAGTACGTTAACTACATAAAACGCGCGCAAGAAGCAAAAAAAAGCACAATCGAATTGTATACTTCCTTCGTTTGGGTTCGTCGGTCCAAAATACAAATGAATATTTATCCTATTGGAACGGGTACTTCTGAAGTTTTGCGAGAGGCGTAGTATCTGTTAGGTGCATAAAAGACTCTTGGCACCTACTTCAAAAGTACCAGAGCCAATAGTTTTTTTAGTGTCTCATCTCAGTCCTAGTTTATGAAAAATTTTCAGTTTAAATGTTTCCTAAACTGTTATTTTCTTTAACTTTGTCTTCTCGAATGTTCGTTTGCCGAAACAAATAATCCAGCACCGAAACCTTAAGATATATTTTGGTAGAAGAAAACGCCGCTATATTAAATGACAAATCTATTTATCATTCTTTCAGTGATGAAACCAACCAGTTTTCCATAAAATAGTTATTAATAAGCACCTACTTCCACCTGCCGGTAATTTTCCATTGTTACACAAGAAGAAATAACTCCCTATATAAGTAATTTCCATTTAATAACAACATTGCGTTAAATAGTTTTAATAATAATCGATCAGTGGCGTGTGTTCAAAGCCCCATAAAATTTCGAAATGATTCGGTTATTATTATTTTAACGTTCAGCGATTCCACAAAAAGAGGCTTTCATAAATGCCTCAAATTCATTTCAAATCGAGATCGATATACATAATATTATATTCGATTTCAGTTAGCTAGTTTTTATGATTGGTATATTCATTAGGTACACCCTGTATATATATCAACGTTCAAAAACATTTCGATAAAATCGATTGAACTTCTTAAAGAAACAGATTTTTCTATTTACATTATGTTAACACTTTACATACAATGCAGCCGTGATTGAAAAATATTATGCACAAAGTATCAATAACGGACGTCAAAAAAATTCCGTACAATCACTGCTCAAATTAAACGATAAAAATATTTTTTACAAAAAATTGGACCGACGTTATTAGTTGGTGCACTGAAAAATACGAAATAATATTAATACTATTGGAGCTGTTACTTTTGAAGTTGTGCAGTTGCAGTTAGATTGATAACATTTGGCACCAACTTCGGTCCATTTTTTGTAAAAATATTTATTTCACACTTTTGAGTGTAACATTAGTCACGAAAATCGTTTAACGTTCACTTATACCAAAGAAGATAAAACTTTTCCTATTCCTAATCCTATTACCCACGTATATTCTTTGCTTGTACTTGTTAATATGTAGAGCTCTCAGAACATCGCTGCAGAAATACCCATAATTATTTAATTTAACCATTTTAACACCGCTCTAACTCGAAAACCGTAACTCTAAGGAAAAATGTTCATTCTAATTGTTGCTACAAATATTATTGTCTTTCATGTGGTACCCAGAGATTTTCAGATTTCGAAAGAAATCGCCCTATCCACATAGCAAAAATATACATATGTGTGATTTTAACATGTTACTCGAAAATCATAAATCATTTGAAAAAATGTTCAATTTAAATGTTTCCGGATATTGGCATTTCGAATTTTCGATTTTCTGGAAAATTTGTCCCCTCTACCACATTTGGGGGCGGTTTTCGGAGGGAAGGAGATTACGGATTTGAGTTTTTACGAGTATGGGACCACTTCTCAAGTCTCCTCTTTCAAGTGAATGAAAAATCATCAAAATCGGAGTAAGTTTACTATATACAAGGCGCGCACAAACCAAAAAAAGCAGACAGTCGAATTGTATATCTCCTCCGTTCGGGGTTCGTCGGTCAAAAACAGCATTTCAGCTCAATATTGCTTCAGATAGTAGATTTCGATCATTAAACAATTAGAAATCCGACATATATTTCACCCCAAAAGTTTCCTCTAAAGGCAATGAGGGGTGATATTTTATTTCGAATTTTTGGCTTTCGAGAAAAAATATATTTTCACTTATTCATCGGTCGTGGGTTCGAGTCCGATGACTTTTTCCTTACATGGAAATTTCCCAAAAAATTCCGGGGCTACAAGGATTGCTTGTAAATGGCAAAAACTAGCGATCGAAATCATTTCACCAACCGGCATTGAGGCAGGCTGATCTGTTCGAATGGTAGTTAAATAAGTTAAGGAGGCATATAATGGAGAAAAAGGTAACTTTCATCTTTACAAAAAGAAATAAGGAATATTCGAAGGAAGAAATGTGTCATTTATAATAATAGAAAGCCTAAGATGGACATGACATCTGGTCAGGGCTCCCGATTCTTTTCAAAGAAAATATGAGTGCATACAAATCCTTTTAAAAAGCTTATGAAATGTCAATGAAAATAATATAATTATTCAATTCATTCAATTACTTCATCTTCAAGGGCATATCTACTCAAGAGAGGTAAAATAAAACAATAATGAATCGTTTCAACGGATTAACCAACAATGATTTATAAATATGCATTACAGAGTTTAACTCACGCTTTTAATGGATTCCATGATCTTTCCATAAATAAAGCTGATAGGTAGGTACATACTACAGTTAATTTTTTTGTTTACCACATATATCAGATGTATTAAAATAACCCTATAGATGTGAAAAATTAATAATAGTGTATAGTTTTTCCGTTCATATTTATAGTATCTTGAATTTATTGAATTTGATAGGAAAATACAATTTCACCTGTCCATGACTTGTTCAATCATGGTAATAAGATAATAAAATGGAATTAAACAAGTAGAATGAATCATCTTATTGAATATTGATGAGCAACTCTAATAACGTTTTTTCCAAACTATCGAATAATATAATCAAATTATGCAAACACTATTATTGATGGAAGATATTGGTATAAAATATATTTTTTATAGCGGCTCCTTGTGATAATCTTGACGTTTCATTGTTTATTTTTCGTTATAAAACATTCGAGAGTTTAAAGCCTTCTTAGAATACAAATACGAACAGGTTTAATATATCTTCACAGTAAATTCTAGAGATTTTTAATAATATTTTAACAAAAATATAAATTTATGATTTATGCAACTTATGCTTCGGTTTATTTTGTAATTTTAATATGTTTGCCAAATCAGTTTCGCGGAAATGTTCATTTCAGGCTAATTGCAATTTTCTGCAGATATAATGTTGCAAGTAATTAGCGTGAAAATGTGATTTGTGGTAAATATCTGTAGAATTATAAGGGAATACACAAAACAGAGTGTGGGGTAAGAAATGTTATCAATTTCATTGATTGTGACAATGAGTTCTAGGAAAATTCTCACAAATATTATTTTATATTATTTTTTGTATTATAATTGTTTCAGTTATTTTTTTGCAGTTTCAATAAATTTTCAAGATGGACTTTTTTGATGACGATCAGTTGGACAGACTGACAAGGGGATAGACAGAACCCGGCATGATCTTATTAGGAAAAGTTGCAATAAGAAGGACATAAGCCATTCACTGGTATGAATTGCATTTTGTGAGTTTTGTCTTGTCTAAGAAAATCTAACTATAAACTGGGACTATAGACCTTGGTCATATAAACACAAGTCTGGTTTATGTTATAGAAGTTCGGATATCTAGATAAGACTTACTTTATTGCCACCTGCACCTGTGGCGCTTAGGGTGAGCCAAACATACCTCAGATATTTAAATCGTCTGTTCTGATTTGATGTACGATTGGCTTACCCTAAAATCGAAGCTCTGCAAGTGGTAAAACAAGAAGTAACCATTGTCTCACTAACGGAGACACTGCCCTCTACAGTACTCAAGCAGGATTATGATAAAGAGCATGGTAAAATATCAACACTTACCATTGACTTGGGTCTGCCAAACAGCATCTCCAACACCCCACAGACCAGCTGCCACATAGAACTTGATCGGCTCCATGGGATGCGGTCTCCACAGCAACATCCATGTTTGCAGACCAACGTGCACTGCCACACCCAATACCATAATTGGTGCCCTGCCCACATATTTCATGGCACTTCCAAAGACCAAACTGCACACTGCATTAACGCAACCAAAACAAATCATAACATAGCCAACTTTGGGGATGCCCAAGGCGCAAGAAACGTAGGCCTGAGTGAAATCGGCACCGATGAATGCCTGCTCCATACCAATCCACACAGTGATGGGAATGAGCAGCTGCTGGTAGGGTTTTTTGAGTTGATAAGCTGTGGCAGACAGCAATTGGATGCCGGTGAGTTCAACTTGGCTGGCACGACGTCCTTTGTTTTCTCCATACCTGTAAAAGACAGGAACAGCAAAGATCAATTATAGTTACAAGTGTATTAGGTACTCGATAACGTTCTGGAGTTAATTAGAATGAGAGTTTGATATATTTTTTGTTCCAGAAGAAAACATAATTCAAAGATGCACTTGAGAAAATAAGAGATTAAAGGAAGACTATGAAAGCTTAACTATAGGTAGATTTTCTAGGTTGGATTTCTCAAGTCTTGAGTTTTACGTAGGTATTCAAAGAAACTGATTTCTCTCAATCGTAAATAACGATGAAATATAAAATTTAGCTTTTCCTGTAAACAAGATAGCATCTTGTACAATCAGAAAATAAAGTTATGCGCAAGTTATCTTTCGTATTCATAGCTATTTATTCATATACCGACTAAACGGTTTACCCCACTGTGGCCTCGACGGCCATCATGTTTTCTCGGCCAATAATGATCTCATACAATCGGAAAGATGCTCTAGAAGCGCGAAGAATCCAATAGGCGTACCTCGCATTTTCTAGAAACGCCCAAATGTACCTATTGATAGAGGAACCTTTTTCTAGAACTCTGCGAGACTAACATTATCTCTCAAGTAGTAAGTGAGCAACCGAAACCAGCGACGTATCAATCCAAGGGGTCAAGTGTTGAAGTTAAGCAATTTATTACGCAAAAGTTAGTACCTTAAATTGTAATCGGTGTTGTATTTATTCAACTGATTAAATAAATTGTATTCAAGTCGCCGATTGTTTGCTAATTGGCGAACCGAGTCACGCTACCCTACGTTTCAATAGAATATAACCATTGTTGTAGATCGCCAGAGCATTTCTTATTTATTTTAAATACAGATGTTCTGTATATTACAAAATATTCATTATTGGAGTTTAATTTGCATGAAAGATGTAAGAAACCAATAAGAGTGGACACCATTTTCAAAAAAATCCCGAAAACTGTTCAAGCTAAACAATAAATCATGAATATCGTCATTAAATTAGCTAAATATTTGATCAAATAAGAACCCAAGACTCTTTGATCTAGATTATTACTGAGTCTGTTTTATTTGAGAGCTTGGAACTTTGCTGAATCGATTCTATCTAGGTACTGATAGCTGAATAGGTCGGGCATAGGATACCATAATAATATGCTGAACAGATAATTTTCAAGAATCTTGATTCCAAAACTCATATAAAGTCAAAGTCAAATTTTCAGAATCTTGATAACAATCCATAGAAGTTATTCAGAGACCGACAAATTTCGGCTTTACTGCTGGAAAAAATCCAGAGATAACTGAATGAAATATTGTAAAATCTAAGACCGCTCGTAATCATTTAATCAAATAAATCTTGATAAATACAAATATCTTTAATTACAATAGCATAATTTTGCAATAAAAACAAACATAATTACTGTAATCTCGCATAAATAGATGACTGCCCACCAAATCTAAATTACACGTGTACCTACGTGTACCAACTTGATGACAAGGAGAATGCAATATTTTCTGCGCCCAGAAAACCAAATAAAGATAATCATGTTGAATAGTTGATATATGTATATCATGATTAAAGATAATGATTATATCTTAGCTCTGTGGGGAAATAAAAAATTATAACTTGATACTATAAATATTTTACAGTCTCACTAATATACGTTAAAATTGCGGTTATTCCGAGAATGATCTGCTACTTATGCAAATATATATAAGTACATATATAAGATTCGTATCTGACAAAAAAAGCTCATAAAGTCATGATAAATGAGTATTGCCTTGAGCTTGTTATATAATTATTACAGGTACCTATACAATGCAAACCTAACGACACATACAAACTCATTATACCGGAGATCGCATGAGCTGAGTTTTCTGTTTTTTCACAATTTTTATTATTGATAAAATGAAACGGTATGCTAATAAAAGAGTTTTAATATCAGTTCAATATGAAAATACTATTTTTTCTATTAATAGAATTGTCATTAAAGTCTATTAGCAAAGATGGTGTTTCTAATATTTGCTAACAGTGTCAGTTTTGACCAGAAAGATTAGCACTATGGGTAGGAAGCTTGAGATCTTCGCTGTCAACTTTTCTAACTGTTAAATTAGATAAATATTATGAATATATGAAAAGTGATAGTGACTAGGGATGTCAATCCCGGGATCCAGAACGAAAACCTGTCTCGAAAATACCGGGATAAATACCGATTTTTTATGCATATATTATTTTTCTTTATTTCGCTATTTCAGTTGAATTGATACAAGTTATTTTAAATTCGAATTTGTTGGTTATTGTGGAGAATGGACCCCAAATGCCAAGATGCTGTGAAAGAAGAAGAAAGCGGATGCTGCATTAAAATTCATGTTGACAAAACTTTTAAAAATTAACACACCACTCAGCTCAGATCTACAAGACTCATTAAGAAAAGGAATTAAGTAACAAAGAACCATTTATTCTGACATTCTCAACAATCTCAAAAATCCCGACTTTATAAACTCTGAACCAAATGATTGCTTTAAAGCATCTAATATTTCTCTAATTAAATCTGAATTAGAAAAACTTTTAATCAGGCTAGATAATCAAGAGGCATCCGAAAGAGAAACCACTGAAACTAGCAACGATAGCGACGAGAATGAGATTACCATTATGGAAATTCTGAGAAAACCAGAAAATGAACTTTTAAAGGTTAAACTGGAAGAGGCATGACAAGAATGTTCACAGCCAATACAAAAATAGAACAAAAAAATATTAAGACGCGATTACTCGAAATCATTAGGTACCTACCCTTCGGGGATGCAATCTTGAAAAATCCTTTGAATATTTATTAACAATCCAGCCCACAAGCGTAGAATCTCAAAGATGTTTCTCTTCTGGAGAGTATGTATGTATGTAATAAAATACGTTCGAGGCTGGGAGATGACACTTTATACGCACTAATATATAGGCGGTATTTAAAAAAAATACAAACTTCAACTTTTTCTTAAAGTTCGTTTAAGACTTGTTTTGTTCTTTTTCTTATTTTAATACAATAAAAGTTCTTGAATGTTATTTGATTTTTTTTCGACACCTCTGATCCCGGGATTACTGAGACGCGATGTTTTGAAATCTCTGAATAGCTATAAGCACTTTGGTGAACTTTGACTGATTTTGATAACTAATTTTACACTCAGAAGAGTGAAATAAATATATTTTTCAAAAAATTGTACCGAATTTGTTAGTTGGTGCACTGAAAAACACATAATAATACTAAATTCTATTGGTTCTGGTGAACTTTGACTGATTTTGATAACTAATTTTACACTCAGAAGACTGAAATAAATATATTTTTCAAAAAATTGTACCGAATTTGTTAGTTGGTGCACTGAAAAACACATAATAATACTAAATTCTATTGGTTCTGGTACTTTTGAATGTTTGAAGTTGATGTAAAAAGTTTTCAATCTAACTACAACTCCACAACCAAAGATTAAATACACTAATCTTTGTCACAGCATCAACATTACCAGTACCAGTAGAATTAATATTATTTTGTATTTGTCAGTGCACCAACTAATAAAGTCGGTCCAATCTTTTGTAAGAAATATTGATATGAGAAGCAACATACAAAATTTAATGAAAAAATTCTTCAATTAGATAATGCGACATTGTGACATATCAATTGAAAGGGCTCATTATCAGTGATACAATTGTTTTCTAGTTCAAAGAAAAGCTAAGCAATAATGCCAACTGCAGAATCCTCTCCACGCGCGCCAAAAATAAAATTTACCAATTTTTTTTATGTACATTGGCGTATTTTGCAACCAATTTTGATTATTGTTTTTCATTGAAAATATGAAAACTGAAAGATGGTCCCATATAAAAAAAATCATAAAGCAATATGGCCTTCCTCAAAAAAACATCCTATTTTTTTCGAAAATTGAAATTATTTTTGACAAGATTAAAGAAAATAACAAAGGCAACATTTAATTTTCCAGAAAATTTCAGAGTTGCCAGGATTAACATTGCTTTTGCTATATTTTTAAATTCCTGAATACTTATAAGTAAAAGTTCGACATTTTTGATGACAACTGATACTGCACTGAAAAATACAAAATAATTTATTTCTATTGGTAGGTATTGGTACTTTTGAAGTTAGTAGAAAAGTCTTCTATCTACCTATGACTGCACAACTTCCATTTTACTGGTAGGTACAAATAGACAAAGTTATTTGGTAGTTTTCACTGCATCAACTAATAAAGTCATAATTTTTTTACAAAAAAATATTCATTCAATTCTATTATTCTTTATCGTGCCTCAAGGATAGCTTTTGACAAATCAATATTCAATGTTTTGCATTATAAACATTTTGTCAGAAATCGTGATTCTACACAAATACACCTAGGTATACTGATTGTGCAACTTTTGTCTCCCAGCTACCAGCCTTATGTGATTTGTTATTTTCCTTGTCTAAGCAAAAGACCTTCGAATGTCTGTTTCCTTTGAGAACGGTCTTTGCAGAAATGCGAAACCCACATCAGCTGCGGGCGAAGAAACGAATCTTGGCTGTTCAAATCTATGTGTGGTGAGTGAAGTGAAGCCGCAGCCATTCCTTGAGTTATACAACAACATCAACATAAATAACAACAACAACAACAACAGCATAAACAGCGGCGGAACTCGCAATAATATATCAAACTATATAATATGCAAAACCATGAAACCTTGCTCACGAGTTCCACCTCCTAATGATTTAGCTAGATGAAAGTTTCAGAATATGTAGTTAATAGATAACGATTTTGATAATTGTTTTTTTATTAATTGGAAAGAGAGACGGTCCCATATTTTTGTTATCAATATCCCCCAAAAACATAACGCCAAAGGTGTGGAGGGGCTATTTTTTTCGAAAACCACGAATTTCTTCGGGCAAAATTAAATAAAAGATCGAGTAAAAGATTATTTCCATATATATTTTAATCATTAGTGCTCAAAAAAATTCTAGATAATGTTAATTCAATTCAATATAATTAAAATTAATTTGACTTAAAAAGGAGTAAGTAGTTATACAATTTGGCGAAATTTCCTTATACCAACATACCTACTAAAAAAAAAATTCTTGTGCACTGATAATTCAATTCGATCTATAAATGATTAAAGTCGCTAGAAGATGAATTTCAAGTTATGTTTAAACCTAAAAATTATAGAACGGGCACGATTAAGGCAGAACAAAACAGAAAGAGCACACAATTATTTTTGCATTTCAGAAGAAAGTTCTTTTAATGGGTTCAATTTCAATAAATTTACTGTTAATTGAAAAAAAAGGCAAATAGCAAATAAGGTTTCTGCAGGGCCATTTGGCTCAAAAGGATTCAATAAACGGATGCATTATTGTTTATTTGAAACACTCTATAATTCGATTCAATAGTGTTCAGCAATCATGGAGATGTCAACATTATTCACAAAACAATTGTCAAATGATCGATCTACTTATCAAATAAGATGACGCAATGTTCGAATTGATTCAAGCAAATAATAAATTATCTACATTCTTAACTTAGTTCTATAGAGAAAAAAGCATTTTATTGAATTGTGTGGATCATCAACCTTCTTCACCAGATATGACTAGCAACAAGAGATGTTTTATCTGTCCCAGTTAAAACCGGAGTCAGTCAGTCATCATCATGTTTACAAATAAAATAATAGTAATAACCATATGCATGTATTTGTTATATACTCAATTTGATAATAAAATACAATCAATGTATATAATAAAGTCTACGAGAAATTGATAAGTTTTTCAGGTTGATGTTGTATTTTATGCATACGACATTGAGATAGTAGTGTGTAGTATAACTTGCAAATTTTTGGTGAATAACTTTTGTTCGGGGTCCTTTTCCGTGGTTTATAATAATCACTAACCTTGTTTTGGTTTGTTTGAGGTCACACAAACAACTGACATACTCTATAAAATTATCGGAAAAAATATAATATTAATAATAGTTTCTTCCTCAAATAATTACAGGTATAGTCGAGTTCGAAAATGTTAGGCATTAAATTCTCAGAAATAATCGTGACATTTTAGTGTTATTTTGGCCCTATTTCTCTGATTTTTTGGTTTCAAAATAATTATTAAAGTGGAGAATAATAGAACAGCAAATAATCAAATATGGAGAGGATCATCATCGTCTTTTTAACGTTTTCAGATTCCTTGGAATTTAGAACCTACAATTTCTGAACTCGACTATGGATATTTATATTTTCTTCTTCTTTTATTTCTGCATTATAAAATATGCGTAAAGATAAATAATCAATTTTGAGCACCTCATAATTCTTCATTTAAATTATACTTCTAATGTATAATGTCAATTATAACTATATTGACCTTTTGGTTGATAGGTTGTTATGGAGTTCTTGAAGGTAAATAGTGTTTACATGTATGTTGAATTTGAAAGATGATTCAATCATCTACTATATTTAGTTTAAGCAAAATAGCCACAATTCTATATCAGTATATTTCTATGATAATCTATCAACGTTGAACGTAATCTTTGTAACCGACTTTCCAAAGGAAGAAGGTATGAAATCCGACTCTATGTTCGTTTTTTTGAAGTAACTTCGTTTCTCACAATTGTAAACTTGCACCCATTTTTGACCGACTTCCCAAAAGGAGGAGGTATACAATTCGATTGTGTGCTTTTTTTTTTTTTTTGGTTTGTGCGCGCCTTTCATATAGTAAACGTACTCCGATTTTGATGATTTTTGATTCATTTGAAAGAGGAGGCTTGAGAAATGGTCCCATATTCATAAAAACGGGAATCCGACATCTCGTTCCCTCCGAAAACCGCCCCCGAAGGGGGTGGAGGCGGCAAATTTTGTCGAAAATTGAAAATCTGCGTTGATATAATTACAGATAGGACAATATCCGGAAACGTTTAAATAGAACATTTTTTCAAAAGAGTAACGGTTTTCGACATAGAGACATTTTAAACTCTCAAATATACCTATTTTCGCTATGTGGAGAGGGCGATTTCTGTCGAAAATTGAAAATCTGTTTGCAGTACATGAAAGACATAATTATTTGTAGCAACATTTATACTGAACATTTTCCCCTTAGAGTTACGGTTTTCGAGTAAAATCGGTGTTAAAATGGTAACAACTAAAATATTCAAGCGTATTTCCGCAGCGATGTTCTGAGATCTCAATAATAACAACTACAAACTACAAGCAAGGAATATACGTGGGTAATAGAATAAATACTATCTTCATTGGTATTAGTGAACGTTCAACGATTTTCGTGACTAATGTTACACTCAAAAGTGTGAAATAAATATTTTTTACAAAAAATTGGACCGACTTTATTAGTTGGTGCACTGAAAAGTATAAAATAATATTAATTCTATTGGGGCTGGTACTTGTGAAGTTGGTGCCAAAAGTTACCAATCTACCTGCAACTGCACAACTTCAACAGTAACAGCACCAATAGAATTAATATTATTTTATACTTTTCAGTGCACCAACTAATAAAGTCGGTCCAATTTTTTGTAAAAAATATTTTAATAATACTAATGGTTCCAAATTCAATTAAGCTATCCCTTTGAAAATGCAAACGGAGAGCTAGAAAAAAAATCTTAAGAAATTCAGGTGCAGGAGTTTTCTAACTACAGCTGCACAACTTCAAAAGTACCAGTACCAATAGAATTAATATTATTTTGTATTTTTCATTGCACCAACTAATAAAGTAGGTCCATTTTTTGTAAAAAATATTTTTCAATGTAAAATCTAATGAAGTCAATCCAAGTATTTTTTAAGTTATTTATTTCACAATTTTTAGCGATCGCGATATATTAACCGCGATCATTATTAGTCACAAATAAATAATTTTTAAATCTTTCATCAATAAACCTACTACTGAAATAATTAATTATCTTCTTAAAAATTCTACAAGAAACGATATTTTATAAGTTACGTTACTTTAGAACAGCAGAATTAAAAAAGTATGTACCCCCCACCGGGTATTACATCCAAGGTTTTTGCTTCCTTGTTAACCTAACCAAGTTATTTATATTCACGACGAATATTTAAATGACAATAAAATTATAATTTCATTTAAGTATTTGTTACAAAATAATATCTAGGTCCGACTTTATTAGTTGGTGCACGGAAAAGTTAAAAATAATATTAATTCTATTGGTGCTGGTAATTTTGAAATTGTGCACTTCTAGGTAAATAGAACAGTTAGCATCAACTTCAAAATAATAAATAAATAATAATAATAAAATCGGTCATATTTTTTCAGTTAAAATCATTGAACGTTCACTTAGACAGAGATTAACGGAAACACACCTATTTCTGCCTTTATACCTACTATTGCTGTAAATCGGAAACGGTAATTTTTTGGTCCATTATTTAATTTCACCGTCTCAGATATTCTATTTTCAAAAAAATAGCCCCCTCCGTCCATTTCTAGGGCGGGTTTAGGGAGGAGAAGGAAAATTTGGATTTGAATGTTTTTAATATGGGTTCATTCCTTGCCCCCCCTTTCATATGAAAAAAAAAATAAATATCGGAGCACGTTTACTACCCGAAAGACGAGTACGAACCACCAAAAGTAGAAGAGTCGAATTGTAGGTATACCCCCGTTTGGGAAGTGGGTCAAAAATTTAATGTTCTTAACTTTACGATAATCCTTAAATCTAATCGTTGTACTTGACGATAAAAAAATATATAATTTTCGAATAAACCTAAAATACTTCTCTACCTTGACACATGAAAGTTTGGCAAGACGTTCTCTCAATATTTTATGCAAATTTATCAACAAACAACAACCGATCGAAAATTTGAATGTCTACCAATACTTATGTATTTTCTGTACATTTTTTTTTTCGAACATTATCTGATGACCTACATCGATCAGTAGTAGTTGTAGATTTTGCAATCAATTGAAAGTTAAATATCGACAAATTTGTTGAAGAAGTTGAAGAAAAATGATATACCTACGGAATATTTAAATTATTGTGCTCAAAATACAAACAAATATTTCTTGAAAGGTATCTCAACGTATGTGATTATTAATCAAGCTCCAAAAAGCAAATATGTTTCTTGTTGCCTTGCCCAAAAGTTCATTTTCCAGTAGACCGGTTCTCCAACGTATAGTGGTCCACGCAAAAAAATCGATTTATTATCCCTAGCAAATAAGTAGGTACCTACAAACCAGTACCAGTTCTTCTTCTCTCACCTGCAGAGAATTCCGAAAACCGAGCTCATCTATCACTTTTGATTAATGATTTGGACATTTATAGTTTGCCTGTCATTCCCGAAATTTGCATATTGTGTTGGTCCCCTTTCCAATTTAACATTCGCCAATTTTGGCATGTTGATGATATGATTTGTTTTGAATATTTGGCGATTTTATATAGTCAATGATCTAGGTTAAAGTCCTGAGAAAATGAATTAAGGAAATTATTGTTCTAGGCCTCTTGAAACAGGAGTTTTTGATTTTAAATTATAGTAAATACTTATGAAAAGTTTAATGCGATTTTCTGAAATTTAAAAAAAATATATTTATTATGTTTTGAATTTTGAAAGTAATAACGAACGTTTTTTATTTTGCTCTAACCGCTTCTTATCTACTTTTTGTACTTAATAGTTATTGAAAAATATGTAGGTATAGCTTCAAGTTTTATGGAGTAATTAGAACTGATTTATTTTTTTAAATTTATTCCCGTAGATATTTCAAATATTAGAGATGTCACCTTAAAAATGTTGTTCATTGTTCTGAACGCGGTCTAGTAATTTTAATTCCTAAAGTCATCATTTCTTATTTCTTTAAAAGTAATTCCTGCTACTTTTATTATAATACTAGTACCACTCATGAGCAAATAAACACTTATTTCTCAGTAAATTGTAGAAAATAAACGTTATTTTCCTGAGAAGTGTTCATTCTCGCTGTCACTACAAGTTGATGGCTTAACGTATCATTTAAATCTCCGAGACACTCTTGAAATAATTTCAAATTGAGATGAGATAATTATTGTAGATGATCACGATGATTGAATTGAATTATTCTTGGAAGCGATTAGTAGAATAAGTCGTAAATATGCCACATTATGTAAGTAATTTGTTGATCTGCCAATAGAAGAGAGCCGCCATTCATTTCATTTATTGTTATTTGAGAAGAAATAATATCTATCACTGCCTTCAAATCTGTAATCAATAAGAGGTTATTTGGCACGTGGAACAAAAACCCCTTTCAATATCCGTATCCTTTCCAAAAGCTACAACATCCTTCCTCTTGTTCTTGATCTAGAAGGATAAAAAACTACCAATATGTAAACAAACATCTCGTCCTCAAAATATTTGTTTACTATTGCGTACAAAATTGATCGATCGATCCCAAAGTAGTAGTGGCGTCACGCTGTCGGCCCGCCAAGAATTCTATAGTAGGTATTGCCTTTCTCCTGCTGATAGCGGCGCCGAAGGCCGCCATCTTTTAGTCGTAATAAGAGAGACGGACTCTCCTCCTCCTCCTCCTCGGTCAGTTATTCGCGTGAAGATCCTGCAAGGCCGCGTACTTCGCTGGAATGCGAAGAGGGTGTTGTTTGTAATTGGCGCCAGTTGTCGTTTCGATCGGCCCGAAAACAGGAGGATCGGCCTTGCGTAAACCGCGTTGAATATTTAAATAGTTTGCAACGTAATTTTGGGTATAATATTAATTGTATCGATGACCTCAACTCGATCCGAAAAAAAACAAAAGAAGTCGCTAAGACACGTGTAAACTGGAAAACAATTATTTTCTTAAAATCTTCAAATTATGGTTGTAACAAAATACAAGAAAATGCAATTGAATTCTCATAATTTATTATAATATTTTAATTCAGAGGCATAAACTTATTCTCAACTTCTCTAGTTTTGGTTAGGACAACATAAAATTTTCTTTCCATAAAAAACAATACTTTTCTTTCATTTCCAAAGCTTTGATATTCTGAGTAGAGTTACTTTCCTAGAAGTTAAAGTTTTTTTGGAAAATGTGGATTGTAAATATAAAAATAATCATAGGTTCTGTTTGAAAAAATGGTTTCAAGAACCTGTTTTCTCGTTCTCCACGTATGATATTGTAGATTATTGAGTTATAAAACATACTCGTTTTTCGACAACTCGTATGCATACGAATGCGAACAAATCTGAAATTTGATTATTTCATTTTCAGTTTTAGGCCATGCGGAACTTTTTATCAATAATAACTTTTTCTCGAACAATACAAGTGTCTATAATATTAAAATGAAAGGTTTAACTAATTGCATATGGAAGTATATGATATTTCACTAATAACAAAACAACAATTTTTATAGTTTTTGTCCGTCTGTCTGTCTGTTTGTTCCGGCTAATCTCCGTAACAGCTGAGCCGATTCTGACAAGATTTTCAGTGGCAGGTAGCTAATATTATAAAGAATAACTTAGGCTGTTTTAATTTCAGGAAAAAGTCTATACAAATTAATAAAATCGAAGTATATGTTTGTGATTTCAAAATAACAGGTTTTGACTGATAGCATATGGAAGTATATGTGTCATTAATAACAAAAAAAGCTATTTTTGACCGACAAACCCCGAAAGGAGGAGGTATACAATTCGACAGTCTGCTTTTTTTGTTTGTTCGCGATTTTTATAAATTTTGTTTGCTTTTGGTTGTTTGTTTGTTTCATCGATTCCGACAGGATTGTCACTAGTTAGAAATAAAATTATAAGAATATTAATTCAAATCATGAGGGAATCACTTAGTTATAAATTTCATTAAATTCCATGAGACACAACACAAATCAAATAAATGTTTTAATTTTAAACTGATTGACCGTTTAAAAAAAGTCAGTCACAGTCGCTATAATATAATCTTAATTATATACCACAAACAAACGTGCTACCTAATGTGGCACAAATAATATTACGTAATTGCTAATGCATTTTTAGACAGCCACATTTAATATATGTTCGAATAAGTAGTCGTCATTTCGACACAGCCACACGTATCAATAATAATTGTGTGAATGCGCAATCGTTAAATAATAGACCGGCAATAAAAATTGATGGCGACAACAACAATGAACAAAAATATCTAAGTCATATAGAAATAAAATTGTTGGGAAACAATATAATACACAACATATTATATCTTCCCAGTTAGGTAGGTATTCCGAGAATGGGAAAGGAATATTTATTTCGAAAATAAGTATATAGATATTTAAAAGTTCATCTTCTTCATTCTCTCTTCGTTTGTACGGAGGAGGTCAATACGACGGTTTGTCAGCATGTTTTTTCTATGGATGTTCGCGCCTTTTAAATAGTAAACCTGCTAGTATTTTCATGATTTTTTTTGTCCTTCGGAAAAAATGACATTCCATATGTCCTTCCCCCCAATTTTTGTCGGAAATAGAAATTTTGAGACGGCCAAATTAAAAAAGAGATTATATGTAGGAACAGTTAAATTTGACATTTTTCAAAAATATGTACGGTTTCCGAGATACAGCAGTAGTAAAGTCTGTGTATTTCGACGATGTTTTGAAATCTCAAAATAAGTATAAGCAACTTCATCTTTGGTGAAGGTTGAATGATTTTGACGACTAATGTACACTCAAAAGTGTGAACTTAATACTTTTTACAAAAAATTAGGCCGACGTTATTAGTTGGTACACTGAAAAAATACAAAATAATATCAATTCTATTAGTGCTGGGACTTGTGAAGTTGGTGCCAAAATTCTTCTAATTAAAACTCGACTGCTTCAAAATTACCAAAAGAATTAATATTATTTTGTATTTTTTTAGTGCACCAAACTAATAACGTCATTCCAATTTTTTGTAAAAATATTTATTTCGATTTCAGTTTTTCCGGATTTTCTTCTGGCCCGTGCGATGGTTTCCATCTCTACAAATGTTTTGCCTCTACTGTCTCCTAATTCTATTATTTTCTGCATCTATGATTTCTTAGGTCTAGCTCTTCTTATCTTTTCACTACTTTTTTGCTTTTTGCCAACATGCTTATCTACTTTTTAAGTAATAGGTATGTCCAAACATTCCAGTTGTTTGTTTTGTATTTTCCATG
This sequence comes from Crioceris asparagi, assembly GCA_958507055.1. NCBI lineage: Eukaryota > Metazoa > Arthropoda > Insecta > Coleoptera > Chrysomelidae > Crioceris > Crioceris asparagi. The sequence goes on from OY293828.1 coordinate 13,435,507, forward strand.
ATATTGGTACTTGATTTAATTCCTCTTCTTTAATAATCTCTTTTTTTCTATCCAGTCATAAGTCTTTCCACTATTTTTCTCAGACATTTCATTTCAGTTGCATTTATTTTGCTTTTCTGCTTTAGATTTCAGTAAAATCCAAGTTTCAATGAAGTATGTTAATGTTGGGGCAACAACAGTTTTGTATATTATTTGTTTAGTTTTCTTGTGTACATAAGTACATCATAGTTTCCAAAAACATTGGGTCTAACTTTTTTGTGATCATTTTAATGATATGAAATGGTGCTTACCAGATTCGAATTTTCCAGTGATGTTCCTAGATGGTTTTATTGATAATGTTCTGTTTATCAGTTTATTTATTTTAATTATATACTTTACATTTCTATTTATTGATCTCCATCTTTAGTTTAATCAAAACAGACAAAATTACCACAATAACACCAACACTTTATTTGTCAAACCCGAAAATTGTTTCTCCAACAAAGCTGGCCTTTTCAGGGCTAAGCCCGTAACAATTGGCGGGTTTGAAAAATAAATTGTTGATGTTATTGTGGTAATATTGTCTTTATTTTGATTCCATCTATGCCAACGGTTTCAGATCCGAAACAATATCTTTGGTTTACCCAAATATCGGTACACCATCGCCTGCATCTCTAATCTGATATTTTACATTATCCTATCTAAGTTTCATCTCCTTCGAAATTAAGAACAAATGTTTGGGTGATTCCAAGGTACTCCACGTGTAAGTTAACCGCTGAATTATTTTTTAAGGAAGTATTCTATATTATTTCTTCTCTACATCATAGCCAATAAATAGAATGAGAGGTGTGGTCTTAATGATCTATCAATATAAACATTAAGGTTGACGGAACTGATGAAAATGTTAATTAGTTTGAATAATATAATTCATATCTCGCTAGACAGAGCAACACCTACATCATGTCTATAATTTTATCAAAGCTGCTTAAGAGAATATAATTTAATTTAATTAAGATTTACGATTTTAGAAACAAATACTATCTAAATGTGGAGCTGACATAAAACCAACTGAACTCATATTTTAAGGTTCCTTTGACAGAAACATGTTTCTGGGCAAAAATTTACATTCTTGGTTAAGTTTGAATATTATATGGCCGATGTCATAATAAAATGCTTAAGCCGCCTTTCATAGAAACCTATTTTAGATTAAAGTCGACTTTGACTGCAAATATCATTTTATAACCAGGGACCTTCAGGTAGAGTCTCTTCTAAAGAAGATTTGCAACTTTGGCAATAATAAGAACAATGCATATGACCTAAAATAACCGAATAAATAATAAAAACCTCTTTCCAGTGTCATTTAGATGTTATCCATTTTAATGATGGGAAAATTAATAAGAAAATGCAATAAAATAAAATGCCAGGTGACCTCAAAAAAATTAAAGACCATTTATTCAAATCAACTAATACCAACGATAACTTTAGACAATTAATTGGCTCGGGTAAGACTGAAGTTAAAGGATCTTCAACAATCGAATGCTGATAATTTATTTATCATTTTTATAACAGTTCAATAATTAAGCAATTAAAACTATAGATAATTGCATTTATCTTAACTTTTATTGCAAGAGGATAATATATGTGATGCTATCGTTCTGTTGCATTCTAGCTTTTGATTTGATGTTAAATGGCGAAGGTCTCTACCTTGGTATTCCATTGAAATGTTTTAATAATAAAACACTAGTGTGAGCGTAGAAGCATTAAAAAAATCTACGTTACGCCGGCTGAAGATGTTCAATGAACACCTACATGTAGGAACATTTCGTTGATAATATAATTTATGATTTATAATTTTCATTATCACTGATTCAACCTTTATGAATAATAATTTTTGTAGATAAGCTATCAATAAACTTGGTGTTTTAATATTCTTTCTGCATTGGGAAAATATGACTGAGGCAATGACTCAAATATTATATTTGAATTTATGAAGAATTGCTACCAATCATCGGAAAGGAACGTAGAAAAACTTATTAATATTGAAACAAGAAATTCTAAGCCAACTTTGAGAGCTATACCTAAAATGAATAAAAAATGATAATGACAAAAAGTGGCACCTTTTTTGGCTGATTCTATAATATTACATAAGACATCTGATACAAATATCGCAGTTTTATTACTTATTACTTACTTAGATTACTGTAAAATTAATTTAAGCTAAGAGCGTATGACAACAAACTTTTTATCAACTTGAAACGTTCATTCAAAAGTATGTCATGTTAACAAACGGATTTGTATAGTTGTCTCAAAGCAAATAGCGTAAATTGTGAATATCAAATTTGCTACTTATATTTATTATGGTAGGAATCTTATTATTCCTTAAAAATTATGTCTTCGAATCATAAATTAAGAGAAATATGGTAATTTCAAATGAACCCCCATGTAACACGAACATTATCTCAAGGTAAATCTGGAATTACATAGTTCAATATAAATATTTAACCAAAACCAATAGAACTAATATTATTTTGTATTTTTCAGTGCACCAACTATCGGTCCATTTTTTGTAAAAAATATTTATTTCACACTTGTTAATCTAACATTCGTCATTAAAATCATTTAGCGTTCACCAAAATAATATTTCCATAAATGTAACTACTTATTCAGATTGTAAAACATCGTCGAAATACACATATTTCAGTCTTCCCTACTGCTGTAACTCGTTCTTGTTTTTGAAAAATGTCCAATTTAAATGTTGCTACATATTATCTCTTCTTTAATTTGGCCGTCTCATATTTCTAATTTTCGAAAAAAAATTGCCACCTCCACCCCCTTTGGAGGAAGTTTTTGAGGGAAAGAACATGTTGAATGTTGATTTTTTTTAGATGAGACCAATCCTCAATACTCCTCTATCAAATGAAACGTTTAGTATTTATTAACATCCATAAAAAATAAAAATAATAAAAACATGCAAACAGTCGAAATCTATATTTCCTCCGTTTGGGTTCATCAGACAAAAATAATGGATTTTTGAGAACAATTATGTGAAGAAAAGGGAAAATTCAAGTAAATAATGTGGTAAAATAAAATGTTTACTGAAGATTTATAATATTAGGAACTTTGGAAACGACAAGAATCATTTGAAAATTGAATCTGATAGGATATTACGAAAATAATATTGCTTATTGCTTCTTTGAATTATATTCCTTTGATATTCCATTTTTTATATGATAGGAAAAAAAACAATTTTATCACTAACCTTGAAAGGGGGTCCACAATAAGAGCAATCAAAATAACAGCTGCAGCAATACATGCCAGATAAATGCTGGAAATCTCGTAGATCTCCTTATCGTCGGGACGTTCCAAGTTATCATTGTTATTGATGGTGCTTACGCAAAAGTTAGCGCCACACACGCTATAATCTGGTGATGAACTGGAATTGCTGTGACCTTCCACACCATGTGGATTGCTGAGAACTAAAATGAAGAGCCACATAATAGAGTTAAGTCATTCCCATACATCTCAACGGATGTATCATAATACTTACCAAGCGACGATATGAGGTTACCCCACAGCTCAGCAGTCTGCCAGGCGAGGAAGAAGAACCCGAAAAATCGAACAATAATACCATCGACTGCCTGATCGGTCAGCTTGGCATAAACGCTGGCCACTTGCGTTAGGTATGTGGCCTTGGATGCCCACATTGGAGCTGCACCGATACCAAGCAAAATACCAGCCGGTACAAGAGTATAGAACCTGGGTAGGAACTGAGCTCCGATATAGGGGGCATAGCATAGCAATGAAACACACAAGGTCCATTTGACTGTGAGTTTCTTGATAAGGAACGTTGGTACAAAGATGCAACTTACGACGAGGGCAGCATAGATGGCACTTAGTGATACAGTGCCGAGACCATCTTTGGCATTTATACTACTCTGAAGATTTGCAGTACCCTAGTTGCGAAGAAAAAAGTTAGTTAGTAAATGATTTTGAAGATATCGCATTCAACTAACCTGGAAAGCTGTGAATTGTATCATAAAGGCGCATGATATAGCCGATACATTCTTCAATATCCTCCATTTTTCTCTGGTAGATAGCTTAAACTTTCCCTGCTGGTAGGCTTCCTCGTCTGTTATTTCTCTGTTCGGCTTGATGGGACCACCGTCGCCACCTTCACCCTTGTTGAAGGCCTTGTTGTCATAGGCGCCTGTCATGCTTACTGTGTATACATCGGTGTTGTTTGTGTTCTGGTGGTTCTGGTCAGCGGAGTTGCCGCCATGATCGCCGAGCGACGCGGTCATCTCTGATGGGCCGCGGTCACCCTCCTCTATCTGGAACAGAAGACAAGAAATACTATAAACGAATCATCCAGACTATAAGAATGAAATATAGTTATATTGTAGCTATAAACAAATCCAATTTCAAAAGTCACGATTCACGATTTTTGTGCTGAAGAATGAAATGAGCTTTACCGAAAGTTTGAAGTTTATTGCAATGTTTTAATGTCTTATATGTTTTATTACCCTGAAGCGAAGACATTGATTGGTTGCTTGGTCTGATAAGCAAGAAAGCAAGAATCCAAGACTCAAATTCAGACTAAACACAGATTTAAAATCCGGCTAAGTAGCGGTTCTGAAGTTTACTAAAGGCTTCTCGATACCAAGATAAAATCTTCCAGACCTAGTTTTTGGTTATTATTAATTTACAACGTGCTAGAGTCGTCGGTGTGGGCTATTGAACATTTATTTTCTGATAGCCCCATACCCTCCAACAAGTCTAAATTCTCATGTACTGACATCAGACAGAATAAATAATGATTCACAATTTTTCTAAAAATGATGTTGTCGTAAAATGACCCGAAATTAACTGTCGGGATTAATAACAAAATGGATAAGACATCCGAAAGGTCTAGATGAAATAAGTTCCCCAATGATTGAAAGAAAGCATAGGCACAAGCAAACCTAGTTCCAGAAACCCAGAGACTTGAAGAAATAGCCAGAATGCAAGTATAGGAATTCAGGTTAGATAATTGACTGAGATGACAACGTTAAACTGAGATGCTAAGGAGTAAGATGTTCATCAAAGACTTGACAAATTGAACCTACGTTAACATAGCAGTAATAAAATAATAAATGAATTAAAAAATCATATATCAGTGGGAAAACACTACAAGTCTGATTTCTGAGATGGTGAGTGCATTCAGATATTTTAGAAAAGTTCTTTACAGGTATTGCCATCATCAAAGTGAATGGATCATCATTCAAGTTTTAACTATCATTATCTCCGTTTAGTTTCCATTACCCTATCTTAAATGCATATAATATCTTGATTACTTGATGTGAAATTTGAAATAATATTTTCTGACATAGATGTAAAGTATTATCTCTCATTCATTATAGTACCTAGTCTTGCATAAATATCAAAATACACTTAAGCTTTTATAGTTCTTGTAACTACTTGTTTGATCGCATACGAATCTCTTCCTAAAAGGTCAGTCGCTTCGAAAACGTGTTCTGGAGGCTGGGAATACACACACACGGCCACAGCACAGCGCGCAAAGACGCCTCCAGGTACAACCAACATTGACCTCGCGAACATACATGGCAACGTTGTATTTGTGTATTTATGTATTATAAATATTATAGGTATGTATACCTATGTTATGCCGTTCACTCTTCTTACTTATGGTTACTGCAAGTTTTAGTACGGTAAGATCTGTAGATAAAAATTTCTAGATAAGATAGAAGCTGCAAAAACTGAAAGATCTTGACTCACTACACCCAGCCAGCAAGTGGATATAAAATGAAACGTGTGAAAAGTGGCATTGTTCTAAATGAAAAGATTGTTAAAGTTGATTAGCAGTAAGTTCAACAGTCTTTCAATAAAAGTTTGGAAGAATAATGTCCAAAATTCTGCAAACATAGGCCATAAAAGGGTCTATTAAGTATAGGCTCCTTTGAAAACATTACCGGAACTATAAATGTAGATCTTGTAGCAAGAGTCTACAGTTGCTTTCAAGAAAAGCGTTCTGAAAGCAGAATATATTTGTTGTTGAATGATATAAAAAAAATATGGTTTGATAACCATTCTGAAGAATGGAAGTGGAATATGTTATGAAAACCAGATGAATATAGCGTACGCACGCTTCAAACAGAATAATATGTATTTTTTTACGTGACATGAGGAGGTGTATCTTCTAACGAGAACACCTTAGTTTCGTCTCAGATTGGTTAGTTAAATCCTTTCCAGTCTTCAATTGTAGACAGGTTGTTCTGTTTTCTATAAGTGGATTGACGTGTGTGTCAAGTTTCTCTATGTGTATGTTTATTCTTTCTCTTATGACTGCTGTGTTGTAAGGGATATTGGCGTCTTTATGTAGAGTATGATTTGAAACATATAATTACCATGTTGCCGCAGCAATAACAGTACGTTGGGCTGGCATTTGCTTGCAGTTCTATTCTATAGGTCCATGAAGGTTTGACGATGGTTTTATAGATTTCTTTCATATCCACCAATATATTTATCTGATTTTCATGTCTGTTTTCTTTTCAATAGATATTTTACAACTTCTTTTTGGAGTTGTACTATTTGCTTTAAGCTAACGGTTCGACACAAACCTCTTCGAAGCATAAATGTAATGTGTGTACATTTTGTTTCGTTGGCTTTGATTTTCCATTTTTTAAGCCAATCTGTTATAAAATCTAAATGCTGTTGTAAGTTCGATGAGGCCGTTGTGGAATCTTCATTAGTTCTAAGAATGGCCTTATCATTGTTGTTGAATACTAAATTAATTGAATGGAAACCTAATCTAAAGACATAGGTTTTTTGCAGAATAGTTTCATATTAGAAAAATCATAAGATATAAAAACCCACTTTCCAAAACAAATTCAACAATTCAATTTATTGAATCTCTGATGAACCAAAATGATTTCCTGGTAGTATTTAATTTGGAGAGTACTAGACACCATCTGGTAAGACAATAACCGATATAAACATAAGGGCAAGGGCGATTCAACCATATTTCAAATATTTTCCAAATATCATCCGTACTATTACGCACTACCTTCTTAATGCCCATGAAGAAGCGCGCTAATTTTAGCTCGTCAAGCAACAAATCCAGCTCTCCGTCTGCCAGCAGAGTGATCCCAAAATAGCCTTAAGATGAAACAAGAAAGAAGAGATTACCCATTATTACCTTTTTTGTGCGAATCGACGAAGATACGCGCTGCTACACGCATAACTCAAGCTATTTTTGGCCGAGCTGCAAGTTTTTTTATTTCCTCGGAGGCCGACTCAGTTGATATAAATAGCTGCTGCTGCGGCTACCAACCTCTCTGATGGTTTATTGCCGAAGAATAAAAAGTTGCATCGTAACGACTGAACAATTTATAATAAGCATACCAGGTGAAGTTGGATGATAAAATCATGGAAATGATTATCTCTCCCATAAATCTCTGATTTTTGGTTCTTTTTGATATGATATGGTTATGTAATTTATGTAAATACCATATTTTATGTAAAGGTTGTGATAAAAATGTTGAGTATGTAATTGAAAACGAATTGGTAGGTATTCATAGAGTTTCATAGGATCCCGAGTCAGTAAGTCTTTAGAGTAGGCTTCACTTGGCAAACTTTCTGTACTCCGGATTCGCTTAGGTTTTTCTGCAAAATATAAATAGGAGAGATTTCATTTTTGATCGACGAACCCAAACGGAGGAGGTTTACAATTCGTCTGTGTGTGTGTGTTTTTTTTGGTTTGTACGCGCTTTGTAGATAGTAAACGTACTCCGATTTTAATGATTTGGATTCATTTGAAAGAGGAGAGTTGAGAAATGGTCCAATATTCGTAAACACTCAAATCAGAAATCTCCTTCCCTCTGAAAACCATCCCCGAAGGGGGTGAAGAGGGCAAATTATCTCGAAAATCGAAAATTCGAGATGGCTTAAATAAAGATAGGACAATATCCGGAAAAGTTTATATTGAACATTTTTCAAAATGTGTTACGGTTTTCGAGTTAGATCAATGTTAAAATCTCACATATGTGTATTTTCACGTGGAGGGAGCTTCCAAAAACTGAAAATCTAAGGGTTCCACAGGAAAGACAACGATATTTATAGCAACATTTATAATGGACATTTTTCCTTAGAGTTAAGGTTTTCGAGTTACAGCGGTGGTAAAATAATTAAATCTAAAATACTTTTGCGTATTTCCGCCGTAATGTTCTTCTTTCATGACTAATTTTAAACTCAAAAGTGTGAAATAAACTGAAACTGCACAACTTTAAAAGTTACAGCACCAATAGAATTAATATTATTTCGTATTTTTCATTTTGTGAAAAATATTTATCAAAGTTCCGAACATCCGATGAGAGAACAAAACGTTTATGAAATCACTCTAGTGTCCATATATGTTACAGCTTTTTTCTTCGAATATTTTGAATAGAAATGGTTTCAATTGTTCATTATTCATGAAAAGGCTTTTGTGTTAATTTTTCTTATTAGGCCAGAATATAGTTACGTGATACCATCATTCAATTCTGCATAAGTATTCTAGTTCAGTAAATGTAACAGACGTTGACAAGGTATCATATAAAGCTTCCGTTGTACCATTGGCTGTTCGGAATCATGAAACAAAGGAAGAACTAAGAAGAGAAAAGAGATCTTTACGAAATCTATTAAACCAGGCCTTAGACGGGTTTCAACTTTTGAATATCCCATAGAGCAAAACCTCTCAATAATGACCTCTTGTGGAATCAATTATTGTTGGTCGGTGAACAGCATTGGTCGCTTAGTAGAGTTGATGTTAAATTCCATTTATAAATACATGGAATGCAAAAACGATGGTACAATGAAGATGCTCGGATTACCAGGGTGGTCGTTAATTAATTGGCCAATGTCTAGTTATTGTAATGGGTCTGATTTTTTACATTTATAGATTCACTTGCATTCGTCTCACATTGTATATTGATATACATATAAATATTTCACCGAGAACATGCTCGGAATCAACAGAATCAAAGTCATTGCCCATATTATGTGTATGGAAAACAAATTAATAATAATTCCATAGATACTATAAAAAAACAATAATATAATATAGACATATTAGAAGTTTATCGAATACACCTGTTAGGTATTGACCATGTGATGTGAAAATTAACTGTAAACGCTGCTCCTGTAGCTGTTATGCTGTAATACCACCGTGTAATCATCACCTGTGCTGGACATTAGTATTATATTTCCTGTTTTCTCTTTTGCGCGAAACGAACGTTACAACTCTACATAGGTAGGTACATGTAACCATACACCGATAGGTTGTTGCTAATAATCTTCATTGACCTATAAACGTGGGCGGTTCTCTGATATACTTTGTCTCTATCTACCTACCTATACTATAATATGTATGATGACCGGTTTAACTCGATTTTTTTTTGTGAATAATTCATACAGATATTATTATGGATTCGAATCATCATAATATTAAATAGATATAACTTTCGATTGATGATACTGTTGATATCGAGACTTTGACCGATTTACTCACAATATGCAAATAATATGTTAAATATATATATAAGTATTCTTCTGTGAGAAAATAAAATGGATTTTGTAGTAGGTACCTACCTATTAAAAAAGTATAGTTGAGGCGACAAGAGTTTGCCGCCACGTCATAAAAGCAGATAAATAAATAATAACGTTTTTGACCGGTATATAATTCGGTTGTATGTTTGCTTTTTTATTTTCTTTTATTTTATGGCTCTTCGCGCGTCTTACATACCTAGTAAAGGTACTCCGATTTAGACGATTTTTGTTTCTCCTTCCCTTCAAAAACCGCCCCCAAAGAGAGTGGAGGGAACAATTTTTCTCGAAAATTGAAAATACGAAACGGTAGAATTAAAGAAAATTCAATATTCGGAGACATTTGAATTGGACATTTTTTAAAAATAATCACTGGTTTCCGCGTTACAGTTTGAAATATATGTTTCAGCTGTGTGGAAGGGGCGATTTTTTTCGAGAATCAAAAAATCGAGATTTGAAAATTGGAAAAGGGAACCATATCCGGAAACGTTTAAATTGAAATTTTTTCAAAAGAGTTACTGTTTCCGAGTTTCGCAATGGCATATGTGATATGCGTATTTCCGCTATGTGGAAGAGCAATTTTCTTTCGAAAATTGAAAATATGAGACGGGCAAATTAAAGAAAAAATTGCATGTAGCAACATTTACATTAAGTTACGGTTTTTGAGTTACAGCAGTAAAGTCTGAAATATGTATATTTGCGCCGCGATGTTTTGAGATCTGTACCTATATCTTTTTGGGTATCAGTGAACGTTCAACAAATTTCATGACTAATCTTACTCTCAAAAATGTGAAATAATATTTTTTACAAAAAAAAATGGACTGACTTTATTAGTTGTTGCTCTTAAAAATACAAAATTATATTAATTCTATTGGTGCTGGTAATTTTGAAGTTGTGCTGTTGTAGTTTGTTGTTGTAGGCACCAACTCCAAAAGAACCAGCATCAATAGAATTAATATTACTTTGTATTTATTAGTGCAACAACTAATAAAGTCGGTCCAATAGTATCTGTTCTAGACATTAAGAGATAGACAAAGTATTTCCGTTAGTCTTTATAAACCAAAGAAGTAAGTTGTGGTGGTGATCGTTTGCAGATTCAATGCAAGTGTTTTCTATTTTATAGTATTTTTAAACTGTTCTTTCGGTGGAAAAGATGGGCGAACTCTCAGTCCCTATACTGGCTAGAGACTTGAAATTTTGTATTCATGCCTCGTTGTCTAGCAAGTTTGATACTAATTCCATAAATATTAATTAATATAAGAAATCTTTATTGGAACGTGGAACCATGATTCATATACATAAATTGTTACTGATCTTTTTGGCTCAAAGCTATCCTTTCCAATTAAAGTGATAAAGAGCAGTTGTACTCCTTTGCAGCTTTTTCTCTAAAATTGAAGTCTGTTAAAATATATATTAATTTTTTTTATTAAAAATGCTTGCTGCTGTTGAAAAACTGTAGTGTTCGAGGTAGTGTTAGTATATATTTTATTATTTCTTTATGCAAAATAATTGTAATGTCTGTGAAATTTTGTTGATTGAGTTAATGCCGTATCGGCAAACGCCAAGTCACTTCAACTAAATAAAGGTAAAAATTAGATTTCTGAAAATCTCTCGAAATCTTTGTAATATCATTATTATACCTATAGTTATTCTCGGTAAATTACAACTCAATGAAAAATCATAATCAAATTCAAGGAACTTAACATGGCAATCGAACAAACTGAATTTCAATTGATAAATACATTTGCAAGAATTATAATCTAGTTAGGTACCTATGTGAAAAAATTAATGAAATCGTATATTTTATTCAAAAATTATGTCACGCATTAGTGGTTATTCTGCGAATTATATTTGGTCCATTATTAGCAAGCAAGCATAGTTATTATGGGTAATTATCTATTATATCCATTTTATAACTAAATCGAACTGCTAGAGTTGGAATCATGCGTTCAGCGTATGTAGATAATGTTCTATGCAATTAATACAGTTGCAATCAATGTTAGTTGTTCTCTTGAATTAATTCCATGACTAAGAAATAGACAAAAAATCCGGTATATCCCCTCACACGACATCCACAACGTTCTCAAATGAATTCCATTGAAAAAAACTCATCTAATGAAGACGTATCACCATTAATTATTTTTCTCAGCGTTTCAATACAAACGACGGTCATACTCAATTTTGACATAGGAAGAACCGTCTAGCCAGAATATGGATAACAAGTTTCATTAAAATTGTTAGAGCTGCTTTAGCGCTACAGTCTTGAGAAAAACACATTTCGGCTATTGCCTAGCACCAAATGCGAATTCTGTGTCTCAGACGTGCGTTACCGATACCCTACAAAACAGAAACGGTCTATCACACAGACACAGATAGACCAATGGTTGAAGATATGTATATTAGAATCAAGGGACCCCAGAACGTTAACATCTGTTGGAAATTGTACACTGTTACCAAAGATTAGAAACATCTAATTTTTGCTGTTACAATAAATTCCTTACACTGGGGGTAGCCGTATCTATGGAGAGGCCTAGATCTATCAAGACCAATCTACTAGATCAAGGACTGTGTTCTGTATTGTGTGATTATTTCTTCTAGTTCTGATCCAATATTCGACTATTTTTTTTTCTAATTTCTAAATACTTTTGATAGTGATAAGTTAATAAATGCTTGTGACGTCCCGTTTGTTTTTTCAAGAACAGACACTCAATTTCTGAAATATTGCTTTCTGGACAAAAAGGCTGTTCGGGTAGAATCGCGAATCTCCAAAACTAAGAACTCTATGAGTGAGCAGACCTCAACTAATGTCAAACGTGCATCAGTTGTGCGCAATCCACAAAAATTCTATGTATATCCTGGAATAAAATTTCAGATTATACCATTTATTAATTAAATTGTTATTAGTTATTAGAATTTAGCATAATTACTTGCTTGGCTAATTTTATCCAAAAATTTGTTTTATCATTTGGTTCCCAGATTCAACAGAATCACTTTTATTTTACATTTGCAAAATATCTTTGCATTTCAATTTTCGTCATTTTGTTATTCTTACAAATTACCGGAAAACAGCATAACATAAGTGTTCCGCAAATTAAATTTCATATTTTCGAAGTGTTTGGTGATATTCCAAATAAACAATTTATTCCAAAATAATTAATTTCAAGCTATAAATAGTGAAAATAATTATTGTTTTCCTGCAAAATTTTGACAAAATAAACTGCTCGAGTAGGATTCTAACGAAACTAGTGTAACTGGATACATTAGACACATTTTTTTCACGTTAATGGTGGAAATCATTGTTAACTGACAAAAAAATAGTTTCTCTTTAATAAAATATTTTGAACACAAAATTGTACCGACACTATTAGTTGGTGCACTGAAAAATACGAAATAATATTAATTTTATTGGTGCTGGGTGCTGTTACTTTTGATTAAGTTGTGCCGTTGCAGTTAGATTGATAACTTTTGGCACCAACTTCACAAGTACCAGCACCAAACGAATTATTAACGTCGGTCCAATTTCTTGTAAAAAAAACATTTATTTCACACTTTTGAGTGTAACATTAGTCACGAAAATCATTAACGTTCACTAATACCAAAGAAGATAGTACTTATCCTCCGACTCATGTATATTCTTTGCTTGTACTTGTTATAATGTAGAGATCTCAGAACTTCGCAGCGGAAATACGCATAAGTATTTTAGATTTTATTTTACCCCCGTAGTAACTCGAAAACCGTAACTCTAATGAAAAAATGTTCATTATAAATGTTGCTACAAATATTCTTGTGTTTTAAGTGGTAGTCTCAGATTTTCAGTTTTCGAAAGAAATCGCCCCTGCCATATAGCGAAAATACCCATATGTGACATTTTAACATTATTATAACTCTTTTGAAAAAATGTTCAATTTAAACATTTCCGGATATTGTCCTATCTTTAATTCTGCCATCTCGAATTTTCGATTATCAAGAAACTTTGTTTTCGAAGGGAAGGTTATTTCGGATTTGAATTCTTAAGAATATGGGACCATTTCTCAAGTCTCCTCTTTCAAATGAATCAAAAATCATCAAAATCCGAGAACGTTTACTGTATACAACGCGCGCACAAACCAAAAAAAGATACATTCGAATAGTATACCTCCTCCGTTTGGGTTGTCGGTCAAAAATCTACAAACCCCTGATAACTTTGAGCATACACATATTATATTCCATAAGAAACGTATTAGATACATTCATCATTTAAAAGATATCATGCCGTGTGTCTGGTGAAACTAATTAGAGAAAGTATCTAAGTATCTACCTAACCTATTCGTATACACTTGATGATATATGGCCCTGTGTATCAGCCAGTGAACAGTGAAAAAAAATCCTCGCCCAGTTTCAAATATTTACATTGATTAGGTACCTACAACGACTGATAGAAAGACTATAATATGAATTCGTCTGGGAATATGACGGTATAACATATTCTGAACGTCATTACGTAACACGATCCGTTTCATTTTACCGTTGAATCAATTTTAGATGCGGCAATATTTATTTTAACCATTTAGTATCCACGAAGCCATCCAAAAACAAGTGTAGGTATAAGAGAGATGGCGCTCGTATCGAAGGTGGTTGGTCGATCAGGTGCAAATCTAGTGGTCCATTTTATATGCCATGCAGTCGGTTCGTCGATCATGGTGGTGACCTTGGTACCCGTTGGTACGGAAGTTTATAATGACACGTTTCCGACGTTCGTATCACAGATAATAACAAATATATATGAATATATAGTATATATATATATATATATATATATATATATATATATATATATATATATATATATATATATATATATATATATATATATATATGAATATGACTTTTTATTTATGATGATGATAACATGGGCGGACAGCGATCTTCATCTTCGTACACCGAGACAATAGTATCAATCCATCAAAATGAATTTTCTACCATTTTCATGCAAATTCCACTCGAGTTAACCATTTTCATTTTATTCTATAGACTTAGAACAATTGTAGGGAAAAACGCCAAACACAAATATCGTCTGATCGACTCGTGCGACCATTCTCAATTTTAAGTAGGTGCTGTTTCGACGACTCTAGTGAATTGTTCTATGCGCAGTTTCTGACCAAAAAATGAATTTATGTTTATTTATTCCTCTTACATGCCTTCCTAAAACATTCAACCGATTTATTTGAACCTCTAGCTGCAAGTTGTGCGTACACCCAGATGGTTTTCAAAATTAATTTGTTGAACAGAAATTCTTTTCGGTTGGAAATTTGGAATTATTCAATCTATTAAACTACCGCTTTTTAACGGAATCTAGCACAGATATTGCAATCAAAAGATTATGACAAAATAATAAGGTATTTATATGATGTTGTTTACTATGTGGTCATTCATATTTTCGACAAATTTTGAGATTTTTCCCACATATTTTGAGTTTCAGTTCCGGTATAAAACTAGCAAAATGCTTAAGTCTGGCACTGAAATATAATCATGCTTAATTTCATCTACCTACATAAAAAAGCGTCTGAAAAATCTTATCTCTATTTTTATTAATTAAAAAATTCTGATAGGAGTCATAACATAAAAAAATCTTAGATGAAATAAAAACCTTTCAAAGTCCAAAAGTCTTGAGCACTACTAAGCATCAATTAATGAACATTTTTAATTAAAGATATTGTTCGATATTATGATTCTTAACAAATCATCAACTATTTCAATAGGCAAAACATGTTTTTTATGCTATTGCCAAGACGCCACTGGCGATCATCGCAACATCTTCTAGCTGAACCGTTTGGTTGGCAAAAAATCAACACAAGCTAACCTTGACGCTTCACTGACTACTTACTTTTTTTCCCCACATCATTTATTACTATTTTGAAAGTAATCATCCTATATGTTTGCGATTGTTAATATAATAGGTACCTACGCCAAAATGAACTGTTCTTGAGATAGGTTATATTTTATGTAAAACTGAGCAAGAGACGTTGTTCCTCAAAAACTATAGTGCAATCTAGAAACATTTGATTATTCTGGAGCTCTATTAGAACTAAGAACCTCGATTATACAAAACCTGTACAGAGTAAAAACCAATAAAATTTGGACTAGTAGATTTTAATAAAAAAATTGGTGAAATGATTAGAAATGATCAGAATTTTCTTATTATCTGAGGGAATAAATTTATCGTTCAAATTTCAGATGTTTGAACTCAGTTCAAATTGCGCGTTGATATATTTCTGAACGCAGTCTAGTTATTTTTCTCATCTCTAGTTCTAGTTCTTTATGCAAAAAGAAAAGGTGCGTGCTAAAAAAATCTTTCTGAATTAAACAAAACGAATAAATCAAAATCAATTGGAAGCGTAGTTGGTACAAAAAAATAGGTGGAAAACCAGAAGAACAACATACCGATATAGATACCAAACACTCCTTCAATGACTCAGCAGTTGTACGGATCAATTACATCAAGAAATAAGTGCACTAAATAAGTAGGTAAATCATGAATGAACCGTTAAGAAAATCAGTTTAGATTTAATAACAGTTAAGTTTAGGGAACACTTTTTGCAATGATCTTCAGAGCCTTTCAAAATCTTTTACATTATTAAATTTACATAAATCTATGACCAATTGAATTAGTTCTCACCTTTATAGTGACATAATAAGTCAAATAAATTAAAATTAGCAATTTGTGTATGCGCAAAAAACACATAAAATGAAAACATCGTAAAGCAATAAAATATATTTAAGTAATATTAAACAATGAAATTATTAAAATATACTTTTTGTTATAAATAATCAATAATTTTTTGACACGCCCCAATTTCATAGATGAACTAAGGCACTAGAATATATGAGTAATCTCCACCGCCATTTTTTCGCCTAAAACCGGTTATTGCAAATAATCCAGATAATTTTGTTATTACATTCAAATAATCACTAAACTCCCACACGCTCACGTCACACAAAAATGTTTGAGACAATAATATAAGGATTTTAAAAAAACTTGTCAATCGTGTTCTATTTTATACACCAAACAGAATCTTTTCGACTTTAGGCTAGGTAACAGAAACAACAATGTAAATATTCAGGGTCGCTGATCTGTATGGAAATAGTCGAATATCTATGAAAAAAGGATTAAGTGAAATGTTTTATATTTTTTTATCATCACAATTTACAATGAATCAAAATAATTATTCGAGCTCTATTATAAAATGTCATAGAAACATCAGTATTTCTTTTAAAATAGAACAGCCTGTATATTATACAAAATTTATTTGCTTTTAAGAATTCTTCAATGAAATTTATATCACATCATATATTTATCTAAATTTACCTGTTGTCAGGATTTTATCAAAAATAACACATCTGAGTAAAGCGCAGCTTATTGAAATATATATAGGTAACAAACACCTAAAACATAAACATTTTTTCACAAAAATCAGGATCGACTTCAGATCAGATGGTGCACCGTTAAATATTTGAAAAAATGTTGACGAAATCATCTATTCTTGTAACATGTGATTTTCCCCGTTTGATTATTTTCTCAATGAAAGATAAACTCTTTTGTACCGAAACAAAAACGAAAGCACACCATTGCCTTGGTACTGGCTGATTAATTAAAAATATATTCCTAGTTCAAGTGCATCTCATTACAAATTTGGAAAAATTACATGTTCTATCACAAGAACGATTCTAGTACCGAGCTAGAAAGTTTCTAAGATTACTTTCTATCCAATTACCCCAGTGCTTATGATAGCCATAAGGCAATTATCTTGAAAACGATAAAATTAGATAATTTCTTCGGATAATCTTTAGATGAACCTACAGGATTCAAAGACAGTAAGAATGATTCGTCCATGACATTTCGACAGACCCATAGCTCTTGATTTCGTGTGATAAATTAACTGCTGTATATATAAATTTTTTCTTTGGTCACCTTGAATATTTCCAGAAATATTCGACTGTTTCTATAAATATATCAGCGTGTTTGTGCTGGTGTAGGGGTTAATTTAAAATAAATAATCAAGACGTAGAAATTGTTTAAAAACAAATCCACAAAACTCTCAACACATTTCAAACTCCCAACAACACTCATAGACATTACCATGGGATTCACCATGACCCAATAGAAACTCCTCACTGACATTCTCCTTTGCTGTTGTGGCAAACTGGAGGGTAGCGCCAGTGAGAATCTCCTCTTTGCATTTTCCACCATTATTGCACCACCACCAACACCACTTGCCTCCTGCAAAGGCCAAAAGGTCACTTGGTTCGAAGAGAGGAAGGAAGTAAAGGTAGGTGTACACGCCACCGCGTTTGTGTCACAACATAACTCTATGCGCTTCTGTATATCAACATCAACTACTGGCCATTTGGGGTACAAAAAATACACACGAACAAAATAAAACACTGTCAACAATAATAACTCAATAGGTGTTGGATATTGAACATCAACCACACACTAAATTGACGTAGTAATATTATATTTATTCACTATATGCAACGATGAGTACGACGAATAAAAGGAAAATATTGCCATAGGAACAACAGCACACAGGTGGGATGTGGATCCTTGAGGAAGCGCAAATTACATGTTACAGGATAATATTGTGTATTGGTGTGTGTAATACCAGGAGGTATGATGTAAAATCGCTGTGTGGCTAATAATGTTGATTATTTATTGTTCGGAATCGTTCGAGATATTAGAAGATTTAAAGTCCAATGCAAGTAATGCACACGCGATGTTGAATTGAAAATAAATAAAAAAATTGAAAGTGTATTTGCGCGAGTAGCCCAAAGTGTTTATTATAGGAATAATTTTAAATGATCTTTTATATAATAATTGAGCAATTAGTGCTAATTCAGTGTATTTGCATATAATAATGTTTTCAAATACAATGTACAAGACTTTTTTCCCTTGATTTCCGCTCATTTATATTGCCATTTTTTTTTATGAATGAAATGGCGCAGTTTTTGGAAATTCTGATCGAATTTTAACATGTATCTGATATTACAGAATGAAAATTATGTGGTCCAATAAGTAGATCAACTCTATTAGTTGATACAGTAAACAATACAAATTAATTTGTTGTTGTTGCCTGATAATACTTTTGAGGTTGGTGCCAAAAGTCGGAGGTATATTTTTATACACGCGACCACCACTTCAAAATTACCAGCACCAGTAGAATAATTGAGGTATTTTTCAACTAATAAAGTCAGTCCCATTTTTTGCAAGAAATATTTATTAAATTCAAGATTGGTTTTGAATCGTTCTGCACAATACCTTTCAAATATTTCCGAACGACCTATTGTTTAACCATATAAGACAATGATAGTTTGCAAAAAAAAAAACTAATAATGAACCAATTAATCCCCATCAGCGTAAATCACAGTTCTGACGACACATTTTGCTTTGATCTATTAAAAAAATAACTGCATCCATAACAATAAGTACTGCCCAGCTATTATTGTATCGCTAGCTGCCGATCCAAATAAAAGTTTAATCTCTTATCGATCAGATACCCTCGTACCTCCTATTGTGACATGGAATTTATTATTTATAAAGTTGCTTTAAATTCTTCACGGGTAATAACAGCTCATTCTATATTCAACTAAGTATCACCTTTGTTGGCTATTTATGCATTAAGAATTTTCGTTGAAAACGTCCTATTTTCAATACGACGCCCACTTGGACCTAGCAAGCAAGGTCGAAAGATAAGTATATTCTATTTTTTTTTTGTCTCAGATAGACGCAGACTAAAGATATGTATGTTACTTTAAAACGAAAAAAAATCATGAGTTATAGTTGATAAGCAAACTTTTCTTGGAAATGTTTATCAACGTTTCATGGAATGATCAAAGACTCATTTTTAACCACCAAAGTTTCTTGATACTAAAATTGCCGGAAGGTTACGATACGGTAGACTTTACCTTTCTTATGACTAAGCACTCTGGAGAAAATCTTTTGACTGAAAACACTCGAATCTTATAAACCAAGTACAATCAATAATAAATATTTTTTACAAAAAATTGGACCGACGTTATAGTTGATGCACTGAAAAGTATAAAATAATATTACTTCTATTGGTGATGGTACTTTTGAAGTTGTGCAGTTGCAGTTAGATTGATAGCTTTTGGCACCAACTTCACAAGTACCATCACCAATAAAAGTAATATTATTTTATACTTTTCAGTGCATCAACTATAACGTCGGTCCAATTTTTTGTAAAAAATATTTATTTCACATTTTTGAGTGTAACATTAGTCCCGAAAATCGTTGAACGTTCACTATACCATATCAATGAAGATAATACTTATCCTATTACCCACGTATATTCCTTGCTTGTAGTGGTTATTATTGAGATCTCAGAACATCGCGGCGGAAATACGCTTGAATATTTTAGTTGTTACCATTTAACACCGATTTAACTCGAAAACCGTAATTCTAAGGAAAAAATGTTCATTATAAATGTTGCTACAAATAATTATATCTTTCATGTCGTATCGAAAAATTTTCAATTTTCGAAAGAAATTGTCCTCTCCAATTAGCAAAAATACATATTTAACATGCGTCTATCTCGAAAACCGTAACACTTTTGAAAAAAAGTTCAATTTAAACGTTTCCGGATATTGTCCTATCTTTAATTATACCAACTCAGATTTTCGATGTTCGAGAAAATTCGCCCCCACCACCCCTTCGGGGGCGGTTTTCGGAGGGAAGGAGATTTCGGATTTGCGTTTTTATGAATATGGGACCATTTCTCAATCCCCTTCTTTCAAATGAATCCAAAATCATCAAAATCGGAGATCGTCTACTATATAAAAGGCGCGCACGAACCAAAAAAAAAAAAAAAAAATAAAGCAGACAGTCGAATTGTATACCTCCTCCGTTCGGGGTTCGTCGGTAAAAAAAAAAATGCCATACACTATGTAATAGGTATAATATATAGACCACCAGCGTTCATTTCGCAACGTTACTATTACCAACATTATTGAACGTTTAATATGCACGATGTAACTCCTATACCAATAATTTAGGACATTGATAGACTATTCTACACTGAATAATTATCTTAATGGTCCGCTGAATCGAGAAAACGATCAATTGTCATCCTATTTCGAGTCCTTGCAACTATATAGAGTTTGAAAAAAAAACTCTCTTTAGGACTTGCGCTTCAGAAGCATCGCCAAAAATTGTTTGATATGCGAATTTCATTGTGTAACAGTATGTATAATATTATGTAGAAATATTGATGATAACCGTGAAGTTGACATTCCCACAATAATTCGTCACAATTGGTGATCTCGTATTATGTCATAATAATTGGTATACTCGTACCTACGATGACAGCCAGAATTATTTCATACATTGTTGACTAAAAACGCAAATACGTAGTTAAAAACTTTATTTGGTTCTGGGTGTTTATGAATAGTATCCCATTCATTTGACTTTAGTTGTATAAAACATTAACTGGAAACAGTTACGTTGCCTAGCAGCATAACATAATTCTGATGCCTCCAGAATATAAATTCTTCAAAATTGTCATAAAGTAAAGCCCTACAGGCGTATTCATAATTTAATTTTAGTTCGACAGATACTAGCTAGTACCGGATTAAAATAGAAAACAAAACACTATCCTACCATAACACTGACATAAGAGCGGTAAACGTTAAAATAAGGTTAGACATCCGCACTTAATTTAGTAGCGTACTAAGCTTCGTTTATGAATACGCCTCTCTATCTTTTTTATATCATTCAAAATCTTATATCTTCTACTTTCTGTATGCTGAGAAAAAACTTAGAGATATATTATTTGTGAGATCGGTAAGATTTTCATAAAATCCAATGATGAATAGACAATTTTCTTACACAATTTAGATCAGTAAACTGATTTCATATTTTCAAAATACACTTATTAGAGCTTCAAGAAAAATCTCCCGAAATTGTATATTTTGTCGCGATAGTATTCTATTTCCATTCCATAGTTCTGAATATAATTTTTAATTTTTAGTTCAGATTATGATCAAAGCGTGTTTTTCAGATTTTTCAATCAAATTTATTTTATTATTTCTTAGTCTCGCAAAGGTCAATTAATTATAAATCAAGATACTCGATTCCTTAGTGTATCGTATGTGTTTCGATAGTTCTAAATTCCTTTAATTGCATTACTCGTAATAAAAAAGTTCAAAAAGATAACTTAAAATATATTTATATAGGTACTGATATATAAAATATATAAATATATGATTCTTGATCTTAAAGTGATTTATTTCTCGTTTTTACAAATTATTTCCACCAAACTTAGTATGTACAAATTCGAAAGAAAAAGGTCTTTTAAAATATACAGAAATATACAGCGTGTCCCATTTAAATTAAAAAGTTGAGGGTATTTCCGGTAAAAACGGAATTACAGTAGTTACAAAAAATGTGGCATCAGATGCGTTATGCGTCGTTGTACTTGCCTGCAAAGTTTAATAAATAAGGTTATCTTCGTTTTAAAGATAGGTAGGTATTTACTTAGCTCCATACTTTATCTCAACCCTGTATAGATACACGTGAAGCTAATAAACGCGTCTTAAAAAAACCTGCCATTTAAGAAGTATTTGCGTGCAAAAATATGAAATAATCTTATATTCCAATTTAAAATTTTTGTGAATTTTCTGCGGATTGGATTGGAAATATTATAGCCTATTTAGACATAAAATACTGAAAACAGATATTTAAGAAGGATTTAGGAGCAAAAAATATTGAATAATCTTATTTTCCAATTTAAAGTTTTTGTTGATTTTTGGCTTTTTTATTTGTGGATTGAACATATTATTCCTATTTCTTCATCAATTATCATTCAAATATTTTTCAAATTAAAAAAAAAACAATAGTTTTGTGGCGTTTCAGATTTTTTCTTATAATTTTGGATTTAATTAAATGTGGATAAAACAGTCAACTTTACCTCATTAACATATAAGTTAAACATGAATTAATAATAGCAAATGAGAAAGTGTATTTTTTTAATTGGACATAAAAATTGTTGAATCCAAATTTGTTCCTTACGTCATGTAACATGTGATGTAACAAGGTAAGTGTTAAAATTTAAACGCATTATATACGAGCTAATATTTAAATAAATTTCAAAATAAATCACTCACTCAATTATTATTCCATAACAAATATATAAACTGATTTTAAACATATATAAAATAATCTAATTTTTTGCATCTTTCTGACAAATATTTATGACTGGCATAAAACCATCGTCTTATGTGATAAGGAAACAGTAAAAATATGTATCCAGATTTAAGGTGTTTTTCCATAAAATTGAGCTTGTGTAAATAACAAAATTGCCAAAATTTCATGCTAGAAGCTCTGTGTGTGATCAAAAATTCTAGACATAGCTCATAACTAGGTAGTTTCTTATCGATAAGATTGTTTGCGAATGAGAACGAATTTTTGCTAAAGGTTGGGTACAATATGCGATTCAGAATTCGAAACAATAATGATCACGTTTCATATATTTCATATATATAATATTTGTTTTACATAATTTAAATATAAATAACTTAATAACGTAAAAGTCAAGGCAGTACTAGAATCTTCCATAAAATTTCATATCTATAATATATAGCGCAGCTAGATTCCAAATTTATGTTAAAATTTTTATTTAACATTCACCTTCCTGCTATCGGTAAATATAATGTCCAACATAAGAAATGATCATTTACTACGAAAAAACTATCAACCTTTGAACCTTTTAGCTTGCACAGTGTAGCCAAATTGTAGGTAATAGAAAATTTTCTCGATTATTATTTAAGATAGGCTAGGCCCTTTATACAATAAAATTCCATTTTTTATGAAACTCAAGTGAACGACTTTAAATATCTTGGAATATATGTAAATGATAGGATTCACAGTGCACAGAAATTAACAATATAATTGAGAATGCATAAAAAATATACCATACAATCAAAAACACATTCCAAGGAAGGAAAGAGATAACACGAAAAACCAAGACAAATATATAAGTACCGATCCTAACATATGGAGCTGAGAGCTGAGTGCTCAATAGAAAACTAAAGGGAAAAGTTCGAAACGAAATTTTTGAGTCACCAAAAAGATAGACTACGAACTGAAGATATAAGGAAAAGATATAAGAAATTATAGGAACCTATAGGTATATTTAATAACAAAAATACCCACAATCATACACGTTACTTGATAACTTAATATATGTTCCATATGATTGCTTTGATTCAATTTTCGATCCAATTAATAAACAAAAATGCTTCTCTCACCTGAAATATGGTCATTTTTGAAACCAAACATAGAGAGTTGTTGACATGAGAAATTTATTTTAAAATATTACCGCGCGCATATATCACGACATGATAATATCTATAGTGCTATTATACTGAGTTCACATAAACTTATGCCGAACAACTTTCCAGTAATAGAAATTCTGATTAAACATTAAAATTGAAACACGTCATCACGTTTTCTGACCGGTTATCAGAGAGAGACACTATTTTTCCTATATAATAGCTCTATTACTACTTCCAGTGGAAATCGATATTCGAACTTCCCATTCTAGTTCTGTTAGGTATGGGAAGGAAATAAGTCACTTTTTATAAAAAGTGGAGCGGATTTCATCTGATGTACTGAAAAAACTACAAAATAATATTTATTTTACCAGAAGTACAAAAATTACATACACTGTATAACTCCTCTTTTCCATGAAGTCGTTTGAAAATCAATTACTTTCGAAGGAAACAGTTGAAAAGTGAACAAAGACTTTGAAAATTTTAATATAAGTAGTAGTTAAAATAAAGATAATATTAATATAATATAAAATTTTAGTATAAGTAGTAGTTAAAATAAAGATAATATTTCCCGTTATGAGTTCAAAGAGAACCCACTACTGATGTCTGTGATTAAGACGAAGGAGGAACTGTTTAGCCGGAATGGAATATGAGAGAAGAGTAAAAAAAATCAGTTCATTTGAACATAACTTTTTCTGCTTTTTCTCTGAAATACGCCTTACAGTAGGTAGTAGAGGGCATTAAGCAGAATACCCTAGACGAGATTCATCAAAATCATTAGAGTCGTTTTCGCGCCACAGTCTTGAACGAGCTATTGCCTTACAACCAACAATGGTTGAAAATATTTTTTTTGGATCTGGGACCTATGGAACGAAAACATCTGTTGAGATGATGACATCGAAATTTTTAGACGAGTAAAATACTTTAATTACTAAAGTAGCGCTAGGAAAATTACAATGGTGTAAGAATAAAATCTGAACAGTTGTTCTGGTCATTTCTGCGGTAGAATCAACAAAATGATTCTTCACGTACAGTTCCGCCATGCATTACGAATTAAATACTACAATAATAACATATCAATGACGGGAGTCAGGGAAGCATTAAAGGTTACAGATTGTAATAATCAACATTGTATGTGAATATATTAAATAATAATATGTTACGAGAATTGAATGAGATAATAGTAAGCTGTGTTACGTTTTTTTTTTTCGGGAAACACAAACTATTCACTTCTCCTTAGTTTTTTTTTCGAATTGGTGACGATGCACTGACTGTTTACATATGTTGATTTTTCTTTTCTTTTAACACAATGACATACTTCCCCACAATGCAAATCAAATAAACCACAGTCTGCAAACAATAAGAATGCCTTTTTGTTACCGTCATATTCACTGCGATCGATAGTCAACAAACTGAAAGAAATAAAAAACCATCGGATTCTCATTGTACATATTAATGGTGACCTTATTATCGTATGCAAGTTGCAATATTTTGATGTAATAGTAGTGACACTTCTCAAGGTCGAAGTATCAGTAATAATCATACTCAAAGTGCATTCAATATTTTATCACGAAAAAAAAACAATTCAATCTAAGTCTAGACGTAAGGTTTCCGTCGAAGAGTTGAAAAACATATAATATCTAATAATAACAAAACAAATTAACGATAAACTACAATTTGCACTAAGTTCTATTCGTGATGGTAGGTATATTATAATATGATGAATCAATAATTGATAAATCATTTGTTATTGATACCGATGAACAGAAACTCATAATCACTTCTAATAAGAAAATCGATTCAATAGTATTATTAATATTTAACAGGAACAATAATAACATTCAATGAACAAAACATATCCCTACCAGATACATAAACATAAATAAATTAATATCCACAGCCGGAGTAGTCAATTTAACATTTGGCGGAGGAGCTTCGTGAAATTCCATATTTATTTCAATGTTTAAGCAAAAACAAACCGAGAAACAGAAATACATAAACACTATATTTACCTTTATGATTTATATCAAAAACGAATATTTTCCACGTCTTAGACTTTTTACTAGTAAGCTGGATTGTGCACATTAATCCAAAAGTTCTCAAATCTCCCTCTCAAAAGAAAAACTAAAAAGGAAAACCCTTCTCTCGTTACGATGAACTCTGAATAACTGAGCACACTAATATAGCGGTTTGTAATTAATTAATTATCATGCCACAATTTAATCGACACACCTCTACACGGTTGAAATGAATGTTTAAAAATAACATATCGAGCGAGTAGGAAAAAAAACTCTTGAACAATGCCATAATTTGGCAAAGTGCTACCATAGAGGTTTTTTATAGATCACGTAGGTATAAGTAGGTAGTCAAATATCAATGACAAAAGTTCTTGATTGCATTTCAAAATGGCAAATGGAACGCAATTATATCGATCCAGTGAGAAATATAAATATGTAAACAATTTTAAAAACTAATCAGGATATCTGCTAGTTAACAATGGAATAAACGGAGAACAAAAACTCACTCAACTCACTTATCAACTTGGTGTATTCGAACTCGAAACATGTTTTGCGGATCATGTTAGCAACTCAAGGACAAGTGAGTTAATAACTTTTAAAAAGGAAGTCTTGCGCATGATTCAAAAATTTGATAGAAAAATGAGTGTGAGGGTTTGTTACAGTTTTGATTTTAATCAGCGTTGCTTTCTGTGTTCAAACACTATGATCATTCAATGAAATGCAAATTCAACCTTTTACGATCCAATTATTGTTTTTCTCTGTAAACTGATCTTGAAATTTGACATATATATCTCTATATAAAGAAGTGATGGTACATTGTTTTTTTTTACTGAACCTTGATTTCGCAAGAGCGAAAGACAGTTTTATGACGAAAATACCTACCTTGAAATATTTCAAATACACGAGGGTCATAGACTATTCAAAAATAATAATCAATAGATTCATGCAAATAAAATATATCTTCTTTATTAGTATTTGAGGTCACCAGAGTCATAATTATCTATACGAGACTGTGCAGTGATCAAAATTCGACCGTAATTTGATAATTTTAAGTTTGAACTCTATTGGCACTTGTAGAGAGTTTGTACTATGAAAGGTTTCCAAACCGCCGTACACCCTACGTTTGCTGCCATTGGGAGAAGTCTTCGGGAGAACTGTCACTTTGCTCCTGAAACCGCTGATAATGGCAGGCAGCGTTTTGTACGGATACCTGACGCTGAAACTTTAGAACGCATTGAATAAGATCCAGAACTAAGCACTAGACGATTAGGTAGAGAAGTGAGAATATCTAAAAATACATAAATATCCTTACTAAAGGTTGGTAGTGGTAGATCTCCCATAATCCTGGAAGGTGCCTAGGCTTTTATCGCATTTATAATAGGCAAGAAGAGGGGTAACTAATTCCTACAACGAACACATTTACGCAGATGAAAATCCGCTTGCAGTTAGAGTTAAGAATTTACAAAACGAATTTAAAAGTAAAACTTTCGAGTGATATATGGTTTATGCACGATGGAGCTCCTTCACATTTTTCTATAAATGTTCGAAACTACTTAAATCAACAGTATACGAACTGCATGGATAGAGGTAATGACACTCCTGTAAATTGGCCACACCGTTTATCAGACTTAAATCCAATAGATTATTTTTTACATCTCAAGTCCGTTGTTTACGATAGGCCCATAGATAATGAAGAAGTACTATAGGAAATAATTCAAAATGGAACAAATAATCTCAGAGGCAATAAAGAAGTTATGCATTATGATAATTTTCTTCGTCGTATAAACATTTTTTTCGTGTAAATGGTGGACACCTTGAACAGGTTTTATAAAATATTTTATTTAATTTCATGTTTCTAATTTATGTTATTAAAACTTCTGCTAATTATTAAAATGAAAATTTCAAGAAATCCTTAACAGTAATCGAGTTTAATCAATTGTTGTTTTTTTAGTGAGTTTTTTATCTAAATTATAAGATTACTACCCATTTCACCCGTAGGCGTAGAAATCCAAAATGATCAAAAATGATTAAGAAACCCAATTTCTACGTTCACGGATTAATATTAATAGTAATTTTTACATGGGATTTTTCAGCATATTAAACTATGCCAACGTACCAAATTTTGTTGAAATCGAATTAGCCGTTCTAAATTTTTAGCCAAAAAATTATTTTAAAATTGTATCTTCAGGGCCCTTATATGACCTAAACTAATCAATTTTGTACCAAGGTAAGTTTACTCAAAAAAACCTGAGGAACAAGTGGTGGGACTTTGTCTTTAAGGGACACAATGTACATTTGGTACCTTAAAGTTTTAGAGATTTGGTTCCCGTGATTTCCCCCTGCAAATCGGGTAAATACATCTAGTTATCAAACAAATTTGCCACCTAATGCGTCGAAAGAAAATATCTGATACTTATATTGGATTTTGAACGCTGGATACGAAAAAATATAATAAAATAAATGAAGAAAATAAAATTGTTGACGAAAAAATGGTTTCTCGTAGGTACCTAAACGTATGTAAACCTAACATAATTTATAAGTATTTTGGAAAAGAATGCAAATATTTGAAATCTATCAATCCATGAATCGCACACCTTAAAACCAACCGAAAAACATTTCATATAGCAATCAAGGTGCGGTACCTACTTGCTCGAAGCAGACAAAATCCTATATATAGCAGAGAGAACTATACTCATAATATTAGCATAAACAATAAGAGATACTCCAAGATTAATGTAAATATACATAACTGCGTCAAAAACGTACTTGGCAGACTTTTGTCTCGAGGCAATTCTTTCGTCGAATTGTAAACAAATCGAATCCAAAATCAAGAATCTTGCATAAATTAATTGATATTATGTTCCAAGAACGAAGTGTGTGTGTGTGTGTGTGTGTGTGTGTGTGTGTAAAACCGTTAACATCATTTGCATGCGGTAAGAAAGTTGTGGTTTGCGTCAGCAAAATTAGGTATTTGTAAAAATTTATCAATAAGCAGACAGTAATATTATAAAATCTGGATATATTGCAACACGAGACCAGGTAGCTAGGTAGATATATGTCAAAAAAACCTGAGCGAATTTTGACATGTATAAATACACTGAAACATGCAGCTTAATATTTATTTAATATTATTGTCTTTCATGTGGTACTCAGAGATTTTCAGTTTTCGAAAAAAATGCCCCCTACATATAGCGAAAATACACATATGTGAGATTTTAACACGAATGTAACTCGAAAACCGTAACTTTTTTTAAAAAATATTCAATTAAACGTTTTCGGATATTGTCCTATCTTTAATTCTGGCATCTCGAGAAAATCTGTACCCTCCACCCCTTCGGACGGTTTTCGCTAGGAAGGAGATTTCTAATTTCAGTTTTTACGATTATAGGACCATTTCTTAAGTCTCCTCTTTCAAATGCATCAAAAATCAGCAAATCATCAACTATATACAACGCGCGGACAAACCAAAAAAAAAAAGAGACAGTCGAATTGTATACCTCATCCGTTCGGGGTTCGTCGGTCAATTATCTAAAGATAAAAAATCGTATTTTTTGTCTTGAACACAATTTCCAATATATAAATTTATGGGATTTAAGAATACCATATTTTTAAGAAATTGACTTGGCAAAAACTTTTTAATGCATACAAAATTATTTTCAAATTATTCCTTGTAATTATAATATTTTGTACAGCTGCGACATTAGATTTTTCATTCAATACTAACTAGAAAGAGCTTTACATTTTTTATTTTTTTGGAAAGTACCTATATTTGTATATTCACTACTTCACTAGAAATTGATAAGAAATACGACGCCTACTTCGAATACTGATAAAATAAAATAATCAATTTTGTAGTTCTTTGAGTATAATTTATAACTAATCCACAACTATTTGAAAAAAAAAATAAGAAATATTATTTTTTAAGTATCTCAAGAATGTAGTATTCTTAACTCAAAAGGATTTGAAGGACAATAATTATCCACCTTTAATAATTACCCCCTAAACAGACAAAAAGAAAGACTTTCTGAAAAGAATCTGAATGTTTCTTAATACTACAATCGCAGATTTGGGACTTCTCTCATGTATATCTTATGGTTAAATATTCAATATAGGACAGTCCACAAAATTGAATTTATCTCGAAATAAATATATCAGTTGTAGCTCTCTTAAAGTAATATTTGTCAAGATAACAGCGACATTGTCTTCTAGTAGTCTAGTCTGATATGACCAACATAACTCTCGGCCCAGAATCCATAGCACTCTAACTCATTAAATACATATTATATTTCATTACAATTACCTCTACCTAGATGAGTTTTCAAAACATAAATCATGCTTATTTGTTTACATTTCTCGCAACCTTAACCCACATTCAACAATAATAATAATCGACAACCGAGAAAATTAATATTTGAGGCACCTCATATAAAAACGCGAGAATAAAAAAAGCACATACAAACATACCTACATAAACGTTTCGGCGAAAGATTTAGGACGATGGCAAAACTTTCCAATATAAAAATATATTCAATTATTCAGTCGTATACTATCCATATGTTTTGTGTTTCATTGTTCACAATGCGACAGTTTCACATTGGTTTTACGCGTGAAATCATTTTGCCACTTTGATATCGAGAGTGAATTTGATGGACTGTGTGAAGATGAAACAAACAAACTCAGTGAAATAAATACCAACAACAACAAAATTAGAATGTTACACCGTAGCATTGCATAATGAACTTGAGAAGAAAATTGGAATTTTTAGTTTTCTTATAATTTCTACAATAAATCTATTTTGTCTCTCTCTCTCTCTCTCTATCTCTCTCTCTCTCTCAAAAATTTACCCAAAAACAGGACCGACTCTATTAGTTGGAGCAATGAAGAATACTTCAAACTTCAAAAGTTCAAGAACCAATAGAATACATATTATTTTCAGTGCACCCACTAATAAACTCGGCCTTATTTGTTGTAAAAATATCTATTCTCTACTGTTGACTCAAAGTCTCTAATATTTTATATATTTCGCAGTAGAAATCTTCACATCTTTCATTTTGACACATATTTTAGATTTTAACAAAGATGTAATTTGGAAACACATTTTTAAAAAAAATGTACAATTTAAACAGACAAATAGTCGAAGTCTATACCGCCTCCGTTTGGAAGTATGATCATGTCAATTTTGAGGTATCCAGAATAAGTTTGAAAAGTTCATGACAGTTCATTTGAGCATAACTTTTTCCCGTTTTTTCTTATACTTTTCATGAAAATTGTTAGAACGTCGTGGCGTCACAGTCTTGAGCAAAACAAATTTTTAGCTATTGTTCTGAGTCACTTATTTCTGAGAAGATGTCGATTCTTAATAGTTTCTGAGGTTAGAAGCACGTGGTAGCGTTGCCAGGCGGTGGTAAGAAGAGCGCATTATGATATAGCATGGCTTCCATTACTCAATCCAGTATACTGACCAATACAGGGACACGCCATCATTCGACGCTGTGTTTCATTGGTAGATAAATCCAAATAATACAACAGCAACTATAAGCGTTTAATCAACATTATTCAGGTTTTAGTAATTACGTCACTCCGTGCTGGCCAGTACTGGATCAAATTTAAGAACAAACGCAACAACAACAAATCAGAGAAAAAATGTTCTGCTGAAATAAACAGGAACTTAATGGCAACAGAAAATCCTCTACCACGCCCCCTATTTGAACAGTGGTCAATAAACAACAAGGCCTTGAAAATCACAAAGAAACAACGAAGAACAAACAATATTCGACTCTCTATATTTGCCAATTAGAGATAATTACGTTGAGAATAAGCAGCCGAGGAACCAAATGGAAAAAAAACAGTTTCTAGTAGATTCGAAAATTACATGTTTGTGAACATGTCGCGAACATCAACAAAAAACCTTATAGATCATTAATAAAATGTAGAGATCACCTGAAGCCTTGCGAAATTAATGTAGAATTACGTCAATATATCATTAACTATATAGAATTCGGCCTCTTAAGATTCAGAGACTTGTTAAAATCAAAATTGATGAAAGACGAAATGAATTGCTTCACGCATCTTTTACTTTAATTGACTCTCTCGTCTCATATACAATGTGATAATTATTATACTGTTTCATGAACTCGATTGAAGATTTTTCAGGATAAAAGTGATCCATACCAGTTTCAATTTAATCTGACAAAGACAAATAGAATTTGCTAATGCAATGTGCAGCGCAGAGAGCAAATGGAAAGGATATCGGCTTCGCAGAGAGATGAAAACAAAAAGAATATTGGTATATGATGGCGAAAGGGAAACATATGCTTAATTGGCGGAACAATTTGTAGCTTGCTTTGCATTCAATCCGCTTCTATTTCATACGAGTCAAGAATACAAAGAAATGTAATTTGTTCATAGGTGATTGAAGCATTAGATTGCCTTCTAGCAAAACATCTTTTCGGTATTCGGGTTATCATGAATTCACAAAAGAGTTTGAGAAGTCAACAGTTATATTCAGACAGTAACCGGCTCAGGGTTCACCCCAGAAAATGTTAATCGAATTGGCGAAACACGCGAAACGATATCAATTTCAACAGTAGGATCGCTTAAATTTTCAAGGAAATGTAAGAAAGGAAAAAGAATTTGTGCCTTGTAATAAAAAATAGCCGCGAGCAGATTATGTTTATCTCATTTATTGATTGCTTCCGCATCTTCTGTTATGGATCCAACTTACGTCATATCGATTCATCTTTGGAAAGAAGACAGTCAGCCGTCTACGATAATCGACCAGTTCTTTTATAGTCAACAAAGAATATGTTTAGTCAAGAACGCCGATATACTCGTACCTGCAAAATGATGTTTTTTCCACTTGTTTGAATCGCTGATGAAGAGGAATATAATAGAAATCATCAAGTTAAACATTATAGTGTATAGTGTAGCAACTATCTAATATCCAACAGCAAACTAGAACTCGAAAGTGAATTATTCTATTTTACTTTCGAAGATGTGAGCGGTGAATAAATGCAAACTGTAGACAATCACATTATAGGGTGAAGGCCAGAAGAAAATGATGGTACAGCAATAAATATAAATATAATAGATACATTGTTTTAATCAATAAATTTAGATGTAAAATTTCAATACATTTCGAGTGTGCATTCAGGGATTGATCAAACCAACCTATATCCTTCCGAACGATTTGTATGTAGTAATTTTATTTTATACACTACAGCATCGAATGGAGTTGGTCCATGTTTTAAGGGTAGGTACCGTAACCTGAGGGTGCCAACAAGAATCTCATGATAGGTAGTCAGTTAAAATGTTTTCACAGAGTGGTTATTTCTATTGCGGCTAAAAAAGCAAATAATAAAATTAAAAATAAAGGGGGACCTCATCAGAGGAAATAATGTTTTTGTGGGTTTTGAACAGAAATAGATTCATTACATTATATTTACAAAAAGTCAGAGTTACTATAGCTTCTATTATAACAATATATTAAAGGAGGTGGCCATACAAAAAACTGATACTTGATTCGACCCATGGAGAGAAAAATACATCCAGCTCCTGTACTACATTGCCTTGTCACAGTCTTGTTGTGGGAACAATAATACACGAGTAATTACAAGAGAGCGTTGCCCCAACAACAACAACGAATTAATCAAAGTTCGAACTGATATACTACTACAACAATATTCTCTCGGACTTTATAAACAATGACAGAGATAGTTGGACAAGTCACTCAGCTGTTACCATTTACGCTGTCCAAGAGAGGAACAAGATGGAGATAACAAAAGAATGTAAATATGTAACCGAAGAGAGATAAATTATATATTATTATTATTATTATAAATGTTAATTGATTTATTTCGCATTGTCTGATTGTCATTACAACAAAAATGCATGCTGGTTGTTTGTGATAATATTTTCAACTTTCATTTGATAACATAAGCTAGAAAATATAGCAACAATCGTTGGTCAATAATTAAACAATATTATTCTAAACGATGGCTGGCTGAATAATTTCAATAGAATTATCACGTCTAAAATTTACAACAATGAATATTTATTATATAATTACTCTTTGACCGACTTCGAAACGGAGGAGGTATACAATTCGACTGTTTTTACACCTGTTATCCTTGTTTATTTCAAAGAGAGTTGGTGAGAGTTGATCCCATTGAAAAAATTGAAATCTAACATATCCATCCTCTCAAAAACTTCCCCCAAAGGGTGTGGAGGGGGCAATTTTTCTCAAGAATCAAAAAGTTGATACAACAGAATTGAGAAACAGAATATATCCGGAAAGTTTTAAGGTGGACATTCTTCAAAAACTTCAACAGTTTCCTCTTTACAACATTATGAATGTGCAAGTTTGCTACCGCTACAAATTTGAATGAATGACTTAAAAAGTTGAAATAAATATTTCTCACAAAAATACGACCTTCTTTTATTAATTGGTGCACTGAAAAATACAAAATAATATTAACTTCATTTATTGGTACTTGTACTTTTGAAGTTGGTGCCAAAAGTCTACGAATAACTGTATTTAATTTATTTAATATTATTTTGTTTTATTTATTGCATCAACTAATGAAAGTCGGTCTTATTTTTTGTAATTTCTATTATATTCTAATACCTGACCAAATCGGCACATATATACATTACATAACAGTTTAGTGACATCGGATTTGCGTGTTTTGTTGCTCCCGCATTCTATTACAAATTGTATATTATGTATACCCAAACAAAAATGTGTTATATTAAAATAGATTATTTGGACTTTGGACTTTGGATTCGAAAGTGATGGCATACCTATACCTGCAATGTTCTTTTTTCATATTGAAAAACGGCATGTCGGGCGACAATGCTATGCAAGGTGGCTTAGAATAAACATAATATAATATTAAAGAAACGTGACAATGCTAAAGAAAATATTATCAAAATAAATAATAACAACTCCTCCGATCTAGGCATCGATACAAAGTTGGATCAATATTAATGATATAGAAACAATCTAAGGTCAATTCTCTCAACTAAATAAGCATATAAAGTTGTCAAAGGACATTGATACAAAAATTAAACGTTCCGAAACATCAAGTATCCAGAAACAAATGTTATACGTCAAAAAGATCAGATTGAAAACAATATAAATATCTAATGTATCCAACCACAATGAAGAAAACATCTCTCTGAAACATGAAACAATAAGCATTTGATGAAAATCCGAGACTAAAAGTAAGAAAAGTAAAAAAGGCACAAGCCTCAGAGAATCTGCAATAATCAATAAGAACTAACGACATGAGACCTTGGTGAAGCTGTTAAGATTTTCAAAAAATCAACGGCAACTATGATGCATCTAATTTGATTTTCAGTACTTAACTACTTTTGTACTCTACGTAATGTTTTTCGAGCAACAGCATTTTAAGATATCTCAATATTAGGTGAAAAACCGACCAAGTGTGATTCGAACTCGTACATAAAAGGTTCCGTACCAAGAGATTCTGCCATTGTTAAGGTCGAGCAAAAAATGTTCCCCTTTATTTTTTATTTTATTCTATTTTTATTATTAGTGTTATTACGGCAATATATACACACATTCTGCGAAACTTTCAAGTGTCTAACTATTTTAGTTCATGGGATACAGCCCGCTGAAGGACGGGCGGACGGACAGAGAAGGTTTTTAGTTTTATGTTCTGTAGATTCCTTTTGTTCGATAGTTAAGACCCCGACCTTATTGCATTAGCAAATTTTAACTTAACCCATAAAGAATGAAATAAATATCCAGATCACAACAAAACTTGAAAAAAGAACAGGTGATCACTAAGACTAAGAGCTGTAAACATATGTTAATCAAACATAGCAAAGAACCATCCTAACCAATCAAAAGATGAAAAAATATTTTTAACAAAAAATCGGACCGACGTTATTAGTTGGTGCACTGAAAAATACAAAATAATATTAATTCTATTGGTGCTGTTACTTTTGAAGTTGTGTAGTTGCAATTAGATTGATAACTTTTGGCACCAACTTCACAATTACCAGCACTAATAGAATTAATATTATTTTGTATTTTTCAGTGCACCAACTAATAACTACGCTCCAATTTTTTGAAACTCGAAAACCGTAACTCTAAGGAAGAAATGTTCATTAGATTAGATGTTGCTACAAATAATTAGGTCTTTCATGTAGTGCCCATATATTTTATATAAAACGCGTGCACGAACCAAAAAAAAAGCAGACAGTCGAATTGTATACCTCCTCCGTTCCGGTTTCGCCTGCAAAAATGTATTGAAATCAGTCCGGCATTTAACATGTGTTGTTAAAAAAATGTTTCAGCTTTCGCTCAAGTTATAGAGTTCTTATATAAGTGATATAACATTGTAAAATCTTATGTCTCAGAAGAGAATCTGCTCAATATATAACTGTTCATTTTTCTACAACTAGAATATAGGATACAATATTCAATTCACTGGCAAATATGGATTTATTTACAAACTCTCCACTCTTACAGACAAAATAGATTAAAAAGTTTTGACCCGACTTTTTCTTATATAAACTACAGAGAAATAGTTATGCGGATTTAATAATTTAATCAAAAATTGCTTTTCGTTCAAATAAGTTTATAAATTCGATTCAAATACTGTTACTATATATATACACACACTTGCAAAAATAACTTTCCAAATTGTACCAAGGCACCTTAAAAGTGGGTTAATCTTCACTTCTAAATCATTGGGTTGTTGATGTAATTTGAACATACGCACGCAAATATCGTTTCAAAGTGTCACCATACACACGCTGCTTTCAAATCACCACATTACAAATATATTTCTTGTCAATCTTATTATCAACGTATGCAATGACAAATACGTTAGAGCATTACGTATTATTATGTAATCAGTTCAATAACCAATCGGAGTCGAATAAAAACCTATTCAAAGAAGACAAATCTTATGGAACACATTTATAAGTAATTTGTAATTGGCTTTATGAAAAGATTTGCTTTTTTAGGGGTTCCTTACCCAAAGCGTGCCAACGAGACTCTGTTACTAAGCCTGCGCTGTCCGTCTGTTAGCAGAGTGTGTAACTATTACAGGTAGACACTTGAAATTTTTGAAAGGCAAGCTGCTATAATAGTAAATAATGAATATAAAATGATTTTGTTTTTCACAAGGGCTGTATCTTTTGAAGCTTAAGTAACGGGTACATAGTTCTATATAGCACGATGATACGGAACCTTTCGTGTGTGGGTCCGCCTCGCACTTGGACTTTTCCATGTTTTGCATGTT
Source organism: Crioceris asparagi (assembly GCA_958507055.1). NCBI lineage: Eukaryota > Metazoa > Arthropoda > Insecta > Coleoptera > Chrysomelidae > Crioceris > Crioceris asparagi. Next base: position 13,472,687 of record OY293828.1, read on the forward strand.
TGTGCATTTTGTGAATGAATTTGATGATCCTTTTTTGATTCCAAAGTTCTGAGAGGTGCTCCCACAAAGAAATCGATCACGTCTTCCCCCCCATAGAAATAAGGTGATTTTTTAATTGAATATTTGACATGGCAAAATAAAAGAAAATATCATTCGCATAGGTAGGTATTTAATAGTTCTTTTGATATTGAAAGATGTGTTTTTCCAGATCAAAGAAGTAGTACTTTTAGGAAATTTGTGTGATTATCTGGAAAGGACATAAGCAAATTTGAGACTTTTTGTGGATTATCAATAAAGGTCACTCAAAAATTTATCACTTTCTTCTTAACTTTCTTGAGAAGAAAGAATCGATGATTCACTGAAAACTTTAGAATAATATTTGTTGTATTGGTACAAGAGTTCGAAAAATATTTAATTTATAAGGAAAAAAAGCATTTTAGATTTTAGCTCGAGATTGTATTGTGGACCGACGCAAAGCGGAGGGAGCAAAAAACCGAGAGTTAGAATCTAATATTCTTCCCGTGTATAATACACTATTTTTTTCTATGACGGGAAAATCGATGATTGAAAAAATATTCCAAAGTATTAAAGTCAGAAAATTATCGAAGTGAAATTTAATGTTTTAAGGCTGTTATAGCGACAATTAGACCTACGTTGCTAAGAAAATCTTTCAAGTATTCAAATATCTGTCATTTAAATTCTGTGATTTGATAAATTGCGAATTTAGTGGTTGTTTGTTTGTAAAAACTGTCTGATTTCGAGTTTTCTCTGACTTCATCGGAGATAGTACAAGCTAAAGTAACGTGAGTAACACCAGCTAATCGCAATATTTAAGTGTATTTATACCGTAGGAAAAAAGTAATGTGGTAGAAAGTGATACTTTGTCACCTGTAAACCGAGATAAAATGTCAAACTTTTTTCCAGTCACAGAAAAAACGAATATTGGTTATTTAAAAAAAGGTTTTTCAAACAACCTTAATATTCAATCTATGAAGATTTTGGAATTTTGCAAGAGACAAAATTATTTATAGGTAAATTGAAAACTTTTGATAAAATTCTGTATTATTTGAAAATTAGGTAGGTACACAAGTGTTGATGAAAACAGATTTCTTTTTATTCAAGCAATGTTTTGCTATTTATCTATATTTTGGAACCAGTATAATGAATAAAGTGTGTTTTGTTTTCTACAATGGCTCTTAAATATTGCTGGAAAAGCCTTTTTCTCTAACTCTTCCAAATCACAACGGCTTTTGATGTGTATTTTTGGGGAAATTGAATTTTCTAATTTTTTGGTACCAAGAGATTAAGTAGCAATTAAAGGAAGATAAGGGACCAGCACCAATAGAATACTCTATATTACATAATATCGTCATTCAAATAGTTTTCAAACGGTATCCTATCGTATTTACCCACATCCCGCAGTATCTAAGGTTATATAGGTGGATTATTAGCAAAATATGATTACGTAAACGGAAAAGGTTAAACTCGGAATATAACATGAATTTATTGATACATATACATATACCTACGTTTATGTAAGTATATCGCCCAGTTATTATTACCAACAAAGAAATTGTAAGTTATGTACGAGTACCAAGGCCGAAGGTTTTTTTCTGTCTTGTACTTATAAATGAGACGAAAAAGGAATATACGCACCATGAATGGTATGCCGAGTGACTAGCTAGATTTTTAGCATCACATAGGTATATACTTTGTATTGGAACACCTGATTTTAATTATGATTAATTTAAGCAATAGTTTCTGCATATCCTGATAACAGCATTTTTGCATTTTCTCAAGCTGAATATCTAAGCAAACACCAACGATTGCATTCAATTTCTAACCTAATTTTTTTTACACTCGTCAAGTGTCAAAGCGGGAGGGCTCGATCCCCTACAAAACAAAAAAGATAGCAACTAAAGTGGTCCATCCCTTCTTGATATATTATTCTTAGAGCAAACACACAGACCAATGTCATTTGGGCTCAGAGGCATCCTGACATGTAAAGATCTGTTGAAAACCAGATAACTAAAATTTTACCCGCTTACAGATATTTCTTTTCAATTACATCTGCAAAACTGCAAACGGTAGAAAAAAATTACTGACTGATCCATGTTTTTGTATATAATAATTATTAATCTTATTAGTAAGGTAATAGCATTCATTAAATTAATATACAGGGTATAATATATACGCTGGACTTGAGGATGTGATAGCTCGTCCAAAAATTATAATAAAAAAAATTATATTAACTTACCAAAAAAACGTTTTTTGTGAATATCTCCGGAGCCGTTTATCGTACAGATAACAGCTTTTGTAAGCATTTTCCACTCGTAATAAGCTAAGTTTTGAGTCAGCAAATTTTTTTGTTAAGTCATAATTGGTGAAGATTTTGAAGGAGTAGTAGGTATTTCTCTCTCCAATTTCTACGTCAATGAAAAAATTTGAATAGCCAATGTTTTCTACATAAAAAAATAAAAAAGTTACTGTTGGTCGTGAGCCCTGAAGTCGACCGTTTTCCAGAAAAATCAGCATTTATGTTGAAAAACACACGGTAATTTTTTTTTGTTACTTATTCTAATGTTTACAAAAATTTTGTATAATTAGTAAATAAAAATTTTTTTTTCAAAAAATTTACCGTGTTTTTTTTAATATAAAAGTTCATTTTTCTAGAAAACGGTCGACTTTAGAGCTTACGACCAACAGTACCTTTTTTGTGTAGAAAAAATTGACGGTTCAAATGGGCGTATCAAAACCGTACTTTTTCCATTGGCGTAGAAACTGGGGTGAAAAACACCCTCTTCTCTTTCAAATCTTCTCCAATTATGACTTAACAAAACATTTTTTCTGACACAAAACTTAGCTTATTACGAGTGGAAAATGCTTACAAAAGCTGTGTTCTGCACGATAAACGGTTCCGGAGATATTCACAAAAAACGGATTTATTTTTTTCAATTTCAACACCCTGTATCTCGAAAATGGTGCATTTTAAAGGGTAAGTTAATATAGACTTTTTTTCATATTTTTGGACGAGCTATCACATCCTCAAGTGCTGCGCATATATTATGAAACACCCTGTATTTTTGAAAATTCAGTTTCTTAAAATATAGCTAACTAGTGATTTACCTCCTAAATCGTATTAAAACAAAACTGCTTGACGTTTTCTACACTACACTATATTTATTCATGATTAAACAGAAATTATTATTACAACACCATAAAAACAATTTGTTTAACTGATCCTGTAATTGTTGACAATCAAGATAACTTTAATTTTGTGTGAAAATTTGGAAATCTTCAGCAAATAGTAGCCTCCTACAATCAAGCAAGTCACAAAGATCATTAATAAAAAGTATAGATAATGAGAGTCCAAGGTTCGACCCCTGTGGTAGACCTGACGTCGATATATATTTTTAATTTATAAGATTCATGACCATAATAAGCTACAAATTGAATGCAATTTGTCACAAAATTAATAGTTTTAACAAATGATTTCCAAGTTTCACGGTTCTCAATTTGTTTGTCAACACTCCATGATCATTTTTTTCAAATACTTAGGTACAATCTGTATACCTACACTACATTCACCTGTCCTTGTTTGTCAAGTATATCACTAGTAAATTATGTAAACAAAGTTAAATTGGAAACGAAGCTATTTTAAATTACTTGGTAGGTTCAATTCAATCAATAATTCTGCTTACGACTATCCTACCGCTACCCGAGTAGTTATGTAAGGAAAGTTTATTAATCGGGTCATATTTTTGATATGTGGTTTTTCTAAACAAACTTCAGAGTAATCAATAGGAAAGCGAACCCATTTTACAATGAAGTTACTGAGTAGGTTGATTCAATACATATGGCTTAACAATTAGTTTTCTACCGCTACCAAAAGTAACTAAGTAAGAAAATATTTATTGTAATCGAGTAAAATTTTCGAAATTTGGTTTTCAACAGATCTTTATGTTTCAGTTCAAATTCATTGGTTCGTGGATCTTTCTGTCTGTTCCAATAATATCATAGGAACGGATAGACCACTTTTTTGCTTTCGTTTTTAGGGTAGGTACCGAACCCTCTCACAAGATAAGCATCAAAACATTGATTTTCAGGTTTTCACCAGGATTTAACTTTTTTGGACCCATGAATCCTAGTCGATTACACAATATTTACAAAAATCGTAGAAAGTAAATAACTTAAGTGGTAACTAATATGAGTTGAAATAACCAGATATTTATTTCAATCGAACACATATATCCATTATAATAGAATCAATAAATGGAAATCAAATACATAATGTATGTACCATAATTAACATTTATGGCCATCAGTATCACTACTAGAAACAACTGTAAACACCTCAATACATAAATTTCAATTTTCGCAATTATTAGCAAGTATATATCTGGTACATTCATATAAACTGTTTATAAACAAATATTTCTCATCAAAAGAAAATGTCTTCGTTATTGTCCGATTAATACACGGACATTAATTGAATGTTATATATTTAGATAAACCTGCCTACCTATATGTTTTCTATATAACTGTATACGCCTTGGTGAGCTTATGGAAGATATATCTAACTGGTATTTCTAGAAAGTGTCCATTTGTAGAAGAGATTTTGTAATAATTATTATCGTTTTAACAGATCGCATTACGAATGCGGCTTCGGTAAAAGTCCAATACGATGCGAACACACCACATTTTCTTCTCATATATAAGTGTAAATATAGCGGAACCATTCTAAAAAGTAGCGAATGCAAAAGATCTAGAATGTTACAGTTGAATAAGCAACAGTTTCAAGGGAAACAAACATACATAACATATCAGTAGGTATAAGAGCAAAAAGAAGTCTTATATACAGATGATGTTTCTTATGTTAGGTATAGGTATAGAAATCCTAAAAAAATATATAACGAAAGGCTGATTTTTATCCAGTTTGGGTAATTTTTTTTAGCATCCAAAGAAAAACTCATTCGAACTGTCCCATGTTATATGGGAACAACCACCTAAAATTGCTTAGCATCACTTGTCACTTTTTGAACAAATATTAAAAGATCTATATGTCCTCGCCAAATAGTTTTGAACTTCACTTTGCAAACCTTAATAACATTTAGAAATGACTGAAGTCAGCTGATGATTTAAGTTTCGGTCCGTTTGAATCAGTTGCAAATTCTTGTTTCCCACGGGAAAAACGTGAGTATTTTTTCCCGGGTATATAATACCGTAACGTGAGAACTCACCCAAATAATAAAAGACACTCACACACACTCACACAATCACACAAATATCTGGAGCCCTGCAACCGTCTCGATTGCTCTTGAAGGAGAATGTTGGTAATAACATCCTGGGAATCCAGAAATATGGAGAATCTACTGATTTGGTCTATTCTAGACGAGAAGCTTCGAGATAGGAGGTTAAGTGAATATAAACACACGGACCACGAAAGTAGTTAGTGATAGATAGTCAGTCATAGATCACAATCGGTCATAGATCAGACAGTAGTAAGAAGTATATATTCCGAGAAATAAGTGTGAATATAAATGTGTATATAGTCGTGTAGTTATTGGTATAAATAAATAAGTGAAAATAAATCGGACCCAGTTTTAATATAAATTCCCGTTACAATACACATAAATATAGCGATTTAGCTGGCAATAATTTTAGTGACGCTACTTTCTTTGCTTCTATTAACTCCGGTGAAGTCAGAGAAAACTCGAAATCAGACATTTTTTACAAAAAAATTACTAAGTTCACAATTGTTACATGAAATCACAGAATCAAATTAGCAAAGCAGAGCTAATCTATAAGTACAACAATATACCAGTTTAAACCTTCAAATTTCACTTCGATAATTTTCTGACTTTAATATAATGTAACATATTTTCAATATTAAATCATCGTTTTTCCCGTCACAAAATGAAAAAGTGTATTATACATGGGAAGAATATTAGTTTTTAGCTCTCGGAACACAACATCGAGCTATAATCTAATACTTTTTTCCTTGTATAATAAATAATTATTTCTAGATGTGGATACAGAAAACGTAACCTAGAATCAAAGATAATGGAATTCATTCCATTATCTTTGCTAGAATCTTTTCTATGAGGAAAAATGAATGAAAAGTAAGATATTGTCACTTATTATATTAATAGGAAGATCTTGTGTATTTTTTGGTACACCATTCATTGAGCAAATTACATGTATATTTACAGCAGCAATAGACCTTAATTTTAATAACATTATATTTTCCTTTCCAAGAATTTTCCAAGTATTAAGAATTTTCATAATGCATTAAACGAAATAAGTCATAATAAGAGTAAGCAATTATTTTTCAAGTTTCAGTGGGGGTTAAATTCATGATTAGTATTATCCTACCTACCATTTTTAGGCTTAAGCATCAATTCTTATGATATCGAAAATGGATAAGTAGGTATAATAACCACATTCATGATAATTACTTATTAAAAATATCCCCATTTACGCTCCAACTAACAACACCTATTTTAGTACTGGACATTGTTGATTGCAATTTGAGACGTGTTTCTTTACAATATTATGATGACATCATAGAAAACTTATCGCTTTTTAACGATGAAGATTAGAGTAAGAGAATCGTTCAGTATATTATGATGAATCATATACAATGAATTTGTTGACGGTGATATAATTAAGTTGTTTTATCAGACCAAATTTTGTTCAAACCAGACAAATTATGAAATACCCATGGATTATCTTATAATTACCTCGAAAGAATTATAAAATATTATTTCATTCCTTATATAAATGATTATAAGTAACACATTCATTATTGAATAAATTAATTATTCCTTTAAGTATTTTTACAAACTATCGTATGCGTCAAGATATGGAGATAAATCTGTATACCTAACTAGAAGGTTTAAAAAACTTTTTTGGAAATAGTCATGAAGGCTGAATAAACATTTTTTACAATAAATTGGACCGACTTTATTAGTTAGTACGCTGAAAATACAAAATAATATTAATTCTTTTGTTTCTGGTAATTTTGAAGTTGCGCAGTTGTAGTTAGATTGAAAACTTTTGGCACTACCTTCAAAAGTACCAGAACCAATAGAATTGATATTATTCGGTATATTTCAGTGCACCAAAGTCGTTCCAATTTTTTGTAAGAAATATTTATTCTACACTTTTGAGTGTAACATTATTAGTTATCGAAATCATTCAACGTTCACCAAAGCAGATAACACGTTGCTTATACTTGTTCAGAGATTTCAAAATATCGCAGAAATACACATATATATTTCAGAATTTCCCACTGCTGTAATTAGGTAACAGTATATTTTATTCAAAAATGACCAATTTAAATGTTGCTATATATAATCTCTTCTTTAATTTGATCGTCTAATATTTCAGACTTTATCACTGCGGAAACCTGTGTTTTTTTGAGTGTAACATTAGTCATCATTATTATTCAACGTTCCCCAAAGAAGATAATACGTTGCTTATACTTGTTCAGGGATTTCAAAACATCGCGGAAATACACATATTTCTGACTTCACCACTATGCTGTAACTAGGAAAGACCTTTTTAAAAAATCTCCAATTTAAACGTTGTGTTATATGGTCTTTTCTTTAATTTCGTCGTCTCAGATTTTCGATTTTCTAAAAAAATTGTCCCCTCCACCTCCTTTGGGGAAAGTTTTTGAGGGGAAGGACATGTGTTTTTTTTTCAATGGGACCAAATCTCAATATTTCTCTAATTCTCTATCAAATAAAAAAAGAATCTTGGAAATCGAAGCACGTTTACTATATCTATATAAGGCGCGAACATATATTCCTTTATTCTTAGGATTCTGTAGATCCAATGAAGAAATAAAATCCTTATAAAAGATTCAATTCAATTCAATTTATTTTTTTGTTTTCAGATAGATATTAACAATTGTATGTGTGTATTTGTTATTTTATTTTCTTCTTGTCTGATAGGGGGCTTTCCCCCTTGTCAAACAATTATAAAAGATACCTTGGAGACGGTCAGAATAATTTCTTCTATCAACTATCGAACTAAAAATGCTGAAAATTTTATAGAACAAAATATAAAATTTAAAAAGGGCTGAGTGTTAGTTTATCAATTTTTTCCAAAATATTAAGTTACCTGTAAAGTAGGTATTTATATATATTTTTTTCAAAGTCGCTATAGATGATTTAACCAAAATTATAAAATTATTGTGAAATGTCACTCATCAATATTTATATATCCAAATTCAAATGAATGTTGCTAAGTGGTTTAGAACATAGTCGTAAAACGTTCTAATCATTTGGACATTGGTATAATTTCTTCTACAAACACAAATAAACAATAAAATAAGCAAATATACAATTTACACTCCAATGCATCATTTGAGCTTAGTAGATAGATACCATTACCAAAAAAGAAAAACATAAAAAGCTGTCGAGTGCGACTCGTGCTGGAGTGAAGAAGATTTTGTACTTAGGATTCCCATTTAGATTTGACTATAAATGCTCTGTTTCCTCATATGCTCACCAATATCGCCGAAAGTAGGTACCTAAACATTTTAATATAAAGCATAACAAATCCTTTCATACAGTACCTATGTGTGATGATGCACCACCAATTCCGGATCAGAATTTGTCATCTACACATCAACAACTGTTCTGAGCTAAATTCGGAAAAAAAAACACAAAAGTGTTTTTATAGGGAACCTTTTTTATCGAATGTACGGAAGTTTCGAAATAAATGAATCTAATTATAGAAAGTTTAATAAAAATTGCCGTGTCCAGCTAACTGAGGATTCACAAAATATAACTCTATTGCTTCATATTATATAGCAAGGTATTTATTTACACAAAATTTGATAGAACAGATAATGAGCATTTATGATACGCTTCGTTGTATCTAATTGAAGGATCTTTTTTGTTGAATATTACAATAAAAAATCATATAAGAGGGAAACTGGTCCCATTAATAATATTTAAAAAATAAATATAGAAAAGCACAGAACTACTGTCACAATTTATAAAATTTATAGATATATTGATTTACAGGGTGGTGCAGTTTGATATTCGCAAACTTGTTTTTTAAAACAAAAAAGTGTAAAAATACCATACTCAATATTTCTTTTCAAACATCATGCAACATATTATGTTTTTTTTTTATTTTTGTAGGTCTGTCTTATCTACACGGTGGTCCGAATTATAATGGAGAAACTTCAACAGAGTTTTCAGCAGATAGAAATAATGAACAAAGTTCATATAAAAAAATCTCCAAAATCGCTTCGTTTCGGAGATACGGGGTGTTTAAATATTGCGAAAAAAATAGTTTTTTCTTATTTTTAAAGAAACTCTTCTAGATTTCGCTTTCAATCTTAGTAGGTAGATATTATTGCCACTTAAAAACAAATTTATAGCATAATAAACACTTGCTTTTGTTTTACCAGTGGCGTTTGTTTTTAAATGGCAATATCTACTAAGTTTAAAAGCAAAATGTAGTAAAGTTTTTTTTAAATAAGTAAAAAACGATTTTTTTCACAATATTTCAACACCGCGTATCTCCAAAACGAAGCGTTTTTTGAGATAAGTTTATATGAACTTTTTTAATTATTTTTATCTGCTGAATACACTGTTAAAGTTTCTCTATTATAATTTGGACCGCTCGGTATACATAAGTATAATAAAACAAAAGGATCCGATGTGTTTGTTCGCGGTAATCTCCGAAATTACTGAACTGATTTTGATACGGAGATAGTTAACTCTTTTTTTAATGACATGCTACATATTTTCTTGCGATTCTTTCGTTTATTTAACTATACAGTAATGCGATAAACTTTATCGATAAAATTATTAAAATATGATAAAATAGTTCTTGCCGTTAATTGTTGTGTTGTGTTAATATAACCTAATTATCATTATTATTTTTTCTAAATCTATCGGAATAGATTGCTTAATGTTATCTTCTGCATGCAAAAATACCGGACAAAAATCATTTCTATGATATAAATGAACCAACTAGCGATACAGATTTTTATCGTAATTTTCAATTGTCTCATTTGTTTATATAACTATGTGTACATAGGTGATTATAAAATAGAGATGTCAACAAAATTAAAAACGAAATATGTATCATGTCATTCAAAAAAAGTTGACAAATGCAGTTTTGACATATTTCATCGATTCTATGATAAGAGATGATTTGTTGATTTTTAAGTTTGAGTTTGGCGAGCAATAAAAAAAATTATAAGCTTTACTACATTTTCCTGTTGAAACTTAATCACCTTACCGACTGGTCAGGAAACTTCTAAAACAAAATAGGACATTACTTAAGATTCTTAAATGTACACAAGCCAAATCCCTGATAAATATTTTCCTTGAAAATAAGCTTTAATGCAGAGAATATCCATTTTCAAGGCTGTGGAGAACAATACAAAGCACATCTAAATCAAAACGAAGACAAGATAATATATAATTTGGACATGTTAAGAATCTATACAATTAACAGAGATTAGATTCCAACATCAACAACATTAAGATACAAACAAATAATCAAAATGTCTTCTTATGTACCTACAAAAATGTAATTTACGACCCTACTTTATACCTGCCTCGTTTTGTAAAAATATAGGTATAATCTTCTTTTACCTTGATGCTGATTTACTTAAGCGACTTTTAAGACTATTCAAAATAATTTATAACTATTAGTTATAAAAGCTGGTGTCTCTTATTTTATTTTTGATAATTTTATAACTTTCCAATCAAATTTTATTAATTTTGCAATGAAACAGATTTTCGAAGGCCGTGTACCGATTTCCTTTCCTAGCTAGCATTTAGAGTCGTAATATTGGATGATAATGATGATATTATTTTTCAATACATGGTCGTAATTGCCGGACAGAGTGTGCCATTCTTCATAACTATCATTTGTATCCATATGATTTTAATTGTTATTACGTTATTTTTAAATGTTGCCTTGGTGGCAGTGTCTGACAAACTCGTATAACAACAATTATATATTATCATGATATCGTTTTGAGAAACGGCAGATAATGCTATCCATATAAAAATAGATAATCTTGTGGAAGCAAAAATGGCCACTCAAAAGTATTATTAAATGAGAAATCTCTGAGAAAGTCGACTCATTTATATTTTTTTTTAACCCACCATATCATAAACAAATGAAGGATTCCCGAAAACTCTGTATTTGTAATAAAATCGGTTTATAATGACTTACCTACGCCCGAAATGACAATAGTAATATAATTGAGTTTTAACCGAAAATTTTCAGATCTAACTAGAACTTACATGCCTTCATTACAGATTCTAGAATAAATTTGGTAAGTATTCAAAGATCTATAAAAATTAATCCTTATTATCTTCTGTTTAGTTCAGTATATATTGTCACTAATTAAATTTGGCTTACGGCTAATAAGTGATTAACAAAAATAACTTTGAGCAGATCTCAAAATGTTATCTCAAAATGGTTATAGCATATCCATGGCACAGGTGTTTGAAAAACAAGGGACATAATAATATGACAATTCAAATTGAAGTCAAGGAAAAAGATAAATGTTGTTTGTAATTTTCAAATCAAATTCATGAATAATACAATTAAATGTTAAATAAATTGTACACCAAGCAACAAGTTATCCAGAAACAATAAATCATTGAAGAAACATTCAACAAAGATAAGAAAGAATATTAGAAAGGTTTCATTCAATTTCAAAAACTTCTACATATAATACTCGTTTAATTAAACATTTGTTAAGAAAATGTAACAATAGATTCTTATCTATTTAATTTAGTTTGTCTTTCGAGAATAAAATTTATTTATCATTATTAGTTAGCAAAATTTTAGCATGCAAATTTTAATGCCTTGTCAAGAATAAGAAATTCCCACCAGTTAGGAACCCTGAGAGATAGATGTTTCTTTTTATAAAAAATCAGGACATCCACGCGAAATGTCACCATAATATAACAATTAGCATAATGCCCCAACGACAACTGCATTATTTTAAATTCATTCAATCAAGTTGATATGACCTAGATGGCAAATGAACTCTTTTTCGCGAAACGACAATAGAATGTGATGAGATTTTTAATTATTATCTACAGATATCTATATATACACCTACCCTACCAGCTTAATATATAATTGAATTGGTGGTACCTATATATTTTAGTAAATCCAAACTAATCATAATAATTATCTAGTGGAAAATTACAGCATAAATTTCATTGAACTCTATCGGTGAAATTGCCTTGATGATGATATCCAAATTTTCTATTCAAAATTTTCCTAGTCAACAAATGAATCAGATATGTGGAAAAGACTCAATCGAAAATAAAATAAAAATTATTATCGTCAACATCAGTTGCGTTATCATATTATTTTACAATATAAGATGATTATTTATAGAACTCAATCAATGAATTCTAATGAAACAAGTTTTTATTCAGTATTTTACTCTATTAATAACCAGATGGTGTCCAAATCGAAAAACTCTTTTATAATGATTTGCAAAGAATGAAGAAAAAAAATATTTTAGAATGGGGGGATTATTTTATTTGTCTAATGTTCTAAAATATACTGTCGAATTCAAGAAATAGAACAAGTTTATCTAGAATCGGAAAAAACACTCAAATTGGGTTTGATTACCACCAACAAATTGTGATAACATCAGATTCCGACCAAAGAGAAAATATTAAATTGTAAAAATAAAATACTGGCATAAGTATTAAAAATTAAAAAGAAAACGGTTATTTTTGGAAAAAATGTATTCCAAACTTACAATTTCTCCAACGAAGGATCTGAACGCCTATCGGCTAATCAGGCTTCAAAGGGTGAGATCTCCTTTACGGGTGTGGAAATCCTCTCCTATATATCTCACCGCCGTCGACGTCCCGGCGAACGGCTCTTTGTAAACTTGGCTGACGCGTACGAGGAACCAAAAGCCACCACTACTAACGCACTTGAAATTTTCTCCACCGCGACACCCAGTTTCTTTGGCGGTATCAAGTTGATGAAGATATTGTCTTCAAAACGTTGAAGACAAGAAGAAAAAAAAAACCACCAATATAAGTACAAAACGAACCGATTGGCACGAAGACCTGCTGAAGACTGACTTGACTGTGTGTGTTGTACTATATGAAAGTGGTACTGCTACTGCTGCTGATGGAGAGCGCCACGAATGGTGTATAGGTACTCTCCTCTGGTGGTACTACTATGCCGCTAAAATGCTGATGATAAAAACTACTACTACTAGAACACAGCAGCCCGGGTGAGTAGTAATAATGCGACTGGTGCGGCTTTTGCCAGAGAAACAGCTTTTACGCGATGGTTTCACGTGCTTTTGCCAGGCTCTCTTTGGTGGTTTTGTGTGTGTGTGTCAGCAGGAGATCCTTGCAACGTTGTCACATCGCGGGAAAACCCAGCAGAACTCATTCTTTTTTGATAAGAAAAGAACAAACTTGTATTGAATTACAGTAATTTTTGCCACTAAATCACCAACGCATTGCACTGTGAGAAATTCTTAAGCCCATATTATAAACAAAAATGGCAACGACATTCATTTAGATAAGAATTAAGTAATTATTGTCAGGTAATTGAAATTTTAGTTGTAGTCTGAGAGATTAACCTATTGAAGTTGCTACATCATAAAAAACAGATAAACACAATTTAGCATAGTTCACAATTTCACTATGTACTGTACTGGGTTAATACTTGATATACCGAATATTTAATTGGATTATTTGTTATGATGGTCCAAATACGAATAGGACAGGCTCACCAAGGGTTTCGTACAATCTTACAAGAACTGATTTCGTATCTATTACGGTTCAAAAAATGCAGTCGTTATTAAGATCGGGTAAAACCAATAGTTTATTGTTTGGGGATCCCCATTAATTTTTAAATTTTATTTTATTTTTAAAATTTGTTATTTTAACAATTATAGTATTTTTTAGTTTTGTGATTTTTTTTTCTGTTTTCTAGCTATTACGGTTCAAGAGAGAGCGATTATTTAGGTCGATCAAGAATCGCCGAAAGATCCATAAAAAAATATTCTATTTTAAGTAGTGTTTTTGCTAATTATTTAAAAACTATGGATGATATAGACATTTTAAATAGATTCAATTTTTTCATAAAAACTAGGACAAACTGAAAAATACAGAATAATATTAATTTTACTGGTGCTGGTAATTTTGAAGTAGTGCAGTTATATGTAGATAGAAAACTTTTGGCACCAACTTCAAAAAGTACCTGCACCAGTCGAATTGATATTATTTTGTATTTATCAGTGCACAACAAAAAATGTTGATGGCATCAGTTGCGAAATAGCGTATTGACACAGCGCTCAACGCCGGATCCTTATGCGAGATTCTCTAATCTCAATAGATTTTTGGTAATTTCATAAAATCTACACCCATTTTTTGAGTTTAAGACTTCTGTAAATTTTTGTAGCTGTCATTACCAATTTGATCTTAGGTACATCTCAGAAACTACAGTTAAAACTGTCAACAAACCTATATACCTATTTAAAAATATTTATTGAATCAGATATATTCTACTTAAGCAATTATTGTCGGATAATTTCAAAGGGTATCGTTGATGCAGCATCTATTACCAAAGTTTATTTCCAATATAAATATGAATCTATAAATATAAATTTTCAAGAGATAATAAAGGGAATTTCTTATTTTATCTTTATTTATTTCGCAATCATTGATTTTTTTATTTGCAGAGACACACATTTTACACAGAGAAAACATATGATTTACCAAGTTGCAAAATAATAGCCATTGTGATTGTTTTTTTTTCTTTTCTTAGAAATCAATCAACTCAAATGCACCGCTTAACGCATATTTCAGAATATTTGGCGAGTTTCATTCAAAACGTTCTTTGAATTGAACAAAATGTAAAATGCGAGTCGGGTTCGCGTGGAGAGGATTCCGTATAGGTTTTACTGTAATCTTTGACTGAATTATACCGAGGCGAAACCAGATCCGTTTTGGATTTATTTTTTTGCGGCATACTGCGAAGTCATTTGATAGGTCCTAGAATATTTGGCGGAACTTTAACTGCTGGAAACCACATTAGGATTAGGATTTTTGAATGAATTAATCTTAGCACAAAACATTGCCATATGGTACCATCAAGATGGTGGTCCTGCTCACAAGGGCCAGGAATGTTATGGGTTATTTAAATATTCGTGTTAATAACCAAGTTATAACTGCTAATACATCAATCAATTTATCAATTAGACACCCAGATCAGCAGACCTAACACCATTGGACTTCTTTTGTAAAGAATACCACCAAAAACAAAGTGAACGGTAGTAATTTTAATTATAATGATGTTCAAGAATTAAATAAAATTGTAAACGTCGAGAAGATTGGCTAATGTAACAAATAGTATCTTGAAAGGAGATTATCGCACATCATCGAAAGCAGAAGAAAAATATACTTTTTATGATGAAATTCAAAATGGAGCCTTCTTACACAAATAAAGTTACTATCACTACTATCATAAAGTTATTTTAACGAACTAAGCAACTGTTGTTTGTATTTTTTCCTCATAACTTTCACGATAACGGAAATAATCGAATAGGACTCTTTCGTTTTTTGAGATTCTAAAAATATCTGAATCAGCATAATAAACCTTACATCACCGCTCATTTAACCGAAACTGAATGCATGCAGCCCTACTCCATTTGGGACACACGGTATATCACGTTTTTTCTTAAATTTTATATATTATATAAATATATTCTAAGCCATTAATTTTATAATTTTGAAAAAATATATATTTCTCCGTTCTGTAGATACCGAGTAAATAGATTGTCACAAAAAGTCTGACATCAGATTGACCTTATAAGGATTACGCTTTTTCATCGAATGGAACCCTTAAAATACCTCATCAATGTTGCTGCTTAAATAAATGAATTAAATCAACTTCTTCAATATAACATCTGTATAAAAGTGGTAACTAGTTACTCTATGAAGAAATATATACACTATTAGTGAAAACAAAAACATTTCGTTTGAACAATAGATACAATAGCTTCGTGGGATAATATTACAGCATCATTTTGATAATTGTATGAATAGATAATAATTACGCAGCATTTTTTCTAAAAAATCCGGTAGGATTACTTAATAGCCAAAACTACGTGAACTAGTGAATTTGATGTTAAACATCGATTTAGAAGAGTATTTAATGATTAACCAAACAATTTAATACGAATACCTTGATTAAATTGATTAGAATGAATCAACAGGTAACTTTTCAGCAATTAAAAAAAGGCAAATTTTAATAATATAAATATTTTTCACCAAAAAAATGACCGACTTTAGTAGTTGGTGCATTGAAAAATACAAAATAATTTTAATTCTATTGGTATACTGGTAATTTTGAAGTTGTGCAGTCAAAAGTACCAGCACCAATAGAATTAATTTGTATTTTTTAGTGCACCAACTAATAACGTCAGTCCAATTTTTCGTAAGAAATATTTTTTATAGATATTTAAATAATTTCCACTTGTTGAGCAAGTCAGACAATACCCAAAGGTAGACAGGACAATTTACGTCACAAACTCTTGTAGACACCGTTATCTTTTCCGAAAATGATTTACAATCTTTTGTTTAATTACCCAATGATTTGTTACCATTTGGCTGATTCTCGTGATATTTGCAAAAATAAAATTATTTTCCAAATACCTATCTGTGACGTCAAATTTGTTGTGAATCTGAGACATGGATACAAGCTTTTTAGCATTTGATATATCTGACGTTTACTTATACTATGAGTGAAGCTTGTAAATGCAAACTGCTACAGTTTTAATCATTACGAATCGTTTGTTATACCTAATATAATAACTAAATAATGCCGTGACTTCAGTCGCGAAAAAACACTGGGAACCCCGTACAAGCTATTTCAATAAGTGAAGAATGTAATTCTTTGTAGCAGGGGTATCATCATACGCAAACACTGGAAACTTTACAACTCAGCACATGTTTTGCCAAGAAAATAAAGGCTCCCCCTGATAATACCGACTTGGTTGGCGAAACACATGTCAGCTTGTAAAACTTTTGTGTTCGTTAGTGGTTTTCGAACGAAATTCATTATCGCGCGATGGGAGCTACTCGGGAAAAGTATCCGACCGACACTTTTGTATGCAGTGTGGTGGGTTTTAACAAAATTAACAGAATACTATAAGTTGGGTCACTCTCAGCAAAACGCACTTGTGCTTACACCGACTCGCCGAGTTCAGCGAGTTTCTAAGGGCTTGCGTATATACATTCTGTCTCAATTTCGCTGTGAACTGTGGTCGAGTTCTGAACATATAGTCTGTCCTCATGCGTTGTGAGTTTCTATAACTTTCCATTAATATTGTGAAATTTTAAGTGGAAGGTTGTTCTAGTAAGATAGAAAAAACGGGATCAAATCTTTGCTCCGTATAGTTCTACAAAATTTACTTCACAAGCGACTATATAAATATAAAATGTCCCAAAGGAAACGTGATCGTTTATATCATAGGTTATCTCATAAAAAAATGTTTGAATCGTCCATCATGTAACGTTTGTGAAGAATATAGCAATTCCGCAGAAAATTTAGTAAATGATGATTATTTTTTTTAAACTTAACGCTCACTAGACGACGAATAAATAATTTGTTGAGGATGGAAAATATTTTCATAGAAAATGTCTCGAATATAGCTAGTCAGAAAGGATTAGGTCAGTATTTGGAAGAAGAAAACTCCTTTCTCTTATCCTTCTCAACAATTTCCTTTCAATTATTACGTATCTCTATTTACAAGGCTTCTTATATATTTTACTTCAAAATTTATAAATAAAAATGTTAATGGTGGTAAACTGAATGTTAAACTCAATATTTTATGACATTTGTAAAATTTGAATCAAGTCTATTTATAGATGTTTTCTATTTACATTGTTATCAATCAATCAATTAGATACCAAATAAATAAAAATTATCTAAGTATTCTTAAATGTACTTATTTTTCTCATGTGTCTTATGTATACGTATAGTTTTTATAATAAAAATTATATTTTCACATTTTTAAACGAGATTTCTCCGAAACTGATTAATAACACATTGATTAATTAACCTATAATGATATTAAGATATAAACTAAGTATTATCAGAAAATGGGAAAATGGGCTTCGGTTTGACACGGGTATTATTGCCTCCGGCAATACATCTGTCACTGCGAGCATGATTTATGTGAAAAGCAAAAAATCGTACTTTCTAGCTGCCGACAAAATTTTAAGAGTGACCCAACTTATAGTATTCTGTATACTTTAGTTTTACAGTGTGCTGGAAGGACAGGTATTCGGGCCAGTCGACCAGTAGAACCAAACTTACAGAATACTATTTCGGTAAACATTGTTAGACCAAAGTTTTTGAAATACGGAGACGCATACCAGTCACGCATCTCTACTTGACCAACAGCATAATCCACATTGTTCTCTTTCCACAATCGCCAGGCCGCAGCCTTCGTTCGCTTCTAGCATTCACAACTCGAGGCTCACTCCGTTCAGTAAGGAAATAGCTGAATAAGGATGGACATCAAATTATTTGCTTGATAAACGTTCCAATAATTTATTGATAAAAATACGTGCTTTAGTTCCTTTTAAATATATTAAATAATGAGTTGTGACAGAGGCCAATTAAATAAACAAATCTAAAACCAACGTAGTGAAATGCAAGGAGAATCGAGAAAGTCACAAAATAATGAAAGAAATTGAAGTACGGGAGAAAAACTCAGAAATTATAAAGAATATCATGAGAGACTAAAATCTATTTTTAGTACACATGATTATAAGAAAGAATACCGAAGTGAAAATAAAAAGCTCATCGTATTAAATTAAATGTCTTGCTAGTAAATATCATCCAGATGTTTAAGTATTTTATCATTTTACGGGTATATTATAAACTTATTTTTATAAAAAAATAACTAACTCACCAACAAACTTCAAGTAACTAAATTAAAATTAGCCAGTAAATTTGGTAATTTAAGTGAAAATTATTGTAGGTACTACGGGTGTTAGCGTATATATTTACAATTTTGTTTAGGTACCAACCTATTCAACATTTAATGAATAAATATCATAGGTAATATTTATTGAAAAAGGAGGAGGTATAAAATTCGGTTGTATGTTTGCTTTTTACATTTTTTATGTCTGTTTATGCGTTTTACATAGTACATGTGCTCCGATTTTGATTCATTTGAAAGAAGAGAGTTGAGAAATGGTCCCATATTTAGAAAAACTCAAATCCCAGAGCTAAGTTATAGCAATGGTAAAGACTGAAAAATGTGTATTTCCGCTGTGTAGAGGGGACATTTTTTGGGAAACTTGAAAATATGAGAAAGCTAAATTAAAGAACAGATTATATGTAACAACATTTAAATTTTTTATTTTTCAAAAAAGCGACGGATTTCGAGTTACAGTAGTGGTAAAGTCCCAAATATAATAACAAGTTCAAGCAAAGAATATTCATGGATAATAGTATAACTTCAACGATTTTCATGACTAAGTTTACACTCAAAAGTGTGAAGTTAATATTTTTTAACAAAAATTAGATCGACTTTATTAGTTGGTGTACCTACTAAAAAATACAAAATAATATTAAATCTATTGGTACTGCTACCTATGTTTGTAGTTGGGCAATTGTAATTAGATACAAGACTTTTGGCACCAACTTCAAAAGTAACCAGCACCGATTTTTGGTAAAAAAATATTTATATGTTACAGTTTGCTATTCACTCAATGATTTGCTAAAATATCTGTTATATAAAATATTACATCTGAAAATCATTCGTAATGTTTTATTTTGTGATAATTTAATTAAAATATATGGACTATAATTTTATTGTCTAACTTCGTTCTTAATGGATGTCCCACGACACGACACCTCTTGCTCTTTTTTCAATTCCCTTAATGATTTATTATATATATTAAGATTAACTAGATTAGGTATTTAAATCTTCAATGAGACATTTGATTACTTCAGAATCTTATTTTCTTGAAAATATGATATGCAATATTCTAAATACACAAACATTTCATGATGATGAATCAAACACAAATCAAACAACGAGGCAAATCTAG
The DNA here is from genome assembly GCA_958507055.1 of Crioceris asparagi. Lineage (NCBI taxonomy): Eukaryota > Metazoa > Arthropoda > Insecta > Coleoptera > Chrysomelidae > Crioceris > Crioceris asparagi. Next base: position 13,492,804 of record OY293828.1, read on the forward strand.
CACAATGACAACGAAACAAATATGTAATCCTAAACTAGTTTCCAAAGATTTATTATTTGATTGTACGATCGCTGAATGAATTAAAAACAACATGAATCACTGTTTGTCGTTATGATTATGGTAGGTATTATTTTTTTACTGCCTCTCAAATACAATTTACCGGGAAAGACGACTTGTAGGTATATTATACCTAATGTATTATGTATTTACCGTTTCGGGTCGTTTCATTCGTTTTTTTTTTGCTTTGAATGCTGAAGTTGTCAATAATATATTTGCACGTTTGGACAAAAACACTAATTGCCCTTTATTATTATTGCACTAATAGGCTAAGAGCTGACTGCAAAAAAACCTGACCATTAGAGTAACAGGATGAAATGTCTTGAAAATGTTACTTTTCACAACACACGACAATAAAGAATATAATTTGTACACATCTTTTTATGAATTATCTACGGAACCACCAAAAAGATAGAATAAAAGACTAAAATGACTCTTAAAACTTAGCACTTACTGAGTAGAAAAGTAATATAGGCTTCGTTACAACATCCGAAACCGTTTTCTAACAGTTTAACAGTTTGCAAATCGCCCCCAATACGCATATCTATCAGATAATTGTCGTTGTTGGAACAGCTGATAAATAACTAGACGAAGATTTGAAATTTGAATTAACCGCATAATAATAATAATAATAATAAAGGCGCTTATCAACCAATAAATGAAAATTTACATAGAGAAAAACACATGCAAAAACAAATGTAATACATGGTTAAAAGGCCATGATTCAGCCTCCGAAGGGCTACATATCTTCTCTGCCTACCTGTGAAGTATGAAGATATATTTCCGAGACCTGAGTGCCCACTTTTTGTCTATTTATTACCTAGTCATTGGCCTATGCCAGCTTTTCGAAAACAAAGTGAAAGTTTTTAATAATATAAATAAAAAATGATTGCTTATTATCACACTACCACATTGAAAATAAATAAATATTTTTTACAAAAAATTGGACCGACGTTATAGTTGATGCACTGAAAAGTATAAAATAATATTACTTCTATTGGTGATGGTACTTTTGAAGTTGTGCAGTTGCAGTTAGATTGATAGCTTTTGGCACCAACTTCACCATCACCAATAGAAGTAATATTATTTTATACTTTTCAGTGCATCAACTATAACGTCGGTCCAATTTTTTGTAAAAAATATTTATTTCACACTTTTGAGTGTAACATTAGTCCCGAAAATCGTTGAACGTTCACTATACCATATCAATGAAGATAATACTTATCCTATTACCCACGTATATTCCTTGCTTGTAGTGGTTATTATTGAGATCTCAGAACATCGCGGCGGAAATACGCTTGAATATTTTAGTTGTTACCATTTAACACCGATTTAACTCGAAAACCGTAATTCTAAGGAAAAAATGTTCATTATAAATGTTGCTACAAATAATTATATCTTTCATGTAGTATCGAAAAATTTTCCATTTTCGAAAGAAATTGTCCTCTCCACATAGCAAAAATACATATTTAACATGCGTCTATCTCGAAAACCGTAACACTTTTGAAAAAATGTTCAATTTAAACGTTTCCGGATATTGTCCTATCTTTAATTATACCAACTCAGATTTTCGATTTTCGAGAAAATTCGCACCCACCACCCCTTCGGGGGCGGTTTTCGGAGGGAAGGAGATTTCGGATTTGCGTTTTTATGAATATGGGACCATTTCTCAATCCCCTTCTTTCAAATGAATCCAAAATCATCAAAATCGGAGATCGTCTACTATATAAAAGGCGCGCAGGAACCAAAAAAAAATAAAAAAAAAATAAAGCAGACAGTCGAATTGTATACCTCCTCCGTTCGGGGTTCGTCGGTCAATAAAACAACCAAACCTCACATTCATAATCTATGATTTATAAAGCAAGCAACAACAACACAAAAAGATTTTCTCAGAAAAGTTGATTTCTAAAAGCAAAGAAGCCATTTTTCATAAAACTATAAGAGCAATTAATTTCGGATTACAGCACTTAATTAGCCCTACAAGCACTAAAGAATAAGTTCAACAAGACAACTATTTTGTTTTTACAAATGCTTAAGAATATTAAACTTAATTTAGATAAAATAAAAGTCGGCATACTGCACAATTTTTAATTTATAAATCTTTATTTCTCCAAAAGTGTAAGTCAGTGTAACAGAAATCATGATTATTCAATATTCTATGCATTGAATATAAATTTATCAGAAGTGAGCTTTGTTTATGGAGTATGACTATCGAATGTTAAAGGATCTATAGACGTGCAAATATATTGTCAATATCATTGACAATATTAAAAGTTGGTATATTTCAAGAGGATTGAACATGTATGAATTAAATTGATGCAATATTTGAAAATCTGCTTTGACAAATGCGATCAAAGTTGGTGAACATAAGTTTTTAATCGAATTTATTGAGTTATATCGGCAAGAAAAAACTCATCGACGGATAGAGAAAATATTAACAATTAGGTATATTAAATGATCAATGACCTTATCATTATGATTATGAAATATTTATTGCGATTCTAAGCGTGCTTTCAATATCCATACATTATGTGATGTAAAAATTATCACGAGTGAAAACCCACTTTTGACAGATTTACACTCTATTCACTGCAATAATAACCACTAAATTTGGTTTAGTTTATCAGTTTAATGCAATACTTGGGTAGGAAAAACCATACAAGCAACACCTAATTGTTCCAATAGAAAATGGATATAGTGAGGGAAATGTCTATCGGCGACTTGATACAAGTATATGTTTCTGTATTTTTAATCGACTTCCAAAAAAGGAGGAGGTCCACAATTAGGTTGTATACCTATTTGCTTTTTTATGTTGGTCTGGCTGTTCGTGCGTTTTGCATAGTGAACGTGCTCCAATGATTTTTGATTCATTTGAAAGAATAGAAAATCTGATACGGTAGAGATAAAACCATATCCGGAATCGTTTTAATTGGACATTTTTTCAAAGGTTTTTGAGTTACAGCCTTGGTAAAGACTGAAATCTTTGTATTTTCGCTAGGTAGAGGGGGCATTCTTTTTAGAAAATTTGGAATATAAAACGGCCAAGTACATATAAGCAACGTATTATCTTAGTTGGTGAACGTTGAATGAATTTGATGACTAATGTTACTCTCAAAAGCTCAAAAATGTGCATTGGAAAATACAAAATAATATTAATTCTATTGGTGCTGGTACTTTTGAAGTTTGTACCAAAAGTCTTTTATCTAACTACAATTGCACAACTTCAAAAGTACCAGCACCAATAGAATTAATATTATTTTATATTTACTAATAAAGTGGGTCCAATTTTTGGCAAAAAATATTTATTTTCATTCTTGAAATTTTAGAAAAAAAAAGTTAAATATCAAAACTTGCTCTAAATATTCCCTCATTTAATTTAAATGTAAAAAAAGAATTTTCATCTAAAACATAAACGTTCAAAACATACAGTCGAACTCTGTACTCTATGAAGTCCTTGAAAAATTAAAGTTCTTTACAATATTTTGTTTTATCATTCTTTGGTTATATCTACATGAAACCTAGCTGAAGGGAGTTTATAATATTTATTTTTGTAAACCTCGTAAAAACGTCATTCAATAAATCAGCTTCATAAACATCATTTTCCCTTGATATATTTCGTAACTATTTCATAAATTAGCAAATATTTTAACAGTAAATATATGCGAGTAATGTTACCTTGCAAATTTAAGCTTCCTCAGATTTTTTTTTTATCAATTTGATAGAAGTCAATTTTGAATTATCTAGACGCTAGACGTCTGATAGATAGAAATACATTCCTCAAAAATTACCAGTAATAGCTAACTAATCACATTAGATCACGTATGATCTTCCAGAAAACAACAATAAAATCGCTATTTTTAGACACTAACGACAAACTAATTTAGATTACTTACCTAAATTAGGTATTTTCCCAAAATTACTGCACACAACACAGATAGTATTACAACGAATTTTAGTATTATCAACTGCCGAAATTAACGACTTTCTTAATTGGGCATTTGGAATTCACACTTTGGTTTCATCTAAACGCGTAAGTATGTTAAACACCAAAATTGTGGCTAAAATATTCATTATATTAAAAAAACTAGAAAAAAAATATTTATAGAACATTCATTCTCTTCAGTGAAATAATTAAATTTCACAAAAGTAAGCTAATTTTCGTGATATGACGTCTTGGATTGTTTTTTTGACCGACAAGCCCAAACGAAGCAGGTATACAATTCGACTGTCTGCTTTTTTTGGTTTGTGCGCGCGCTATACCTATATAGGAAAATAGTAAACGTACTAGAAATGGTCCCATATTCGTAAAAACTCAAATCCATAAATATTTTTTACAAAAAATTGGACCGACGTTATCAGTTGGTGATCTGAAAAGTACAAAATAATATTAATTATATTGGTGGTGTTACTTTTGAAGTTGTGCAATTGCAGTTAGATTGAAAACTTTTGGCACCATCTTCACAAGTACCAGCACCAATAGAATTAATATTATTTTGTACTTTTCAATGCACCAACTGATAACGTCGGTCCATTTTTTTGTAAAAATATTTATTTCACACTATTGAGTGTAACTTTAGTCGTTGAACGTTCGATAATACCACGTATATCCTTTGCTTGTAGTTGTTATTATTGAGATCTCAAAATATCGCTGCGGAAATACGCTTAAGAATTTAAGATGTTACCATTTTAACACCGATTTAACTCGAAAAGCGTAACTCTAAGGAGAAAATGTTCAATATGAATGTTGCTACAAATAATTATGTCTTTCATGTATTGCCCACAGATTTTCAGTTTTCTAAAGAAAAAGCCCTCCCCACATAGCAAAAATGCATATATTTGAGAATTAAACATGCCTCTATCTCGAAAACCGTAACTCATCTGAAAAAAGGTTCAATTTAAACGTTTCCGGATATTGTCCTATCTTTAATTAGGTATACCACCTCAGATTTTCAATTTCATGCATCAATTTCACAATCCCAAGTTTCAATTTTTTGAGTTGTCCCGTTCAAAAAATAAACTGGGGAGGACATTAAACAAAAGCTCTCTATATGTCGATAGTTCGAAATTCATTCAATTGTATTCATGGTAACCTTGCTCTCATCTCATCCATTTTTTTTTTCATTACATAGAAATCTCCCTATATCAGAAAGTGTCAACAATGTAACTTAAAATATAACATATTGATGAGTGGTCAATCAAATTATGAATAAGACAGACAGAAGTATGTCTTATTTCAGTTCCATAAACTGATTTTCAAAATTGAGTCATCAGCTACTGAAAATCTCGAGTGGGTAGTCATGCCAGAATTTGGATTTTAAGTAATAGATCAATTTGTTATTTTTATTTCTTTACATGAAGATGAATAATATATGCATCTCTATTTTACTCAAGTTGCACTATGGAAACCTTAGGCGGGTAATATTTAAGACATGCTTTCTGTAGTAGAGAAAGTAGTAGTAGGTATAGTGATTTCTTTAATGACAAATATAACATATATTATTACAATCCAGTTAAACCCATTCAAAATTTCTCTTTCGTACATATTATGTCAATCTTCCGCAAATATTCGAGTGCTTTTTACCTCCAAATAAAGTACCCAAATGGCCAGTATGGGAATACAAGAACGCATAGTCTTATCTCCTAACAAAAGTTTGTTTCAAATCCTTTTTTTATTATCTACTTGTGAGATAGAAAATTCACTTTCGTTTATATTGTACCAAAAGCGTTCCAACTGAATGGTGACTTAGAGGCGTATTCATAATCGAAACTTAGTACGCTACCAAATTAAGTGCGGAGGTCTAACCTCAAATTAGGTTTATGACTCTTATGTCAGTGTTATGGTAGGAGAGTGTTTTATTTTCTATTTTAATATGGTATTAGCTATTATCGAACTAAAATTGTATTATGAATACGCCTGTTAGACTTTTATTAGTATAGCAATAATCAAAAAAATCCGTTCCATTAAGGTGCACGCACATTAGGGCGGGCCGCAATGCACCGCATTGCATTGCAAAAATCCTCCTGCTTCCTTTTCGTTCATTTTCAATTAACTAATCACCATCCCACATTACATACATGTGGCAAAGATTAAATACACCAATCTTTGCATATGGGCCACATCAATTGACTTTTTCAATGGCTAAACGCCTCTCCTGTTATGCTTTTGTTTAGCGCAATTTTGCAATACGTTGCGGGGCGGCCCGGCCCTGTTTAAGTTTGTGCACAGCTTTACGGTAATGATAGTGGATTTGGAACAAACCTTATAGTGTACCTAACACTAAATAGCAACACTACTTATTTGTCTAATAACAACTTATTTGTCTAATAACAACTTTCTGATAAAGAACATACAAAGGCAATATCTTGACGCAGTTCTATTCATCTATCCAGGACATGGACGATACTGTAACTAATGGACATAAATGTTTATGTATGAAACGTTTCTGCAAATTTGATCAACTCTCTTCATAGGTACCTACTTTATTCATAAATACCTAAAAGTTCTCTATCAGCGAGTTGTTTAAATAGTAGATATCGAAAAAATACTCACAATAACTTCAATAATATGTAGGTACGACTGTGCAACTAGCCACAATGAAGTTAAAAATAACAATGTGAATAGGTTAAGACAGATACAATAACAAAGTCAAGTCACTACTGTAACAAATTATTGACAATACTTTTTTTTATTATTAGATTAATGACTATCGTAAATTTTCTTATCGATATGTACGTTCTACCGGAACAAAATATTCTTTAAGAGAAAAATACATTTTATACCAGACGCAATGCATATTCATGAGACACCATCGCCTGGACGAAAGTTTTATTGAGAGTTTATATATGAAAAACAATGAGTAACAATAAGTGTCGGTACAGAGGAAGTGTAAGAATTGGTTTCAAATGAAGTGTTTTCTTAGAAAAAAGATTAAAACTTTTTTTCATATCTTCTTCTTGATGTGCCTCGTTTCAGAGCGCTGGGGCCACTCGCATAAGAATATTTGAGAGAACGCGTTATCTAGATCAGAAGTTTTTAATCGAGTCAGTTTGCTATTGCTTTCCGCAATAAGGTCACCTCATAACTCTGCAAGAAATTTACACGGTTATACCAAACATTAGCAAATTAAAAAAATATACAATATGTCCATCAAGAATTTCAAAGCATAAATTATTATTGTTTTTAACACGCTTTTATTAGCTTGGTATGTACGTATGTATGTATGCATGTAACAGAATATTTGGACACGATTTTCACCCACTTAAAAACATCGGATCGACTTGAAACTTTGTATACTTCTAGAGGACCGATGACAATACAATAATTTCTTGTTGTATATGTGTGAGTGGGACTCCTTGATAGGGGGTTCCACACCTATATATCTGTGCTCCACGGATGGATTCTCGTGACATTTTCGATACGCATGTGTGTTGGTAGGATATGTGATGGTGCAAGTGCGAGTGGGACTCTTTGGTGGAGAGTTCCATACCTAGGGGTGTTTTTGATTTCTGGATGAATTTTCGTAGAGCTTTCTATCTGTTTGTGTTGGGAAGGTTTGCGATGTACGTGCCAGTGGGACTTTTTGATGCAGGGTTTCATACCTATACCTCTCGGAGCTTTATGGATGGATTTTTGGGGAATTTTCGATATGAATGTGTGTTGGAGGATTTGCGATTGAGTTTAAGAGTGGGACTGTTTGGTTGAGGGTTCCATACCGTTCTCGTATATATGACTATGATTGTTTATCACACTACCCACATTCGTGCATGGCTTTAAAAGCAAACCGAACTAAAAATTATAAAATAAATAATAGTTTAAAAAACTAAAAAAACTCGCTTTAATAGCAAACCAAACTAAAAATTAGAAAATAATTACTTTTTATTACTTTCGGATTTCCCAGGATCCATGTGAACTTTCTGTTATATACGACTGTGTGAGTATAAGCGTACATTAATATAGATAAAAATCGTGCACTGAGGGTTGTATAACCTAAATATAATACCTACCTCTAAATTAAATAAAAATACTTTGATTAAACTCCACTAATATATTGTGTAAACATGAACATTGTTTCGGTACAATATACCTTCCCGAAACGTAGGCATTAAATAAATTATAATATGATGAGTGCCTACTTATATAATAAGGATGGCTAACATAAATCCTAAACTAAATTAGGTAAAACTTATATCAAATGAAATTTGAGAACAGTTGTAAGGAACTTTGTTTCTGACGGGGGTCCTCCGACCGTACAACTTTTTTTCCGAATATTTTTGGTCCCGATTACAATATATGAATCAATCACGTCATGATTTTTCATTCTCTAAACTAAAAAGTTTTGAGATTAAAAGGAATCGATAAGGTGTGAGTAGGGCTTGCGTGGGAGGTTTCTAGGATTTTCTCATAGGTGACTGAAGCCCTATATTCTGTATTTTAAAAAAATGCTGCTCCCCGTATTTACCGATATTACGGAGAGGAGATGAGGAACATTTAATTCTCCAAATATAGATAAACATACTTAAATAAACGTATTATAATTTTGAAATCCAACTCATGTTTTTCTTTAACAAGTTTGGCATATTCAGGAATACATCTACTTTTCTGTTCTGTTACTAACAATTATATTTTTGTGATATCGGCATAAGCCTCCTGCGAAAAATGTATCTAAGCGATCAATAAATTTATTTAAAAAAATGAATACCTAACGCAAATTTCGCTAGGTACCAAAAAATTACAATTGAGCAAGAACAGCAATAATTAAACACCGTAGTTGACCTTGAAATAGAATTACACATCAGGAAAAATTACAGAAATGTCAAACAATTATAAATAAAGATGAAAGTTATTAAATTAAATTAAAATTTATCATAAAATGCTGATATATCAAGAACAGTTTCATTCTAAATTGGGAAAATAAATATACTTCGTCATAGGTATATCATACCTTATAAAGAAAGAAGACCTTTCAATGCATTAGCAATATTACCAAAGTTTACGGAATTATACTCTAGTATTCTGTAAACTTTGATATTGCAATGTATAAAGGCGTAATTCCAGAAGAAATATTGTTTTTGAATGCACTGTTGAATTATTTTAAAAATGTGTTGTTCTCATAAGATTTAACCTACATTAAGTATAACTTGAATATTTACTAACAAAGGGTATGATTCAATCAGTAGATACTTTCAATATGGCGGCCATACAAAATTTACCGCCTTAATTTTGATTTTGATTAGCAATTTACGACAAACCTGAGTTCAAAGCGAAAGAAAATTATGTTAAAAAATACAAATTTTTGATATTATTTCAAAAATCATGGTACCCTCGTACATCCTAGCAAAGCTCTTATCTTCTAGAACGCCTGAATGCTTATTCAATGAGCTCACGTAATTCGTGCAAAATCAATTATTGTTGTATCAACATAAAAAGCGGCCATAAAAATGAGATTTATTTATTGCTATTGCTACCTGTAAACACTGCCTAACAGCACCAGTAAAATGAGACCTCTGAAAAAAAAATCATCTCAACGAATAATTTTCATCTACTACATCTACTATCACGCTATGTGAAGCATACTCAAAATTAAAAAAAAAGGAAAAAGTCAAAATTAAATCTTACACAATTATTTATACAGATGCTAAATTCTGAGGATCATTCATTGTTCGGGATACTGAATAGTTTTGCAGATTCATCATTGACACGTGAAAAGTAAACACTGAGATAATTATTCATCATTCCACTTAATGCTATCCAAAATTCCAAATTCAACATCCATTCCACAGAGAATGATTAACAAATAATATAATTTTGAACTTTAATGGAATTGACGGATTTTATGACACCAAATGTGATTCAGACATGAATTAACATATTTCATTACTTAATTAATAAAGTAATTTTAATATTTTTGAGAGGAATACAGTAGAAATATTCAACTGTAGTATAGACATAGGCCAATCAAAAGTTTTTTCAAGAACTAATGCATTTGACAATAGATCCTATAGAATAATTTGATGGATAAAGTTAAATATTTCTATTTACATTCAAAGACTAGAAAAATAACTACTCTTTCCATACAACCGTGAACTTATTGTACAGTTCGCCTTTCATTCAGTTTTAACCTCAAAACAGCGACATTTCATATGACAATAAATAATAAACATACATTTTTTGAAAATTTTTAAAATAGAAGAAATCTTACCTCAAAAAATATCTCTTAATCCAGATGGTACAGAATCACCAGCACTTCACTTGTTTCGGCTATTAGAATAAATAATGTTCAAGCATATTTATAAACAAAAATAATCAATCACAGAATATCGGAGAGAATACGCCAGACAGACGAGGTATAACAAAAAATGTATATTTCTAAACCGAAAATCACTTGAAATTGCATTTAAACTAGAATTTTGTTGTTCCGATTTAAATTCTTCATTAACGATCAAAACATGTATTATTTCTACCATTTTTGCAGTCATTTAGATGCAAACACGTAAAAATGTCAAAATTATTCGGAAAATTGGATTTTCCAGTGGTGTAGAGTGAACGAATTTCAGGAGGAATAGATCAGGCTGTCAATAATAGTGACTGCTCTTTCTAGTGTAGGATGCTCACTTAAATCATAAATGATATATTTTCAATGCTTGGGACGATGAATTTCGAAAAAAAATCACGGTATGTGTCAGTAAGAGACACTAAAATAAGATAACGCTCCTATCTTCGGCAGTTTCGGCAAAACCAAAGCAGTCTTTAGAGTTCTATACAAAAATTGATTAAAGGTCTATTTGGTGTTAGTTTGTCCGTCTGCCACAGCCTATTTTCTCTGATTACCTTTGTGAACTAAATTAGAAAAGAAAATCAAATAAATCATGTAACATCTCGAATGAATAATTCAAATGTATTATTTTATAAGTTAATAAAAGTAACTTCTCATATTTGATGGAAAATATTCGAAAATCGACCGTTTCCACCTTTTATCTCCAAAACTATTAAGGTAAAATTTTGTAAAAATATAGGCCACTCAAAATGTAGAGGAAAGCCTATGCGAAACTCCTAAGGCACGGAAACCTTTCATACGCTAATTGCTATACTTATTTAAAATATTGTACTATCAGAAGATTTTAGATAATTAACTGTTCAAGCCACATTTTGTTTTTTATTCGGCGTAGGTTATCCTGCTACTTTGATGGAATCGATTTTTTTTAAATCCATATTTGAATATAATATCTATAAAATGAGAAATATTCTTGACAAAAATGATTTATAAAAATTATATCATTTTTTTTTCTGTAGTGTCCTATTTTATAGTAGCCAGAATACAAAAGCATGTTATCATAATTTTAACATTTAATAAACAACACAACCTTTTTAGTGAGAAACGATTGTTGAATATCAATCAAAAATTTATTTTGGAAGCACTAATAAATAATTATTGTATTTCTACGGGAACAATGTACCTACTATTGCAGAAGCATATGTATGTTCTATACATAAAGTCATTGCAGTAAATAAAACTAAATTAAATATTGACCAAATATATCGATCCAAACTTATCTACAATAGATTAGATAATCATCTACAAAAAAAAAACAAAAACTTTTCTAGAGGGTGTATTAAACTTCATATTAAGAGTTGGATTTTAAATAATAAATATTGTATTACTTATAAAATATCTGTATTAATATTTAATATTGAATATTTTTCATATCATGTTATGATCTTTACATTTTGGTAGTTGTATTTATAGTTCTGTTGTATTTTTATTATATGTATTTGTTTATTTGTATTGTATTAGTATGTATATTTAGATGTTGTTAAGGTCGTAGATTTTAAATTATTATTGAGTACAGGTCTACACACAGATGCTATTAGCATCTCGGTAGGGGTTTGAAAGGCTCATTATAAAACTATTACTATTAAAAAAAATTGCTATTTGAAAAAACAAAATTCTGTAATCAGGTTTAATTGAATCTGACAACAAGTATAGGGTCACAATAAAGTTAGCGTATCCTTTAAAGACTATAATTCCAAGAAATCAAGCTAGTAGCTAAACGTAAATGAAATCTAATTATCTACCCCAGTCATTATATTTTACTAACAAATAGTTTTCTTGTCAAAATAAAACTCGCATAGACGTACACTGAAACAATTTGAACGTTCATGAAAATCATATGTCAACAATAAGCAGCAGAGTGAATTCAATATTAAAATGGTTTTGAATGTTTCTTACATTAGATTTGTCATGTAATGTAACGTCGTAATACATATTTTTACCAAAAATTGGACCGACATTATAAGTGGGGCACTGAAAAATACAAAATGTGTAATATTAGTTCGTTTACTGATGGTACTTTTGAAGCTGGTTCCAAAAGTCTTCTATCTAACTAGAATTGCACAACTTAAAAAGTTCCGGCACCGTCCCATATTTTTTATTTTCCGAAAACGTGCCCCCTCCACATAGCGGAAATACAGTCTTTACCCTTGCTGTAACTCGATAACCATAACTATTTTTTCTAAATATGGGACCATTTCTCAAATCTCTTCTTCTAAATGAATCAAAAATCGGAGCAAGTTTACTATGCAAGACGTGCTGGCAGCCACACAAGAAAAAAACACATACAACCGAATTCTATACCTCCTCCTCCTTTTTATTAAGTCAGTCAAAAAGAGTATCTTTGCTGATAAGTTGGAAGTACATCCAGTTGTTGATAATAAGTTGGATGTAGGACGTGCGAAAATGTTTGTCGCCTGGTGAATCTATATATCAATCAATCAATCTTTATTCACATAATATACAGTTGAGCAATTCACAAATTAAGTGAATAATTTTTACCTATCAACATTTCATTTCATTTTCAGCTTTTTGGTATTCATCGTTTTGAGGCACTCAGGAATCTTGTTATAGATTTGTATGGCTTCATGGTTTATGCCTAGCTGAGTTGCTAACAGCTTGTGATATGGAGTTGCAATTTTATGTGCATTTCTCGTCATGTAATTGTGGTAATCTCAATTCCGTGTCAATGTGTCCTTGTTTTTGTGGATGTATAAAATACAGGTGAGAATGTACAGACAGGTCAGTGTAAGTATGCGCTCTTGCTGGTAGTAACTTCTACAACTGTCAGTTCTCTTTAGTCCACATATAATGCAGATGGCATTCTTTTGTCTGACAAAGATCTTGTTTTTTTCAGGTCCACCACTCCAATATAGTAGTTCATAGTTTATAAGGCTGTGAAAAAATCCAAACTAAGCATATTTACCGGCTTGCTTACCTGCCACCTGTTTTTATCTTCTAATTGTGTAAATGTCAGTGGACAACTTCATTATAAGATCTTCTGTACGCTGCCAAAACTTCAAGTTTGGTTCCAGATATATACCCAGGAATTTCAAGGTAGTCTTCGTTTTTTGTTTGGCTTCAAAGACAATATATTGGGTCTTTTCCTTATTCATTTTGAATTTGTTAGCATGGAACCATAACTCAGCTTGTTTTAGGACTCTCAGTGATTTTTCCTGAAGTTCCTCCTCTGTAGTACCAACGATAAGAAATAAGGTGTCGTCAACAAATAGGACTGTGCTGTGTGAGTCTACATTTGGTGGAAAGTCATTAACATAGATTTGAAACAGTAATGGGCCTAGTATTGACCCCTGAGGAACACCATTTTCAACACACCACCACTCATCATTCCTCTTGAACGAATACTTTCTGAATTCTGTTGCACAAGTAGCTTCCTATCAACTTGAGTATATTTCCTCTGACTCCGCAGCGATCCAACTTTTGTAGCAAAATTTCGAGGTTAAGAGAGTCAAATGCCTTGCTTAGATCAAAGGATATCAGCTTACATTTACTTCGTGAGTCTAGATTGTTCGCCACCTCAACTAGTACTGACGATATTGCTGTATTTGTGGATTTATTTTGTTGGAACACAACATGAAATTTATGAAAAAAGCTAAGTAATCTATCTCTGATAGCTATTTCGAACACTTTAGATAGACTTGGCAGAATTGAGATTGGTCTATAATTAGAGGGTTCTTCTCTATTTCCACCTTTAAATATGAGTATTATTCTGGCTATTTTCAACTGCTCTGGAAAATAACTTTCATAGTAGCATTTTGTGACGATCCATGCTAAGGGTTCAGCGATGCTTGAAATAACCTGCTTCATTATATTTGGGGACATGTCATAATATCTCTGTAGTCTTTAGCCTTGAGCCTTTTTTCAATAGGATATCTGCTTCAGTTGTTTCTCTCAGAAATAAAGAATTCTCAACAAATCTCTTTGCCTTTGTATGAAATTTAAATGAATCCACATCTACTGGTGGGCAGTTTTGCTCAATCTCACTTCCAACTTTTACCAGATACTCATTCAATGTTGCCGGATTTATTTTTGGTTTACATTGTTGTCGTTTTTTATTTGTCCTATATTATTTTCCATACTGTCTTATTTTTGTTTGCAGCTTTTTCCACTTTCCTAAGATTTTTTTTCCTTTTTACATCCAAAATTGTTTCTCTGTATAGTTCTCTGCAAGCATTATACGCCTTTCTACTATCTGCATCTTCCCTTTTATGTAGTATTACCGAAATTGCATCCAACCTGCTGCTCAATTCCTTCACCTCCTTATTCCTTTTGAAGTGACGTTTTTGATTTTTATATTTAATGCTCACTAACTCCTGTGGGCAAGTCGATTGAAAGATTTCCAAAAATATTGTCCAGAATTCATCAAAAACTTCCTTGGCTGATCTAGCAGTGTAAATAGAATTCCATTGCTGTCTTTGAAGTGTTTCTATGAAATGATTGATATTCTGCTCTCCTAGTTTTCTATTCAATTTAGTTGTTTCTTTGTAATTCCACTGTTCCATCGCTCGAAAGGAAATATGGCAGAGTTTCTACAGGTTACTGTAATGTATTGGGCAACTAGGCCATATAGGTACCTGTCTTTTTAACTCAGTGAAGTAAAATTATTTAACAAAAATTTTCTTCCGAATCTGTATGATAATTTTGTTTATTCGTTCAAATCTCTCAAAACTATAATTTTGACTAAATGTGACAGAAGAAAATATTGTAGAAACTAAAACTCATATTTGCCCTAAATAGGTAGAAGGTGAACAGTTACAGCTAGCGAGACATGGATCGGATGATTATTACAACAGTACCTACGTACTCATAGCTATGTGTTATTCTAATAGATCTTTGTTGTTTCTTATTTCTTAGTATAGCCCTATCATAATACATTCCAAATAAAATCTAATAAAAACAATCTCTATTAAGTATCTCTCTCATTCCTTAGAAACGTTAGTTTTAGTTCACTATAATTGGCACCTACTAATATTCCGCAAGCTGAGATCCAAGATCTCTTTGAACCTGTCTCAATATCCATCAGCGCATTACATTCCATTTGTCCGAATTTAGTAAACACAAAAATACAACATTATATTATATATGAATATTATGTGTCCGGCCATGGCATGAGAAAATTAATTTTGAACGTGTCATTAAAGTGTAGTATTATTATTGTTTGGTGCTAACCAATTCGAATTCGCGCAACTTTCGGTAAACACCAAAGCGTTCCGTGTAGCAGCTGCGCCTGTTGTGTCGGCCTACACTGCCCCAAGGTCACGATCTATGGGAATGAATCGGACAGTGAAAAATTAAACAACATTAATACCATATTAATACCAATAATGATTTATAACAAAAACGTACAACGCAAAATATGTACCAAAATCAAAATACATTATTTATTGTAGATAAGTACCTACTTATATTTAAACACGCAATATGTTTACGTCATAATCTAGGGTAATTTTTTGTAACTTTCTTACAGATTCAGAAATAAGGTACTGACATTACAGGATTGCTTGTTATTACAAGAAGAAGAAGACACTTTATGGTGAAATTTATCAGGTTCAGTAGTACAGTTTTACAGATTTTCCTAAACCATTTATCATTGAAATATTTCGTCTTACCCCTTTTAATATTCTCTCTCAATATTGAGCCCTTACAGAGGAATTTAAGAGTGCCAATTACATCCTGGTAATGCTGCAAAACTATTTAAAAAACCACCTGATACTGTATGAGGCATAGGAAGTAAGAAGGATCAAGGATATCAACCACCGCATGGGTCAATACTGCGACCAGATCTTTGCAACGTCTGGTACGCCAGTCCAAGCTATGTTGTTATATGGGGCCGAAGTCATGGGCAGGGACCATTAGTGACCAGCCCGTTTGATCCGAAATCTGCGCCAGTAGATATCTTCTCATAGAAATGGTGAAGTGAAATTCTATCTGACCCAGCTAATGAAGAGGTTTGACTACTTCAGAGAATAGGTACCTCTGGAGGATGAGAAGAGAGAGGACATGGTGTGGTGCGAGAACTGTTAGGCCGAACGTAGTTGGTCCTAAGCTCAGACCGTAGTGAGATTCTGAGATTGAAAAGAGATGCTTACTGACTCCTGAGAGTATGTGGCCGTTCGTAGTACAAGAAAAGAAGATAACGACAAATTCGACTGAAGTAATATGTCTTGGATAAAGTAATGCGATGGTGGTCCCGTCCAGAGTTTCCATGAATGGAAAGAGTGTGTGTTAGTGGGTGAAAACCCCAAACTACCAGATGACAGATGCCTTTTTAAAGGTTATTCCCCATCCAAAAATATATATATATTTACTTAGGTTAAAAGAGATCAAGAATCCTTATCAAATTATAAATTTAAAAAAAAAAGTATATTGAGGAAATAAATAGAGTTGTAAGAGAAAAGAATGAGGAATACGTAAACAAAGCAGAGAATAAGCAGAAAGCATGGTGGACGGTTATAAGGAGCAAAATTCAGAACAAATGAAAGAAAAATTAACAACAGATCTTAAAGCAATCACCATGAACCACCACGTCACAAGTATTGGCAAGAAAATTAATGAAGAATTCTTCCATAGAAGAAAATAATATGCGGTTCAAAATGTTGTATAAACTACGTTGATAAATTATTGATCACAGACCTATTAAATGGATTTAGTTTTATTAGTTTATTCAACCCTCACATATAAGTTCTACTTCAACTCATTCACATTGAACAACTTCCTTACGGATGATGGGTTCTGAGTTCTGATTGAACGAAAACAAAGATTATTAGAATTGTGTTTGGAGATAGTAGTTCCATAGCTTTATATTGGGATGCATGAAAACATGGAAATGAGAAACTAGCGGCAGGAAGCCATTCCAAATCAGGAGGCAAAAACTGTGGCCGATGCCCTAATTGAACATTTAATAAGTCGGTTTGGTATGCCGTTGGAGATTAATTCAGATCAAGGCCGGAATTTTGAGTCGCAAATCTTTCAGAAAATGATTATTCTAAGCGCATGTCAAACTGACAAAGTGTACCTCACATATAGTTTCTGGAAGGTTCAAGAATAAATCTACTAATTCTAGAACTTATTAATGAACTATACATGAAACAACTATAGCAAATAAGGAATTAGAACAAATACATACTAAAACGAATAACAACAACAACCGTAAGTACATAACAAACTATCCACGTTGCAATAATAACTTTTTTCTGAAATTATTCAATACATGACGAAAGCTATTTAACTTTTGATTGTTGGTCTAATACGGCCAATTGGAACGAATACTATAAGCCTATATCAGAAGTAACTTTTAACGAAACATGAACGGGATCAAATGCATGTTCCTTTCGTTTAAATGCGTTCTAGACTGAGAATTCTCAACATAAGGTGACTTTATAACAGTACCTACTTAATTGAGTATTAAAAACTGTTTTATGTATGTTTTTTTTTCTCACAGAAATATACAACAATGTGACTGATATATTTATAGAATTATAGACCACCCACTATTTCAAAAATAACGCACAATTCCAGATTTGTCCGCAAAATCACCTTCCGCTCAAAATAAATCATGATACAAACAAAGCTAAAGCATATCCGCATGATTTATTATATTTTAATATGCTCCTGATAAATTTAACAATAGAGTTTGTTGGTGCAAAAATGTAGCTATAATTTAATTTAGTCGAGCAAACAAAAGTTTAGGTAAAGCTTGAATCAATCAAATTGAAGATTTACTGGACTGTGTCTTAATTATAATTTTGTACATATTTGACCGACTTTTCAAAAGAAGGAGGTATACAATCCGACTGTTTGCATGTTTTTTTAATGGATGTTTGCGCCTTTTATATAGTGCTCCAATTTCCATGATTCTTTTTTCATGTGATAGAGTACCATTGAAAAAATCGACATTCAACATGTCTTTCCCCTCAAAAACTTCTCCGAAGAGAGTGGTGGAGGCAATTATTTTCGAAAATTGAAAATTTATGCCGACAAATTCAAAGAAGAGACCATATCCGGTAATGTTTAGATTGGATATTTTTTTAAAAAATCATAGGTTTCTGAGTTACAGCAGTGGTAACGTCTGAAATTGTGTGTCTCCGCTACATGGTGAGGGTATTTTTTTTCGAAAATTGAAAATATGAGACAGCCAAATTGAAGAAAATATTATACGTAACAACATTTGAATTGGACATTTTTCAAAATAATTAACGGTTTCCGAATTATATCAATGAAATATATGAACTTCCGAGATGTTTTTAAATCTCTGAATAAGTATAAGCAACGTATTATCTATCTTCTTTGGTGAACCTGGAATGATTCTGATGAGTTATGTTACAATCACACTTTTGAGTGTAAAATTAGTCCCGAAAATCGTTGAACGTTCACTATACCATATCAATGAAGATAGTACTTATCCTATTACCCACGTATATTCCTTGCTTGTAGTTGTTATTATTCAGAACATCGCTGCGGAAATACACTTGAATATTTTAGTTGTTACCATTTTAACACCGATTTAACACGAAAACCGTAACTCTAAGGAAAAAATGTTCATTATAAATGTTGCTACAAATAATTATATCTTTCATGTAGTATCAAAAAAATTTCAATTTTCGAAAGAAATTGCCCTCTCCACATAGTAAAAATACATATTTAACATGCGTCAATCTCGAAAACCTTAACACTTTTGAAAAAATGTTCAATTTAAACGATTCCGGATATTGTCCTATCTTTAATTATACCAACTCAGATTTTCGCCGCCACCACCCCTTCAGGGCGGTTTTCGGAGGGAAGGAGATTTCGGATTTGAGTTTTTATGAATATGGGACCATTTCTCAATCCCCTTCTTTCAAATGAATCCAAAATCATCAAAATCGGAGGTCGTTTACTATATAAAAGGCGCGTACGAACCAAAAAAAAAAATAAAGCAGACAGTCGAATTGTATACCTCCTCCGTTCGGGGTTCGTCGGTCAAAAATAATTAAAAAAGTTCATATAAACTTATCTCCAAAAACGCTTCGTTTGTACGGGGTGTTGAAATATTGCGAAAATTTTTTGATATTTTTACTATTAACATAGTTGACTCGACGTCAACTTAGCGAGACACCTATTTTTTGGTACAAGGAAAAGAGCGGCAAAATTAATTTTTACACAACTAATTAACGGCAAAAAAGCGGCAAATTTTCCACATATTGTTTTTTTGATATTTCTGCTAATAACTTAGTTGACTCAACATCAACTTAGCTAGACACACATTTTCTAGTACAAGGAAAAGAGTGGCAAAATTAATTTTTCCGCAACTAATTAACGGCAAAAAATTGGCAAATTCCTGACCTAATGGCATTCCTATTTTCCAAAGTTGTTTCGCTAACTTGACGTCAACTTAGCGAGACACCTATTTTGTAGTACAAGGAAAAGAGTGGCAAAATTAATTTTTCCGCAACTAATTAACGGCAAAAAACGGCAAATTCCTGACCTAATGGCGTTCTCATTTTCCAAAGTTGTTTCGTTAACTTGATGCACATATATTAATTCTTACTACAATAACACAACACAAAAATACCAACACCAATAGAATAACCTAATATTATTTTGTATTTTTCATTGAACCAACTAATAAGGTGGGTCCAATTTTTGCTAAAAAATATTTATTTCAAACTTCAGAAATATTCATTCTTAATGCAGTCGATTCTAGTGTTATTTAAAAAATCATATATACCTTTCTGTTTGAATTGCAGAATCTAAATGCTTCAAATATCTGAAACTTGAACCGGTGAAATTCAGTTTTAAATATTGCAACAACACGTAAATATAATAAACTAGATAATAGACATAAGAAATCAGACAGAAGTATTATGCAAGCGTTATGGCAAATATTTTTGCTGAAACATCGGCTATATTGTGTCGAAAGATTATGTCGGCAAATAAAGCAAAATGATAGATAGTAAGTAACACATATGTATAATAAGTAATAACACTATCTGCCAGTTTGTCTTTCTTGAATAAACGTGTATTAAGATTGATATGTAAGTAAAGTGTTTACAGAGACCGAATATTGCCTCATTGTTAATTTGTATCAAGGCTACTCTACAGAGAAAATTAGAAAGAAAATGCCAAATTCATGGAATAGATCATTATCGCACAATGACATCTTCGCAAAAGAAAATCAATTTAATTCTATACCGTTTTTTGCCCTTGTTTTTCTATTTATAAAAATATATTCTATTTCAGACCCGACTAGAATGAAGGGAGTCGGGGGACAAGATTTTTTCGATGAAAAAAAAAATCACTATCCTATACAAATAAAAAAAAAAACCCGATGGCCTGTAGTCAGCGGAAAGGTAAATTTTTCAAAATTCATTGAATTGAAATTTTAACAATCTTTTCATTGGTATACCTACATGTTATTACATAAAATTGTCATAGCCTTGCGGTTAGAGGTTTTTGTTTTGGCTGTTGAATATAAAGCAGACAGGGTTCGAATCCACTTCAAGGCAGATTTTTTTTTTCGCCTATTTCTTTTCAATAAATATACTACATATTTTTTTAATCAGGGTCTATACTAAGATCTCCAGAAAATGTACAATTACATCAAATTTATATTGAGTGTTCATGTTTTATCAATATTTGTTATTTTTCATTATTATGTTATTTTTTGGTTCGTGCACGCAGTTTATATACTAAACGAGCTCCTGATGATTTTTGGTTCATTTGAAAGAGAAGGCTTGAGAAATGGTCCCATATTCATAAAACCTGTAAGCTTAAAAAAAATATATCAAATTAACATATGATTGCGGACAAAGGGGTAACGTACACATGTATCCACAAACAATCTCACCTAGATCGGATTTAGTGAGCGAAGGTCAGTCAAAACATGCATTTGTGAGTTTCCGACCATCACGGGGTCACCTCCAGGACACAACCCGGAAGTCAACGATACTGAGGGTACTTCACTCAGTCGTTACAGTCGGCAAACATCAATCGACAGTTTTCTAGCGGAATATCATCGCCAGACAATCCCTCGTGGCTGACGGAAGAATCATCGCCAGTTATCACCCTATCATATGAGCTCATATGTAAAATAATCAAAGTGCTCACTCACAGGTGTATTCTCAAATCAGTAATCAAACAGGTAATACTTTGACCAAATATCAGTAATCCAGAGGGTTGGCCCTGGCTCCCTTCACAGCCACAGTTCTTCCGATCACCCGCACTCTAATGCCCAGTCACTCAATCCTTTTCTCTCAAACTCTCTATACCACGCAACCTCCCTTGGGTTCGTAGAATGGACTCAACCAATCCACAGCATATGATAATTTAGACACCATGGAATAGAAAACATCAATTTATTAAAGGCTGAACAAAACATGTTAATAAGAGAAAAAAAAACAAAAACATAAATAAATAAACATCACATTTCCTTCAAATCTGAACTGATATAATTAAAAATAGGACAATATCCGGAAACGTTTGAATTGAACATTTTTTACAAAAGAGTTACAGTTTTCGACATATAGGCATGTTAAATTCTCAAATATATGTAATTTTGCTATGTGGAGATGGCGATTCCTTTCGAAAATTGAAAATCTATAATAGTACATGAAAGACATAATTATTTGTAGCAAGATTTTCTCCTAGTTACGGTTTTCGATTTAAATCGGTGTTAAAATGGTAACATCTCAAATACCTAAGCGTATTTCCGCAGCGATGTTTTGAGATCTCAATAATAACAACTACAAGCAAAGAATATGCGTGGGTAATAGGATAAGTAGGTACTATCTTCATTGGTATTAGTGAACGTTCAACGATTTTCTTGACTAATGTTACACTCAAAAGTGTGAAATAAATATTTCTTACAAAAAATTGGACCGACGTTATTACTTGGTGCACAGAAAAGTATAAAATAATATTAATTCTATTGGTGCTGGTACTTGTGAAGTTGATGCCAAAAGTTATCAATCTAACTTCAACTGCACAACTTCAAAAGTAAAAGCACCGATAGAATTAATATTATTGCTTTTCCAACATTATTTTCATTAATAAAAAGTTTTGATTACTTCCCAGTGACTTGGGAAGTTGAAAATTGGTGTGGTTCGTATAACGTATAACTAATACCTATATAAAGAATAAATATTTTTTTCAAAAAATTGGACCGACTTTATCAGTTGTTGCACTGAAAAATACAAAATAATATTAATTCTATTGGTGCTGGTAATTTTGAAGTTGTGCCGTTGTAGTTTGTTGTTGTAGGCACCAACTCCAAAAGAACCAACACCAAATGAATTAATATTATTTTGTATTTTTCAATGCAACAACTGATAAAGTCGGTCCAATTTTTTGTAGAAAATATTTATTTCACATTTTTGAGTGTAAAATTAGTCATGAAAATTGTTGAACGTTCACTAATACCCAAAAAGTTATAGGTAGGTTTAGCTTGTCACATATTTCAGACTTTATCATTGCGAAACTCGGAAACCGTAACTCTTTTGAAAAATGTTCAATTTAATTTTTTCCGGATATGGTCCCCTTTCTAATTTTCAAATCTCGAATTTTCGATTTTCGGAAAAATTTGCCCCTTCCACATAGCTGAAACACATAATTCAGACTGTAGCGCGGAAACGCATGATTATTTTAGAAAATGTCCAATTTAAACATTTCCGGATATGGAATTTTCGTTAATTCTGTCGTCTCGGATTTTCAATTTTCTAGAAAAATTGCCACCTCCACCCCCTTTGGGGGGGGGGGGTTTGGAGGGAAGGAGATTTTGGATCTGATTTCTCAATATGGGACCATTTCTCAATTCTCCTCTTTCAAATGAAACAAAAATAGTCTAAATCGGAGTACGTTTACTATGCAAAACGCGCGAACAGCCATTAAAAAAAATATAAAAAAACAATCTTACAACCGAATTATATACCTTCTCCTTTTTTTGAAGTCGGTCAAAAATGGGAAGTCATCATAGATTGGTGATTGGTAAATGACATAGAAGACAAAGTTACGATCACTCAAATCTTTCATATTATATTCATATTGTTTTTAATAAACACAGAAGATAGACATTTGAAACCCTGATGAGTGAGTGAATTACATTGTTATAAAATATGACCCACATATAGATCAAATATTTTCCAGGATGTAAACATGAGCAACCGCTCAACCTTTTTCATCAAAATAATATTCAACACACAAAAGCTGACTGACTGATACGGTGGCATTATGGTAGGATCTTTTATGTGTACGTCCCACCTTGGCCTACTGAGACAACACAAACTAAATACTATTTATTGTCCTTAACAAAGCCACGATCGCAGGATCGGTAATGAAATGTGGAATTCATGAAATAACATTCGATAGATGTTGAGATGATAGAATGGAAAATACAAATTTCATCTTTCTTCTATTGATTGATTTTATTTTATTGGAAAATTTAACACGCATATGAGTAACTCATAATTTTTTTGAAAATTTCGCTTAAATACGCAAGTAAAATTGATGTAGGAATAATTAAAATATCTGGACGACTGAGCTTTGCTCGGGTAACGCAGGATATAGGGTGGATCTATAATAAATATACCTATTTAGTTAATAGTTAAAAAATGTGCATATTTTAGTTGAAATGTGTTGCGATCAATAAATCGGTAAATATCGCCTTTATCGTTCACACACCTCATAATTTATAGAGCTCGAAATTAATATGAAAATGCATTGTGAAACATACTAAAATTTGGGTGTATCCAAATCGACATCTGGGCCCCCAAACTCTATATTGAAATTTACATCTCAATCTGCGGAGCCATTCTCGAAATAGGCTAGTGTGGACATCGACGGTCGCACCCATTAAATATGAACGTATAGCCAATCAATTTATCTGCTTTTAAAACCACTTTTTGCAAATTTGTATCCATAACTGCCGAACCTTTCAAGAAAATTTTGCGTTTTTTCAGGAATGCCACTTATATAGATAATCTTAAAAATTAGAGCCTTATCTTTGCACCTAATTTGCTCGTATTAATATATTAAGTAGATCTAATAAGTCCATATATAATTTCATATTAATCCAAACATAAATTTTGATTGCCTAAATGATCAGTATCCAGAAAGTTCCTAAGAACCAAAAGAGTTTCTATATTACAGTTTAAATAGAAAGAGAGAATGTAATGAATTATGATAATTAAGGGATCGCTATTATATCCAGCCGTATAAGCGCTATAATACAATAGATATTTGCATTGGCTTAAAGAAGGTTCAGTTAATCCGAGAAAAAAATCAATAATTACAAACGATTAAAAACTTACAAAAATTCTAATTAGTTACTAAACAGAGTTCAAAGAGATGAATATGAATGCCATTCAAATTGAGGTTGCATCGCTAATATTTGTGTAATATCTCAAACCAGTGGCATCAAAGCCGTGTGGGCTGTGTGTTCTTGAGCTCATCCATGAATTTTCCTAAAAGTTTTTCTGTAAACTTTGTGAAAAAATCTATGCTCTATATTTTTTTAATTTTTTAGGCTTAGTATTTTTGGAAATTTTGATAAAATATATCTGCATTAAGTACATACTTATAACGAGCTCTTTAATTGGATATCTCAGATAACGTAACTGAAGAAAATTTCCCTTAACCTGCCTCACAAAATCTACGCCTGAACATCTGAAATCACCTATTTACGCTTATAATTAAAATACATATATACTTTCTTCATTACGTAGTTTTGAAGAAAATAGGCTGCCACAGACCAACAAATAGGCCGACAGACACCAGTCACCTATGTTTTGAGTAAGCCATCACACAGTAACTAGGAGGCCAATTGCTTTTTTGACCGACGAACCCCGAACGGAAGACTAGCCAGGGAAGGTACCGGCAATGAGTAAATTAGGAATCGGAGAGCCTGGTCCTTTCTGACCAAATACATCCCATCAGCTAACCTTCCCAGTGACGAGATGATAAGGAAAATCAGCATCGAGAAAACTTTTATTACGATGCTAAGTACAAGAGAAGATCCAAGCCCTCAAAAACACTGTCATCAAATGGTACACAGATGGTTCTAAAACCACTAAGAGGACTGACGTTGGAGTATTCGGGCCTGGCACCAAATGCTCACTATTATTAGGTCGGAGTCCAAGCATCTTTCAGGCAGAAGTGCTTGCAATCGAAAGATGTGTAGAAATAAACCTAGAAATAAATTATCAGAAATGTGATATAGCTATACATTCTGACAGTCAGGCTGCTATTAAAGCACTCAGCTCTCATATCATCGATTCTAGGATGGTATGGGAGTGCTGAAGAAAACTCAACAAAATAGGCAAGAAAAACAAGGTCAGTAAAGGAGCACGAACTCCTTTCATTGGCCCTGAACCTTTATGTGGTACAGGTAAATGTACCTACAAGAAAGCGTTTCAGGAGAAGGAAAAAATCGAAAGGGAAACACTCTGGCGGAATCTCCATGAGTTGGATCATTCCAAAAAGATTCTTGGAAGCTTTAATACTGCAAGATCTAAGAATTATCTGGATCTTAGCAAGAAAATGCTACACCTCCTCACTGGATTTCTTACTGGGCACTGTCGGCTCAGGAAGCACCTAACGAGAATTGGTTTAGCAAAGAATGACGAGTGCAGATTCTGTGGGGAAGAGAAGGAAACTCCGGATCACCTGGTGACAGAATGCCTCACCTTTGGTAGACAACGCAAAAAATGATTTGGATAAGAAACATGTAGAAATGAGGATGTAACCTCCTTGAAGCCATCCCAGATTCTGGATTTCATTGAAACGCTGGAACTGGAGGGCAAGCTGTAGACTACGTAATAGCGAGAACAACTCTGATGGGGAGCACAATAGACCTCAAGGTCGCAGTGTAATGGAAACTCCTTAAATCTACAATCTACCTACCTCATAAAATCTACACCTAACATCAGAAATCACCCATTTAAGCTTTTAATTAAAATACACATATATAGATACTTTCTTCATTCTGTAGTTTTGAAGAAAATAGGCTGCGACAGACCAACAAATAGACCTACAGACATCAAAGTCATCTATGTTTTGAATAAGCCAACACACAATAACTACGAGACCAATTGCTGTTTTGACCAACGAACCTCAAACGAAGGTATACAATTCGACTGTCTGCTTTATTATTTGTTTTGGTTCGTACGCGCGTTTTATATAGTAAACGAGCTCCGATTTTTATAATTTGAAAGAGGAGGCTTGAGAAATGGTCCCATATTCATAAAAATGCAAATCCGAAATCTCGTACCCTCTTCCGGAAACCGCCGCCGAAGGGGTGGAATATTTTCTCGAAAATCGAAAATCTGTGGTGGTATAATTAAAGATAGGACAATATCCGAAAACGTTCAAAATGAACATTTCTTCAAGAGTTACGGTTTTCAAGCTAGAGGCATGTTAAATTCTCAAATATGTGTATTTTTGCTATGTGGAGAGGGCGATTTCTTTAGAAAATTGAAAATCTGTGGGTACTACAGTACTACATGAAAGACCTAATTATTTGTAGCAACATATATAATGAACATTTTTTTCCTTAGAATTACGGTTTTCGTGTTAAAGCGGTGTTAAAATGGTAAAATCTAAAATACTTACTGCGTATTTCCGCAGCAATGTTTTGAGATCTCAATAACAACTACAAGCAAAGAATATATTTGGGTAAAAGGATATTTACTATCTTTATTTCCTGACTAATGGTACACTCGAAAGTGCGAAATAAATATTTTTTACAAAAAATTGGACCGACATTATTAATTGGTGTATTGCAAAAATAACAGCACCAATAGAATTAATACTATTTTGTATTTTTCAGTGCAGCAACTAATAACGTCGGTCCAATTTTTTGTAAGAAATATTTTTTGATTTTCATCATGTCTACGGGTTTCTGACGTCACCACACAGAGTTGGTTTGATTTACCGAATCACAGTAGTGACTGACGTCACAGAAACTTTTCAAACCACCGTTTTTAAAGCAGGTGTGCCATACTTGTATCAATTAAAAGTTAAAGTTGCAAATTACATAGGTATCCAATTCCATTCGGTAATTTAACAAACACCTGTTTTTAAAATCTTTTTCATTCAATAATTCAACCGGCAGTATTCAATACCATTTTGTTTTCATATTAAATATTTATTTATAAGTATATGAAATTAGTGTAACAAATCTACGACATAAATAGATACATACATTTGTCTTCAATCTTTTTTGATTCAAAATAAAGTACACGAGTATAGGCATCATTCTCCAGTAGTTAAATGATTTCACCTAAAAATACCTACTATCATGTATATGACCGAATAAAGAGTAATACAAGGCTTAATTTTTATATTACCGCGATTAAAAATTTACATGACTAATAACTGAAATAAAGATGTATCTATTTCGAAGATTTACCTCATTAGTTATTCTTTGATATATTAGTATGTGTTTTGGTGGAATTTTTCTTGTTTTTTTTTCATAATTAGACCAAGATAACAAAAATATAAGAAATTTCCACTTTCATTACACAATTTATAATTTACTCATCTAACTCATTAAAACATTAACATTCGTTTATATACAAATATATATTTTATATTACAGGATTCGGTGTTACCGCTTGTTTATTTCGATACCTATGATTTAAAAACCATAAAGGAAAAAAATGATATTTATATTAAACATCTACGTATAAAATTTATAATATTTCTTCAATTATATAATAAATACTGAAGTATGGACAAGCAAAATCTTGTGACAAACACCAACAAACATCGTGGTTTAGATTACATGGAGATTTTGGAGATTTCGGAGATTTTAAGAGTAGCCTGGATTTATAGCTATATAGCCTTGAATTGTCAAGTAATGACATCTTAATGACTCTTGATAAATTTATTGTATTTTACGTAAATCTACGCAAAAATTCATTTTAGTGAATAAACTTTTCACTATCGCAAATTTGCTTAGTTTAGATACATATTACATTTCAATAAACAACCATTATGATCAATGACAATAATTCCAAATTTTATTCAAACAAACAAATATGTCTTCCCTTATTGAAATATTATTCTTCCATATTACAAGCCAATACAAATTCATTAATAAAAGTTAATATGCAAAGGACAGAAATAAAATCAAAGGCATTCCGATTTATATCAATCAGAGAACACCTAAATGTTTTTTAGAATGATATTCCATTCCTGCAGAACCCTATCTATAATGTTGCATCTAAAAGTTCCGTAGGTATTTATGATTTACATTTCAAAGTCAGAAAGAAAATCTCATGAATTTAATGGTATTCAGATGAATAGATGAATAGGTACTTTACTTTAAAATTCCTAGAGCTGTTCGGTGGACACGCAATCTTGTGCAAAACATGTTTGGGCTATTGAGAGCATGGTGCCCTTATTGTCCAACATGTGAGCAAGTTCGGTACCTCAAAGTGAGATAGACCAATGGCTAGATATATGAGATATCGAACATTTCACTCAATTACAATACTTTCTTTACATAGCTACTTTGGGTAGCGATAAGATAGTCATGAATAAAATCAATAATTGCGGAATCTACTTTTCCTAATTTTTTTATGGGTTCCAAATACTGACAAATAACTTCTGTGTAGATAATATTCTATTTCCTCCTCCATAAACCAAGATACTGTTTGAATCAAATCGAGAAGAGCAGGGACCCCTAAATTTCATTTTTAGCAAGAATTCTGACCCTGAAAATTGCATTTAATTCCTTGCGGTAGTCTTTGCGTGATGCGTGTACAAAAATACAGAAATTCAGACAGACGCGATAAAATGTAGCCTATATTTTAAGTTAGACCTCTGGTAAAATACATCGGTGAAAACTGCATTCAATTTCATGCAGTAGTTTTTGCGTGATGCACGTAGAAACATTTAGATAGACCAAAAATTCTATAAACTGTTGGTCTAATAAAGATATTATTTTTTCTTAAATATCCTTAATGTACAGACATCGGCCTGTTACAATTTTATCACATTTTTTATTACAGATTATTGTCACACATGTGACATTAATTTAATTCTGGTTTCCAAGCCCTTTTTAAACAGGTGTAAATCAACGACAAGTCGCTGAGTTATTAACCGTATGTGGTTGAATATCATTTCATAACACTACGTACACTTCAAACCAGGCACGTATCCAGGGGAGTGGCCCCAGGGGAATGATTTTCGTCTTTGAGACCCCCGCAAATAATTTCTGGATACGGGCCTGCTTCAAACCTCAGTATTACTTCAACCAAATTAGCAATTCCCCTATTTCATAAACATCAAGTTTTGATGAGTCACCAAACCCCAAACTGATTTACCGAGTAGAAAACGTGTATAGAAACATGAGAATTGTCTTGTTTTGTTTACTTATGCATACCGACTTCGAATAGCAATTCTAGATCATCCCCAGCCTCTAGTTTTTTGAGTACCATTTAAGGTATCACAAAATACTCAAAGCTCATGCTCATTGAATTCAGTTGGTGCAATTTCCTCTCGATGGACAAAGGACTCTCAATGGGAGTCCAGTACTTCTTGAAATTTGTTTCTAATGCTCACTCACAAAAGATATGGTACAGGATAATTGTTAGTTTTATAGTTTTATTGCAGTAACACTGCGGACTTGGAGTGTCTGTACTATTATGAATCAAGCATTAGATCCCGGTTTGATTCCAGCTGGCGAGATGATTTTTCACGAATCTATCTGGTGGTCATCTCGTAGAAAACAGTGGATACCTACCACAAGTAAGACATGGTCATAAAGAGTAGGTCGCGTTTCACAATCATACGCGAGAGGTCACCAACACTCTTTAGAGTAATAAGGCACAAGAACAAAATATGTTGTTGGTATGGCACTTCAAGAAGAAAACGGTCTAGCGTACCTTTAACATTTTGGCAAATGCAAGTATTCGTGATTTTTATCTGGCTATGTTAAACTCGGTATGACCAGACGATACTGTGTGAAAACAGAGTTCTCACTAACATCGTCAAGCCCAACCACTACCTGCTAAGATAATCCTCCATTTTCATCTAGCGTTTTTATTCATCAACAGTTAAGGAGAAAATTTTGCTCTTTTTAAAGGTGTCTTTCTCATTATGATTCTTCATAACGTTTGCCGCATATTCTGCTAATCCCTATCAAACCTTTCCCTCTCAAAATCAATCAGATGGTACCGCCAAAATGTGCATGTTATTGTATGAGTTACCAATACTACTTGCCAAACCCATTCTTGAAATTGACGTCCACCTACTGTTTGTGATGTTATTCCTACGACCACGGTCTTGAAAAAATATTTCCTTATACAAGGCATTAATGACATTTAAAGAGTTAAATTTTTGCATTTAAAAAAAGTTAAGATGCATTACTTATTGATGTATTAATTAGACTCTACTGCTCATAAATTTGAAGAGATGGGGATTGATATTGAGAAATTATGCAGAAAAAAGATTATATCATTCATTTTTAGAAGACGAACTACCTATACAGGTTGTATTCGAAACTCCAAACTCTTTTGAATTCTCAGTTTATAATTAATAATAATCAAAAAATATCCGATGGCTTTTAACCAGCGGATAGTTAATCTTCACTTATTTAATATTTATAATTTTTCCAATTTTTTTTTGAATACCTACCTCCTTTTTTGTTTTTACGTGTTGGCTAGTTGATTATGTCTCAAAAATTACAGTTTCGTGATCAAAGCTAGGCAACTCGTTAATCCGTTAATCGTTAATTAACGAAGTTAACAATCTGTTGAGCGGATTAACTTTTCAAATAAAAAAATGTTAACGTTCTTGTTAACTTCCGTTAAATTAAACTTCCGTTAACTTTAGTCCGACTTCGTTACATGAGTCGTTTGTTGACTTTAATTGTTACCGAATACAAAATTACGATTGTTAATAGCCTTATTTCTACCCACTTTATCATCGAAATAAATAAATGTGTAATGTGCGTTTAATTCTTCTTTCTAGGTACTTGTTTTTGTTTTATTTACCTATTTCTCTCAGTCCAAAAGCAGTACCTATAAGTTTTAGATTTTTAACTTTTAACGGATAACTTTAACGTGTGTTAAATTTTCTAGAATTTAACGCCCTACCTATTATCGATGTTAACTTTTTAACAAACGTATCAACTATTAACGAAGTTAACTTTTGGATTAACTGTTCCTACCTATACCTACTCGTGATATACCAGACTCGTATTTCCTCAAACTTTTGGGTCTGATTTCTTAAAAGTGACTACATATCGCCCTGATGGAAGCAGTAGTGCAAAAGACTAAGTGTAAATAAATATACAAAGTGAAGCTATTATGTGGCGCAAAACAAAATTAATTGCTTCACTTTTCTTGAAATTCATTCACTCCAAGTATCTAGCAATTGGTCATTTGGTGCTAAGCGACGATGTTGAGTACGAAATTTTTAAGCTTTTAATTAGATTTGTTTAAATTAAAAACTTCTTTAGATTTTAATGCTTTTGTTGTGCCAATAACAGTTTTAAAAATTTGAATTCCCCGCTCTTTCTGCAGTTTGTAGCTCTCATGTCATATTTCAAGATGCGAACAGACCACGGCACGATTTGTTCATGAATGAATCCTACTGTTCTGTGTATATTAAAATATACTTGTGCTCATATTACTGATTGTTGACGCATTGGATCAAACATTCTGTAAAGGTGAGTTTATACAGTAAATAAAATAAAATAAGAAACAAATTAAAATTGAAATAAGAATAATCTCAAAAAAGATTGGTTTATACAGATGACGAAAATAAAATAAGAAATAAGAATGAACCAATCAAATCACAGCTTTTTTGACAAAAACTTTTGTGTTGTATGCAAGTTGAGTGTTCTCTGGTGGTTGATCATGCGCATTGTCAGTTTCCAAACAAAATAAAATAAAATAAGAAATAAAGATGAAAGTTGGCCATCTTTAGTTCTTATTCTTATTTCTTAATTTAGCTTATTTCGTGTATAAACGCTCCCATGGAAATGAGCATGTTCAACTTTCTTATTTTATCTTAATTTGTTTCTTATTTTATTTTATTTACTGTATAAACTCACCTTAACTAAATCTATTTTTAAAAGAATTATTCATATGTTTAGTTTTGGTAGTTTTCTTGCATGTTCTCCTCTTCTCCCTAATTTTCTTGTTGTTCCATGATACTATACACCGGAAAATACATTTGACATTTTACATATTACCAACCATCCAACCAACATAAAAAGTCACCAGCTACCGACTTCCTTTTTGCATTCTGTTAATCAGACGTTCTGGCGTGTTTTCTTGCACGTGTATAATTTAATCAAATAAAATGGATAAACCAGTAGTTCTTGCACGTGTTATCAAAGTTTTGGGACGTACAGGATCCCAGGGACAATGTACTCAAGTGAAAGTAGAATTCATTGGGGAACAAAACCGTGTAATTATCCGCAACGTAAAAGGTCCTGTCAGAGAAGGTGATATCCTCACTTTGTTGGAATCTGAGCGTGAAGCCAGAAGATTGAGATAGGGTCCTTAGATTTATGTAAGTATTATATTCTTGTTGCATTTAATGACTTATTTCCTTATTTATAATCAGCTCCATTAGTATCGTGATTTACATAACCCTCTTTTGTGCAATTCTGTTTATAGTTTATATAGATGTATGCAATACTTATATTATTATCCCAGAATCATGATTGATGATAATTGTTTTGTTCCAGGTTATTTACGTCTAAACACAAAACCTTGTGGGATGGATAATTTTATCAATAAAAATGTGATTTGTACTACGTTGAAATATAAATAAATTCATTCCAATCCATGAGTTTTTTGTATTCAGAATCTTAGCTAGTATATCAGCATTGAAGGTTTCCTTTGAGAGAATGGTGAAGTGATAATTATACAATCGAAAAATATTTATTGAATAGGAAATAATGATATTCTATCACTAAAAATACGAAGATATTAACTGCTCAGCTTTCCTTCTGTTTGCCATCCTTGTAACCTTAGCTTGAAATTTGTTTCCTTTACCAGCTCCTTTTCCTTCTAGGATCTCACAAACCCTAAAAAAATATATTTTAATTACAAGTCACTAACTGCGTTTCAACATTAGACACTGACTGATCTCCTAATTCTGCTATACATTTCTCTTCACCATACAAGACAATGTTGCCTGTGTTTTTTTCATCTCCCGTAGAGAGAAACAGAAATATATCTGTACGACCCAATTCTTTGACAAAAATATTCATAAAGTCTGGTTCCGCTTCCTTTCTATGCAAACTAAAATATTTGGGAGTTGGTTCTGTAGCTTTCAACTTTTTAGCTTCCTGAATTGCTATATCCTTGAGTAAGCTTTGCAAATTTTTATTCAAAACTTTGACATTCTTCAAAAGTTTATCCACCAAGTCTTCATGTTGCACTGGATTATTCCTATAATTTTAATTTTTATGATTTTTTGCAAACCTTATCGTTAATCTTATTACTTCAACAACACTGTTAGCTTTTGTTCTCTATTGATGCATGCATCCAATCGCTTCAATACTCTGTTACCAACTAAAAAATATAGTAGAGTTTTATCTTTTCGCTTACTCTTCTCGGTATGGAGGAGTTTTATAACTTGTAGCTGGCTCAAGTTGTTGACATGAGTACCACAACACATATTGCTGTCAGTGTCCTCAATGTTAATCACCCTTATGTCTCCAACGTGATCTTCTGGTAACCCCTTCACGCTACGAAACTGCAAATCAGAACTAAGATAGCAATTCAAATCAACAAATGATGTAGAAAAACATTTATCTATCCGACGAGCTTACCTCTTCAAGGTCTTCTTCTTTCTGTTTCGAGAAAACTTTAACAGTAACAGTTTTTGCTTGCCTTATAAGATCATTAACTATAGCTTCCGCGTCCCTAATATGCTCATCAGGAAACTTGGGTATATCTAGAATCAATTATTTTATCACAATCAAGATATAATAGTCAGTACATTATTTCACCTAGTTCGACATGGCAAACATCTTCACCCAACCACCATGACACAGTAGCTGATTTGAATTGTCTCTCCAGCACAGCGCTCAAAAGGTGTTGACCAGAATGTTGCTGCATATGATCGAACCTCCTCTCCCAATTCACTGTCTGCTTTACTATATCCCCCACAACGAACGGTTCTTCAACAATATGCACAGCATCAGCACCACGTCTAATCACTTGCGTAACCGGGTATTGGTTCAAAAAACCGTGGTCGCTAGGCTTGCAATTTATAATTTCATTCATCGCAATATCGAGACAGTATGATAATAACATTTACCTGGCCTCCACCCTCCGGAAACAATATCGTGTCAGCCAATATCACCCCATAAGCTTCCTTGGCGATTTTTTCTCCATTTAAACAGTTTTCTAATTGAATTTTCTCGCAAGCAGTGACCTTAGAGGAAAACTGAAAATAGCACTAGATAACATTTTATATTTACAAATTTTAGAGTAAGGCTACCTCTTTAAGAAAGGAATCTTCCTGACATTTAAAAACCATTTCTCAAGTTCTGCAGATAAGAGCTGAAATAATTAAAAATGTAATAGAATAGGTAGATTTGTTTACATATTAATAGTTAAGATATACAAGATCACGTAATAAATAAATAAAAGAGAAGAATTAATTAATTAATAGTAATATTATAAACTAAACTGGCACCTGATTCCTTAAACTTTCTATTTAAGCTGCAGCTTATTTTTGTTCTTATTCTATTTTGAATAATTTAATCTTAGGTCTAGATTTTAGATAAAGAATTTGAACCAGAGAACACTACCTCCAAATTCCGAATTTGAACTACCACCAGAGAACATTACTCCTACTCCCTAAAGCAGACCACTCACTAGCGAATATGCTCAGCAATTCGTCAACATCGAGTAGGGAAAAGTCGTTCGTATACGACAGGAGATGCTGCTCTGTATCGCCGCCGTGAAACGAAAGTGAAGCCAATTTTTCGTCGGCCGCCATTAGTTTCTCTCACCTTGGTATTTCCAGCCACAGAAATATTATATTTCTATTTTTCCAGCTTATTTTGATTTTAATTTTTTGTGCTATTTTTCAAAGAAAACGAGGATTTTTTTATCTTATCACAATGGTGAAATGCGAGGCTCTTATATACAAGAGTCGCTGTCGAAAAAAGAATAACGTCCATTGGCGGCCATTGATTTATCTTCACTTGCTCACCGAATGCGATGTCTACTTAGTAATTCCATGCTCTAAGGTTGTCTCAGACGTTTCGTCACGTTGTCACGTAGATGTCATTGACAGAGAACATACGTCTCTGTTCTCTGTCATTGGTGATGCGCATGGACATATCTAGTCTCTTGGTAGTATCATGTTGTTCTCTGATCTCTTATCTTGTAAACAAAACACTGTTATGATGACAGGTGCTGTCACGGTCAGGTTATTTTATTATTATTAGTGAATTAAGTTTATTGAATTTCTTCAGTTTTCATGATAATTAACCAGATTACGCTATAAGCTCTAAGTATTACGTTGTTTGGCTTCCAAGTCTTTTGCAATTACAGAAATCATTACAAGCTATTCTATGTAATGTGAGTACGGCAAGTAATTACTTTAGCTCATCACCAATTTTGTCATAAACCAAGTTTACTGTTAACCCTAAACAGCAATCAGCAGTGATTAGAAATGTTTATTTGAAAGTATTCGATTAAAATCACATTAATATTGTATTATCATTTTGGATTGTATCGTAGCTAACATAAGTACTCAAAAACCATGACATAGAAATGAGAAGATATTCTGAGATACCAAGAGATATTTCTGGAGAAAATTTGTTAAAGATCAAACATCTAGAGGTAAGTAATTTATCATAAACTTATGTGTTATCTGTTATTAATTATAACTCAGCGAGGTCAAAGGGTAGATAAAAATAGTTAATTTAGGAGATATCGAAAGTAAAATACGTTTCAGAGACGAAATATTTAATATCTCTTCATGTTCTCAATAATAAATAATAATGCTGTCGATATGACCATTAAGTATCGCTTTTCAAATATAGTTACATGCAAATATAGTATTTTTATAGAAAGTCATTTGAACTTATAAGTAATGAATCTTTTGA
Organism: Crioceris asparagi; assembly: GCA_958507055.1. Lineage (NCBI taxonomy): Eukaryota > Metazoa > Arthropoda > Insecta > Coleoptera > Chrysomelidae > Crioceris > Crioceris asparagi. Next base: position 13,529,275 of record OY293828.1, read on the forward strand.
TTAAATTCAAAAACAAAGAATCACTCAATAGCCAGCGTTAAATGATTCATGTAATATTTATTCAGTCAAACGAGACATAATATGGCTTAAAATAAACAACACCTGCAAACTACTGTTATTGATGACAACTATCGCATTCCTCTTGTGTTAAATAATTAATGCACTTGTTTATTTGTGATGTTTTGCTTGCGATTTCACAACTTTATTTTACAGCAAAAGAATGCTGCTGCGGGCGAAAAGGACACTTACAATCCTTGCACTGCAAATAGTGCTGGCAGTACAAACTACTTTCAGGATATCAAGATAAGAAAAATATCGACCCCAGCCATATCAAACTCATCAGGACCACAATACTCGTACATTAATCATGGGTGAGATCAAAATTATTATGATTTTCCACTTTTTTAAGCATTAACATTTTTCCAGAAGCTCTTTTACTCCAGTACCTGTACACTCAAAATCACATAGCTTGCCTTCATCAACATCATCGCGTAGTGGCTACAACAAAAACTACAGTTGTGCTGTGTTCGATGTATTACACATAAGTCCGGAAGACTTTGCTGCTCAGCTGACACTGCTCGATCTGCCTATCTTCTTGAACATTCAACCCGACGAGTTAACAAGCTGCGCCTGGAACAAGAAGAATAAACTTACTGTGGCACCGAATGTTGTAGCTTTCTCTAGGCGCTTCAATCATGTGCGTATGATAACATTGAGAAAAATTTGAGTCTGGTTTTACTATTATACTATTCCAGGTTAGCTTTTGGACCGTTCAAGAGATACTATCTAACTGTACACCAAAGCAAAGGGCTGAAACGCTTTCTCATTTCATCAAGATAGCCAAGAAACTTTATGATCTGAACAATCTTCACTCGCTTTTCGCAATAATATCTGCCTTACAAAGTGCCTCCATTTACAGGTAGGTTGATGAAAATAATAACATGATTATTATATCTCGATCGCTTATGAATTATTTGCAATCGTTTATCCTTGATCATTACTTCTAGGCTGTCGAAAACATGGAATTGCTTGTCAAAGAAGGATAAACAATCATTTGACAAGTTAGCCGATGTGTTTTCCGATGCTAATAATTGGGAGAATCTCAGGAGTCACATTGAAAGTCTCAAGCTGCCTTGTATACCATATCTCGGTAAATAGTTGCATTCTTATTCTTATAGTAAACTAGAAGATCACCGTGACATTGTCCACGTGTACTGTAATTTCATCTTTTCTGTTATCCATTGGACTGAGAAATTATTCGTGTTGTGAACTCACACTTAGCTGCGCCTTATTGTTTTGTGAGTTTGTCGCTTAACTATTTACCAAGAGATCTCGCAACCAGTACTATTACTTTACTAAACTATGACAAAGAGTATAAGCTATGACTATGACCAGTTTCGATAAAATATATGAATTATTGTTCACGTAGAACTCGAAAATCCAGAACATCTACAGCAGATTTATATGTATGGAGAGTCAGCAAGTTACTATTTGTAAATAAATAATGTTTGGATTGTTATGTCTATAAAAATAAAAGAATAATTACAAAAATAGACAGTGAAGTGGAATGATCAGAAACAGCTACGATTTTGAGGATGTTTTTTAAATATTTTGTAATTATGTGTCAGCTGAAATCAGAAACAGGAATGCTCCCAATATTCAATTAAAAATATAATAATTAGAAAATATATACAGGGTATAAGAACTGTCTGGACACAGCTAATTCTCTCGTAAATGTGTAGTCTAAATTATATTTTTTATATAAAATATGATATCTATATGCTTGTTTTGGAATACGGAGATTGCAGATTTAATATTTGTAATGTTGCCAAAATTCCTGATATTTCTAGTCACTTTGGTTTTTCAATTTCAAAACCCTCTAGGTATTGGATTTTTTTTCATTCGAGTTCAAACATATACAGGGTGTCCCACTGTCATGGCCTATTAGAAATTTCTGGAGAATGACAAAAGCTATCGATCTGAAAATTTTATGGCTTCTATTAGACATATTAAACTATATTTGGAAAATATTTTCATAAAAAAATCAGTTCCGGTTTTGCCGGAAGTAATAACAACTTTGTTATTTCAAATAGGATACCTCATATTTTGATACATTTTTTAATTCTACACAAAATTTTGAGTAGAATGGATATACCTTTCCCTATACTTAAAGTTAATAGTTTTAGAGTTATTTAATTTTATTCGTTAAAAATCGACAAATGCGAGTTGATCGAAAATATATCATAACTTTTTTGTTATTTGCTTAATAAACATGGAGTTTATATTTTTGGAATCTCTGCACATGGTTTTAAAGATTTCATTATGATTTTTCTTAATTTCCTGAGAAATTATTAGAGAAAAATCGATGTAAAGATGACTTAATTTCTAACGTTAATAACTTTCTTATTTCAAATACTGTACTTTGTTGCACTAGCGTATTCAAAATTAAAATACATTTCTATTGATGTGACCACTTCAATATCTAAAGCTGATAGATTAAAAGTTATTGAACAATTTCCGATTTTTCAACAATTATTTTGTATTACCTTAACTTTGGAACGCATCAAAACGGTAACCATAGTTACCACTTATTTATATCAGTGTCAAAGTGTAAGATTAGAAATTGTCTCATTCATAGTTTTTTTATTGAAATTAATCACAATCATGAATCAAGAATACACAAATGCCGATCTGCTCAACCTTTTTGCAATTTATGGAGAGTGCAATAGGATTGTCACGAGAACATGCAGGACGTTTAACGCCCGAAATCCGAATTTACCGCCGATGACTGCAAGGAAATTTTGCCGGAGTCAAGATAATTTTGTTCAATATGGCCAATAAAATGCTCCATAAAATCGTATTCTTCCGATTTCCGCTGATGAAGCAATGCAATTAAATCTGATATCTTAAAAGTTATCGAACAATTTCAGATTTTTTCAAAAATTATTTTAATTATCTTAACTTTGGCATGCTACAGTATGTATTAAAAAACGAAAGAATACTAAAACAATAACAAATTTAATAATCTACACAAAAAATATTAATCAATAACCTATTCAAAAAAACATAACAATACTTTAAATGTAAATTTACAAGTGTTCAAAGTGCCCCCCATTTACTTCTGAACATGCAATAAGTCTTGATTCCACACTAGATGTTGCATTTCTTATTTCTGCAGGGTCTAGATCTGCAAAAGCATTTTGTACCCGATTTCTCAGGTCTTCTGTCGATTGCACTGGAGGACGGTTATTATAAACTTTTTCTTCTATGACCCCCCACAAATAAAAATCTAGGGGCGTTAGATCTGGTGACCTTGGTGCCCAATTCCAGGGACCCAAGCGCCGAAGCCACCTGTCCTCAAACATTTCATAAAGTTCTTCGGTAACTTCATGGCTGCAATGAGCTGGTGCTCCGTCAAGCTGATACCAGCAGCTTATGGCTTCGTTAATTGACAAGTCATCTACAAAGTCTGTAACGTTGGTGCGCAATATTTCAAGATATTTTTCGCTGTCCAGCACTTCTTCGTAAATATAAAACTTAAGTGCGTTGTCTTTTATAAGAACAAAAACGTTGAAACTGAATTTAGCTTGAAACTTTTGTTCTTTCGTCAAATGTGGGTTTGCGTCTGCCCAGAAATGATTACTTTTTGAATTAAAGATTCCTTCTCGCGAAAATTTGGCTTCATCTGTCCAAATTATTTTTTTCATAGTTTTCATCTTCTTGGTTTTTTAGAAGAAACATTTCGCAAAATTCTACTCATCTAGGACCATCTTGGGGGTGTAGATGTTGAACGTGTGTGAACTTAAAGTCATGCATGTTGTGCTGTTTTAAAATTCTTTGAATTGACGATCTTGCAACACGTAATCGTGTTCAGTGCTTCGAATCAACGCTTGAGGGTTGCCGTAAAAGTAAGCCAATACGGTAATTTGGGTTGCTTCATCAGCGGAAATCGGAAGAATACGATTTTATGGAGCATTTTATTGGCCATATTGAACAAAATTATCTTGAATCCGGCAAAATTTCCTTGCAGTCATGATTGTGATTAATTTCAATAAAAAAACTATGAATGAGACAATTTCTAATCTTACACTTTGACACTGATATAAATAAGTGGTAACTATGGTTACCGTTTTGATGCGTTCCAAAGTTAAGGTAATACAAAATAATTTTTGAAAAATCGGAAATTGTTCAATAACTTTTAATCTATCAGCTTTAGATATTGAAGTGGTCACATCAATAGAAATGTATTTTAATTTTGAATACGCTAGTGCAACAAAGTACAGGGTGTTCTATTTAAAATAAGAAAGTTATTAACGTTAGAAATTAAGTCATCTTTACATCGATTTTTCTCTAATAATTTCTCAGGAAATTAAGAAAAATCATAATGAAATATTTAAAATAATGTGCAGAGATTCCAAAAATTCAAACTCCATGTTTATCAAGCAAATAACAAAAAAGTTATGATATATTTTCGATCAACTCGCATTTGTCGATTTTTAACGAATAAAATTAAATAACTCTAAAACTATTAACTTTAAGTATAGGGAAAGGTATATCCATTTTACTCAAAATTTTGTGTAGAATTCAAAAATGTATCAAAATATGAGATATCCCATTTGAAATAACAAAGTTGTTATTAGTTCCGGCAAAACCGGAAGTGATTTTTTTATGAAAATATTTTCCAAAGATAGTTTGAAATGTATAATAAAAGCCATAAAATTTTCCTATCGATAGCTTTTGTCACTCTCCAGAAATTTCTAATAGGCCATGACCGTGGGACACCCTAAAACTTGAGATTTGATGCAGTCAGAAAGGTCCTTAATAAAGTGCATACTAGATTTTCAATACAATTAGAACATTGTACAACTTACAAATTGAACGATTGGCGATTTATCTTGCAGGGCTGTTCAGTAGACGTTGAAGAATTGTTACATTTTAGTTAATAATCTGAAAGTCGGTTTACATGCAATGTATCTATATAAAATATAAATATCTATGTTTCCTTTTTGTTTATTGTGACTTAAGAAATTATGAATATTAATATACTTTTATGTCTACAATAAAGTGGCGAATGGTGATAAACTGATAAATCGAGAAACAAGGCTTAAACTTTAAAGCAAATGAATATTTGAAACCCTATTTAATGATTTTATTACTCCTTTCCCCATTCTGAACTGTACTAGGTAAAGTAGGCACAACCGTTGCTATATAAGTCAACTTTTTTTTATCATAGGAATATATTTAACGGACCTTATTTACATCGACATGGCTCATCCTCATTCTGGTGGGCTGGAATCGAATCAACGACTGCTTAAAATGAACAACATATTAAGAATCATCGCAAATTATCAACATTCAGACTACTCACATCTTTCGACAGTACCGCACGTCAAGGATTATTTAAATTCGATCAGATACATTGAAGAGTTGCAGAAATTTGTCGAAGATGATCAGTACAAGTAAGAGATTGAATATCTTTCCGGTTTGTTTATTCTATAATGTTTGACTTTCCACTCTTATTAGATTATCTTTAAAATTGGAGCCTCCATCACCGCCACCCAGCTCTTCAAGTTGCAGTTCCAAGGAGTCCGTTGTGGCGGATCCTGTTGCAATAGCTTCACTGAATCTCTCACCTGCCAAAGCTTCGACAGGCTCTTTGCGATTGTACGCTGTCACATCGGGTGGTAAATTTATGCCGGGACACAGAAAGTGTCGCAGTTTAGGAAGCAAGTAAGTTATTCATTTTTGTATATTTCATATTTTTGCAGTCTTTCGAATTATCGTGAACTCTAAATGAAATATTGTACTTTACATATTGAGGAAAACATGTTTTTATTTGTCTGAAAAAATATCTCTAGCAGGCTTGTTTGATCCAAGAATGAATCATTCAGTTTGGGCAAAAATTAGGAAAATATGATGCCTTAAAATGCATATTTATTTATTTTATCACACTAATTCGCTGCGTGTTTAATCATTTGCACATAGCTTTTAATAAATAATACTAATAAAAGCGATGTCGACAATAGAAAATGTCCAAGAAAACTGTAATTGTCTCGAAGATTTTGGATCGGTGTATATCTACAGGGTTAGCATTAGTAGAGTATATCGGAATACGCAAACACGTTCAAAGGTACTGGGTAGCCATTAATAAAGGACGCCGGCTAAATCTCAGGATCCGTTAATCGGACGAACCTGTGGAAAAAAAGTGAGGGAAATCGGCCAAAAGATAAAGCTGAAAAATATTTATAAGTTGCTAACTCTACAGCTAGAGGGCCTAAGTCACACCGCGAAGTAGAAAACACTGTTTTAATCAAAATTATCCCAAGTTAACCTATATTGAAAATAGTTTTTTGTAACCTACTGAAAATAAGACAACTTTTTTGTGTTGAAGATTTTTCTTTATCCTGTCAAATAACGGGGAAGGTCGAATGTTGGTTTGAAAAATTTTCCGACTCGGTAGATGACGCTATGACAAAGTCGCAGATTATTATGAATTTCCCGAAAATTTTAAATGCAATGGTATTTTTTTTCATTAAGAAGAAAGAGCGTGAAAAATATTAGATTTACTGGTGAAAACCACAACTCGATATGATTATTCCTCATAGACTTATTTAAAATTATATTTAAACCTTCAGTCATTTTTATTGAAGTTAAATAAAATACCTACTTTAACAATAACAAACCTTTTCTATTACCTGTGTCGCTCTATAAGGGGAAATTTAAGTTTGGTGTAATTAAATAAGAATTAAACACAAATAACTGTAATAAGAAACTAATAATTTATACAAGAAAATACGATAAAAAAAATTGCATATAGTCAGTTATTCTACGATTTTCTCTCGAAAATGTCGGTTGTCCTTAAGAGAACTAAATTTTTAAAAAATATAGAACTAAAAAAAATATTAATGACGCCTTAAGAGCTCAAAGTGTCGTCCGTCATCGGCAATACAAAGCTCTACCCTTTTTTGTGTTAATTCTCATTTAATTACACTTAACTTAAATAACCTCTTCTAGAGCGAAATAGGTAATAGAATTTTCTTGTTATTTTTAAACTAGGTTATATAAAATATAGGTAACCTCAATAAAAATTAAGTCAAGTGTTCACTAATTTCGTTACTCAAATTGAAGGTTTAAATATTGTAACGTTTAACCCTGTGCTAAACGTTGTGGGGTGAGTTCACTTGCGTAAGACTCAAAGTTCGCAGATTGCTTCCAATGATTTATTTCCAAACACTCAGTACACGAGCTTCTATTATGGTACAACTGTCACCACTTGTCACCTTGACAATCTATACTGTCACTGTCTTCACCGACAGAACTACTATTAACCTCTGTTTCCACAGACTGGCTGTTATCAACTGACTTGACTCAATGACTTCACAAGACTGACTCTGTCCCGTGATCGACACGGCTTTATATACCTGAATCATGACATGACATTCATCGAGAATGCTCTATGATTATCTAGACACACATAATTAATGTTCTAGATCCTTGTCAAACTGACAATACTATGACAAATTTGTACCTCACATATAGTTTCTCGAAGGATCGAGAATAACTCTACCATAATTCTAGAAGTAGATAATGAAATATACAAACAACAACTATAGCAAACAAGGTAGTAGAAATAAATATCTAACGAATATCAACCGTAAGTACATGAATACCTATCCACGTTACAATATATTTTTAAATATCGAGTTCCGGTTTCACCAGTAACTGTAATTTTTCACGATCTTTCTTCCTGATAAATAATAAAAATACCATTGCATTTAAAATGTTCGAGAAATTCATCAAAATATGCGACTTTGTCATAAAGAGTCACCTACCGACTGGGAAAATAATTAAACTCAAAATGTTATTATTGCAGTAGACGTGCCCAAAAAATCACTTGAAAATGAAACAAAGTTATTAAAATAGGTCATACCAGTTTTTTTCAGACCAACATTTATACCTCCCTCCACCCGTTGTTTGACAAGATAGAGAAAAAACTAAAATACATAAAAGTTGTCTTGTTTTCAGTAGGTTAGAAAAAAATATTTTGAATAAAAGACTCAGCAACTTATAAATATTTTCCAGCTTTTTCCTGTGGCCAATTTATCCCTAAGGATTTTTTCTCAGGGACGTCCGATTAACGGCTCCTGAGATATAGCCGGCGTCCATTATTAATGGGCCACCTTGTACATAATGTAGGATCATGGTGCACAATGTACTAAAACCAGATTTTACAATAACGCTTGCGAAAATTGATCGTTATATGGCATTACAATACCTTTCAGAGTAATGCCAATCATTTATTTCATCATTACCCGAAAACTATAACTATTATTGCTGTTATACAGGGTGTTTCAGAAACATACTAACAAACTTTAAGGGGTGATAGGGGACATTGAACCAACCTTTTTCTGTTCAATAAATATATGCCTGGAAATGAGCCGTTTTGGCAGAAAAAAGGGAAGTCAGTTTTGTTTATTTAAGTGATAAATAATTTTCAAAAATATGTAGGGAATTGAAATCATTAATGCATGTGATCTGTTGGCGTCAATGGAATGTTTATATTGATAAAGAAACGTTTCAGCTTCCCGTCAAAAACGTAGTTGAAACAATGTTGAAGGAAAGCCAGTGGCGTCCAACTAAATCACGAATTAATTAGATATGTTTTTGGGTCACCGTTAATTTGTTGAATGAGCTTTACAATATTATCAGTTGATATATATTGAAGAAAACATGCTTTTTGTGGGTGAGCTAAGAATTGATTAACAATTAGTGATATGCATTTAAAACCATTCAAGGCTGCTATTGTATTAATTACATCATTTTCTCTTTTGCAATGTCTCACCTCATTTCTGTCCAGATATCGTAGTTCAAGTCTGCCTCGTAATTTCCACAAAAGTGGGTTTCCATTGGGGTAAGTCGATCACAGAAGGTACCTGTGAATTGGCCTTGAATTTGGTAGAAACTAGCATAATGTAATTAATTTGATCGTGTAATGGCTTTCAATGTATTGTTTTTTGTACTTTATCAAGAACGCTGGATTTTAATTTGAACTATTAAACAAATAATTCAAATCAGTCCCACTATAAGTTGCAAGTACTTATGCACAAATAAAAATAGAACAAAGCACACGATTGAGAAATATGCTTTGAATGAAATTTGTGGAGATTAGGTGTTTTTTAGAAGTAGAAGCATCGTTCATTATTATCTCATTATTTTTTTGTAAAAAAAAACAAATATATGGTAACATCTGGTAATTTTTTTTGTATACCGTTTATTTCGGCATCCTTTTAAGTTATGAAAAAATATATCAGATAAAGCTATATATTTTTGCATATTATGTAGCTCCATCAATTTTATTTTGTGGAAATTTTTTCCTGACCATACAATTATGTTCCTAGCATCTTCCACAAATCGAATCAGGTGGATCCAGAAGATCTCCCAAAGGCCTTACATTTGTTAGACGACTCTGAATTGGAGGATTCAACACGGAGGATATCTGTCAATCTTGGAAATTTACCATCGCCGACAAATAACTTGCCATTACAAACTTCCCAAAGTTCAGCTGATAATTGTGCGTTGCTGACTAGGTAATAAAAAAGGCGTAGTTCTTGATAGTTTTATTTAAAATTTACTTTAATTTTGAATAGGTTTTCCGAAGATTCCATCAGTTCCGAGGATAACAACTGTTCAATGCAAGGTTGTGTAAGAAGAAAGACTGTACTGAAAGATGGTAGAAAACCAACTGTAGCAACATGGCAACGCTATTGGCTACAAATATGGTCTACTTCGCTTGTTTATTTTTCACCAAAAGGCTTTAAAGGGTAAGAGAAAGAGGATATAATAGCTTATACTATTTGAGTATGTTATAATGTACAGTATGGGCTAAAGTTACGTACTTTTTAATCACTAATACTTTTCTACCTAATGCAACTATTTAATTCATTTTCAGAGGGTTTATTTCAGGGAATATGGGTTTATCTGACATTTTCTAAATAAAACAAAGCAATATTGTAAGTGAATATTAAAAATATTTCGTTAAAATAAGGACATTGATGAACTAGGAACACCAATAGGTCATCCAGGAATGAATAACAACTAAAACTGGGAATTAATATTAATAATACTACTAGAAGGAAGTATAGCAAAAAGTTTGAAAAAATTAATTAGTTCAATCTTCGATAAAACCTAGTTCATTTGCAACGGTGCTAAATGCATAAATCTTTGAAGAAAAGCCTGTAAATCCGATTCCAACTAAATGACTAAACATATAGAGAAAAAGCTCTGATAGTTCGATTTTTGATTTTGATTTTCTACTTTATTATGCAAATACCTCCACCTTCTAAATTATGACGTCATGTTTATGTTTTTTAATGAGAAAGCCATTATTTTATATCATAAACGGCAAACTTGCAATTTTATTGAGTTCAAAAATACCAAATACCTGGGTATTAACATAAAGAAATAGGGTGCTAAAAAGTTAATATATTTTCATTTACTGCTTTCAATGTTATACCAACTATTAGTGCATAAAAACAAGTATGCGCTTAAATCGGAGTCAGCAATAATTGATAAATTTCTAATTACCGCTGCGTATTAATATTATTATTATTATATTGTTTTTTCAAGTAAAACATTGATTGTTGAATTTGATAAATTCTGGGGTATTACAACTTCAGATACCATGAATCACTTATCAGAAAAAGAACGAATATAAATTTTGATGATTTTAGGATATGATAATTGTTAAAGGAGTATAGAAGAAGTATGCAACATTTTTAATGAAAAATATCCAGAAAGAAATCTCATAACTCCACAGTAAATAAAATAAAGCTTAGATTCACTGAAATAGGAATAAACATAAAAGTGACCGGCCGTTTCTGAAGATACCCAGCTAAATATTTTGTTAGAAGTTTATGAAAATCCTCAGTCTTTAATCACCACGTTATCCCACAATAATAGGATTTGCCGTGAAGGTCTTCACAAAGTATTAAAGAAAGCGAGAATATGTAACGAAAACGACCCACTAATATAGACGAACTTAAAGAAAGAATTCGAGCGGAAATACTACAAATCACAGCAGAAATGTTGACAAATGTAATTCAGGAATTCGTTGCTCATATTGGATACGGTCAAGTTAGTCAATGGGTTGAAAATTTATTTTGATATAACTTCGCATTTAACTGTTTATTAATTGTTCTATAGGTTTTTGTTGGGACATTTTAGCGTTCAATGAACAAATGAAGGTGGAGGGTATAAAATGATGCTGTTTCCATAAAAAAATTGAAAATCGACCTGTCTCTATATGTTAGTATTTTAGAAGATATTGAAGCGTTTCCATACTTTATGAACGCACTGTATAAGTTTTTGAACGAAACTTAGGTATCATAACTACTAGTTCGAACATGTCGTCTAATAAGCTTACCAAAAACGACTTCTTTTTTCGCAATAGGCAGAAAGTTATTAGAGATTAAAAACCATGAAACTTTAAATTGGTCTACCGCGTATAATTTAATTGAATATAATGGTTTTATATTTTTTTAGACACCAAAGATCTGATTTCAAAAGGGAACCTTGTAAATTGGTCTCTTTGATTGGTTGTCAGGTTGTATTGGAAGATAACTCTCTTCAACAGGATTCGTTCCAAATTATTGATCATCACAGAGGTTAGTATTTTGTTTTTCTATTTTGGCGAGAAAGAATGAAAGCTGTCTAATGTCTGCATCCCACTAACTGTTGTCAGCTACTATTCCACTGGTGCTTTCCGTTTTCTGTAAATCAGCGCACAGCCGTCTATTGTTACCACAGCGCTGATTGGCGGAGATTTTCAATGGAATCGGTAAACATAATTTAGCAGCGATTAGTGGGATATGGACATTATGGCAAAAATACATAGAACAGAAATAATTTTCCATATCTGGCCTCATTGATACTTTTTCTTCCCTTATCAGTTACTCATTCTCACATTATAATTTTGTCAAAATAGAAATAATGGCTCTGTTCCAATCGCCTATCCCTGACTGGTTCAACCTTTCAGATCTACTTGGTCAGCTAAGTTACATTTATGCATGAATTCATGTATGTGTATTCATAGTTGGGAGCTGTTGAGGATCCAGGTTGCTAATGAAAACTGTATCTTTTTTCTCTTCCAGGTAATATCTACAGATTTCGAGTTGGAAATAAAATTCTAGCCGAAAAGTGGTGTCATTTCATCCAAGTGGCTGCTCTGGGTGGCGAATCTCCTCTCCCTAGCAACCTTATGTCGTTCGAATGACTGATCTGAGCTAATTATATTATTTTTGTTATTTGATTTATTTTTTATATCTGCATTTATTATACGATTTTTCATTGTTTTCTACTTTTTTATTCCTTAATTTCGAGCGCTTTCATTGTCATTTAACTGCTCCACCCTGTGATGAATAAATTATTATGAGAACATTTCTATTTGTTACATTATTTTGGTAAATATTCAGACGTAAATGAACCTGTTAGCTCAACATAATATTGATGGGCAATTCAACGTTTTGGAACAATCGTAATCATTATGACATGTTCACCAAATGAAATATCATGTAAAAACAACCAGTATAATAATAAAAGATGATCAGCAGCATAGACATCCTAAATATTGCACATGTAAAAAAATTGGTCTTTTTGAAAATAGAAGTAGATTTTATTATCTAAGGCCAAGTTTCTTTCGCCCTCAAATAGACAAATCTATTTTTATTTTCGAATGTGAAATATTTAGGATGTCTGAATTTGATATATACTGATTTCATGTTCGATTTAGAGAAAACAAAATAGTTGTTACAGAAAAGATTTTTATTCAATAATAATCCCATAAGAACGTATGGCGCAATGTTTAAGAACTCAATCTCTTTGGCGCAAAGTACAATGGTAAAAATATTTACATTCCGATTAAATAACAAGTACGCTAAAATGTAAAAACAGCCCAATCAAACAGTTCTTTGCATATAATTCTATGCCTAATTCAAAATATAGTATAGTCAGTCCAAATAGAAGACATTTTGTGTTATCCATTTTCATTATCACAGTGCGAGGCCCATACTAGGCAGTTACCTAGACCACTGTAGCAAATTAGAAATACTGTTGCTAGGAACACGAGGCTGCAAACGGTGCATGGCTTTCGCTCGAGGAAGAACCCGATGAGGTACAACACCATGAACATAACATGAGTCTGGACCTGAGCAGGGTTGGAAGGTTTCGGCATCAACAGCACTGGAATTAGCCACTGCAAACAATACATCACGTGCCCTTTGGTCACTCCGTTTACATTTTCTACAATAACAGCATTTATTATGATTTATTGCAAAAATTTTGGATCTGGATCATTCGCAATCATGATTTAGGGCTGACTTGTGAGTTTGTGAGACTGTCATACCCATACCGTCATTGCCAATAATGTCATGTCAATTGTCATCAAGTTTTTATTGGCTCATGACAGCTAGAGAGGGTTTTTATTTTAGGCGCGATTATACGAACATAACAGCTTATTATTATCATCATTTCCATTTCAGATTAGGCACATACACTTAAATTAAATACTTGCCAGTAATTTTATTTGTTTAATAATAATAATATTATAATATTTACATAAAATATTTTAGCCAACAGCAAAATTGTTTCAAATGACGAATTTAAAAAAACACCTTTCAGACCTCTCTGCAGGAGTTATTATGTAAAATCCTTACACAAAAACTTGTACCCCCGTACACTTAGTTCAATAAATTATTATTATTACAACTTATTTCCAAATATTGTTTTGACATATTGGGTTTTTTTGGCGCCGCAAAATAGAAGAAAACGAATGATATGTTGATTTTGCTAAACAATCGTTTGTTTGAATCAATCAAAACTAGCCAAACCAGAGATGTTATCTCTGGCCGAACTTTCAGAGAAATGTGACATTCACTCAACACAATGTGTGTTGTGTTTATTCCATCTAGAAATCATCAAAAATTACAAAATCGTCCCTTGACAATGATTGACCACCAATTAGTTTTGATTTTCCACCCACCATTTCCAAGAAAATAAATAGGTATCTATTTTTATTTAATAATTTATTTCTATTATAAAATGGTCAAATAATTTTCTAATTTTCATACTTCTTTTTTCTTTTTGTGGCGCCAAATTTCACTAAGCTTAATTTGTCAATTAACTTTTTACCATAAACGTTTTTTCTACCTATTAAAAAGAATCTGAAGTGTCGTCAAACATGAACAAACGATTTGCTTTATTACTGCAATTTTCAAATGTAGAAAAATCTTAAATTTCAAATTATTATTCTTTTTAAATAGGGGTGATTAAACGAAATTAATTGGTGGACAAAAAATGGTCATTCATTTTATTTAATTTGGAATTTTTAAGCACGACAATAATTTTTATATTCATTTAAAAAATCCGAATAGTAAAACAAAGAACAGTAGTCATATTATTACATTTTTTTACATGATGAACCGTGTAGTCAGAATATGAATAAATATAAAATTTTATTCAACATTTTTTCAGAGATGGTGCTGTGAGAATGTAGTAAAGAGCTTTCAGAAGAATACTGTAGGCGACATGTTCTATCAAAATCCTTAGAGCCGTTTCCGAGCTAAAGTCTTGAACAAAACACGTTTCTGGCTATTCCTCAGTAACAAGTGCCATCAGTATTCTCATTCAGTGCCACCGGCGAGTGGTATTGGAGTCAGAGAACACTACCTCCAAAAATTGCAGTCCAAAAAACAAAAGAGAGAGAATGAAACAAAATACGCAGATCCGTTCACGAAATAATCGTGTCACAGGCAGACCAATGACTGAAAAAGTTTTTTGGCCGCAGGAAACGCTGAAAAGTTAACATTTTTTGAAATCTCGACACCGAAAATTTTACACGATTACAATACAATACTTACTACTATATTGTAGTAGTAGGAAATTAAAAATATATCAAATGTCACGAAAACAATTTGGGGGGTGATTTTTATGTAAAAGTATTTGGAGGTAGTGTTCTCTGAAAAGTATATTAATAACCATTCAGGGTGTTTTACATGCCCACCCGGCATATCATACTGTAATATCTAATAACTTTTCTCGGTGTGTTGAATATACTTGGCTAAATGTAGGAAAGAGGAACGTATTCATATTATAGAAGTTGACTTTATAGGAGAAAAAATAGGACCATAGGACAAATTCACTTGTAAAATATAGTTTTAAAAGTCATTTTAACAAAACTTCACAAAATGTTACTGATACGAGTTTTTATTTCTCTTTTGATAAAATAGATACAGCCGCTAAATTATTATCACTATGTCTTTTACACTGTTTCAAAAATATACAAGTCTGGGCGATGAAAATCTAAATATAAAAACAGCCTTATATATGGAACTATAATTATTACAAAGTATAATGCGGAAATCTAAAGTAAAAAAAATATATCTCAAAAATGCATTTTTCCTGTCAAATATCCCATATCAATGTAGTGTATTTACTTGAGGATTGGGTTGAGGCTGTTGCTGAGCCTGGTTCTGGTTCAACTGCTGTTTGTGAACTGGTTGCTGGTTTGGAGGCTGTTGTGGAACTTGTTGGTATTGGGCTTGGTTCTGGTTCAATTGCTGTTGCTCGTTTGGCTTTTGTTGTGGAATCTGTTGGTATTGGGCTTGGTTCGGGTTCAACTGCTGCTGCTGAACCTGTTGCTTATTTGGCTGTTGTTGTGGAACCTGTTGGTATTGGGCTTGGTTCTGGTTCAACTGCTGCTGTTGAACCTGTTGCTGGTTGGGCTGTTGCTGTGGAACCTGTTGGTAGTTCAGCTGCTGCTGCTGGTTCAATTGCTGTGGTGGAACCTGTTGATGCTGATTTTGAACTTGAGGTGATTGAGGATGAATTTCATTTGTATTCAAATGTATATCGTTATTATGCCCTGGCGGAATTGCATGCATCTGCTGATACCCCCCTGGTGGCACTTGCTGTTGGTATCCGCCAGGCTGTTGATACCCGCCGGCAGGTATTTGTTGCTGTTGATGATGGTATCCACCATTGGGTGGAACTTGTTGGTAACCACCTGGTGGAATCTGTTGGTATGCACCAGGTGGTGGTACAGGTTGATGCTGTTGATATCCAACAGGTACTTGGTACGCCCCAGGTGGCATTTGTTGTTGGTAAGCTTGAGGTGGGAGGTGTCCTTGATTCATCTGATAAGCTTGATGTTGCCGGATATACTCAGCTAGTTCTTCATCAGTGAATGGTCGCTGTTCGTCAAGAGCTTTCCAGCCATGGTCTTCCTTGAATTCAGCCGTATTAGTTTGATGTATGAATTCATTGTAGTCAATAAAGCCGTCTCGATTTTTGTCCATTTCGTTAAATACACTTTCTCTCATTCTTTCCATTTCTTCGTACCTAAGCATGAAATATTAAAATATAAGTGTTGTTAACAATACAAATTAAGAAAATTATATTTACCTTTCCCTCAGATCATCTTCAGGCGCTCCTTGTTGATACATTTTATCTAATTCTTTGATAAAAAGTGCTTTCACTTCGTTCTGATCCCATAAACCATTACCATCTATATCATGTAACATGAAAAATGCCTTAGGGTCAAAGTCCTGCTGCATTTGGTCTTGTTCTTCCCACACCTCTTCAAGCTGAGCTTTATGACCAGGTTCATGAAGCCTCTCATGCTTTTTATGCTTCTCTTCCATCTCTTTGAACTCCTTCTCTAACTTTTCGTGTTCTTCACCATTTGTATGATTCAACTGCTCCTGTTTCTTGTATTCTTTCTCTAATTCATATTGTTTGAATTGTTCTTTTCTCTTTTTGTCTGCTTCGGCCAAATCTTCAGTAGTCTTTTTGATAAGTTTCTTCAAATCCTCTATCTCGAATGTATGAGGATTTTGATGGTCTACATGATGGTGCGTAGGATCTTCATCGATTGAGTTACTTGGATCTTCTAATTGTCGTTTTTTCTCCGTCAATTCCTTCAATCTCTCCAATTCAACACGCTTAATTTCATCTAAGCGTGTACGGACGTGATGAGAAACAAATTCCAATTCGTCTGCGATTTTACCGGATTTTATTTCATCGGCATCAGCCTTTTCTAGCTTTTGCCTGAATTCAGGATCGGATTCTAGGGCGCCAACGACTTCTTTCAGATACCTATGGTATTCCATATAATCTTCAAGACCATTTATGTCAGCCTCCTCGCTCTCATGTTCACCTTCTTTCTTATTTTGACTTACTGGTGGTGCGTAACAAGGAAGAAGTAGAGTTACAGACAAAAGTAACAATATAATCTTCTTCATTTCTAAATTCTAGTAAATCTAAAAAGAATACAAATTAATTTCACCACAAGTTTTCACAAATATGAAAGAATCTAATACTTACTTTACTTTATCATGAAGTATTTATTTGTTCGATAGAGCTGGATTTAGTGTTTATTTCTTAACGACCTATTATTGGTATATCTTTTGCAATTAGAAATTAACTAATTGGGAAATCGGAAATCCACCAAAACAGTTAACACGTCAGTAAATAAATGTAAATGACGTATCTACAGAGAAAACATACCTCCAAGTATCTAGAATCTATGTATTAGTCTTCTGGCCTGGCTGTGGATGTATACTTTGTTTCACGGATCATGGCTATTGGCGAATAAAATTACCGATGGTGGCGCTGCTGTACGTAAACAACAATGGATGAAACGAAATATTGAAATATAACCTCACTTTGTAGTGCCATAAGAAAAAGTATAGTTTAAGCTAGAACCATAATATTAACAAAGTCAAAAATAAAAAAAATTGCGTACGGAAGTGACTGAGGGCAATGGAATTGGGAGAAAAGAAGTCGGTGAACAATACAAATTGCTGTGTCGTTGGCTGTCACTCCAAAAAGGCTAAAATGCTGCAATACATTTTCATTTCTTTCTTCGCAAAAATGAGGGGCATGTAGAAATCGTGAACAGATTTGGAGAGAAAGAAAAAATGAAGCGGTTCAAGGCGTGGTTTTTCAAATTAAAAATGGGAAAGCCTGCAACCAAAAACATGTCTGTTCTTCACATTATACAAATGATGACTATCTTGATAAAGGTAAGGGTCACCGACCATAAATGTTTTAACTGCATTCTCAAATATTTTATTGTTTAAGGAGTGAAACACATAGCGCCAAAATTAAAGAAGACAGCAGTACCTTCCTGTAATTTGCCAGACAGCAGTATTCCAACCTCTCAAGCGAAAATCAGAAGACATCGTTTCCACAAATCAATTGAAGAAGAACCGCTTACGAATTCAGTTCACGTCGAAGAAGCAGACATGGAAGCTGTGCCGGATGCAACTGCCAATTTTGCAGAAGAAAAGATTATAATGGAGACATCAGTATGTCAAGCTTATCTCCTTCCATACAATGATAGGGCGCTGCACGTATGTCCGAAGGCAACGCAATCTCTATTTCATAGGCGTCACAAAGTTATTGTGACATTTCAGATAATTCAGGTACATAAATGTTTATTTCCTAACTCAAGCAATAATTATATATAAAATGTATTTTGTGTTTCTGCATTATTGTTGATAATAAATCTTTCATATTATGTTTGCTTTTTTAATCAATCGATATTTTTTCCTCTAATTATATGAACTTTTTTAAATGCCATACCTTAGCTCGAAACCGTTACGCCACTGATTTACTCCTGTCTGTTGGATTGATCCATTTTTCGTGTTTTCAAGGCAGACGCCAACATTTTTGAAGCAAAGTATATTTCAAAGAATAAAAGACATTAAGGGTGTTCGAGCAGTAGTTTGGACCAGTTTCCAAGTGTTTTCCGTGATTTTGGAGCATGCGCATATTAATTTCCGTCTTCTTAAAATTAAAATGCGCATGCCTCTGACGGTTTGAGTTTGGTTTGAAATCCTGCTCGAACACCCTTATTATATTCTTTGGTATATACATTTATTTGGATTTTATGTTGCATGATTAGACAGAGACCAGAGATAAACAGCGTGTTCCTAAATACAAAACATTGGCCTGGCCACACAGGAGGCGTATTATGTACATTTATCGACTTCTTAGATAAAGCATTGACTTCATCCATATATATATACCAATACATCGTGAAGTGTCAGTTGGTGTCAATCCACAACCAAAAATAAGTGTTCTGTATCGTGACGTTTTGGCGTTCTATTCTAAGTTCGTCGGGGGTATGTAGAGCGCGACTTAGTTAGGAAACTAAGTCGATAACAATTGACAGTCTATGTCGACATCTCGTGATCCAGTTGACGCATCACCATGTATTAGTATATCTATATAGATGAAGTCGATCCTTTAGCTAAGAAGTCATTTAAATGTACAGAATACGCCTCGCTTAAATTATGTCATCAATCAATGTCATCTTGCTATATTGAGTCCATATATCTGTCAATTTGTGACGGCCATTTTAACCGGCCAGGCTAATGTTTTGTATTTAGGAACACACTGCATGAGATAACCATCTCTGTTGAGTTATAGAAATTATACATATTTTCGTTCTATGCAGGATCTATGTTGTCACTGTCAGCTGCAGTCTCAGGTCTGTCACTTGTCACGGTCTTTCAATAGTCATATGTCATTCACCTACATGTTATATGTATTTATTTGTGGAATTTAATTTCTTCTGAAACCTGTAACTGAACTAAAAAAAGTATTCTATTTTTCATCAAAGAGCATATTCCATTCATAAATATTAGCGATGGAAGTTGAATCAGGTATTCCTGCATGATCTATATTTCAATATATTACGTACTAATAACTTATTCTAGAAGGTTCAGAGCTCAATAATAGTAAGACAAGTAACCGATCCAGATCACCAACAGCGGAGTCTCCTAGAGAAGGTTCGCCAAGATCTATGTCTGGCTCACCGTTATTAAATGGCAAATCAAGGAATTCCCGCTCAAGATCGAATAGTGTCACTAGTAATGCGAGCAATAGGTCTCGATCAGGATCTGCACATTCACAGGCCAAATCAAACGCTTCCAGATCTAGATCTCGTTCAAGAAGCGTAGGCCGTCGTGCTTCTAAATCTCCCTCAGGTACACTCTTTCGTTAATATTTTAGTGGATCCGGAACGTTTTAGGAGAACAAGTCACGTCGTATGAGGAACAATTGAGAATAATCATATTTGGAAGGATGCCTGATAATGTTTGTTACATTTCTTGACTCTAACTTACATTGTTTGATGGTTACAATCTTCGAATATCACATATACTAATACTTGTAGAAATTATGAGGGTCTGATAAGATTTTTGAAACGATTTAGCACCAATAAACCCGTTGACCTAATGTGTTCATTCATCGTAACTTTTTTCCACAAATAGCTCCTTATCTCATTGACATATTAAACATTTTTACTCTGAAATTGATGTTAATGTTGCTTATGTACAGTTTAGGCAAATTTCGATGCTTTTATAGGGTATTATAACCATCTGAAGGAGACAAAAATTAAAGGCCCACTCCATTTATTAAATAAACTCAATGGTTGAACAAAAATTAGCTATCGTCTTTCGTCTTAGAGTTTTAACCTAAAATTTGAGTTTTTGTGCAGGTATTTGATTGCAATAATTCGCCATAAAAATCGTGTTAATTTTAATGTGGAGGAGCACAAGCAGAGTTTCCCCTGGTATATTATTTACTTCGGGTGTATGCCTAGATCTTATTTATTTGTGAAGTTATTGAACAGTTATTTTGACACTCTCCAGAAACTTTTTGAATTGAATCCAGTGGTTTAGATGGTTTTCAAATTTGCATCTTGAATTTTATAGCATGTCATTATTACTCTATCACAGCATGTGCCACCTTGTATATCTCGCTCAATAATAGTTGAATGCATAAATAAATTGTTTCTTACTATAGTATTTCATTTATTTTACATAATTCGTAGCATCCAGGAAATCGCGATCTGGGTCTCCCGGGTCACGTCACAGTTCACGCTCGAAGTCACCCTCACATCAAAGAGAATCGAAATCCAGATCACGATCAAGAAACTCGAGGTCAAGATCACGTTCAGCATCAGCTAAAGCAGGTTCGAGGTCCAGATCTGGTTCTAGAAAATCAAGATCCCGTTCTCCTTCAGCAAAAGCTGCCTCACGTTCAAGATCACGATCCGGTTCAAGGAGGAGTAGATCGGGTTCCCGAAGATCTAGGTCAGGCTCCAGAAGATCTAGATCGGGTTCCAGAAGATCAAGATCAGGCTCCAGAAGATCTAGATCAGGTTCCAAAAGATCTAGATCAGGTTCCAGAAGATCTAGATCAGGTTCCAGAAGATCTGGATCAGGTTCCAGAAGATCTAGATCAGGTTCCAGGAGATCTAGATCAGGTTCCAGAAGATCTAGATCCGGCTCTTCGAAAAGAACCTCCCGCTCGAGATCAAGATCCAAATCAAGATCGCGATCTAAATCTGGTTCTGCCAAAGCAGCTTCACGGTCCAGATCGCATTCACGTTCTGTAAGATCTGGTTCTAGGTCAAGATCACGCTCAGTTTCAGCAAGGTCCAGGTCTGGTTCAAGGAGATCGAGATCTAGATCTCGATCAAATTCGGTAAAATCAGGCTCCAGATCAAGGAAATCTCGATCCAGGTCAGGATCAGCACGAGTTTCAAGGTCACGATCCAGATCAGGCTCTAGAAGATCCGGATCAGGTTCCCGATCACGGTCGGGCTCAAGAAGATCGAGATCTGGTTCAGCCAGATCGAAGTCCGGATCCAGGTCAAGGTCTAGATCAGGCTCACGCAAATCCAGATCAAGGTCTAGGTCAGGTTCAAAGTCTGACGATGAAGGAGGAAAAATTAAACGTAAGCGCGCTCTGGTATCGGACTCTGAAGATGAAGATGCTTCTCCAGGCAAAACTAAGAAATTACACATCAGTGATAAAGAAGAGGAGGAAGAGCCAGGACCTTCTGAAGAAAGGCAAGAGGGAACAGAGGAAGTGCAGAATGTTACAGAACAACAGGATGACTATGATTCTGATGAAGGTGTCGATCGACGCGGGTTTGTTATATCTGAAAAGATAAAGAGAGTTTTTATCAAAATTTTGGTTTGCATTTTAGGACTGACGAGAACAGTGGCCTATCAGATTTCGATTTGATGTTACAGAGAAAAAAGGAAGAGGGTACCAAAAGACGTAAAAGGAAAGACATAGATATTATTAATGACAATGACGATATTATCGCAGGATTGATCAGTGACATGAAGAGAGCCGCCGAGGTATATTTGCTTAGAATGTTAGAAGAATATTCCCCAACTTTTTTTTTTTCAGGACGACAGAAAACTTAATCAGATTTCCAAACCAGCGACAAAAAAAATTGGCATGTTGAGTAAAGTGATGTCACAATTGAAGAAACAAGACTTACAGCTGGCCTTCATTGAACACAATGTTTTGAGCGTACTTACAGACTGGCTAGCACCAATGCCAGACAGATCGATGCCATCACTTCAAGTTAGGGAAGCGTTGCTCAAATTGTTGGCAGATGTAAGTAGAAGTTTTAAATATCGCTTTTGACTGTATAACGCAATTGAGCAATTGTTCTAGTTTCCTAGGATAGACCAGTCTACCTTAAAGTATTCAGGAATTGGTAAAGCTGTGATGTATTTATATAAGCACCCCAAAGAGACGAAAGAAAATAGAGAGCGAGCTGGAAAGTTGATTAGTGAGTGGGCCAGGCCTATTTTCAACCTTTCGACAGATTTCAAAGGTGAGTTTCCATGTCTTTTAACAGTGTTTTGCAGTTATTTCTTTTTTGCCATTCTATAGCTCTCAGTAAAGAGGAGAGAATGCAAAGGGACTACGAACAAATGGGCTCAAAGAGACGGAAGGGTGATGAAGCAACATCTCACGAGAAAAAGGAACTAACACAAGCCCTAAATTCTGAAGGAAAGTAAGTATATGCTTCATTTTGATTTACTTCATTTTGTTCCTATGACTAATCCTAAGATGAAAATAAGTTGATTTATGCAATCTTACATTAACTAATAGAAAGTTTGGCTATGTGGGATGCTTTACGTTCCCTATGTTATCATTTTAAAATCATTTTTTATATAAATTTCTACTAAACTAATAAAATTCAATACATTTACATTGTTGAATAGGGCAAATAAACAGATATATTTTTTTTAAATATCTATTCCTAGGCGTAGATCTTTCATTCTCTACTAATTTCATGTGACGAATTTATAGGCCAATCGATAAAAGGAATTTAAGTATGAAATTTCTATTAACCAGTTACTCTTGATGAGACTTCATATCTGTACAGTTTTGCAATATTTTTCTTTGAAGAATTTGTTGTAGTCTTCTTTATTATAAATCTAAAAAATAATCTAAATTCCACCAGACATTCTTTAGATGACAATGAATGAAACATCTTATTTATCATACTTTTATGTTTTGCTGCTATTCAACTAATATTTTCTGTAATTTTTTTATCGATAAACTGAGTAAAAATAATCTAAATTCCACCATCTTGGATCAACATGAGACATAATGTAAATCATACTTTTGCCACTTTTCAAATAATGTTCTTGGTATTTTTTTGTCCACACTTACCTTTTTAAATTCAGGAAATGATTCGCATTAGATTTGTTAAATCTCTTCGTCGTATATAACTTTGTAAGTATGTAAATGCTTAATTTTTCAAAAACTTTAGGAGTTATCGAATATTACTAAGAATATTTCTAGTAAATATTACACCCATTGGCGTAGACATTATTTAAAAAATGAAAGTACTATCCTCATAGACAGATATTTTCCATAATCCCATAAGCATTTAGTAACTAATAACGAAAAAATAAACTATTTTAAAATTTCCACCGGATCGCGCCCAAACAAAGCAACTTTGTACTATGGTAAGTTATTTTAGATGAGCTTATTTCGGTCCCTGGGAATGTCATAGGAGTTTGTACAGACCTTAATAGAGACAGCCTGTTTACTTGAAACTAATACTTTTGGTTTGTTTTCGATTATAGACCTTTAAGACCTGGCGAGAAAGGTTGGGTTGCCAGGGCAAGAGTTCCACAACCTTCCAACAAAGATTACCTAGTTAGACCCAAGTGGCAATCGGAAGTAGATATTAGTAGGGTATGTCGCATATCTTAATATATTTCGCTCAATTTATATGAAATATAAGTTGTTATTTTGTTGACAGTCAACGAAAAAGCAGATGAACCGATTTGAAAGGCACTACAAGAACTTTATAGATGGCAAACGATTGAAACAAACGAGAAGGGCTGTAGAAATATCTATAGAAGGTAGAAATATGGCCTTATAGATGTGTATTGCTGTTATTTGAATTGACGTTATTGGATCGAATCATCATATTTAACATTTCTTTTTTTATATATAAATATCTGTGTATCCATATAAATCACAGTCTTCAGGATATTTTATTTGTAAAGTGAAATAAATATTTGATGAAGGAAATATATTTTCATTTTTCTTGAAAATCTTGACACAGTATCCATCTATTTATCGTCATTGGCCGTATCTTATATGGTATATGCAATGAAGAAAAACCCATTTTTTATTTAAGGGGCTCCCAACCCAGTGAATTCTTAGTTCCATTATTTCTCTTAAACTAAGTATCCTATTTGGGTAAAATTTTGTATGCTTACTGAGAAGACTGGAGAATCGCGGATCACATAGGAAAAATAAGAATTATGGTGATGGTGATAAGATTTAAGTTGAAAACTTTGTTATATATATAAAAGCTTGGCTCTATCTGGCTAGAATTAATAATAAATGCTCTGAAGAGGACGTTAAAGTTTCTATCAAATAAATTTCCCGAGAATCAACCACAGGTAGAATTAATATCAAATGAAGGAACCTCAAGCAAAGCATTCAAAATAAGAATTGACTTCGAACTTTTGGAAGAAGCTAGTAAACCTGAATTTTGGCCCCAAGGAGTTATTGTCAGACGCTATAGATTTTTTCGAAAAACAAGAACACAACAAGGATAAACCATTTAAAATATTGAACTTAAACATACGAGCCTTCAAGAGTATCAAATAAAACAACAAACCTAATAGATAACATTTATTTCAACAGTACGACAAATAATACTGCATATACAATAGAACCACACATATAGATCATAGGGGGCAAGTGTTGCAGTGCTCTGGTATAACAGTGGAACCTACAAAGAAAGTTATTTTCCAGAGCAGTTGAAAAGAGCCCAAATAATAACCATGGTGGAAATAAAGAAGAACCCTCTAATTATAGACCAATCTCAATTCTATCTAGTGTTCGAAATAGCTATCAGAGATAGATTACTTAGCTTTTTTCATAAATTTCATGTTCTGTGTGATGAACAACACGGGTTCCAACAAAATAAATCCACAAATACAGCAATATCGTCAGTACTAGTTGAGGTGGCGATCTCGACTCACGAAGGAAATGTATTTTGATAATCTGTGATCTAAGCAAGGCATTTGACTCTCTTAACCACGAAATTTTGCTACAAAAGTTATATCGCTACGGAGGAAATATACTCAAGCGCCATGTAAAATGTTGATGAGTAAAAATTATTCACCTAATTTGTGAATTGCTCATCTGTAAATTATTTAAATAAAGATCGATTGATTTTTTTATTGAAAATATTTGTTCTTTAAAAAAATCAAAAGTTATAGTGGAAGTAAGTTTTCGCTGTACCCGCTTCTGTTTATTAACACTACCTGTAATAAACTTACTAAGAATTGTCGGGTATTATATCATATGGATCATACTCCACTTCGGGGACATTAAACAGAAAAATTCATAAAATCTACACCTGGGTAGCGAAGCCCCTTAACAATTAAATCTTGCTTTAAAATTGCATAATTAAGAAAGAAAGATCTATCAATACAAGCAAATTACCATTCTTTTAATAAAAAAATATTTACAAGTAAAATTTTCAAATATATCAGGATTTAACTCTTTTCTTTTTTGGTGGCAAGCTGTCATCGGTCTTCAAGGAATTTTTACCTTGGAATTTCTTGAGATCGGCACAAAACAAAACCTGAAAATCGTATTGGTGTAAAAGACAACTTAAAAAATAAATAACGATCAACTTACAGTATGCGCCCAGCCAGCTAAAGGGCCATAAAGCCCCCTGAAGTGATCTCCAATTTCATTATAAACTCTATCGGTCACTGTTTTATTGTTGACAAGATTGGGCATATACAGTCTTTTGGCTATTTGATAAATATGTGTATCAACTGGAATAGCTTGTAAATGACCCAAAGACATCAAACAAATACAATCTGCCACCTAAAAAAATATTTTCATATACTAGCAAGTAGAAGGCTTGCTTTATCGACAACCTTAGCACCAATGCCTGTCAAAAGCATCAGTGTTTTCTTTGCATCCTCATATGGCATTTCTTTCAATTTTTCAATCCATACGACACCTCCGTTATCTGCAATATATTGAGCAGATTTGCTAATAAACTTGGCCCTGTATCCAAAACCATTGGACTTCAACTTTTCTTCTACATTTATATTAGCTAATTTATCTACGTCTGGGAAACTATAATATTTTACACCATTCAGGTCACAAATTTCACTCCCAAAAAACGATGCCAATTTCTCAACCATGCTGCTAATTCTGGTTATATTATTGTTAGACGAACATATGAATGAAAACAAATTTTCTGTAACTTCCTGGTTAAGAATCCTAATGCCATAAAACTGCTTAGCAGCAGCTTCAAAATACTGGTCATTTTTTGACCATTTGGTATAATACTCATCTAAATTTAACTCTAACTGGAAATAGTTACGTAGAATACTGTTGTAAAAACTTTCATCTTTCAAATCAATATTCTTAGATTCATAAACTTTGTAATAAATTAAGTCTTTCTTCTGTTTCAAAATCCAAACTCGATTAGCAAATACTCCAGTCCATAATTCTTCACCTCCATCTATATGTTTTTTCCATCTGTAAATGATAATAGTTTTTAAAACAAGACTGTGTTTCAAAGCTAAAGAATTTACCTGAAGCTCTGTCCACCATTTAGTGTTCCCAGTAACTGGAGCTCTGTACTTCTACAAAATAGTTTAAACCATTCTTTGTTCATATTCATTATAACAGAGTAACAACGTTACAATGTAAACTTCTATGAAATTCGTGATAAATATAAAATAAATATCCAAAATTGTAACAAAATGTAATGTTAAGAAGACCGGGAATCTGTTTACATTGTTCCATAGAATTCATATTCTTCTATTCATTTTATTCTTCGTTCGTTTACCGCCATTCACCATAAACAACAAAATGTCATCCATAGGACTCAATAGGTTAGGTGCAGTTATTTGGTTCTCTCTCTCTCTCTAAGGTTATTGGCACTTGCTCCCTATTGGTGCATTTGGCCAGCTCATTAGGGGGGTTACAATCTTGTCTGATTTTGCATCATATTGTAACCCATTAATATTAGTTTTTTTTTTTTTTTTCTTCTATTTCTTTTTCCAGCCTTACTTCTTATTACTTCGTGTGTCTTCTTCTTATAGTTGTTATTTCTTTCTTAATGAGTGCTAGAAGGTTAGTAATGGACTCAATCACAAACAGAGGATAGACTTTTCTCGCTTCGGGGCAGTGGCGAAGCATTACACACCCCAGGTACTGCCTCGGAAGGGTGATCCCAAGAAGAATTTAGGTGAAGGAATAATTGTATTAATTCTTTTTTTTTTTTTTTTTTTTTTTTTTTTACTAAATTAATGTTTTTTTTTTTTTTTTTTTTTTTTTGTTAGAGTTTTATTTTATTATATGTTAAAAATTTTATAATGATATTAATAATTGATCTGTTGAGGTGATTCAGTACAACTGTTATATTAAGGGGGGGAGGCACCCCGTTTTCTATGAATTTAATGTAAATATCATACTCAGGAATCTTATTAATAGGGCACATAAGGAATATATGGTTTAACGTCTCAGTTTGTCCACATTCGCAGAGCGGGTTATTTTTTATGCCTATTTTGTGGAGATGTTGGTTTGTCATGCAATGTCCCGTTTTCATTCTTATTATTGTCGTTATATGACGCCTGTCTATGTAAGGGTATTTCAGATACCAAGTTTTTTTTGGGTATTGTGGGTGAATGTCACTATAGTTCTTTCCTTTTCTTTTTATGTTATGTTTCCATTTTATTTCAAATTCATTTTTAATTTTCTTTTTAATATGTGAGAGCATGGATTCTTTATTTAATTTGATGTCCATAGGGATGTTAAGTATCGTTCCGATTTTTGCTAGAGAGTCAACTTTCTCGTTGCCTTCTATATTTTCGTGACCTGGGATCCACGCTAATATGAATTTTATATTTTCCAACGATGCCGTGTATATGTTTTTTTTAATTTCCATAGTTATATGGTCTAATTTAGTGTCTAGGTTGCTACGTTGGATTTTGTTTATGGCGCTTTTTGAATCAGTCAATATGATATTATTTCTCAAATTTTTCTCTAAGCAAACCTGAACTCCCTTGTGTATGGCTATTAACTCTGCATCGCAGATGTTTGTGATATCATGTAGTCTTGAGGAAAATGAGTATTCTATATTCGGGATGAATACTCCGAACCCAACCTTGTCGTTTTTTTTTGATGCATCCGTATAGACCTGGTTATAATCGTTGTATTTGTTTATTTCCGTTCTAAATGTTGTTTTATTTGTTATGGAATTTTTTGTTAGTTTAAGATCAATAACTTTTATTTTGTAGATGTAAATCTCATAATCAAAGTTGAAAGCCGGTAAGATGTTATTTTTATGTATGTGTTTATCGAATATTTTTATTTCCTCTAGTAGTTGAAGTAAATATGGTTTTTCTCTATTTTTCCAGTATTCATTCCTGTCTGTGCATATGGTTTTCAAATTTTCTAAGTTATTAAAAATTGGTGGTCTGTAATCCATTCTTTTTATTAAGAATTTCCCTGTTAACCATTTTCTTCTGCTATCTAAGTCAATTTCTCCCGTTTCTGCTAGGAGAGCGTTTATTGGAGTTGATCTCATAGTTCCTGTTATTATTCTCATTCCTAGTTGATGGATTTTGTTTAGCTTTTCTAGGTTTCTTTTTGTTGTTGGTTTTATCACGATTGATCCATAATCTAGATGAGATTTTATTAATCCATTGAAGGCCATTAACATGGTTTTTGGATCTGACCCCCACCACACCTTACAAAAAGTTTTTAATACATTAATCCCTTTATTAGCTTTGGTTATTACGTTATTAATATGTTGGTCCCATTTAAGGTTTTTTGTGAGAATTATCCCCAGATATCTTATTGTTTTTTCAACTTCTATTTTATCTACTCCTATCCGTATTTCAGGGAAAGATGCTTGTTTATTTCCAGGTCTAAACCATACTGCCTTACTTTTTGTATGTGAAATTTCCAAATCATGTTTTTTCATCCATTTATTTATTTTTTCTAGAGTGTTGTTCATTTTTTCTTGCATTTCTGTTGTGTTATTTCCTCTAATCATAATTACCAAATCGTCTGCATAGGCTATCGCTCTGCTATGTTTAGGTATTACTGAGAATAAAGACTTAACATATATATTAAATAATAGAGGGCTAAGTGGAGACCCTTGTGCTAATCCTGAAGAGGAAGTTCCCGGACCATGGATGCCACCATCGCTATCCTTTATGTAGATGTTTCTGTTGTTTAATATTTTAAATATTAGATTTACTAAATCTATTGGAATGTTATATTTTATTAAGTATTTATATAGTTTGCAGATATTAACATTGTCATACGCCGCTTTAATATCTAAGAAAACTGCTATTACCGATTGTTTAGTACCAAATGCCATTTGAATATAAGATGTTATGTAAGTTATGCAGTCCATTGTTCCCATGCCTCTTCGAAAACCCATTTGCCATTTTGATAATATTCCATGTTTTTCCAGATTCCATTCTATCCGATTCTTCAACAATTTTTCCAGGATCTTTAGTCCACAGGCAGTTAACGCTATTGGCCGATAACTAGAAGTCAGGTTTGGATCTTTGTTAGTTTTTAAAAATCCTAATATTAGGTATTTTTTCCAGGCTGTCGGTAAATTTTCTCCTTTAAGCAAGTTGTTGTATATTTTTAATAATTGTGCTTTTGCTGCATTGGGTAATTCCAGGTACATTACGTATGGTAGTTCGTCCATTCCTGGAGAAGATTTCTTTGCAGATTGTAGTATGTTTTCCAATTCCTCCAGTTCAAACGTTTTTGATCTAGGTCCATTATTAATTATTTCGAAATCTATCGTTATTTTGCTCATTACCATTTCTTTAAGTATATTCTCCGCCATGTTCTTGTTCGGTAGGTCTTTCCCATTTTTGTATGTGTCTATTTTTGAGAATTTTCTGATATTTTGCCATACTTCGGAAATGTTTGTTTCTCTATTTAGTGAATGACAGAATCTCCTGAACCCTATTCTTTTTTTGTTCCTTAATATTTTTTTTGTTTTAGCTATAATTCTTTTGGCTTCAATATAACTTTCTAGAGTACAATTTTCTCTAAATCTTTTAATACTTTCTCTCCTATGCTTTATTGCTGTTTCACATTCTTCGTCCCACCATGGATTTTTCGTTTTTTTTTGTGTATTATTTTTGATTTTAGGTATCGATTTTTCTGCGGCTTCCTTGATTATTTTTTCCAGATCTTCAAATTCGTTAATGTGTGTAGCGTGAATTTTTTCTTCTATGTATTTACCGTACTCCTCCCAGTTTGCTTTATTATAATTGTACTTAACTTCATTTCTTCTTTCCAGTTTATTTATGCTGTAGTTATATGAACATAATGTGGGGAAATGGTCACTATTTCCAGGATCTTCTATTATTTTCCAGTTGCATTTTGGAGCTATTTTATCGGTAACTATGGTGACATCCAATGGTCCTGGCCTTTCCTCTGGATTGTGTAGTCTAGTACTGGATCCGTCGTTCAATATTACTAAATCTGTATCATCTAGTAGTTTTTTTAATGTTTTGCCGCTCTGATTCACATTAGTACTACCCCATAGAGGATGGTGCGCATTGAGGTCTCCCATTATAATTATGTCCCCACTTAGTCCTGACATAATCTGATTTAAACTATTTATTGAAAGATTATTGTTAGGTTTATTGTACATATTAATAATATTGATTCCATTCGTTTTAATTATGATAGTTTGGCAATCTTCATTGTTTAACGTAGCGTCCAGATCGATCATTTCGTACTTGATGTTCTTCCTGATTAATGTGGCTATGCCTCCATAACCATCGATTCTGTCTTTTCTTATGGTTTTAAAGTATTTTATATAACAAAGTTGTTCTGGTTTCAGCCATGTTTCATTAAGAATTACAATTTGGGGATTCTTGTCTTCTATTACTTTAATAAGATTATGCCTATTGGATTTTAGGCTTCTGATATTCCATTGTATTATGTTTAATTTTTTTTTCTGAATCATCTTTGTTCTGTTCGTAAAAGTGTTGTATAAATATTTCAGTATTCCGAGTCTAAATCTTTACGATTTGACTCTAACTGAAATGCTGTGGAAATGAGTTCAATAATTTTAAGTTTAATGTTTTTGGGTGTATTACTAAATTTTTCATAGAAATCACTGATAATTTCCTGTTCTTGACTAAGACTTTTACTCTGAATTGCACTTAATGGCGTATTATTTCTACTACCTACATAGACTGGTCTACTTATTCTGTAATTTAAGTTACTTTCTTCTGAGCTTGAATTGTCTTTAGGATCCTCATTCCTAATTGCTGTTGATGTTTGCTGTATATGTCCATTTGGGTAGATTAGTTGCTCCCGGTGTTTTTGTAAATCATATCCTCCCCCTGATTGTTTTTTGTTCTTAATGGCTTTATTATAAGTTCTTTTATTTCTGACGATATTGTCCATGTGGACTACCTGTTGTCTTTGGCTTACGCTAATACTATTGTCCTCATTACTGCTAATTTTACTTCTTAGTCTGGGAAAATCTTCTTTTCTTATTACTGTTTCTGTGTTGAAATTTTTTGAGAAATATTTGGATGCATCGAAAAAGGATATGTTATCATAAACCATTTTTTCTCTGATTTTTTTTTGTCTTTCGAATTCCGGACATTCTTTACTAGATGATTTGTGCGTTTTACTTTTACAATGTATACAATTAATATTCTTACAATTTTTATACATTTCTTCTGTGTCATGGATTTCTGAGCATTGATAACATCTCCTTTTTCCTCTGCATTGCGTTTTAGTATGGCCGAAAATTAAGCATTTATAACATTGGGTTACTGGGGGAATATAGGGGATTACTGCATGTGTCATATAACATAATTCTACATGTTTCGGCAAATTTACTCCCTCGAAAGTTATCAGAATTGTAGATGTTGGTATATATTTAATTTCTTCATTTTCTATTACTCTTCTTTTCATTCGTTTGATACTTAAAATTTTGGCCGTACTGTTTATCATTGTTATTAATTCTTCTTCGGGAAAATTTGGGTGTACTCTTCTGATTAAACCTTTGCTAGTAACCCTATTGAATGGTATGTATAGTTTATATCCTTTTACTACTAAATTTTCATTATTTACAAATTGATTTGCCGAGTTTTTGTTTTTAAAATCTACTCCAATTTTATTAATCCCTTTCGTTTTTATTTGTGAAATATCATTTAATTTTAAATCGAATATCTGTTTAGCTATTTTTAAATGATTGAATCTGCCTACGTTATTTCCCGATGTTTCTGTAGCTTCCACAATTACTGTGTATGGACCAGGCTCGTTTTTATAGTACATTGTTTCACGCATTCCGTTCTGTTTATTTACAGTTTGTTTGACCAGATTTTCATTGGAATTCTGCGTATTTGTATTATCTTGCTGATTTAAGACCTTATGTGCCCTATTCAAAATATCAGTTACTTCCATATCACAACTATCATTTGACAAATCGTTATTATCCGGAATGTTAGGTTTTTTCTTACGGGGGGACGACCCCCCCGAACTGGACGACATGTCTCAGTTCTCTATGATCTTAATTTAATTGAGTATTGAAAAGATGCCTACTCTAATAAGGAAAGAAAGGTTACTCACAATAGGAATTTTGTTAGTATGCACCCTAATAAAACACTTGTATTTCCACTTGATCTTTCACACCGTGATATGCACTTGTACCAAGTATAAATTCAGTTATTTCGTTAGATGTAAGAAGCTCTGTTGACAGGAGATTCAACTCATAGATAAGTGATTGTCGCATGTATACTATTCAACTGTCTATACAAAACCATGTGACGCGCTGACTCCGCAAACAACGGCAGGGTCTTGGCTTAGTAAAATCGGATATGCGCGCTACGTTAGTGCGCATTTGCCTTTGATGTATTTTTAAATTCAAATTCATGACAAGGCAAATCTTATTGTTTGACGTTTCGGTGTTTATTAGTTTTCAACTTTAAATCAGTATTTTTGTTTATTGTAATGAAAAGTTAATAGTTACCTGCAGAATTCTCAAAAATATCTTACGTGGTTTGATGCTGTCGGTCATCATTTCAAACATATCAAAAAAGGTAGAGTGGCTACGAAAAAAAATTATTATTTGAGATCTGCATATCAACGACAGATGCTTTGATCCAAATAATTCTATAACAATATTGAGAGACGGTGTTGAAGAGAAAGAGATTAAGAGCAAATTGAGCGAGAACTACAATACTAGTTTAGAACCTGTTATGAAATGCGCAATAAATACATTTGGATCGTTTTTTAAAATTCGGAATTCCTTAAAGACAAGAAACACTACTTAAATCTCTCTTATTTCTATAACAATTTTCGTCATATGCGTTATTTTCACATATTATAATACAAGAAGGTCATTTACAATCTGTTCATATTCCGCCCTAACCTAACCTATTTACTCTATGTATTCCGCATAATCACCGCTGTACCACATTTCAAGTCACTCCATAGACAAAAAAGTCGCCCACTTTTCAATGATACTTTTAAAAGTTTTCTGAAGATATTGCAGTTCAGCGCGCCTTGTTTCATGTACACTTCTAGTCTAGTCTAGTTTCAAATATAGCATGCTTTACAAGCAATCATCAATAGACAATGAGGAATGTAATTTTCTAAAAGTTGATCTTCACGCATTTTAATATCTCAATTCTCAAACCTTAATTGAATTTCTCTCTTTCACTTCACAGAGAGAGGAGACAGAGAACATAGATAAAATATATAAGATACGGAGACAGAGAAGACACATGTTGGGTGCGCACTTTCGTTATGCGCAGACACGATCTTAGGCCACGACCCTGCCGTCGTTCACAGCGTCACCCCCGCAGGTGTTATATCTCCTGACTATAGAGCTTCATAGTTAGATGTCATCCATCTGTCTCAAGGGGGATAGCCATAGAATTAGGTATAGCAAAGAAATCTTGGGAGGTAGAAGGTATGGAAGGAGGTCTTAAGCCCGCTGCAGAAGGAGTATGTTTTGCTGCATGTTTCCTTGACGGGAGCTAGGCATGGTGCTGTGCATGCTTGCGTGTAAGAAAATGACATCACGTGCACGGTTGGTTGCTTGAACTCGTTCATTGTACATGATTTGATGATAAAAGCGGTGCTATTTTCGGTGACTGTTTTCATGCATCGTGCCTTGTCGGAGCACTCGGAACTAATCGAGTCATACTCAAAAGTTATTTTGCACATGATAACATGTTATTTTTGATTATTGGGACATTTTCTGTGTTGTAAAAATGATCAGAAATAGAGTTTAATTTGAGTGTTCAATATTTTGTATCATTTGTCACAGTCATATTTCTCTGTACTGTCATTTCACATACATGATGGCCTGCACCTTGTGAAGCCAACACAAACAAGGGAGCCATCGCCATGAACACACCATGTGCGGAAACATTTATCAGACCGTGCAGCAAAATAAGCAAGCAATCATGCAGCAAAACATACTCCTTCTGCAGCGGGCTTAACTCCAAAGTACTGACACTGACAATACTGACATATTTGTTAAGGGGCTAAGGCTGTGTTCGGGGAGTCGCTATCTGCACTATCTCGCACTATCAGCTGTTCACGGAGCTCAATGATAGTACTAGAAACGCTATCGTGACGTCATTAATTTTTGTATGTCACGTCATAAATGAACGCTATCAACGCTATTTCTTCCGAGGTAGTGTATGGATAGTGTTTGCGTTTGCAAGCCACAATGACAGAAATACTGTACATCTGGCATAGACATCATAATGACACTGACATAACAAACCGATAATCGTTTATAATTCCGACAGATTTCTAAAGCGGAGAATGATAAGTGTCTACTCATTGGGATAAGTTAAATAAATAATTTAACTGAAATATTTTCACGTGATGGGGAAACTCAGGTTCAATTAATATACAGCGGTCACGAAATTCTTCTGCAAGAGTATACTCGTATACCAGTATGTACCAAAAAATAATGATATAAATGATATTATTTATTTAACCCAAAATTTATTAAAAATTTACATTCGAAGTGGTAATTTTTATTTATAACAATGATATTAGAGTGACCATTCTATGCAAAAACTTGATCTATACAGTCATGAACAAATAAAGGGAGGACGAGTAACACGAGTAGTGGGAGTAGCACAAAAAACATTGGGTTATTGTATGTCATCTCGGTGGGTTGCGCAAAATCACGCTGCGCATCTTTATGTAGTATGGGCGGAGGAAGCCTCAATACAACAATAGACACTCAGTGAAATACTGCGCAACATACCAAATTGACAACTTATCACGGGACGTTATTTCAACTACTTCTGCTTATAGAACAGGATACACAGTTAGTCATTCTCCCTTTATATATTCTTGTATTGACGATCGTGAACGTAGTATATGCCATCTATTATCAGGAGGAATTACTCAAAGCAGTGGCGGCTCCTCAGAGGATGCAATGCCTCCTCTACAATTCATATTTTTGACGTAGGTGCGTATCAAATCTAAGACGTTGGTTCTCTCACTAATTATAAACGACCGACTACAAAAAAGTTAAGGTGCCATAGCACTACCTTTCAGTGGTCGTGTGGAAAAGTGAATGTTGTATTCTTGTAGTAATTTTCTAGAATTGGCCCTCTCTGCAATAAATGTACGAGCCGCCACAGACCAAATAGAGGTGAACAACAAACCATCAACCTAACCTAATTCCTTTATGAAAACATCATATCTATTTTACCCGTTAATCTAATTACATTACACATTAACTCACACCGCTCTTCCTATTGGTATCCCAAGTGTCCAAAAAGTGTAACAAATCTCTTGTTAAATAATATTTTTCCGCACATATGTTTCACCATTTTCTACTAGTATTTCTCTCAGTAAGTGGTTTATTTCTATTATTTTGTTAGACAGATTTATTTCATATATAAAGAGATCCTTTGAGTTTACCTTTCAGTGTTTGTATTCCCGCAAGATTCTTACATCAGGGCCAAAACTAGCATCTAGCCCGTAAAAGATTTTTAAATTTATAGCGGTTGGCGCGTTTCCTCAACGCCAATTTATTTGTTGTTCACCTCTATTTAACGCCATCTAATGGCGTTTTACTTTCGCCAATACAGTGCTCTAGTTTTGGGATGAGTGATGTGTATGACAGGTGGCACTGTCAACAGTCAACTTGACACTATGACAAATGACAAGACCACAGAAGAAGGAGGTTTGACGTGGTGACAGTGAGCTATTGAAGTGATTTCGGAAATTCCTTCCGAAGAGAAGGCAGGTGCATTACTAACAGTATCCTTTGTAAGTTTTACCTTTCTTCTCCTATAAAATACAACTTTGAAATAATAAATATTGTTAATTTAGTAAAATGAGTGATTCGGGGGGGGAGACTCCCCCCAAAAAACCGAATATAAATAGGGATGATAATATAGAATTAAATTCTATGGACAGCATGGATTTAGAAATACAGAATATAATGAATATGAATAATAGCATTCATGGAAATAAAGATACAACTATTTTTGATAATAACCTTGAAAACATAAAAAAAGATAAACAAACAAAAAAAGATGAAATTTTTTATTATAAAAACGGAGCTAGGGCACCTTTTTTGGTTGTTATAGAACCAACAGATAAGTCAGAAAATAATGTCGGAAGATTTAATGAATTAAAAATCGCGAAGGAGGTATTTGATTTGAAATTAAATAATATAATAAGCATTAAAAAAAAGGGAAGAAATAAAATAGGGGTATTATTTAATGACAGGGAAATAGCTAATAATCTAATAAATAATGAGAGGTTGACAGAAAAGGGATATAAAATATATATTCCAATCAATCAAGTTACTTGCAAAGGAATAATAAAATATGTAAACAAAGAATTTTCCGAAGAAGATATTAAAAAGATGATTACAAGTGATCTGAGGGTAATAGATGTGAAAAGACTGAATAGAAGGGAAAAAGGTAATGATGGAAACAATGTCATTATACCGACGGGAACAATACTAATAACCTTTGAAGGAATTAAAATACCACGTTCAATTGATATTTGCTACATGAGATATATGTTAACACCATATGTTGCACCTGTAAGCCAATGTTTTGAATGTCTTCTATATGGACATATCAAGAAATGGTGTCGTGGAAAAAAAAAATGTTATAGCTGTGGGGAGCAGCATGAGAATCAAGAACAATATGAAACATGTAAAAAAATTAAATGTTTCCATTGTAAAAGTTTGGAACATAAATCCAACGATCGAATTTGTAAAGAATACGAGAGACAGAGAAAGATAAGAGAAAAAATGGCCTTTGATAATATAAGCTATTATGAAGCCAACATAATATATCCTAAAGAGGAGGTGATCATACTTGGAGGAAGAGACTTTCCAGAGTTAAAAAACAAAAACAAAGAGAAACAGGATACAATAAATATAGAACAAAGAAAAGAAGTATATAATTTAAACAATAAAAACAGATTCAAAAAAAGAACATATAATAATGTAGTGATGGAAACACAAGCAAGTGGAAAACCAAAACTTAGAAGAGAACAGGGGTATGACAAAACAGAGCACAATCAAGCACTTCTGCAGCCAAATGGGAAAATGTATCCAATTAGCACAGGAGCAGGAACCAGTAGGGAACGAGAAACCGGCAGCAGTACTTCAGAAGAACTAGAGGGATACAGAACATCAAGACAAATAATTGGAGGACAAGAGTGGATTGAAAATAGTGGAGATATAGAAAATAGAGTAAGGGACTTTTGTTCCATGGTCGAAGACATACCAAAGGAAAAGATAATAAAAATAATGGAAAATATAAAAAAAATGATAAGTTTTAATAGAAGCAAGGACTATGACTCAACAGAGGAGTGGTAAATTGAAGATGAAAGAATTAAATATTTTACAATGGAATATTAGAAACATAAAGAATAACCTACTTAATTTAATCAATTTAATTAATGAACAAAAACCGAAAGTCGTTAAAGTTATAATATTAAGATTAATAATTAAAACACTAGATTAATTTAAAAAAAATAAAAAAATTAAATTAAAAAAAAAAAAAAGAAAAAAAAAATTAATTAATTGGGGAAAAAAAAAAGTTTAAAAAAAAAAAATATATATAAAAAAAAAATTAATTATAAAAAAAAAAAGAAAAGATAAACAGTTAATAGATTTGAGGAATAAGTGTAGTTATAATTAATTATGTACATAGTTCAATATCAAAAATTAGCTTAAA
Organism: Crioceris asparagi; assembly: GCA_958507055.1. Taxonomy (NCBI): domain Eukaryota; kingdom Metazoa; phylum Arthropoda; class Insecta; order Coleoptera; family Chrysomelidae; genus Crioceris; species Crioceris asparagi. The sequence goes on from OY293828.1 coordinate 13,567,908, forward strand.
TATCCTAGCCCTATAGTTTTTTACCCTTTCCTGTAATCCTGGGTGTTATTATCCGAGACAGTTCCAGGGAGTGAAATGCTTCGCTGCTGTCCCGAAGCGAGAAGAGTTTATCCTTTGTTGTATTTCTGTTAAAACTAACCTTTCAGCACTTTTAAATAAGTATAAACGAAGAAATTGGAAAAGAAGAGAAAAATCACAAGGGTTACCATATGATGAAAAGTCAGACAAAGGTAACCTCAGGACTTCACCTGGCTGAATGCACCAAGAGGGAGCAAGGGCCATAAAATTAGGAAGAAGAAGAAGAAGAAGAAGGAGGTTAGGTTGAACAAGACTGAAATTATTTCGACTCAGTCGACGACTAGGAATTAGGAATTATTTGCTTTCATTGTTGCTAAAGTAGAAGTGTGGATTGTAGCTGGTTTGTTGTGTGTTTGCGATATCTTGAGGAATATTGAAATGCCACGAAAAACTAGAGCAGGGATCGGCTTGAAACGGAAGGCAGAGAAAAAGAGTAGAAAGGAAATCCAATTAGCTGGAGAGAACGCGTCTGAAAATAGTGAGTACATATTTGTAATTTTGATAAATGGGTAGAACAGGTTCGCACCGATTTTGTAAAATTCTTTGGTTAGTTGGATAGATTTATATTATAGGGTCATATGACATATTCCAATTAAAATTTTAGCCCGCTATCCCCCTACAAGCCTACGGGAGGCTGGAGTGAATAGGGGTGCTTGGGTGGGGAAAATAAGTGGGTAATATGTAGAGTCCTCTAAATCTGGGATTTATTTGCGCTTGCACATATGTCAACTATTTCATAAGAGTGCTGCCGAATTTATCTCTATATTTATAACGTTTTTTGATCAAGTACAACAATAAAATAGATGCTAACAATCGAAATAATTTCAAGCATACAATTACAATTAAGCTGCCGTACCAAAAACGCGCTTAATACACTTGAAGCAGAATCCAGTTTTAGTTTTGCTCCTGCCTAATTCTTTTTTGTACTTCAATTCAGTTTTGATGCTTTTGTATTAATTATTCTTCCCCTGTGTTCAGTTGTACTAGAGCACTGTATATATCTATACAGTGCTCTAGTTGAACGAGTAGTATCTTATTATTTTTGTGTTATATAATCTTAAAATAATATATCATTCATCTTACTTCCAATTTAAGTAATCAATCCCATGTTCAAAGTTTAATTTTATGTATGATTTAATGATTGATGATATTCCCAAATTTCCAGTGAAAAATCTGTCAATATCATTTCTGCATGCAGCACACAGAGCAATATGCAGCAAAAACCAGAATTTATATTGCTTGATATTCCAACATTTGTGATATTGTTTGAATTTTACCTTTTTTAAAACGTGATACACGTACGTAATACATATACCTAATCATATTGGTGCTATACATTATTTGTCGTATCGAAAACATATCCCTACATTTTCTCAAAACAAATAATTGTACATTTATATTCATGATACTAGCTACATATCACGATTTACTTTTATGAAATTTTGTGATAAAACTTTCCTTGAGACACTAATGAGTAATACACAATGTTTTTATTTTGATTAAGGTGGGCATATATCGGCTTACCTTTCATAACTTACACGAACTAATTCTTGTTATTTTAGATAAATAAACACTATTCATACCAAAAATATTATTACTGTGACAGGTAGCTACAATAATAATCAACAATAATATACAATTTTTATTTGGACCAATCAAAAGAGTATTTGATTCAATGGTTATGTTATCTGTCGTCGATTACATGATATGATCTTTTGCTGCTAGATTCCTATCTGAAATTCATTTGGGTTTCTTGCAGGTCTCAGAGATGGCGCTAATTTTACGAGGAACAGTATACTCAATCAGACTTCCATATTCCATACCTCTGATATGGCTATGTACTGTTTGGCAGACAATGAGAATCGTGCATTTATATTGTAATGAACGTTGACAAAAAACAGATGGTGTTTGTATTGTCTTTATTTATGGAATTTCTGAGCCGATGTATATTCAAAAAGAAAATATGAAGTATTGTATTGTTTGGTTGTGGGGGAATTGAATGTCAACATCAACACGAATGAAAGTTAAACACCTTTATAACTCATTAATAATGCATAAGTTTAATGTGGAGCCTCTTGAAGTACATGGGAATGCCCAAAGTAGTTCATTCAAAGTGGGAGCAGATTTTTCTCTGATGGATGATCTTAATAAGCCAACTGCATGGCCTCAAGGCGTCGCGATATAAAATTTTTTTCGCCCGAAAACATTTTGAAGTAGTACACAAAGAAATCAGTATTCCCCTTGAATCGATTGCAATCAACGTTCAGCGTGTATCAAACAATGTGGAATTACTGTGATGAGGAAAATCCTGATTTATTTATTATTATCGAACACTAGTGTAACAAAAACAACATAGACATGGTGCTTCCGGATTACAAACTGGTGGTTCCTTAATATACGTAAAAGATAGTAGCTTGTACACTGTATCTAGAATTGATTGTAGTGAGTTTGCCGAAGATATGGTGTTTGAGTATTGTGAGGTCCTTCTTAATTAAACGGTCATAAATATTGTATTATATTTGCCTATATGTTCGCCAATTAACTTATTTATAAATAAGGCAAGTGATTTGCTGCTCCATTGTTTGTGTTTTTCGGGCAACTTGATATTTTGTGGTGATTTTAACATTTACTACCTTAGTGATAAACCCGACAAACAGCGTGAGAAGCAGCTGCTTATGAACCTGTATGATAGTTTTAATCTAACAGAAACATCATATGAGCCTTCCAGAACATTTAAGGATAAAAATGGTAAATGTAGCACTTCTAAAATTGATTATTTTTCTATAAACATCAATGCTATACAGCTGACTAAAGTTATTCAGCCTAATATAGGAGACCATTTAGCCCTTGTCAATACAATTAATATAGGGGTTAATAGCACTGTAGGGAACAATACTACTAATAACAAAGATGTAACAACATCATATAGAAGTTTCTCAGAAAATAATTTCGAAATGCTTAAACAATTAGATAGTGTTTATAGAGAAATAGTATCTTCAATCCATTGGTCTATTGAAGTTAATTGTCCAATTAATAATAAAAATAAATATTTATCCAACGAAATTACCAATAAAAGATGGTTCTCGTCTGATCATGCTCGTCATATTGCGTGTAAAAGAAAGGAACTAGCGAATCTCTTTTGGTTATCTAAAAACGTAATTGATTTAAATATACATAATCTATACAACAACAAACAAAAAAAGAATGTGGATCGTCTATTTAGCATGCTAAAAAAGAACATTTCAATAAAAAACTAATTGAAAGCGATAACAAACAACAACTCCTATGGGGAATGGTAAACGAGAATAGAAGGTAGAGGTAGAATAAAAAATAAAAACAAAATCGAACTTCTGTATAATTATATATATATATATATATATATATATATATATATATATATATATATATATATATATATATAAAAAGATGTTCTTGGGGATGCAGTCATATATTTAATAAAATTCTTTGATTGAAGCCGAGCTTTCGAGAATGTTTATTCTCTTCTTCAGGGCAAAAATCGTGAATTTAAAATAAATTTGCCAAAAACAGGAAAGATTTCATAGCATCAATTTTATTGAATATATGACGGCATCCCCAAGAACATCTTTTTATTTATTATAAAACCAGTCAAGAATACAAAATCAATAAATATATATATATATATATATATATATATGTTACTTTTGAAGTTGTACAGTTGCAGTTAGACTGATAAATTTTGGCACCAACTTCACATGTACCTGCACCACAAGAATTAATATTATTTTAGATTTTTCAGTGCTCCAACTAATAACGTCGGTCCAATTTTTTGTAAAAACTATTTATTTCAAACTTTTGAGTGTAACATTAGTCACGAAAATCGTTGAACGTTCACTAATACCAATGAAGATAGTAATTATCCTATTACCCACGTATATTCTTTGCTTGTAGTTGTTATTATTGAGATCTCAAAACGTCGCTGCGGAAATACGCTCAAGTATTAGATGTTACCATTTTAACACCGATTTATCTTGAAAACCGTAACTCTGAGGAAAAAATGTTCATTATAAATGTTGCTACAAATAATTATGTCTTTCATGTAGTATAAACAGATTTTCAGTTTTTGAAAGAAATCGCCCCTTCCACATAGCAGACATAACCATATGTGAAATTTTAAAATGAATTTAGCTCGAAAACAGTAACTCTTGAAAAAATGTTCAATTTGAACGTTTCCGGATATTGTCCTATCTTTAATTATACCACCTTAGATTTTCGATTTTCTAGTAAATTTGCCAATGCAATCCCCTTCGGGGGTGGTTTTCGGTGAGAAGGAGGTTTCGGATTTGCGTTTTTATCAATATGGGACCATTTCTCAAGCCTCCTCTTTTAAATGAATCAAAAATCATTAAAATGGGAGCTCGTTTAATATATAAAAGGCGCGCCCTAACCAAAAAAAGCAGACAGTTGAATTGTATACCTCCTCCGTTCGGGGTTCGTCGGTCAAAAAAGGGCTTGGGAATTGATAACATTCCGATCAAAATTATAAAAGTCTTAAAGAATAGTCTTCTCGAACCTATTCAGTATCTAGCCAACCTAATGTTTCAGACAGGAACATTTCCAAATGATCTAAAACTGGGAATATTTAAGAAACTTGATCCAATTACAGACCAATTACAATTTTGAATGTTTTATCTAAAATACTGGAGAAACTTTTATATGACAGGATAATTGATTTTCTTAATGTAAACAATGTTTTAACAGAATGTCAGTTCGGTTTTCGCTCGGATAGATCGACTGAGGAAAAATGGAGAGAAAATGGATGATGGGGATCAAGTCGCTGGTCTCTTTTTTGTCTTTCCAGAGCTTTTGATAGCTTAAATCATGGTTTCCTGCTCAAAAGTTAGAAAATTATGGTTTTAAAAGTAATATATTAAAATTATTCAAATCTTATCTTGAGTGTCCAAAATTTTTCGTCAAGGATGAAAATAGATTATCATTCAGTAAGGACGTAGATATAGGGGTTCCTCAGGGCTCAGTGATGGGACCTCTTTTATTTATAATTTTTGTAACTAAGTTCCTAGTTATATAACGAGAGGAAATACAATTATGTTTGCCGATGATACTTCGGTAATGGTCTCAGCACGAAACTCTATCAAACTATTGATGAATTCAGTAGATGGTGTTCAATGAATAATGTTATTTTAAATGCTGAAAAAACTACTTATGTACATTTTAGGAACTTGGTACAGAGACCTAAAATTCTTCTCAATAATGGACTATATATATATATATATATATATATATATATATATATATATATATATGGGATATTACGAACAGTGAACGTTCAATCCAAGAGAGACTATAATTCGGAGGATATTAATGTAATCCAAATGCCGATGATTAAATTCAAATGTTTTGAAAATTTTATAAATCTGAAAGATTATCAAAACTGAAACCTTATAAATTAAATCTTGATGAATTAAATATTGCTGAACATAAATTCAATTAGTACTCAGAACAATTAGATAATATCCTAAATACAAAATATATTCAAAAGAAATCTCATTGGTTTGCTCTAATTTCTATAACATTGATTTTGGTAACAATAATTACAATTTACTTTTTGTAAAACGTTGTAATAGAATTTACCCTCAAATTGATTATACATCAAGAAATCCAAATAATGACCTACCTGCTGAACCTGTTACAAGAAATATTCTTAGATTTGTACCTAGAAGACGAAATTCTTACAGACAGGAAGAAGATGCGGAACTTGCTGAATTATAAAATTTATACATACAGTTTTTACATTTTATATAACACATATTTTTATTTTTTATTTTACATATTAATTTATTTATTTTAAATATTTATAACTTCGTATAATATAATATTTTACTTATAATAAATATAATAAAACAACTAGCAATTATTGTACATAATTTTAGTCATAACATTCTATATTATTAATTTTCAGGAAATATCGATGTGCTCTTGTAGATGCCCTGTTATGTTCCGTTTCTTTGGAACCAGAATGCCAACTCCCAGAACCTCGAACCACCAACGGCACCAACACTCCAGCTCCAACTCCCAAACAAAAAGATCCATCGAATCCCGATCCAGAACATGTCGTGTGCAGAAAAAAATATTAGTGCGGTACAATATAGGGCCTGTTGTTCGCAACAGCTGCTAATCATGTGTTAAGTTTAACCCGTGCTTAGCTCGCATGGAGGCTTAAACATTTTTAGCGTTGTTTGAAACGGGAGTAATGATGGTTCTTTCGTTGCAAACTTCACGCTTCGTGAGCGGGTCCATAGCGGGTCGTCATATGTCAAAATTTCATAGGTTTATAGGTTAAACTAGTTGTCATCGTTGTTTGTTTTGGTAGTGAATTATGAAATCGAAATCTTTTCTGTTAAATATATTTTGAGAATATGGAAATAAAAAGGAATTTCACCCTTTTGGACCGGGCTACACTCCTGGATCTCTTTGAAAGGTAAGTTAAATATTTTTAAGTGTATTTTACAATAAACATAACAATGTATTGAAATGATAAGATACGTAAATAGTGTTATTATTTATTTATTATACCTATCAAAAAACATTACAAAAGAATATACAATTATTATTTTTAATAGTAATATATATAATTGGTAATAGTCTAGTTTAGCGGGTTTTGCTATGAAAGCTCTAAAAAATCAAATGTTTGTAAAAATACATGTAAGTTAAAATAACTTTTAATAAAATTGAGACGGAAGACGCTATTTCTAATGATTTTTTATTAAAAGAAGGGCAACATGGTGTTCTTAGTACTTACAACTTTTAGCTGAAATTTTAGATTTGGAAGTTTCTTTTCAATCCCAAATAGTATATAACCATCCTTGTATTTTATTAAACACTAACATCTTTCAAAATAAGCAAAAATATGCGTAAAAATAGTAAATATATATTCACGAAAAAAAGTATGGTAAAACGAATTGATGTTTGATTTATGTAGTATGCCTTAAGCTGGAAAACTGTCAAATACAATGCTGCCAAAACTACCAATATAATGTTTGCGATATTTTACATTTTTTTAAATATTCGAAAACGAAAGCATAAAGTGGTGAGATTTTAAATGACTGAGTGTCCATTTATAATAGACGTAAGACGTAGGGCTACATAATTCATACGATAGACGTAATATTTTTCTATTTTTAATGACCGTAAAAACTTAGTTACTACGCATGCATGAAATAATTTGACGGTTATAGTTCATTTGGGGGTTTGCTCTGGCGTAGGTATACTAACTTTAACGCCATGGAGTTGGGAATGCAGTTATTGGTTTTGTTATTAGCAATGCGTAGAATACAAGGAATATAGTGTGTAAAAAAATAACTAGGCGATGGAGTGTGCGTCCAGTAAACAGGGATCAAGAAAAGAAAGGTGAATCCCGACGTTTAATACTAGAACTAAAACTTCATGATGAAGAATGATTCTTTAAATATACAAGAATGCGAACCGATACTTACCAACCGACGAATAAATCAACCCAAGAAATCCAAATCCCCTAAAAATGTTCCTAAATTTCCCATAAGCCGCACGTAAAGTTGAACATTGTCCAACTTTATGTCCGCCTAACGTTCGGCCGTAAGATCTTACGGTCTAACGTAAAACATAAGTGTAACGTTCGCTTATTATGAACGATCCCATTTATTTTCAAATGTTCAACTTTATCCATTACGCATATCTTACGCCTTACGTCCATTATAAATGAGCACTGAAGGTTTAGTTCTATGTTTAAAATTTACTTAGAACTTATTTTTCACAAATACTTGCTTTAGAGCAAAAATTCCCTCGATAGGGGCTGTAGGACCTTGTCGTTGGTTCGGGGCCTGGTTTCTTGTGGGGCTACTGACGCCGAGCTGCTGCGGGAGAATGAATTAAAGAATGAATGTGCATCTACATAAACGGGCTCTGCTTGTATGAATGATAGGGAGATCCTATAAATAGATTATTCCCTTGAATGTGAACCCAATGCAGCGTGGGATCAGTATATACTCGACCGCTTCGGAATCAGTTCGAACCTCAGTTTGAACTGGGCGCGGAATTTCGATGTGAAATCCCGGAAGAAATCACTAACAAACAGCCCTCTGATGAGTCCAGACTCATCGGGTATCTGCTCCTCTGGGAGTGGACGATACGTAGACCTAAAGGCTTAGGCCTAAGGCCTGCGTATCTTCGTGCCAAGCCAAGATTGAACAGCAACGTCAAGGCTGCATGGCCGGGGGCGAGCCCAGTCGTTAGTTGCGAACTCTGGATATCTGGCGACCTCCAGTTTCAATTAGCCTCCTCACAGCATGCGGGGCTCTGCTGTGGGGGACCTTTAGTTCCCTAGCTACTCGTGGGATTCAAATGAGTAATCTAAATGAAAAAAAAAACAAAAGGATGGCGATCCTCAATCACCAAAAATCATAGAGGAGTCTAGTGCACCTCAAACTATCTCTGTGAAATCTACTCCCAAGGCAAGGGAGCTCGTAGAGCCCCAACAGGAGGTCTATTCTGTACACTAATCGTTAATCGACATAATCTAACGATAACAGTTGAAGATCGAAATGTCATTCACATAGATGTCAACTTTATTTATCCATATACTGGGTGATGTTATATTATTACAGATAGTAGAAGCAACATTATTTGGTTACGTTACAATAGTGAGAAAAATCAAATGTAGGTTATGTTGGATAAAAGAAGAAGGTATGGAAAATAGGCCGACATTTGGAAAGAAGCTTTTTTAATTTCAATCAATCGAATTACTGTATAATGATAGCATTCACATTATTGCTTCAAGAATGAGAGTTGCCAATAATTAAATTTGGCAATACCTCAGTTTAGGTATCTACACAAACACAAGTGTATTGTTTGAGCGAACAATCATATTGCAAATAGCTCTAACAGTGTTTGATTTCACTCTGTGAATTTTGCTGTGAGGGAGAAGAGGTTTGCTCAATTATCATACCATAAACTCGAAATCTACCTATTATACCTATCATAGAATTAACTTAACGTTTCACACAAACTAATGATTCACCATCAGAGAGAAAACAGATGAATATTATATAATGATTATGAATAACATCGAAGGCAAATCCAAAATAAGTAGGTACTTACGGTAGGTAATCTCAATATAAACAACAGAGATTCATAAAGAATTTCACCATCTCATCTACTTTCTTCATTCTTTGCATGTTTATTCGATGATCGATTAATTTAACGATGAAATGGTTGTTTACAATCAATTCTTATTTATCAGAAAAACATTTTTAATGTGATTCAATCCAGCCCCAAGTACCTACCTACCTTAATAGGTTTTCTAGATTTATGAATAACTCGGAAACGAAACCAAGATATTTTACATCTCAGAGTCTATTAGTAAATTCTGAATATGCATATCTAAAAACGGGTGGAGATATTCAGTTCAAAATATATTTCTTCTATTTGCAAACTTGCATAGATAAAGTGGGAAGTCGCGAAATATTCCTTAGTAATGCTTTGGATACTGTACCCAACGGCCGTTATAGACCGATGGGAGTCATTTGGCGCGAGAAACAATTATTGGTCATCCATTCTTTTGTCTCAGCCAATAATAACTCGAGATATACGGTTAACATATGAACTAATAAATTTTCGCGCGACGAATTTGTGTAAGAAAGATCATTAAGAATTATAAACTTGGAGGGTTGATTTCTGTTCGTAAGTTTTGTGATAGTTTTCTGGTGATTTAAATTTCGATGATGGATACTGTTGCCGAAATGTAAGTATTTTTAATGTTCTCATAACATATATATTATATTTTTGTGTGTATAGAAGTTACAACAATCATAATATTATGTTATTGGTAAATTATGATCCGCATTTCTGAAGCAGTAAAGTAAATTCAAGTTTTTCTACGCAATTTTCTTAGAAGACAAAATAGATGCACCCGAGCTAATAAAGAACAACTTACTTCTTTGGTAGCATTTATGTGTAGCCACCCGAAATTCGCTACTGGGGCGCACCTTGGCTATGATGGTGTAGCCACAAATAAAGCAATGTGGCAAGAGCTGACCAATACTCTAAATCAGTTGGGACACCCCAAAACTGCAGAGAGGTGGCAAACTGTGAGTATCAAATAGACACATATGAACTAATCGAAATAAGTTGTGAATAGTGACAAAAGTTCTTATCAGAAACAATTATCATAATATCTTTATACATATACAGGGATGGAAAATTATTTCTGGATCTGACGTCATAAGTTTTACCAAATAGATCACCCTATATATTTTTGTATTTTCAAATAGTTATTTTCACATTTTAGATGATATAATAAGGTTCGGAGGATGTCCAACTTTTGGTTTTTTAATAGTTCAGTCAATAAATTCTTATTAAAACAAAATGAGCAGTCTAACATTGAGGAAAATGAAAAAATATATAGAGTGATCTCATTTGAACAAACGACCAATGACGTCATAGCTCTAAAATTATCTTAGCTGTTGCAAATCAAAATAAACACTATTTTTGTAAGAGAAGATTTTAATATAACGTAAAGCGATAAAGATGGTTCCACAAATTTGCTCAACTCTGTATATAGCCATTTATATAATAATTTCATATAATAACATTCTTTTAATTTACAGACTTATATTCTTAATAATTCCAATCTTTATCCAAGGCATACTAGAAATTTTGAATACATATTTTGCTAACCAAGCTTATCTTCCTAGTTATGAGTACTATATGTCTAAAATACATCAAAAATAAATCTATTAAATTCATTGTAAAGGTAATATTTTAAGAGCTAATACAATAGAAATATCCTAAGTTTGATTTCATCATAATTCCCAGTCATTATTGGAGCTGAATTTCTTGTAGTAGAGACATGAAATCCAAAGCTCTTAGTAAGGCTGCTAAGATCCGTAGTGCAAGAGCTAGAACGGGAGGCCTTCCGAATAATGAGCCTGCACTTAACGAGCAGGATATACAAATTTGTAGCCTTTTCGGGTCAAATTATTGGGAGGGTTCCTCATGTGCTGACCTTTATCCTGAAGAAATAGTGAGTTATTTCAGAGTTATATACATACGTACTTTAGTTTAAATTTTATATCGCTTCACCTCTGTGACATTGCATTTCTCCGTACAAATTAAATTTCATTTCTATTCTCTTTACTAGATAAAAAATAACAATTTAAACGTACATTATAATTTATAATTCTAGACATTTTCTCAATTTTCTGGTTCAATAATTACATTTTTTTAATCTTTTCTTGTACACTATTTGATATTTACCTTATTTCGTAGGAACTCATAGAAAGGCTGGAACAGGGGGATGAGGGAGTCTTTAGAGAAGAGCCAGTCTGTACTCGGGTGGCTGAAGCTCTGAATATTCCCAAATTGCCTATCGTGAGTAGTAGAGGTTTGTTTGCCTATTTATTACAAAATATAAAGTATTTATATATTTTTGTCATTTATGTGCAAGAATATGGTGAGGAGAATAGAGAGAATCCTGAAACGGGAGCGTCCATAGGTGAAGAGATGGAAGTTGCTGGTCCATCCTGGGCAACACCTAGACGGCCCTTGATTCCGAAGAGGCAATTAGCAAAAGAAAATACGCCACGTAATTAACCAATACATGTTTTTATCTCTCCTGCTACTAACTATAGCAATATTCTCATTGCTTTTTCAGAACCCAAAAGAATACGCCGAGAAAGAATTGGCGTACAATTGGCTGAGGCCCGTTCAAACTTCGAACGTTTATGCGCTGATCAGAATGACAGCATGAAGGTGAGAATGGAGAATTAGTTATGTTACTTAGTAAAAGTATTCACTACATGTATCGTAGGTATTCGCAGAGGCAATGAGAGAAAATGCCAAAGCTAATCTCATCAACGCCAAAGCCAATGAGCAGCGAGCAGTGAACGAAAGGAGAAGATTGATTTTGGAGGAGACTCGTTCTGAAACAGACAGATTGAGGGTTATTAGTGAAAAGAACCAAGCTGATAATGAGATGAGGAGGCTAGATTTGGAAGAGAGATGTGAGAGAGTCCTTCAAAGAGCCACAGGTATTAACTCAACGTTAATTACAAGCCTTTTCTTAAAATATTTTTATTAGGCATCTTGGAAAGATTTGAGGAATTGCTGCAAAACAATTTGTAAATTGGAAACAAGTCAAATACATGGACTTGGAAACAGTAAGAATAGAAAGTCCAAAATCCCTAATATTTTCTAATTTTAATCATATATATGCCTCTGAGATTATTCACTTGGAAACCAAATTTAACGTGCAATATTGTTTTTATGTATATTAATTTTTGTTATATATACTATGATTTTTTGAAACATAAGTATAATCAGTAATATTTTTAACACTTAACAACGTTGAATAGTTTCAGAACCTTATCTGTGATTTATATCGGCTGTTATTCATTTATTTAAGCTTTACAATCTTTTCAATTTATAAATAAGTATTGTATAGAATTTATCGATTTATGCTTATTCTGTGATACGATCAATAAAATGTTTTTCTAAATACATTTTAAGATTTACTGTTTTAGTGATTAAGGAATAAAAAATCTCTTATTGATTAGTATCTTTCTTTTACCAAAGCTTTGTATAGTTTAAAATTTCAAATACTTGAAAAAATTATACAAGAATATATACGTAGGTATCAACAGATCTGCTCATTTGCGTGATTTTATCAAATAAGAATCAGTTACTTCTTTTGAATAGTAATTAATCTACAAATGCAATTATTATAATTTCATTTAAGTCGTCTCTCTTTTTCTGCTGGTGAAACGCGATTGAAAATAACATTTTATTATTAAAAGAAATTTAGGTATATTGAAACGCGTTTTTTTTTTTTTTTTTGTGGGAGGAAAATCCTTCATGGACACCTAGTGATATATTTCCAGGTAGTGTCGGACTCTTACCGACTAAAAACCTCCCTCTTCTTCTATATATCTATATTTGTTTGTACATACCATGTTGGAGTCCATTTTCAAACAATAAGAATCTAATCAATTAGTTACCACTTTCCAAAGGTTCAATCAAAACTATAAATTGCAGTAAATGGTAATCCGCACTGATAGTTTCTAGCTGGAATGATGTTCCACTCTGAAAAGCAATAAATTTAAATGGATTAAAATACTTCACATCGTAATCAGAACCAATTTGAATACCTAATATCAGACTATAATTTCAACATCAATACCTGTGTCATATTTTGCTGGAGTGATATCGCCATCATTATTAGTATTAGAGTATTTCTTTCCATGAAATTATCGCTGCATGATGAAATTTTTGGAGTCAGAACAAAAAATCATACCACTATAGCCCGATGATCATGGACCCACACATAATAGGTGTTATCTTACCTACGATTAAACAGTAGTTGGAAAATCAGAGACAAACGTAGGGTATCAAATTTAACAACAACTAGGAAATCATACATACAAAAAAGATTGTTCTATCTTGTAAAATGTTGTTCGATGACACTATGCTGGATTCGCTGACCCAGAGCACGCAGCGTGAGAGGTGTACCGTCTGCGTTTGTCTCCCCCTGCGGATGGTTAAAGATGACTTTATTTACATCTAGTCCAACAGGAGCAGGTTGGACATCCTTCAAACGGTGGTCAATCCGCATGTTATGTAGAGCAGCACAAGCATTAACAATTTTTCCAGCCATGTCCGGTTCGTACATTAACACCCTCTCAGCGGAAAGGCACCTAATCTCAGACTTCAGCACACCAAAACATCTCTCAATAACGGACCTTGCCTTACACAAGGCCTCATTATAGGCGAATTGCGGAGTGCCAACAGCCTGATGTTTCAAAGGTGTCATCAGCCAAGGCTCAATGAAATAGCCGTCATCGCCTAAAACCATAAAATGTATCCATAATTTATATTTGACATTTTATATATACTGAATTTAGCAGAAAAATAAAACTCACCTATAAGCCATGATCCTCTTTCACCCTGTTCATGACGCCGCACAAGCGCTTGCCGGATACCACTATTGTTGAAAATGAAGTAATCATTTCTTGCCCCCGGATATCTGGCATTGACATTTAAAATTTTCAACTCGGGATCACAAACCTATATTGAAAGATAAAAAGAGTCATGCTAAGATTCTAAATCATTTTATTATCATCTATCTAAGTTCATACTTTCATAATTTATGTGTAAACAACATTACTTACTACTTGTACATTAATGGTATGGTCTCCCCAATGGTTTACATAGGCCTCCTCATGAATTGACGGAGCCTTTATTTTAATGTACGTGCAGTCAATGGCCCCAAGTGTCCCAGGAAATGGTTGAGGACAATCTAAAAATTTTTGTCTTGCCAGATATCTTTCCTCTGCAGTTGTAGGGAATCTGACCCACGTTCGGACTAGGCTTGTGTTCAGCGCATTAGTCACATTGTGGATGCAGCGACTGATCGAGGGTTGACTAAGGCCAATATCCCACTGTTCACCTACAGCGTCTTGGTAACAGCCCTTCGCATAGAAGTGCAAAGTTGCCAAAATCTAAATTTATAAGTATATTATAATTTATTTTGCATTCATCTCAACAATACACAAAAGTGGAAAAAATTATATTCAAACCTGGTGCTCCACAGAAATTCCATAAGGCCTTTGTTTCGTCAATACTGGTGCAAGTTCCTCAATCAAATCTAATGTGAGGTCAGGAAAGAGACGAAAAAGATCCATGAATTGGTCGTCATGCATCTCAAAAGGATCATGACTCGCTCTCCACGCACTTCTTTCCGTTCTTCTCTCCAAACGCCGTGCACGATGTTCCAAATTCATCACATCCAGTGCCAAGTAGCCCAAACCAGCATTGAACATTATGAATTGATCCTAAAGTAATAGACAATTTATTAAAAACAAACACGATGTGTGCTGAACTTATGTTAAGCTCTTCAAAAAAAATATAATAGAATTAAAAATCTCACCAACCTTGCTTTCTTTAGCAAAGTACTTAGAAAAGTTATATTATTATGAGACATGGTGATTTGATATTCTTTGCTGTATTTCTATTTAGATATTCTCAAAAATACTATACCAATTTCAACAATGAATAAAACTGAACTTACTTGAAGCCTAAATCTAACAAAAAAGTAATCAACACAAGGAACTGAAATCTACTTACTTATTCGAACAACAGTAGGAACCCACTTATAGTATATATCTTATATCTAGTTATGACCCTAGAATATAATACAATCAATGTTTTACAAGTAAATATATATATATATATATATATATATATATTGTATGTATATATAAAAAATACTTACTCAGTGGTAGAAACAAATTGTTGTAGATTCTTGAACTTACTCCTCGCTTACTTATGTTTTAAAAACCTAGAATATAATAATTACCAAAACTGTAAAATGTACACACCAAAATGAAAATAACTTGCAATTTGCAGTACTTACGGCCCTATACTACAATAATTAATAATCATTACACTAATGGTTTTTTCTACACTATTTCCACTTTTATTTGAGGAAGAATACTGTTTATTTAAAAAGAATATCAATTGTATTTGAGATAAGTCAAATTTATTTAAGAGAACACCAAATAGTTGAAAAAATTCAGTTTTATTTGAGTAGTCAAAATATTAATTTAAGAGTTCAAATGTATGTAATTGAGAAGATATAACAAGATAATGAGAAACACAAAAGCACATGCATAACACAATCTGAACATTAGAAATGATGATTGCACCGAACCTTTCGACCTTTTTACCCACTAGCTCTTTCAGTTAGGATACTTTTCTCAAATGCAATTAGCAACTTCTCAAATTCAAATCATACATTCTGAAATAGAACTACATACATATTGATATGATAAAATAATTTCTCAAATACAACTATTCTCCACTACGTTTGTTGTATTCTCAAATGCAATTAAAACCTTATTGAATTAAAGTGGAAATGGTGTAGATTATGAAATTATTATTCTGTAACTTACCTATAGGATAGTATCCGTTATGTTACTTTCTGAGAACTTGCAGAAAGATTAATATAAAAGTATATAATATATAATTGATGAAAGTAACACAAGGATCCGATCCGATAACTACTTACCCATGACAAAATAATCGGAATTCAGATTCCAATTTAACTAATTCCATATGCGAAAGCTATTACTGCCTAGATTATTTGGTATAGTATCAATTCTCAAATAGGTGAGACATAAATACGAGTACCAATATATTTTTACTTACTTTTGCCGATTGAAGTAACATAAAAATAGAATAATTTCTCTTAAAACTTAACATTCAAAAAAGGATATGATACTTACCTATAAAATTCTCACTTGAGAAAACTCACAACCATAGAGTCTTTATTATATTTATGTGTTGACAACTCACAACAATTTATAACAAAGCACAAGAGGTTATAGGTTATAGTTGAACATAAACAAACACATACATACACAACACACGTCGTACGGCGAGACAGCAAGACCACGTGACATCATCGACTGTCAAATGTTATCGTTCACAAGGATCTTCACTTATCGCACTCAAGAGACCGCCCGATAACTTTTTGAACAGAACACCAAAAAGTGACGATATAGAACAATCATTTTTGGTTGCGGACTTGCATCAAATGACATATCGCCATGTATAAGTATATCTATATATATAATTATAGCGATAAGCAGCTATCGATTAACGATTAGTGTACAGAATAGACCTCCTGGCCATGAAAGTGGAACCCTCACAGGGATCCAGTAGAATGAGTGGAGCTGCGAAGAAGAGGCTTAAATTCCTCCTTCGCAGCGGCATGAGCATTGAAGAGACTCGTAAAAAGGCCCTAATGCCCATGAAAAGAAAACATCCAACTTCGGAGAAAACTTCCAAAAGGATGAGGTCTGAAGAGTCCTCGCCTCCAGAAAAAAGAAAGGCAAGAAGGACGCAGGAAGCCGGCAAGGGCCAAACGCCAATCGGCTCCATCGACCAGCCAAGCAGCCGCTGTTTCTGGGGAGGCAGCCGAGGTTCGGAAAAATCCACTCAAGGCTGGATCCTACAGGAACGCGGCTTTAGGTATTAGGGTTGGCATCACGCATACCCAATATCCCGACGAACTCCGGACTACGGACCAATTGAAGGCCGTTCAGAAGCACGTTCTGGAAAGGGTAAAGCAGCAGAGGAGAGTTGAGGGCGTCAAACCCTGCTTTCTCGATGCCAACTTTAAACCAGATTGGATCCTTATTTCTTGCAAAAATAAGGAAACTGCAGAGTGGCTTAAAAGCTTAGAGCTCAAACCCTGGGAAGGAGCGAGTGTTGTTGTCGTGGGAGAGGAAAATCTTCATCGACCAACGGTGATAACTAGTTACTTCAGGGATAGCCACTCTGATACTACCGATGACATAATGGGATTCATTGAGTCCCAAAATGATGGGCTGGACACCAGCAACTGGAAAGTTCTGCGAAGGACTGAGGAGAGGACATCAGCCCTACTCACGTTCACCGTCGACCCACCATCAGAGGCCAAACTCAAGAGCGATGGCCTTATTATCAACTTCAAGTTTGGCGAAGTAAAGCTCAACTTGAAAAAAACTGCTTCCCAAGCAGCGACAAGTCCTGTAGAAGGAAAGGACATAGATTTGGAAGGGGAAACTCAGAAAGATCCTGACCAAAATTCTACCTGTGAGCCACAAGAAGAGGGCCCCTTAAGGATAACTCAAAGGTAAGGAGAATTAAATTTGCCCAAATAAATCTCCATCGATCCAAAGCTGCCATGAGTGCCCTAGAGTCGGTGGTGGATAGAGAGTCAATTGACATTGGTCTGTTACAGCAGGGGCCAAATAAGAGGGATCCCAAAAAGTACGGGCAAACTGATATATTGCACCAAAGGAGAAAGGCCGCGTGCGGCCATAATCCTAAGTAGCAGAATGAAGTTTACACCCGTAACCCAGTTTGTCGGGAGAGACCTAGTTGCAGTGATGGTTGATCTGATGATTGGGGCACAGAAGATACAACTGATCTGCGCCTCAGCTTACTTCCCGGGAGAGGAACGAGAAGCCCCACCGAAGGAGTTAAGTCAATTAATTAACTTTTGCATGTTAAAAAACTTGAACTTCATTGTCGGGTGTGACGCAAATGCCCATCACTTGGTATGGGGAAGTTCAAAATTATAGAGGGGAAAGTCTCTTCGAATTTCTAACCCGAAATAATTTACAAATTGCAAACAAAGGAAATAATAATAAACGCTCGTAAACAAAATAAGACAAGAGGTCCTAGACATTACGTTTTCAAATGCCCTCATGTCTACAAAAATTTCCAAATGGAGAGAGTTTCGGATGAAACCTCGATATCAGATCATAATTATGTTCTGTTTGAGGTGGAATCCGAGAGTCCCCAACAGGAAAAGAGAAGAGTAGTTTAAAAAAACAAATTGGACCTCCTTCGATGACCACATAAAGTCTGAGGTGGAGAACCTAAGGCTTGGATCTATCGAAACTATTGAAGACCTGGAAAAGGCTGCAAATGACCTGACCAACATTTTGAACAGTGCCCTCGAAACAAGCTGCCCCATTCAGCAAAGAGCGCATAAGAAAAAGGTTCTCTGGTGAAACGGGGAGCTTGAACAATGCCGAAAGCTTGCGAGAAGCCTGTTCAATAAAGCTAAAAAGCGAGGAGACTGGGATACTTATCGCTCATCCCTCACGAAATACTACAAAACTCTCAGGGAGTCTAAGAGAAACTCTTGGAAACCAATGTGTGAAGGGATAGAAGAACTCAACACAGCTACCAGGATCCAAAGACTTTTAAAGAGACAACACTCTAATGACCTAGTTATCTGGTAAAAGAAGATGCAGCTAAACTCTGGACAGATAAGAGACGTTGGAGCTTCTGCTTTAAACGTACTTCCTACCCTGTAGAATAGCAATAAATCAAGTAGAGGCAACCCTATGTTACGAAGGTATCACAAGGGCAATGAATGCATCTAAAAAAATCATAACAAGGGACAAAGTGGAATAGGCTGTCAACAGTTTCAAACCACATAAGTAACCAGGTGGTGACGAAGTTGAACCTATAATGATTCAAAAAAGTTTGAGACATATAGGTCAAATACTTACAGAAAACTTCAGAGCAAGCCATGATCTAGATTGGGTACCGAAAATATGGAGGGGAGTAAAGGTGGTCTTTATACCAAAGGCTGGTAGAGCAATCGAACAGCATAAATCATTTAGACCGATAAGCCTATCTTCCTTCTTTCGAAAAAGTATAGAGAAGGTACTGGACCTTCACAACAGAGAAGGATGCCTAACTATGTACCCACTTCATAAAAATACATCTTTTGAGGCCATTGAAAACGCCGCCTGTACAAACGGAATAAATCCATTAACTATCAAATGGATTAAATCTATGCTAACAAGCTGAGAAATTACTGCAAAAATGGAAGACGAGTCCAAAACGATAAGGACTGCCAGAGGATGCCCCCAAGGAGGAGTTCTATCTCCCATGCTATGGGCCATCGTGGTGGATGAACTCCTTTGCAAACTAACTGAGATGGGCTATGGGGTTATCGGCTATGCTGATGATACTACCCTAATAATCTCAGGAAAAGATATGAAAGCCTTAAGAACATCGATGCAAGATGCTCTCGCACTTGTACTAAGGTGGTGCAGAGGCAGGGTACTGAACATCAATCCCAAAAAGACGGTTATCATACAAAAAAAGCAAGGTCGACATTGAAGTCCCATTACTTTTAGATGG
Organism: Crioceris asparagi; assembly: GCA_958507055.1. Lineage (NCBI taxonomy): Eukaryota > Metazoa > Arthropoda > Insecta > Coleoptera > Chrysomelidae > Crioceris > Crioceris asparagi. Next base: position 13,587,726 of record OY293828.1, read on the forward strand.
TGAAGAAATATTGTTTTCCAAGGAAGTTAAATATCTAGGTGTTTACCTGGATCAAAAACTGAACTTGAATAGACAAATTACACATAAAAAGGTAAAAGCCCTAATGAATTTCAATGTATGCAGATAACTACTGGGAAAAACATGGGGACTTAGTCCTAATATGGCCTACTGGTCTTATGTCACTATATTCCGTCCGGCTATAACATATGCAGCCTCAGTCTGATGGCTGAAAACAGAATAGAGTTCAATTCAAAATGAACTCAAAAAAATGCAAAGACTAGCTTGCATAGGAATCTCAGGGGCAATCCGAACAACACCAACTGCAGAACTGGAAGTTATCCTGAACTTGACTCTACTGTATTTGCATATCTAGAGGTGTGCATTAGACGAAGCCCTAAGAATTCATAGAACAAGCAAAACAAGATATGCGAGAGTGACAGGACACTGCAGCATTCTAAACAAAATCCAATATCTGAAAGACATTCCAGTCGATGATATGGGAACACAACTCTGCTTCAGCAGAAACTACGAAATAAAAAATACCAAAAGTGGATGAATGGATGAGGACTCCTCTGCCTGTGGCATGGGAAAGAGGGGCCTTAACCTGGTACACAGATGGTTCACTGAAGGATGGCAGAGCCGGTCTGGGGGTATGAGAACCTTCCACGGAAATTCAAAGATCCTTGAGCGGATGCTGCACAATTTTTCAGGCAGAAATAATGGCTATTATAGAATGCACCCATGCAATTCGTAAAAGGAGGTATAGGGGGGCGAAAATCTATATAGCAAGTGATAGCCAGGCCGCAATCAAAGCATTGGCAAATGTTAAAACCTCAAAACTGGTAAAAGAATGCCATGAAGGTCTTGTGCAACTGGCAAGAGGCAACAAAGTCTGCCTTATATGGATTCCAGGGCACAAGAACCTTCCAGACAACGAAAAATCTGACTCTTTGGTCAAAAAAGGCTCTGAAAGGCTTCCAACAGGCCCTGAGCCATTCTGTGGACATGCAAGGAAAATGTTAAAACAGAAATGAAAAAGTGGGAATCAAGGCTGAAAACCAAGTACTGGCACTACCTAGAGCAAGCCAGTCAGGCCAAAGCCTAACAGACTGGCAAGGAAAATAACCTACTTCTGCTTAAAAGAAATGATCTGAGAAACTTAGTTGGAATCACTACAGGTCATTATCCTATCAAAAATCATCTAAAAAAGATGGGTTTTATTGAAGATGATTCCTGCAAATTTTGCACAAAATAGAATCTGTAAATCACCTTCTAACCGAATGCGAAACCTTAAAAGACTAAGGGTCCTAGGAAGGGCGTTTCCCTAGGACCTAAAAGCCTGTTGTGCAAGAACACTAATCAATTATTTCAAGGAGCTGGATCTAAACCCAGAAATAACAGTACAGTAGTACATCACGGGATGGTACAAAAGATCTTAAGGTCGAGGTGCCCATAAAAGGAAATGTCCCTAATACCCGTTTTTTCATAATAATAATAACAGAGCAAAAATATGATATGGCAACTTTTGATGATGAAGGTGACGAACTCTGTCTTCAGGCTTTCCAAAATATGAATTTAGTGATTGCTTTACTAGAAAATATTGTCGTAAAATGTTTCTAAAGCAAATATGTTTGGAAATGGAATTCGTAAAATAATCTATTACTGCGAAAGATATAGTAACAGAGTTGGCAACATGATATCAAATTGCACGTGAAAGTTCAATATACTACATAAATCAATCAACAAATTAACCTTTCTTTTTCGCAAACTTTTATTTACTATATTTTCACGCAAATTTTTGCTTATTTTCAAGGATGTTAGATGTTAGAAAATGTCCTCTGCAGAAAAAAATATTAATGCTGAACAATATAGAAGAAATTATTATTTAGGAAAGCATAAAAAATAAAAATTCTTTAAAAAAACAATCAGCTGAATTCATTTATTCTGTAATACTAAGCTTTGACTAAGCTGATATTCATATTAATGTAATTTTGATTTCTAATTACAAAATTAGGTGTTTCATACAAAATTTTCCAAGTATTTCAACTTGTTGAAAAATAATTTTCACTGTGAAAGGCTATAACTTTCTTATTATTCATTATTCAATTTGAATATTTTCAAAAATACATATCTGCTTATTTATCTTTTCGATTAGCAGTGAAATTCTACTGACACAGAGAACTTGAATCAGATACATAGATAAGCATAAATATAATGAGCAGCTCTACTAAATTAATTATTGCAGTATTGCCATTCAATAACGAACATTTAAAATTGTGCATTTCGACGATTTCACATATAATGGTATAACCGTTTTTTATATTGGTCTTCGTGCGCAGACCACGCACACTGTGGTAGTAACCTTTAATATTAATATATTCACTTACAGATTTACAGAGGGACGAGGTAGGATTGCCATTTCTTGCTGAGGGACCCTCTGAGTCATTTGGGGCGCCCTATTCTTCGTTAAAAACTGAGACACCAAGACTCCACTCGGCCAGGCTTCACAAAACTTGTCTATCGTTTAATGGAGTCTCCCGAGTGGTCTTCTTCCTCACCAATACACATATTTCACAGTAAATTATTCACATTTAGGATTTTAACGCGACTTCTGTACAACGCAACCAACTACTCCACAGGCCACAGATTATAAAGGTTAGGTTAGGACTCACTACTCTACTGCTTGCGACTGCCGTTTCGCCCGTATTCAACCGCCACCCGTCGATGATACCAACATCATTTTCTTCGTCGAGTCTCTGTGTCTGTGGTATACAGATAACTAATATTTAATAGCTGTGATGTGTGATTTATGTGATAACATTATTTTCTTCGTTACGTGCAGGTGTAGACAAATTATTGTACCGAAAACCGAGATAGATCTTGTAATATATTTTATTTATTTGTATACTCATCTAAATTTAACTCTAACTGGAACTAGTTACGTAGAATACTGTTGTAAAATCTTTCATATTTTCTTTCATATTCAAAATATTCTTAGATTCATAAACTTTGTAATAAATTAAGTCTTTCTTCTGTTTAAAAGTCCAAACTCGATTAGCAAATACTCCAGTCCATAATTCTTCACCTCCATCTATATGTTCTTTCCATCTGTAAGTGATAATAGGTTTTAAAACATTACTGTTTACTGCTTAAGCTTAAAAATATACCTGAAGCTCTGTCCACCATTCAGTGTTCCTGTAACTGGAGCTCCGTACTTCTACAAAATAGTTTGAACCATTCTTTGTTCATATTCATTATAACAGAGTAACAACGTCACAATATAAATTCGTAGTAAATATAGAATAAATATCCAAAATTGTAACAAAATGTAATGTTAAGAACACTGGGTACTGGTTGTTCAAATATAAAAGTATTAGTTGGCAAGAAGAAAATAAATGTTCAGTTGCCATAATAATAATGTTGTTTATTTTTATAAAATAACAAAAATGTAATTATTTCTTTATAACTTAAGATAAAACTGTTGTCACCACTCTACAGGTTTAATTCAATAATAATTGTACCAGAGAAAAACATTTTTAAGCAATTGCACCAGAGAAAGACATTTTTAAGTGTTTAAAGGACCGAGATTCGCCAAATGAAGGAGATTAGTTAAACTGAAAATTGAAGATTAATTTTAAAAGGGAAATTAAACTCGTTGTACGTGTCCAAGATCAAGACCAATGATGATGAATCAGATCTAAACCAAATTCAGATACTGAAGACTCCTAATACCTACTTACCAGCTGTGAGATTTTGAATTGAAAATTCTATTCAAAGCAAAACATGTAAATGTGGAGTTGCTGGACATATAAAATATAATTGCCCAAAAGAAAAAAATTGCAGCGGGCTGGTGATTGCCGTTGAGACGCTAGGATCATCACAGATTTTCGACGGTAGCGCCCTCGTCACATGGTTAACGAAGCTCCATTGGTTTTCGCCTCAAATTTAGTATACGATGTACACTTCTATGGAGTATTTATATTCTTTGACGACATGCAAGAAAGACAATCACAACAATGATGAATGTTTCAAAACAAAAACAAATATCGAAATAAGTTTTCTCGGTGTCAATATTGTAATAAGACAAATCACAGCTCGGAAAAATGCTACTTCAAGGCTGAAGCTAAACGAAACAAAGTTACATTTTTTGCTGAAAATATGAAAAGTGTGGTGGATGTACATTGCATATGATAAATAATAGTGGGCTCCTGAAAAATATTAAGAATTCAAATCCTATAAAAATCTTCAGTGCTAAAAAGGGTGAAACTATGAATACTGATTTGTGGGGAATCATAGAAACAAGAAATGTAGTGCTAGAAGGTGTGTGTTTTGTGTCACAGCTTACAAGGAATCTGTTATCTGTAAACGCAATAATTAGAAATAATGGAGAGATTAGATCTACCAAAGATCAAGTGCTAATTATGAAAAATGAAGAGATTGTTCTGTAAGGACGCAAAACTCCAGTGGGACTATTTATTGTTGACATAAACTCTGTATCTCAAGAATCTTTACTAACGAATATTCAAAAAGAAACTGTTTTGTGGCATAAGAAATTGGGAAATCTGAGTTGCAAATCTAAAGAAAATTCCTAATCGTTGTGATGGAGTTCTGAAATACATCGCACTCTCGGCAACAAAATGCGAGCGTTGTATGATTCAAAGCTTCCCGAAGAGATGTGGGGTACAGCCGTGGAAACAGCAGCTTATCTCCACAATAGAAGCCCATCTGTCAATGTTGACATAACCCCTGCTGAACTTCATCGACGCGTTTTTGGCAGCTTCGTATTCCAGTGCCTCGACAACTGTTTCGGCTAAGGTGTTATGCCTACTTAGTCTTAACGCTTGCTGCATGTCTATGTCTCGAAATCCGTCGATGAAGTACTGGACACTAATTTGCTCAATGAATTCGTCCGGGGCCTGTGGATAAGCTCTCAATGCTACTGCTGAATTCCTGCAGTGACTCCGTTGAACCTTGAATTCTGCTTTTCAACTGGCTCCAATACACTTGGCTAAAATATTTGTTGCCGTTTCTTAGTTCCGAGGCACCCGCAACAGTCGAATAATCAGTTTGTTTGGCTTCAGGAATGTTTTGAAGTATTTCAAGCGCCTTTTCTCGCAAGGCCAATACCAACGCCGTTGTTTTCTGCTGATGATCGACGTTTGTACAAGGCTCAGGATGTTTCGCCGTTAAACGTTGGTGGTTTAAGTATTTCATTGGCTGTATTGATCGCCGAAATGTCCAATTTGCTGCTTTCTTCGTGATTGTATCCCGTTTTTTCTTCACCTCTTTCTCTAGTCTTCTTCTTTTCCTCAAACACTTCACGAACTGTCCCAATTTCTTCTCGAACTGTCCCAGTCTCTTCTCTAACTTTCCTAATTTCTTCTTGTACTTTTTGTTTTACGGTCTCGATTTCTTGATGGACATTTCGGAACAATCCTGCAATCTGCTTGAAATCTCTATCGTTGCACATCTTCTTCTTTCTTTTCTTGTTGTAGTTCTTCTTGTTTTCTCGAAAAATCGGAGAGTACCTGACTTAGTTGTTCCTCCTTTTTCTGTTCTTCTCGCAGCCTTCGCTCCTGCTCTTCATTCTTTTCTTGTTGTCGTCATTCCTTTTCCGCTTATTTTTCTTGCAGCTTTCGCTCCTTCTCTTCTTTATTTTCTTGTTGTCTTAGTTCTTCTTGTCTTCTCGAAAAATCGGAGAATAACTTAGTTGTTCCTCCATTTTTTCTGTCTGCTTTCGGGTGTTCACCATAGACAAAGCCTCTTCACTCACTTATCCCTCTTCTGAAACCAAACTGTTGCGTATGCGGGTTCGCAGACTAATTTACAATTAATAAATAAATTTTATTTACACTCGAAAGTAGGATAATAAAAATTAAAACTTCACTTTACTATTGAAAATTCTTACTAGCTTACTCTGACTCTTTTATTATTGCACACTGTCTTTTTACACTCCGTCTCTCATGCCGACAATTCTCCCAAATATATACCCGAAAAAGACTCCAGATATTTCGAAACGCCTCTGGTCTTTGATTCACCAGCCACCACTGAACTTTTCTCGAGATTCTTCGTCGGCATCCTAGTGAGCACATCCGTCGCACTCTTTGTCAGCGACCGCTCTCGAGATCCCCATGGCTCGCACATAAGCATCAAAAGGACGCCGCCACTTTGTGGCCCAATGCCGGCGGTTGTTTCCCTTGCACGTTACAATATTATTAGAAAATCTAACCCATTTCAGTCAGTTATTGTCAACGCTCGTCAGATACATTAAAACAAGATCAATATCTTCCAATATGACGGTGAAAAAAAGTTTGTGATTGCATTGGAAAAAATTCAGACTTCGCCACAAATTATGTCTATGTTTTCCCACACAACCCGATTTGCCAGGAGCTGAAAAAATCATATACAACCAGCAGTTGTAGCTCGAAGAAAAGATAGAGGACTTAAAGGTAATAATCGCAAGAAGTCTGGGAGACCTTCCGAACAAAAAAGAAAAAAGAAACCTCTCAGCCTTAATATAGAAAAAAAGGAATCCAGTGCAAAAAACATTAATTTTATAATGTTTAATAATATTAAAAAATGATAAATTTTTTGTTACACTTGTTGGATTTATAATCATACTGTGTAGTGTTCTGTAGAAAATAGTAGTTGTAGATGTCAATTAGATATAAGATTATTAGATGATTTGTCAGATTTACTGATTCAATAAAATGATATATATATTCTAAATAGTTACTGAATCTGTGGAAAAACTCTCAATACTTACTTGGTTTTCGTAACGAAATAATATGTGTATTTATATATTTTTTTAAACGTTTACCAAAATGTAAGTGAAGTTTATGAAATAATAATAAATCTATGTAGGTAAATACTAGGTTAGTTTCTCATTCCAAGGCTGTATATTCACAGCTTAAGGTAAGCTGTGGTATAATAACTAAAGAGATAAAATAAAGGTGCTATTCGATATATGTCTATATAATATCTTTTACAATATATCAATTTCCCTTACCCTTAAATATAAACATAATAAAGTAAATAATAGGATAGGTGTATGTATAATTTTTACATTGTTGAATATTTTAGGGCAAGGGAAATCTCCATCTTAAATGTGACACACTTAAATGACTGAAACAATGTAGGCATTTACTTACTACTGAACCTTAAATTCGTCTTACAAATTCTTCACTAATATGGTGCATTTTTGGTAAGGTAACTTATGTTCTGCAAACAAAAACTGCAAGAGTTCAGTCGCCATCTTGACTATATATTGGTATAGGAAATGTAAATTCGCATCCGGGACGGATAACATAGGTACTGGTGTGTTGTAATTTTTGTCAGAATCACATTCTATCTAGGATTCCAGATCACAAATATTACGTCTTATTATAAATGTTCAAAGTTATGCGGGAATTTTTTTGAGACGCTGTTCAAGCTACAATAATAATTCTGTAGATAGGATGTCTCCTTCAGCCTTCATTTTTATAAATGAAAAATCGTGATAGATTTCAGTGAAACATTTATTGAAAATTTCAATTCAGGATACTATGTAAGTATTACACATTTTGGAACACAACACTCTGGATAAGGTTTGTGCTTAACGTCTTCGAACTTTGGAACGTCCGAACAATTTCCATAGGTATATGTTTCTAGATTCAAACATCTGTTGATAGAAAAGGAGTTCTTATGTTACATGTCTATCAACAGCAAAACTCATCCAATTAGATTTTTTTTGCAGACTTACGTAAGAGTCAATATACTTCCGTCGATCAAACAGGTTGCTTTACTGCATGTTGGTAAAAATTTAACTTCTTTATGGTTCATTGGTCCGGTACTCTCATGATTACAGTATCCTGGAAGACCTTTGAAGTTTGAAGAAATGTATATAATTAGTATAAATCGAAACTGTCAGCTCTTTTATATATATATATATATATATATATATATATATATATATATATATATATATATATATATATTATATTTATACCTGAAAAAAGAACTAGGAGGACCGACTTCATTAGATATATTGACCACATACCAAATAGCCAACATGAATTTGAGAAAACAATATTTTTAAATTTCTGTTGATATATATTGTTTGTCAACGTTTGTGACTCTCTATTGTTTTAGAAAAATCAAAATTGACTTCAAAATATATACATACATACATATAAACTTTTGAACCAAAAGTTTCTTGGACTTACTGACTTACTTATAGACATATAACATGCCGTTGATTTTTTTCGAAATTCAAAAGTGTTAACGATCGCAATAGGTACATTTCTATGAGAAATTTACCTAAAAACACCTTTGATAAATATTATATATGGTGATTATTATATGTCAATACGCCGAGTAATAAATAGTGATAAATTACTCTGTCACAAAGAATTCGATTAACCAAATTTAAAAGCTGACATCAAATACTATTCAACTTATAATATTCCCAACTCAAGTTTAATTATGTCATCAAGATTATCGGTGGTCCTCTACCGTCTTGATTTATCTACAACGATTAAACAACTAAACAAATTGTCATTTGAAGAGGTTGGAACTCTTGAAAATATTTTCTTTCATCTCTATAAAATTTTAGATGTCTAGTTTCAAATGCCTGTAAAAAGTTGAGCTGAAAAAGCGCCATCTCTGAGCTTCTTCTTCTACATATTATAAGATTCCCAAACATGCATGACAGTTAGACAGATTTTTAATAGATGGCAAAATTTATATGTTTTATAAAAAAAGAATCGCCTCAAAAGTGTCCAACCCATTTTTGGAAGAGATTTTGTGGTGAACTTAATCTTCAAAAAGACGTTTCAATCAATAATCCTGATAAGGGGAATATGGCATACCGACAAAAAACACCTTTGAGAAATACTATTTGACAGAAGAATCTCAATAATGCACAATAATGTTCAAACTCAAATTTACTAAATTACGGCCGAAAAGCGCACACTGATAATACAACAATATCTTAAAACAAAGATTTCATCGAAATAAAATTACCCAGATGTACTTCACCAGTTATATTGTCCATATTATTTTGAATAGTTTACCTGCAGTTTTATTTGCTGGAATAAGACTCACACCTGCTAGCGATGTTGGTATAAATAATATTGAAAAAATGCAAAATAGCATAACTGAATAATAATACATCACGACTGTTTCTTGTAAATTATATAACTGTTCGTGTAGCAAAAAAAATCAAACAGACAACTGATAATTGGACTTAAGTAATTAAATCGCGGATGTTTTTAATTAATTTGATAAGGAGCAGAATGATTACATATAAGTACAGCAAAAAATGATTCGATATCTCCCATATAATTTATTATTAATATATAAGAAATGTCTTCTGTAATGTGGTTTCATGTACAAAGTTCCTTACACGAATCTTTGATGAAATATGATCTTGTTTTGCATGTAACGAGTTATTTATACAGATTCGTTATATGTACATATATTTAATTAATCAATATAGTAGATAACTATAAAGATAAGGAAAATAATTCTGGGTGGCCATAAAATCAAATAAAGTATATTTATTGATTAACAAATATTTCGTAAACTCTTCCTACCGAGGGCTCTATTTCGGAAACCTTAAAATAAAAACAAAAATATACATCAAATATATATACATAATTTTTTTTACAAAAAATAGAATACATATATGGTATCTTCTTTAATTTGGCTTTCAGACTTTACTGCGGTAACTCGGCAATCTATGATTTTTTTGAAAAATGTCCAATTCAAACGTTGCCGGTTATGATCTCTTCTTTAATTTTGTCGTCTCAAATTTTCGATTTTCGCAAAAAAATTGCCACCCTGTTTGGAAGAATTGGAGGAAGGGCATTTATTTATTTATTTATTTATTTATTGTTTATTGTCTAACAGGAAATCCCAAAATGAAGACAATCATTACATACATATAAACAAAACAATTATAGAGGCTAATCTTACAATATTGACTACAGAACTAACAATATAACAAATGGTTCGACTAACAGAGTAAATTGACGGTCACATTGCATAAAAAATCATTAATCAAAATATTTTTTACAAACAATTGGACCGACTTTATCAGTTGTTGCACTGAAAAATACAAAATAATATTAATTCTATTGGTGCTGGTAATTTTTAAGTTGTGCCTTTGTAGTTTGTTGTTATAGGCACCAACTCCAAAAGAGCCAGCACCAATAGAATTAATATTATTTTGTATTTTTCAGTGCAACAACTGATAAAGTCGGTCCAATTTTTTGTAAATAATATTTATTTCACATTTTTTAGTGTAAAATTAGTTGAACTTTCACTAATACCCAAAATGTTATTGGTAGGTTTAGCTTGTACTAGCGAAAATACGCATATCACATATTTCAGATTTTACCATTGCGAAACTCGGAAACCGTAACTCTTTTGAAAAAATGTTCAATTTAAATGTTCCCGGATATGGTACCCTCTCGAATTTTCGATTTTTAGAAAAATTTGCCCCTTCCACATAGCTGAAACACATATTTCAGACTGTAGCGCAGAAACGTATGATTATTTTCAAAAATGTCCAATTTAAACATTTCTGGATATAGAATTTGCGTTAATACTGTCGTCTCGGATTTTCAATTTTTGAGAAAAATTGCCCCCTCCACCCCTTTGGGGGCGGTTTTTGGAGGGAAGAAGATTTTGGATTTCATTTTTCTCAATATGGGACGATTTCTCATCTCTCCTCCTTCAAATGAAACAAAAATCGTCTAAATCGGAGTAGTTTACTATGCGAAACGAGCGAACAGCCATAAAAAATAAAAAAATAAAAAAAAATCTTACAACCGAATTGTATACCTTCTCCTTTTTTTGAAGTCGGTCAAAAATGAACAATTGATGAGCACATGATAATTATAGCTAACAATTGGTAAAAGCCTTTACCTATGATTTCCCTCGACAAACCACCCCGCTTCGAGATGGAAACAACCTCGTCGCTTCTACCGTTCGTATATTGACACTTAATATTTTGGACACCCTGTATATATGATTAACGAAAACCCTTACATTGCGTCGCCGGTAGTCCATCAATATGCATACCAAAATTCGTTGTCCTAGGTCAAGCCGTTATTGAGCTACAACACCAACAGACCACAGATAGACAGACAGACCGACGGACTTGAGATACAATGATTTTCGTGATCTGGGAACCCCAAAACGTAAATATCAGCAAAAATATCGAGGTCGATTTTTTACGTGAATACAATACTTCCCTTATTGAGGGAAGTAAGAATGAGAATTAATTTCTAGTAAATACATTTAAAATACTTGAACACGAAAAAAAAGCTTAAATATAAGGGGCACTTAAAGTTCCAGTGTCATTGGAGTAATTTTCATCTCTGATAAATTAGTTGAGTGACTAAATAGATCCATGTCATTATTGCTGTTTATTGTGTTGAAAAATGAACAGGCTCGATAAATGGGTTCATTTTGAGCATGATTGGTAGAATAGTTTTCTAGTTAAAACTTAAGGGGGGTTCGTTAGTTGAAAGAGGGTACGAAGAATTTTAGACTATTTAAGAGTTCTGGTGAATCAATAAGATTATTACATAATTTAAATAAGAACAATTGACTTGCTAAAAGTGTTCTTTGGCTAATCGAGAGAAAATTGATTTTATTGAGTAGCAACTTTTGATTATATCCTCTTGGGTGATAAACCCCTTCACTGTTGAAACATAGGTATTTCAGAAATTCATGTTGTACATATTCGAGCCTGTCAATATGAATCTGATGACTAAGAAACCACACCAGAGCTGCATACTGTAGCTTGGACTTTGTCAATGTATTATAAGGAGTAATGAGTGTATCTGTAATTTTAAAATCCTTTGTTGATCTAATTATAAACCCAAGTGTTTTTACTGACGATTGCACAGTATGATCAATATGCTGATTAAATGAGTTTCATATCCACCACCACCCCTAAATCACGGATGAATTCAACACTAGGTAGAAAACTTGTGTTTAATTCATAATTGAACTTAATTTCCTCACGAAGTTTAGAGATTGTTATTGTATTGCATTTTTTTGTATTCAAATTTAGTTTATTAGTTTTGCACCACTCAGATTGGGTATTTATGTCTTTTTGAAGTATTGTGCAGTCTTGAATGCTCTTAATGATTCTGAATAGTTTCAGGTTATTTGCAAACCGCCAACAATCAGATGAGAGGTTATGTGCAATATCATTAACATATATGGCAAAAATGATAGGGACAAGATTAGGAAATAAACATCCTTGTCTGGTTGATATGGAAGCCCATTGTGTACATTTTTTGAGCTATTTATGACAGTTGACCTTTTGACGAAAAAGTCATGGGGGTTATTAAGTGTTTTAACTGATTAAATAGATTATCATAGATCCAGATCTCAAAGGCCTTCGAAAAGTTTGATAGGATAGAGATAGGTCTGTAGTTGGTGATATCATTCATGTTACCACCCTTGGAGATTGGACAGATTTTGGTCTTTTTCCATTGGTCGGGAAATGTATTTGTCTCGATTGCCAGGTTAAATATCAGTTGTAGAGGTACAGCAAGGCATTGAGCGCAGTCACGCAAGATAAAAAAGGGAATTTTATCGTGTCCAAACGTACTTGTATTTTTTTTTTATAGCTTTATGGATCTCAGAAAAAGAGATAATATTTTGAGAGTTGCTGACCTCACCAAGTTCAGATAAATTCGGCTCGGACGACTCAACATAAGCACTTTTGAAACAATCTGCAAAACCATTTACTATGAAATTGTAGGTAAAAGTCCATTATCTCAAAGTGGAGTGAAGTAAAATGTAGAAAAAAGAAACTCAAAGTCTTCTCCACAATATATTGTTTACATAATAATTACCATAAGAGACATGTTTCGAAACTATATAGTTTCATTATCAATCTTAAAAGGTTCTGTAACAAATTTGTACAAATTAATGATATGATACTGTTGAACTATATCTTAGAAAAGATGGCTAATATGATACTCAAACTCAATCTCGAACCAAAAATTAGTCGATAAAATAAAATAAAAAATATGAAGAAAACTTAACTTTCACATTGTGCCCCAAAATATTTTTTTAATTTTTGTTTTTTAATTTTATTTTATTTTGGGGCACAATGTGAAAGTTAAGTTTTCTTCATAATTTTTATTTTATTTTATCGACTAATTTTTGGTTCGAGATTGAGTTTATTTTCATCTCCACGTGAGTATCATATTAGCCATCTTTTCTAAGATATAGTTCAACAGTATCATATCATTAATTTGTACAAATTTGTTACAGAACCTTTTAAGATTGATAATGAAACTATATAGTTTCGAAACATGTCTCTTATGGTAGTTATTATGTAAACAATATATTGTGGAGAAGACTTTGAGTTTCTTTTTTCTACCATTTACTATGTTTAAAGGAGTTTCTAGTGATGACTGGCCTATAGTCATTGACCCTGGTATTCGTGTTTTATTACGTTTTTGGCGGATGTACTTCCAAAACTGTTTAGGATCATCTTTGATTGATATATTCTTTGTAGGTAACATCAATTTTAATTTTGATAGTGTGTCTTAATTTAGAGAATGCATCATAGTCTACTTTTAGATTCGTTTTCTTATATTTACGATGGAGCTTAATTTCAGTATCTAGGTCTTGTATTATTTCTTTAGTATACTTTTAGTATCCATAGTAGTGGCACTGATTGGTCAAGAATGTTGCAGAATTTTGCATAGAAAACATGAACTGCTTGGTTGACATGTTGTAGTTTTTTTTCAATGGGATCAACTCTCAATAGTCCTTTTTCAAATGAAAAGAGAATCATGAAAATCGGTGCGCGAACAGACATAATAAAAAAATAAAAAAAAACATACAGACAAAATTGTAAACCTCCTCCGTTTGAGACGTCAGTCAATGATCTCTTTTAAAAAAATGATTAAAAAAAAAACCTCTAGATACCCTCTTTGGAGGAGAAATACATTCCCGATTTATTTAAATGTATCTCATGAATCTTAATAGGTGGAGAGATGAGATTTCACAGGAAGTACATAGTGTTGAATCTTTTACAATGGTACAGAACGTTTTGTGTGCGAGTTCAGCTCGCACTTGGCAGCATTTTTGTAGCTTATTAATGAATCAGCTAGAAGATAAGTTTCTAAACTTGAAAAACGTGATTCCAAGCAGCCGGCTATGATTGGTTTAAGCTCTTCTTAAAGAGACACCCTAACTTAAGAATGAGAGTAGCCCAAGGTAGATCAATCTCAAGGTCATTAGGAATATCCCATACTGAAGTGGACCCATATTTTGCATTACTTGCGGCCACGTTATAACAGCACAATTTATTTGATAAAACACGGAGAATATGCAATAAACCAGGAAAGGTAATTGATACGAAGGGGTCTAGAGATGTTCAATCAATTGCCAGTGGAGAGAAAGGTGAAACAATTAGCATCATTGCATGTGTTAATGCTGAAGGAAACTTTCTTTCACCTTATATGATATTCCGTGAAAAAAACAAGAAAAAAGAATTTGAAGTAGGCATGTCATCAGATTCCGCCTATGTCAAAAGTAGCATTTTTACATCGTGGATAAAAGATCATTTTTTGCCGAGGAAAGAGCCAGGACCTGTAGTTTTAATACTTGATGGCCTGCATCACATTGCAGCGATGCAGAAATACTAGACTTTTTAGCAGAAAATGACATCCATGTCATTTGCTTGCCAGTCACACTACCCATTGGCTCCAGCCCCTAGACAGATCATTCTTCAAACCTTTGAAAACATTCTGGAATATTGCATGTAGTCACTGGATTCGGAGCCACCCTGGCCGAAGGATTACAAGGTATCAATTTGGAGAGCTTTTAAATAGTGCATGGAGACAAGCTTGTACAATCCAGAATGGTGTTTCTGGGTTTGAGGCTTGTGGAATCTATCCATTCAACCCACAAAAAAAATCCAGAGTACGCATATGAAGTGGCAAATCAAGCAGCTATGCAAATTTGGTTTCAGATCACAGTTCGGACAATCTGGAGAATACCAGCGACGAATACTGTGTTATCTATCGAGTTAACAACCACGATAAATCTGGTTCTAAAGTGGATTGGATTTGCTGCATCTCTTGCAAGAAATGGTTGCATGAAACATGTACTTCTGATCCGAATAGATGTGAGCCATGCAAAAAAACGAAATTAAAAAACAAGTTCAGTAATAGTAATGGTTAACATAAGTACTTTTTGTTATGATTTTATTTCAGCTGAATAAAATAAAATGCCTCTGTATTTTTAGTTTTTCTGGGACATTTCAAATTTTTAAGTTTGCTTTGGGTAAGATACTAGGCCATGATACCAGGCATGTGAATAACTGATAGTTCAGCAATGGCATCTTACCCCAGATGTTTTGCCATCTTACCCCATTGGATAGGGGTAAGATGCCAAAATGACGTCATCAAATTTAACAGTTTTTTTGCCTTAATATATATATTTTTATTTCATCACTATTCTCTATCTGATAAGATATGTTCTATAATACATCCAGTAAATATAGTAAAATATATATTGATATTTAATTTTTTATGAATTTTTAAAAAAACATTAGGCATCATTCTCTCAATTACTATCGTCGTATTTTTGCGTTTTTTAAAATTTATCTATCAAAAGTTATTTTGGGTGGATAGTTTTCATTGAAACGCACTGTTATCCTAAGAGAAAGGGTTCAAATCCTGAATTCGCATTCTGTATATTTTTTTTCTAGTCACGAGGAATTACGCTAAAATAAATTATTATTATAAAATATATTTCCCTGAATGACTATTTTTTATATTTTTTTTCAATCGTTTCATTGAAATAGGATACGAACTGATGACAATGAAGGAACAAACGAATCTAAATTGTTTCCGAAACAACATATTATTTTAGTTTAATTCCTCTTTTAATAAAAAAATAATATTTAAATGCGATTTCAGGAATGAAACCCTTGCTTTTCGGATATATAGGAGGTACATTTACAACTAGGTCATATTAAGCCTGTCAGTCCGATTGTCAATGGGCATTTTAAAATGCGATTTAAAGGTAGTTGCGGATAATTTCCAGATTTCATTTAAAAAAACAAATACCTGCAGAAATTAGCTGCCGGATCTGATATTATAAGAATAATATAGATCTAAACGCGTTTTTTTTCTACAGTTCTTATAAAAATAAATATGACGTTGATATGATAACTGGGCTATCTACTTCAGTATATAAAGAATTAATGGTGCACAACAATTCATTTTGTACCAGTAAAGTCATCCAAGATGCGTGTTTTGCTTTTCTTATTTACTATTTCATTGATTATTGCAGTAGCAATGACTGCTGTGGCCACTATACCAGCTGACAAGACTCCAGGTGAGATTAAATTGAGATTCGTTTTCAAGAGAATACAAAATACAAACGGTGAAAAAGTATTAGTAATTAATGAATTATTTCGTTATCAAGAGCTCTCGATATATAGCGATTTGAAAAAACAATTAATTAATTCATTTTGGCCGTTACACGGTTATAATTTTAATTTTTTTTTTACTTTCATAGTATACATATTGTAATCGAGTAAAATTTTCGTTGTTCGGTTTTATGTTTTAGCAAAGATAATGGAAGTCTTCCATTATCTTTGGTTTTAAGGTCGCCAGAGTTTAAAGAACATGACTTTCTGGCATTGATATTTTGATCTGTCTGTGCCATGATTATCTAGAGAACGAATAGGCTGATTTTGTTGCAATAGAAAAGTTATGCTTAAATGAAGTGTAAAATTTTCTGTTTATTCATATTCCGGCTAAACGGTACATCAAAATTGAATATGATCATTGTTGTTCACATTGGCACGGTGAAAATAAATGGTCATACGATCTGATCAAACTATTTTTTGACCGACTTCCCAAAAGGAGGAGGTATACAATTCGACTGTGTGCTTTTTTTTTTTGGTTTGTACGCGCCTTTCATATAGTAAACGTACTCCGATTTTGATGATGTTTGATTCATTTGAAAGAGGAGGCTTGAGAAATGGTTCTATATTCATAAAAACGGGAATCCGACATCTCGTTCCCTCCGAAAACCGCCCCGGAAGGGGGTGGAGGGGGCAAATTTTGTCGAAAATTGAAAATCTGCGTTGATATAATTACAGATAGGACAATATCCGGAAACGTTTAAATGGAACATTTTTTCAAAAGAGTAACGGTTTTCGACATAGAGACATTTTAAATTCTCAAATATACCTACTTTCGCTATGTGGAGAGGGCGATTTCTGTCGAAAATTGAAAATCTGTTTGCAGTTTATGAAAGACATAATTATTTGTAGCAACATTTATACTGAACATTTTTCCCTTAGAGTTACGGTTTTCGAGTAAAATCGGTGTTAAAATGGTAACAACTAAAATATTCAAGCGTATTTCCGCAGCGATGTTCTGAGATCTCAATAATAACAACTACAAGCAAGGAATATACGTGGGTAATAGAATAAGTACTATCTTCATTGGTATTAGTGAACGTTCAACGATTTTCGTGACTAATGTTACACTCAAAAGTGTGAAATAAATATTTTTTACAAAAAATTGGACCGACTTTATTATTTGGTGCACTGAAAAGTATAAAATAATATTAATTCTATTGGGGCTGGTACTTGTGAAGTTGGTGCCAAAAGTTATCAATCTACCTGCAACTGCACAACTTCAAAAGTAACAGCCCCAATAGAATTAATATTATTTTATACTTTTCAGTGCACCAAATAATAAAGTCGGTCCAATTTTTTGTAAAATATATTTATAATTCGTTGGAGTTTGTTTGGAAGTGGTAGGAAAGTAAGGTTCTAAGAATTTTGATATTTTGCAAATATTTTGCTAAAAGTCCTTCACCATTCTCACTACTCAAGGCATATCTATAAGAATAACCAGGAAAAAAGTTATACCCGTCCCCAGTATCATGTGAAATTTAGTAACTAATTGCAATCGCGTTGTTATATCATTGTTGCCACTGGCTATTAGACGCTTTCTATAAAATATTAGATAAATAAGAGAAACTAGCAATTTTTTTGCTACTAGCCCTGGAAGTTTGAAGGAAATCGAAGGAAAGTCCGTATTCCGTATACATACACAGATAGACAATACGTATAAGATCAAAATATCGAGGGAGACGACATAACTTTTGTTCGGATGATCGCATTTTGATATTTAAATCTTCAAGCGGTCATTTTGAAATATTGGATGGAGCAATTTTCATATATTAATAATAATATTAACAATAATAAAATCAATATATTTTCCGAGTCTGAGTTCCTAGATCTTCTCTAAAAACACTTCAAATATGCCAAATAGCCCTCTAGATAAAAAGTTCCTGATTGCGTGTACTTATAATATGGCGACTCGCTTCAAAGGGAGCTTTCCTCACTTGCGCGCACTGCCATGCAACGTGATAACTTATGACCTGAAGTTTCAAGCTTTTATTAATTTTATTAAACAATGAAATTATTAATATCCGGATTATTTTGTATAGAAAAAATATTCTAATTAGTGGTTGAAAGAATGTTTTCTATTGGAACAAATAAAATTTTGGTTCGAGTATCCTATTTTTAAATATTTTATTATTCCAGCTGATGTTATTTTAATTTATTTATTTATTTATTTATTGGTACAATACATCCAGCAGGCCCAAAAGCCCATTTACAGGTGTATACAATAATTAGCAATCTAAATAATTTCACATATAACCTAATCAATTCTGAATGAGACGGAGAACCTCTTTTTTGAATTGTTTGAACGTTAAAAAAATATATCTACATTAGGAACCTTATTAACACTTCTAGATATAGTAGATATGGGAGAATGAAAATGATTGGAAATAGGAATATGAAATGTGCTGCAAAACCTAGATGAAATACGCGGTACATTGAGACAATAGAGGTGGACAATCAATTTGTCCATGTGATTTTATACGTACGTAATGCTTTTCGTAGTAGTGTTTTTCAGTAAGATAATCTGTACTATCCCGAAATACTGACCTGACTTTGTCGTGGTAAGATATAGAGTAAATAGGTTGGGTGGTAAGATTTATGGTTAGTTCGTTAATGATATGAGCTCAGTAGCTCAGACTCCTAGTCTAAGATCATGAGCGATCAAGTTGATTAGTTCATGAGGGCTGTTGACAGATTGTCCGTTTCTAAGCTGTTTTAGAATCGAAGAAATAAAATGAAAAATACTTAACACCAGTACCAAAAGCACTAAAAAGTATTTTATTTATATTTATTATATTTATACTTTTTGTACCCATAAACTAGGAAAACCACAAGGATTTTTTTCTTTGATAAAAAACGCCATTTAATACCTAAATAAATAACCTGTCTTTACGACTTCGAAAATACTTGACGAGTCATCCTAACAATAATATAGATACAAACAAGTTTTCATATTGTTCCTAGTAGTTCCTACCATGGTCAAAATAAATGAGAAATTGTTGATATGATAATTAGCTGCCTACATCCGTAGGTATATATAAAGAATTAATTGTGCACAATAATTCAGATTGTATAAGTTAAAAGTCATTCAAGATGCGTGTCCTGCTTTGCCTATTTACTATTTCATTGGTTATGCTAGTAGCAATGGCTGCTGTGGCCACAATACCGGCTGACAAGACTCCAGGTGAGACTTAAATTGAAATTTGTTTTCATGAGCATGAGCATAGAAACGGGGAAAAAGTATTAGTAATTAATGAATTATTTCGTTATAAGAAGCTCTTGTTATATAGAGATGAGGAATAAATAATATAGTGTAAGGGCACATGTAAAATGTTTGATGAATTTATGTTTTTAAGCTATACGTACAAGGTCCTTTCTCTAAAATCTACCACATACCTACTCCTGAGATTAAACTAGGTTGATTTAAGCAAACTTATTGTTTGCTTAAATCAAAGAAAGAATCTTATTTCACATTATACAATATTTATTAAAAGGGGAAAGGTAACAAAGTCAAACTTCCACAGTTAAAGTTCAGCTGGGTTGATGCTGACGATGATCCAGCAGCCTTTGCCTGGGAGATTTATGTCTCGGGAGGCAATCTGTCTCGCTGGTTTAGGAGCTATCGTTCACTTTGACGTGGTGGCCGGGCTGGCTTCCTTGTGGTTACAGTACCTGAAACAAAAGAAACGGTAGCATTGCTACCTCCTCCTCCTATGAGACATTGTTTTTCCCCAGGATGGGTGTTCAGTTTTCTTCCGGATCGAAGCCCAAGGCTATACCCCCTTTTACCACGTTGAGCTTGCGCTCGGATGCGAAGCATTACCTACGAGAAATACTTGAGCTCCAATTCTTCGATGAATCTGATGCATTTGCATCTGGGGTAGAGACTATATTACACTTATCATTCTCTTGGACGAGTTTGGACCTGGTGAAGGGGACGCCATCGGACTTCGGCCAACAGTTTGATCCTGAGAGAATTCGATTGATTGGGATTGAAGAGAACGATGTCCTGGCATCGTTCTTTCTTTGATGAGGCTAGTTGGGTCGATGTGGAAGGCTCATCCTTGTATAGGCTTACTTGGTCCTCTTTCTTGGTCGGTGAATGTCGTCGTTCTCTTTTCACTTTAGTGAAGATGGCGTCGGTATCTCTATCCCCTACTGAGGACAAGTCTTCTGGTATTGATGATTTGGAGCCTTTATCATCGGGAGGTGGGGGCTTCGTCTTTACTTCGGCGATTGATGCCAAAAGTTTTCAATCTAACTTCACCTGCACAACTTCAAAATTACCAGTATCAATCGAATTAATATTATTTTGTATTTTTAAATCGGTACAATTTTTTGTCAAAAATATTTATATTACATAAGTGTATCGTTTTTGGTTTTTGGTAATGATTTTTCTAAAAAAAACTTTCCTGAATTATTGTTTTTTTCAACTACGTTTATTAGAGAAATAATTTTATTAGTGGTTTCAGTTGCATTTCTCCTTAGATTGTGAATGGGGGAGATCGGAAGAAAGAAAAGCTGGATTATAAGAAATCTTCTTGTCATCTCTTAGGTGCGGAACCCTAAAACTATAGGGAATTCTTAAATTACAATAGTAATAGTTTCAAAATAGCAGTTGAACAAACTTTAAAAAATAACCGTTGATGAAAATCTATCAAAAATATATTTAAGTTATAGATAGTATCTGTCTCTAGGACTTTTGTTTAAACAATTTCTCCTTAAAAGTGATTGAAAAATAATAAAAAATTAAATTTACCTATCCGCTAGCTACGAGCCACCGGATTTTTTAAAACTTTTGTTTAACTAATGTATGTTTGTTCGGGTCAAATCTTGCAACTGAATTTTAAAGCAGTTATCTTTAACCGAGTAACCTGAAATTTGGCATACAGTAATAGTTTAGATAGAAAGGTTGGCTAAGTGATGTCATTCTAAATTACAATATAGTTGGATTTCCAAAAATGGCGGACCAGTTATTTCTATACACCTCCATGATATGGTCAACAAATAAAAGGGTTTGCTGAGAAGAATACGAACTTAAAAATAAATTTATAGTCAAAAACCTTTTTAAATACAAGCTTTTATTTAAATGCTCGAAAAAGAAGAAAATAAACTTTAAATGAAATCAATCTTATTAATTTATTACATTATACAATTTATGATATAAAAGCTTGTTGTCTACCTGTGTAAAAGCAAGAATGCAATATGTAACTTGATATTGATACAAGTAATTCAAAGAAACAATGTTATGTATTTCATGAAATAAATATACACAACTTATCTCTATATCATATAAGTTGACTATAGGATTGATTTAAATTAAAGTTTATGTTCTTCTTTTTAAAGCCTTTAGTAAACCAACCAATTTAGCAATATCTTGATAGATAGTTCTTAGTTGTGTTGAGAAGAAGGTTATAGTAAGTTTCGACTTCTTAACAGGACACCCTGGCCACTGCTTCTACAAAAATCTAGGACCTATGGCTAAGGGCGAAGAAAAACCTTACCAAGGCTGTGCACTTGCCACTTGCAATAATGACGGCAGCATTGGAATTGTTTCGTAAGTTCCATATTGTACTTGTAAGTGTCAACATTACGTAGATAACTTTGATATTTTTAAGGTGTGGTAAACAAGTAATTCACGGTGATTGCTCCAAAGTTCCTAAATATGAGGACGTTAAGGACAAACCTTATCCAGACTGCTGTGTTGCTGATTGTTTCCCAGCCTAATTATATGTAAAACGTTTCGAACATTCAAAATAAAAATAAATCATTTTGCATACCTTTTGATATTTCAACGTTTCCCAATAATTCATTGTAATGGGAAGTTAAACTTTCTCTATATTTTATATTTCTTTGAATTAATGTTTTTGAAAGGATTTGATATAGACACCCGACCAGTTGTAATCGTTGCATTATTTAATGACCAATAAATAAAGAAAAATTAATAATATTATTTTTGATTAAGGAAGTACCCTAATGGCTGCAAGAAAGTTTTTTTATTGGGACAAATAAATAATTTGTTCGATGTGATTGAATTTCCTTGTACATATTTAGAAATATTTTCCTATCAAATATTCCCCAATTTTTCTGGAAGCGTGTGTCTTGAGCTCGAATGCGACACTTGAAGAATAGAAGATATTTCCGCCAATAATAGATATTTAAGTTTCCAGAAGGAAGTTATTGTGATGATTAAATTTTATCAAAATCTGCGTATATAGTATTTTTTGTATATTAAAGAAATTGTCGAATTCAAAATCTTTAATCTGTACTATCCTGAAATCCTCACCATACTTAGTCGTGTTAAGATTTAAGTCAAATTCGTTAATGATCATGAGCATAGATAAGTGAGTGATGCATATAATCATGAACAACCAAGTATTTTCCAAATGGTGGCTATCGAAACATTTAAAACGACCATCAGTAATCTATACTCCTTTTGGACTACATTTCTTTATCAATTTCATGAAAAGGAGTAAACTTTACCTGATTCTGAAAACTCTGCCTTCATAATATATAATATTTTTATATTGTTTGTTTGCTCCCCCGTACAAAATGATAATCAATACTTGAAGTTTATATATAGGATTATTGTTTGAATCGAAAAAAGTATAAAGATGTATCAATTAGAGATGAAATGGATAGTTGTTTGACCAGCTATCGGATAACAGAGATATTCGTTGAGCACTTTTTCAGCTGTTAATAAAAGCGGTCATGATTGTAAGCTATTTTATTAAAACCTATTTACTAAAGAAATAAATTATTGTTGCATTAGTTATGATGAATTAGTTTATTTAATTAGTTTATTTTATGTAAGTTACTCACCTATCTGTTTTTTACGAGCCGTAAGATTTTTGACCGACCAACCAAACGGAGTAGGTATACAATTCGACTGTTTGTCTGCATGTTTTTTATGGATGTTTCCGCCTTATAAATATTAAACGTGCTCCGATTTTCATGATTCTTTCTCCGTCTATACAGGACTATTGAAAATTGGTCCCTGAATCGACATTCAAGGTGTCCGTCCTCTCAAAAACTTCTCCGAAAGAGAGTGGAGGGAGCAATTTTTTTCAAAAATCAATTCGACAAAATTAAAGAAGATTCCATATCCGGCAACTTTTAAACTGGACATTTTTCAAAGAAATTAAAGGTTAGGTTATCTTCTTTGGTGAATGTTGAATGTTATAAATATTTTTATAAAAAATTGGACCGACTTTATTAGTTGGTGTACTGAAAAATACAAAATAATATTAATTCTATTGGTACTTTTGTAGTTGGTGCAAAAAGTTTTCAATCTAACCACAACTGCACAACTTCAAAATTACCAGTACCAATAGAATTAATATTATTTTGTATTTTAGGTAGTGCGAGGCTGATTTTAAATAAGATATAAATTTCAATTGTAGGTACTTTAAAAATATGATAAATTTATAGTTCCTAATGATGTAATATTTTGTTACCAAGCAAGTGAATGTGAAGATAACAGTTGAAAGGTTGCATAAACATCAATCGCTTGAATTAATTGAATAAACAATTTAATGTCCACTGCGGTTTTCTCCCAGTAATGTAATTATACAATGAATAATTAATAATTAAGTGGATATATTTTTTATGATATCCATAAATAAATAAATGCAAATTTTGTAACAATCAAAATTTATTAAAGAATTTCCCATTACATATGGTATTGACATTTGAAAAATATACATTAATTAAAAATACTTCCTGGGTGTCACAAGAGATCGCCTATAGAAAAAAAACAACATTACAAAATTGCAAAAAACATAAAAACAAAAATAGGCGACTTCATGTGAACATAAAAGTAAATGAAATGGTAACAGTTTGTGGGTACCATTTTTACTCAAAAAGTCTCATTGCATTTCACTTCCAAAATCTAGTTGCAAAGACATTATAAATAAAAGTACCAAAGATGCTTGAAAACAGAAGAAATCGGTGATTGATTGCTTGTTACCATTCTTTGTTGATCCACCTCTACACCAATATAATAATATAGTCAATTTGAAGATGTATGTATACTGGACTGATATGAATTTAGAAACACTTGCGGTGCACAATACCGGGTCCTGTTTCTTCGTATTCCTGTTTAGAGACCCACATCTGTTGGAAGGTGGACAATGAGGCCAAGATGGATCCACCAATCCAGATGGAGTATTTTCTTTCTGGTGGAGCAATGATCTTGATCTTGATGGTCGATGGTGCCAAGGCAGTAATCTCTTTTTGCATACGATCGGCGATACCTGCAACGATGAAAAAATATGAGAAACCAAGTCTGCACGGTTCTGTACAAAAACTGATAACCTAATAAATGTACATATTAATGAGTTTGTAATATCGTTTTTGATGATTTTATAGAAAATATTTAGTAACGAATTATAATAGAGGTCAATATTGGAATGACTACTTTAACCAAACTCCTTAAAAAGAAGATTATAAAATCCGTTGTAACGAAACATATATTCCACCAATAATTATTGATTTATGACGAAATCATTCCCAGCTAATATATGTACTGTCTGCTTATTCTACTTCTTCTTAAATCAGACCAATTTTCCTGAATTATCTCTTGTCTCTCTTTACCAAAATATAAGGATGCAACAAAACCCAGCAAACCTATTTTGCAGCAGAGGCTTGTACTTCTTTTCATCTTTCCCTACATCATTTCGATACCTATTTGTAACTCACTTTTTGCTACTATTGATCTTTAATTTCACGTTAAATGACCTCTTTCCCAGGCAAATTACAAACACCAAAGATAAACCTTCTAGTATTCACTTGTTCTTCCAGTCTATACTCATACCCATTACAAGATATAAGCCTCTCTTTAATTTTTCTCAAGAAGCGGACTCATGCGGAGATGCTAAGCCAAATGATAAGATATTCTAATGTATTCACACTGTTTCTATCATTCTTGTAATAAAGTTTTATTATATCTCGGTTTTCGTCATTGGAGAACATTTTCAACGAATCAGCAATTGACAAAAATACAGTAATATAGAATGTGATTTAGGTACGTGTCACCGATTGGAAGAATCAAAGCCAACTACTTTATAAAAGTAATTTATCTAATTTCTCGGATTTTTAGGACAACAAGGGCAACAAAAAGGGGATAAGAAGGGCTATTCAAATTTGTGGAAAGCCATTATGGCTCTCATAAGAAAGAAAAAGTTTTGAATAGTTACATCATATAGACAAAACGTCAGGTTACAAAACTATTAACATCATTGGAAAGAGTGATAAAAGTAGCAATGTAAATGTGCTATTTATTTAGAAATTCATCAAGAAAACATAAAATGATTTTCCAAAGAGTCGATTTTTTCCGGATATCTCCGGACCTGTTCGAAATTTTCAAACTTTATAAACGGCGTTTTGTTGATCACATAAATACGCAACTTTGCCCTTATCTAACCATCTTCGTATTCCCTATAGATTCCGAGATTCAATGGTGAGTGTCGAATTTGAAACAGCCTACAGCCTATATATGAAAATGTAGAACTTCACTCATTTCCACACGAGCCCGACTCGCACTCGATCTATTTTGTATAAATATCAGGTTTGGTTACAATATGAAAGAATAAAATGTGACAAGTAAATACAAGTGGAACTCATAACCCGATGGTACCGTACATTTACAATACGGAATGACATAACTAAATACAAGAATCTAAATTAATAAGAGGTAAATTGATAAATTTGATTAAAAAAAGATGTCACCACAGGAATGTGATTACGAGTGTAGGTAAATTTCACGGTTTTTCATTTTTGTATTTTTTCTCTATTTCTTTTAGGGATATATATCTGTGATTAAGAAATATTTTTGATGAAATTTAGTCAATGGCTGCTTTTGAGATTTTTTTAAAGTTTGATCAGCCACCATTTTGAATTTTGAATCTACTTGTGTGATTCCGCGGTAATCATCCCGCGAACCTTGAGAGCTCATAGAATTAAATTGTAACAAGTCTACAATTGGGGCTAAAAATACCCGTTGTATCGTGTAGTTGAAAAATCAGTGAACAAGCATTCTATGTACAAAGCTTTACAAAATATTATGCTATGTGCTTCATAGTTCGTAGTGAATAATAATTATCGTTGCTCGACTACGTTTATTAGAGAGAGCATTTGTTTTTTCTGCAAACGAAATTTAGAACTTTAACAACCCCATTTTAGGTGGGTTTACTTTCCTGTCATCAGAGATTAGGAGTCGGAGAGATCGGCAGAAAGAAAAACAAAACTATATGGGTGCCGCTTGTCACTTTTTAAGTACGGACTCCTAATAACTTTTGAAATTTGGGCATTCATTTGTTTGTTATGCTTCCTAGATAGAAATAACACAACTGAATGTTTCCACAGGAAAAACAACAACTGGATGGATGATCTGAAGAAGAATCTGAAAAAATGCATTTCAGCCCAAATTGAAATAAAATTACATTTGTATTCTCTGTTTTTCACAAGGATCACAAAAATACTTAAATTTGGACAGGACAACTTCTGTCGGATCATCTAGTTATTTATAGTTTTTAATCCCTATGTAGATTTAATAAGGTCTAAAGTCTATTAAAAAATTTAACAATAAGTAGGGTTTTTCCTTCTCAATAGGAAGGAAATGCTTTTATATTTTATAATAGTAAGGATTACTGGGAAGTGTGGATATCGACAAACGTTTAAAGTTTCAAATTTGGTGTAAGTCCTTTCCTGATTATGCCGAGAGGAAAACCCAGAGTCATCGCAAAATTAGAGCTTTTAAGCTGTCATTCTTCAAACTAATATTCATAACGTATCTTTAAAATCGTAGAATATCTACAGATGGCATAACACAAATATGTTCTTAGTCACTAGAAAACATAAATACCGCAACCATGATTAGCGTTCTCTGAGTCCTAAGGACATGAAGACAACAATAGATAAATAAAAGTTTATTGTATATAGTCAAAAAAGTCTAGCAAAATATTTTTCATCAATTAAATAACATTGAAACCGTTCACAAACATTCACAGTACCTAAAAGACAGATACAATGTAAAGATTTACACAACAATAAGCATACAAAGACGATCTTATTACAAACTAGAAACAAATATAGGTACAATATTATAGTATAGTATACACAAAAGTCTTGTGGCGGATCCTCTCTACGTTCTAGTAGAGACAAAAAAGGATATATCTATATATAATTTTTTATTGGCAGTCGGGGATTTGTTGTTGAATAAAATTCAATTAATTAGAAACATTTGCGGTGGACAATTCCAGGACCGGATTCATCGTATTCCTGTTTCGAGATCCACATTTGTTGGAAAGTGGACAATGAGGCCAAAATGGATCCACCGATCCAAACAGAGTATTTCCTTTCAGGGGGGGCGATGATTTTAATCTTGATGGTCGAAGGAGCCAATGCTGTGATCTCTTTTTGCATACGGTCAGCAATACCTGAAAAATTCGATTACACCATTTAGTTATAATTCAAAATAGAAACTTTTAAAATAATGTTCAACAGGAAGAGAGAGTGTTTTAGATTAAATAAGTTTTTTTTGTACGACAGGGCTACTTTCGATTGTTAATACATGATTCACTACGATAGTAAGTTGGGTTTACTATGGTTGCTAGGCCGTTTAGAGAACGGTAAATGAATTCATACATTTTGACGTATATTAACTGTTGAATATTCTCTTCGATATATCATGCATTTGTCTAATATAAGGTATTTAATCAAAATTGTATTAAGATTAAGTAAGATGTTACCAAATATGAAATAATGATTCTATTCTCGCGCCTGAATTTTTCTCTACGTTTAAAGTTACAACTCAGTTAGTAAGATGGAATGCAATGTTGGCTGGTGGTGCCAAAATTCTGACTCGTACATCGATAAGTGTGTGTGTCTATTAGCAGCCGATCTATATTTATTTAATCGATCGAACTTTTTCACCGATCCATATTAAGAAACGAGTAGCGTTCGGTTCGGAACTGTTTCTTTGATCGCCTCCCAATTTGGACAGGCGCATCAATTCTCTATCGATACCTCTACTCTTGAATTGAGAAACTAAACGAAAAACCATAATTAAACCGAGTAAATGTTTGATCAAACGAAACATATTTGGCTTGTTGATTTATCTGATGAAAAAAAATAATCAAGAGGCATCAATTTCTTTTAGATAGGTGGGCAATATTTCAGTTTATATACTTATAAGAGATCAGTTTTGTTTGTGTGAAAAACGTAATTTGTGTAACAAAACATGAAACGTTTACTCAAAAAATAGACAATACAACATCTAAATGAAAAGTTGAGTTTTTTTGATTGCTTGTTTGGTGTGTTCGACAAACAAAACAGCTAGAGACACGTCAACAGATAAACTTACTTTGCTTTCAAATCCAAGCTTTTCTTAAAAGTTGTTTTTTTGTATCGCATTCACTTCACTTTCAATTATTTCACTAATTCCGAGATATAATAGCTTATGAATCGAAAACGTACATCGTAAACAGTTATTAATATTCTTGGATATGCGCCAAATACTATCAAGTTCAAGGCGTAAGTAATATATTATTAAGAAATAGATGTAATTATTTTGTAAAAGGTATACTCACCAGGGTACATAGTAGTGCCTCCGGATAGCACAGTATTGGCATACAGATCCTTACGAATATCGACATCGCACTTCATGATGGAGTTGTAGACGGTCTCATGGATACCGCAAGACTCCATACCCAAGAAGGAGGGTTGGAAGAGAGCTTCTGGGCAACGGAAACGCTCATTGCCAATGGTAATAACCTGTCCATCGGGCAACTCGTAACTCTTCTCCAATGAAGTTGAATTGGCAGCTGTGGCCATTTCCTGCTCAAAGTCCAATGCAACATAGCAAAGTTTCTCCTTAATGTCACGGACAATTTCTCTCTCGGCAGTCGTGGTGAAAGAGTAACCTCTTTCAGTGAGAATCTTCATGAGGTAGTCGGTCAAGTCACGACCGGCCAAGTCGAGACGTAGGATAGCATGGGGCAGGGCGTAACCTTCATAGATGGGTACGGTGTGCGAAACACCATCACCAGAGTCCAAGACAATACCAGTAGTACGACCGGAAGCGTACAGCGAAAGCACAGCCTGAATAGCTACGTACATTGCTGGGGTGTTGAAGGTTTCGAACATGATTTGAGTCATCTTTTCTCTGTTGGCCTTTGGGTTGAGTGGGGCCTCAGTCAGCAGGATGGGGTGCTCTTCTGGAGCGACACGCAGCTCATTGTAGAAGGTGTGGTGCCATATCTTCTCCATATCGTCCCAGTTGGTGATGATGCCGTGTTCGATGGGGTATTTCAAGGTGAGGATACCTCTCTTGCTTTGGGCCTCATCTCCTACGTAGGAGTCTTTCTGGCCCATACCCACCATGACACCCTGGTGCCTGGGGCGACCTACGATGGACGGGAATACGGCACGAGGGGCATCATCACCAGCAAAGCCAGCCTTGCACATGCCGGAGCCGTTGTCGACGACTAGGGCCGCTACATCATCGTCACACATGGTGGAGGTACAGGAGGTTCTATTTCACACTGGAATTAATAGATGGATTTATTGTTTTACCATAGAAATATAATCAAGTGCGAGTCGGGCTCGCGTGGTAATAATTCCGCACGATATTTAAAAAAAATTACAGTTAACTTTGAGTTCCGTATTTTTTTCCTAAATTTACCTCTCAGTAGTTTCAATTTTGGGATATTTTCTTTAATATCGAATAACGAACTCTTTCATTTGATATGCCACATAATGCGCTTGATTTTTTCTTCTTAATTTTCGTATTGGGTTCTAAAATCTAACACCCCTTTCTTTTATTTACGCTATGCGTCTGTAATGATGCGGTCAGCACTTTCTGCGTTCAGTAATTGAAGTTGTGCAGTTGTAGGACTTTTAGTACCAACCTCTGACGTACCAGTAACAATAGAATTAACGTTGTATTTTTCTGTGCATCAACTGATCAAATCGGTTCTATTTTATGTAAACTATATTTACTCCACACAACTTGAAAACGGTGAATATTACTGAAAAATGTCTGATTTAAATATTGCCGGAAATGATGTTTTCTTTATTCCTATCTGATAAAAAAATATTTAAAAAATTCCAATGGCCGGCGAATAGGAATTTCCAATGTTTTTAATTTTGATTATTTTTTCTATCACATTTAGGAAAAAATAACTCAAGCAAAAGTTGTAGGTACAGAATATATCTATAATTAGAAAATATATAAACATAAACAAATTATTTTGGTCTCTCTCAATTAAAGAATTGCCCCCTCCACATGCCTTAGGGGTACTTTTGGGAGGAAGCACATATTGGATTTTGACAAAAAATATGGGAACAACTCATTCTCTTTTCCAATGAAAAAAGAGTTATCAAAATATGTCAATGTTGACATAAAAAAGGAGACATACAAATGAATTCTATACCTCCTTCGTTGTGGTTAAGTCGGTCAGAAACAAACATAAAATAAAATGGTATTGCGCCTCTTATTTTATGAATTCAGTCGAAAAATAGAGTAAATTTATTTAAAGAACTTTCGGTTGGACAATAGTTTAGCGTCTTAAAAAACGATTAAAATTATCCAAAAATGATTTTACGAAGTCAATTACTATTTAGTCGGTTTCTGAAGAATAATCCCGGTTCCAAAATCACATAACAAGAATATATCTCCGCAAGGAATTCTGGATATCAAAAAAATCTCTCTATATTGAAATATGGAATATTTTTTACATCAAATTTAATTCTGTTTCTGTTATTCAACTAATTTCTAATGTAACCGAAATCTCAATAATTCTGCGTCCAGCTAGCAATGATTTAATTTTGCAATGTCAATTATTAATTGAAAAAATTGATAAAAAAATATTTCAAAGATTTTAAAAACAAAATCTACCAAAGTACCGAAATAAGTATTCCTGTAACGTTCTGTTTTTGTATATAAAAGAACAGATATTATAAAAAAAACCCTTGATCAGATCCTTTCTGGCTGAACAAACCAACAAGTAATTCCCCCGAACATAAAGGTACACAGAACAGCAGGTTATCACCGAGAATTTTGCACAGAACTCACACATATAAAATACCAACCTCAAAAACACTTAAAAATGGGACTCGGCACTGGCACTGTCTAAGCTGCGAGTGCGCTTGAGACGCCTGGCGTCGATTATATAGACGCGCTCGACGACGCCAAGCGTCGACACCCATTTATGGCAAGGGGTTGTTAAGTATACAGTGTTGCCAGACTGACAACTTTTCAAGAGATTATACGTATTATCAATAGTATCAATATTTTTAGGTAATTTTTCGGTTGAGATCTTTCAAATTTCCATGAAAACTATAAAGCATGATACATATTTCGCATTATGTGACTTCAGAAATAAAAACAAAATTTGTTTATTTTTATTAAAATGATATATGGTTTGTGCTAAACCATATTGCCCTTTTGGTTTCAAATTATCAAATTCTGGGATTCGTATCAACTTTTGGAAATACTTAACGTCATTTATTTATGATATATATACAGCTTTCTATCTTTCATCAACTGAGTAAATAATTATTAAGTATAAAGTATAATTATGAAATATTTTGTCAACTATTAATCCTTTTTGATAAACCATTAATTCAAATAGTGAATTAATTTCTTGAGTCTATTTAAGATTATCATAAATACAAAGATGTGGTCCTCATAGATTAGATCTTTTCTCAATTGATTAATTGCCCGACAACATTGTAAATCGTCGAGAAATGCATGGGCCTTATATGGTATGCTGCTGTGTGTCGATCGTCGAAGCATTTTTGACAAATGGTGAGTCCTTTCTACCTATACCACCTCCCAGACAGACGATGCAACCATGTGCATCTTTTATTGGAAAAGTTAAAAATAACTTTATATGGTGACATTTTAAAGACGAACCAAAATAGAACAACATGCTTGAGGTGTGGTAATTTTTTTTTGTTTTGTTCGATTGTCATTCACAGTTTAATGCGGTGAGATATTAGGTATAGTAAATATATACCTAGCTTAATTATTGTTATATTTGTATGTTTTCACTTATTATAATTATTATTTTTTGTATTAGACCATGAACTAAGAAATATAAAATAATTATATATTATTATACGATACAGACAACTTTGAAATTGTACCAAAATTATCAGCGCCAATAGAATTCATATTATTTTATATTATTTAGGGCCGATTTTATAATCAAATTTAATCTCTTACTAATTTTAATCCTAGATTAAAAGTTTCATACATTTTTTGGTTGCACATATAATTCAAACTAACTTTAGAAAAACGAAAGAGAAGGTAACTAACGTTGTAAAAGTTATTGAAAAATGCACTATTTTTATTCCATCATCGAGATATGATTTAAACAAATTGGAGAATTAACTAATCTCCCATTAAGGATTCATTATGAAATCGGCCCTTAGTGCATCATCTAATAATTCGATCCTAGGTTTTGGAAAAAGTTAATTATTTCACATTTTTAAGTGCAAACAATTCGAGATTCCTCCAAAGGCTCTGATTCTTTAATTGTTGAAGTTTTTGTGAATTGTTCAATTTACCTCTACATTCTTTTTAGAACATTTTTGGGGAAGTCGAATGTTGGATTTCATATTTTTTCTTTCGAATAAAAGAATGATCATCAAAGTCGCAGCACGTTTGCGCATGAAGTAAATAAAAATATACTGGATGCTCCTAAATATCTGGTACATACGCAAGGAGTAATTTTTAAGTTTTTTATGACTAAAAGGTTATGGAAACATAGGTCCTCAATGCTTTTTTATATAGGGTGTTGAAATAAATACGATAGAGGAGGCATTTTTAAAGATATCAATTTCAAATTTCCTACAAAAATCAGTCGTACAAATATCTCGGTCGAGTTCTAGTAGTTTCAAAATGGCGGCTGACAAAACTCAAAAATCTCAAACAGTAGCATTGATGAAATTTCATGAAAAATATTTCCAGGTTAAAGATAATATGATCTGTCCCTAGAAGTTTTGTTTAATTTCATTTCTCCTAAAATTGTAAAACCGTGAAATTTACCTATGCGCTAAATTCGAGCCATCGGGATACTCTTAATGTAATTGTCTCCATTGTTTACATGATTAAATATTATTATTATAAGCAAGAGTAACTGTACCTACGAATTCAATCATATATTACATATTTCTCAAATGTGGTTTTTGTCGGTACGATATATCCTTCTTAATACTTATCAAAACTATTCACGGATTCTTCATTTTCAAGGTTACGTTCCCAGGTAATAACGGGATATAATAAAAATGATTTTTAAAAATATTTTTTACAAAAAATTGGACCGACTTTATCAGTTGTTGCACTGAAAAATACTAAATAATATTAATTCTATTGGTGCTGGTAATTTTGAAGTTGTGCCGTTGTAGTTTGTAGTTGTAGGCATCAACTCCAAAAGAACCAGCACCAATAGAATTAATATTATTTTGTATTTTTCAGTGCAACAGTCCCATTTTTTGTAAGAAATATTTATTTCAGATTTTTGAGTGTAAAATTAGTCATGAAAATTGTTGAACGTTCACTAATACCCAAAAAGTTATAGGTAGGTTTAGCTTGTGATAGCGAAAATACGCATATCACAGATTTCAGACTTTACCACTGCGAATCTCGGAAACTGTAACTCTTTTGAAAAAATGTTCAATTTAAATGTTTCCGGATATGGTCCCCTTTCTAATTTTCAAATCTCGAATTTTTGATTTTCAGAAAAATTTGCCCCTTCCACATAGCTGAAACACACATTTCAGACTGTAGCGTGGAAACGTACGATTATTTTCAAAAATATCCAATTTAAACATTTCCGATATGGAATTTTCGTTAATTCTGTCGTCTCGGATTTTCAATTTTTTAGAAAAATTTCCCCCTCCAGCCCCTTTGGGGGGAAGGAGATTTTGGATAAGATTTTCCTCAATATGGGACCATTTCTCAACTCTCATCTTTCAAATGAAACAAAAATCGTCTAAATCGGAGTACGTTTACTATGCGAAACGCGCGAACAGCCATAAAAAAAATAATAAAAAAAGCAATCTTACAACCGAATTGTATACCTTCTCCTTTTTTGAAGTCGTTCAAAAATTATCTGAACCACAGCTTACCAGCTTACCTACAAAATTATTAAGCTGAGACTGAACCATGTAAATTTTGCCATCTATTGAAAATATGTCTAACTGTAATGCATGTTAGGAGGACACCTATAATACGTAAGTACAACTATACTTTTTTAACTTGATTGAAATCCTTTCTAACAACTCCAGATCTCTTTGTTTTTTAGGTGTTTGAAATATAAGGACAGTATAATATAGTTCTTTACACTGTGATATAAGCGAGATTTTTCATTTTTGACCGACGAACCCCAAACGGAGGAGGTATACAATTTGACTGTGTGCTTTTTTTTTTGGTTTGTGCGCGCCTTTCATATAGTAATCGTAATCCGATTTTGATGATTTCTGATTCATTTGAAAGAGGAGGCTTTAGAAATGGTCCCATATTCATAAAAACCGGAATCCGACATCTCCTTCCCTCCGAAAACCGCCCCCGAAGGGGGTGGAGGGGGCAAATTTTCTCGAAAATTGAAAATCTGCGTTGGTATAATTACAGATAGGACAATATCCGGAAACGTTTAAATTGAACATTTCTTCAAAAGAGTAACGGTTTTCGACATAGAGACATTTTAAATTCTCAAATATACCTATTTTCGCTATGTGGAGAGGGCGATTTCTGTCGAAAATTGAATATCTGTTTGCAGTACATGAAGGACATAATTATTTGTAGCAACATTTATAATGAACATTTTTCCCTTAGGATTACGGTTTTCGATTAAAATCGATGTTAAAATGGTAACAACTAAAATATTCAAGCGTATTTCCGCAGCGATGTTCTGAGATCTCAATAATAACAACTACAAGCAAGGAATATACGTGGGTAATAGGATAAGTACTATCTTGATTGGTATTAGTGAACGTTCAACGATTTTCGTGACTAATGTTACACTCAAAAGTGTGAAATAAATATTTTTTACAAAAAATTGGACCGATGTTATTAGTTGGTACACTGAAAAATATAAAATAATATTAATTCTATTGGTGCTGGTACTTGTGAAGTTGGTGCCAAAAGTTATCAATCTACCTGCAACTGCACAACTTCAAAAGTAACAGCACCAATAGAATTAATATTATTTTATACTTTTCAGTGCACCAACTAATAACGTCGGTCCAATTTTTGGTAAAAAATATTTATTAGACAACTGAAGACGGTAGAGGGCGGCTAATTAAGTTGATGCCAGAATTTAACACTATTTAGAAGTATTATAATAATAGTATTTTATGTCAGCTTTTAGATTTAGTTAATTACATGCAAAAGTATAATTTATCACGGAAATAAACTGAATTAATCGTACGTATTTTAGCTCGCATTTAATACATACTTCAAAATTAATGTTTGTTCTAAGAACTTTTTCTAAAAACTATATTTACACAACAATTCCATAAGGCGACATCTATCTGCATTACTGACAAGAATGTCACTATTAGGGTACATTCACATTAAAGAGTATGTATATTCACATTCAAGACGCGATGGGCATTGTAATGACATGCAACCCCAAGTGGACTGAAATTACCTCTCAATAGAAACCATATGAAAGTGTTGAGCATATATAGTTTGTTTCACGAATGATGGCTATTGCCTGTAATCATGCACGAGCTACGTACTTGACAATATACGCCTCATCGCATCTCATTATCATGAAATTCTCTACTACATCTAAGCTACCACATCATATCATGATAGGGTGCTGCTCGTATGTCCGAAGGCAACGCAATCTTTATTTGTCAAAGTGACATTTCAGAGAATTCAGATGAATAAATTTATGTCTTATAACTGAAGCAATAGATCTGAATTTTATATTTCGGCATTACTGTTAATAATAAATCTTGCTAATATAATCAATAGATATTATTTTCTCTCTAATTATATGACTTTCCTTAAAGCATAAAAAATTGAAATACTACATCTTAAATCAAAATCGTCACGAAACTGATTTACTCCCCACGGTTAAATTGATCATTTTCACGTGATTTCAAGGCAGACGCCATCATTTATGAAACAAACTAGGTGTATACGTAGGTGTAGTCATTTATGTACACATTCAATTCATTCTGTCAAATAAAGATAAACTACATTCAGTTGGAGTAGACTCCTTAATTTGTTCAGAAATTCCTCTTGACGATCCTCAACTTTTGATGTTATACATGAATGCCTGGCACCCGTATCTTGCGATAATACTGATCAAAACAAAGCAAGCATTATCAAGGAATAAAAAATTCCGATTATGTTTATCCGCGCTCATTGAACAGATGTTGACTCTATATGGAGGTACGAAATGATGGCAGTAAACACGGGAAATTCTTAATTGGTCATAAAGTGCAGGTCGTGTCAATATAGAGGTGATCGCTTGAAATTGAAAATATCAATACAGCCGAACCCTCTGCAGTAAACTTGATTTCTATGAAATGTAAGCTTGAAAATTAGGTGACTTGCCCGTAAAAAAACTAAAAAAACCTTTAAAAATTACATTTATGATAGTTTAGTAGTGCAAATAAGCTAAGCCGTAGCTTAAAAAAGTAGGGCCAAAGCAACCCGTATTTATCCGGTATCTGTTTATTTTTGAAAAGTTTGACAACTGAATATTGTGCCTATAAAGTGATGTTTACGACTTACCTGCATTTACTTATTTCCACATCATTATATCCCCATTCAGTGCCAAATATTCGCACGGGTAATCTAGTAATTCACATTGTGTATTACTGCATCAACGTTTTATTTTTAAATCCAACTACATAATCGGTTTTCATATCAGTTCTATTATTGTTCGTAAATATTATAAACATGTCAACAAAAACTAAGACAATAATGGTGCTAAAATCACGTTTGCTGGGGGATAGTCCATACGACAGACTCCAGACCCCCCAGTCCGTTGATTCATATGGTATAGTCAGTTGCGTTCGCTATAGAGAATAGAATAGATACTGAGAAGCAGTTATGTTTGGGACGTGATATTAGCAAAACAAATTGTAGGTATAGTTCTGTCAGTCAGGGGGATCATAATACAGCAGTTTTTTGTACGATGTAAGATTACTTGTTTCATAAATACCTCAATAATTTTAATTTCAATTAAATTACCTACCTATATTATACACCGAATTAAATATATAAGGTCCGATACTGTACTGTATTAGCTTGTAGATTGTGTTCATAATGGGTAGTTTTATTGCATTCGTAAATACAATATCATTTATTGTGAAAAGAACTATACATATAGTAGTTCAAATAAATAAGTAACAATAAATAGAACACCCAGATTAAATTATCCGTTACAATATGTTAGAAGGAAATAATTTAAACCTGAACTTTATCAATTGAGAGGAGGTGAGATGAAGTTATGGGTAATTCCAATAAAACATTCTATCAAATATTTAGTTTATTTTTAAAATCATTACATTTATAATAAAATGACAGATATATACCTGCCTGGGAGCCAGTTAATATGATCAGATAAATCTTCGAAAATTTGTACACTAATATACAGATATACATCGACTATAAATTATATTACAATCAAAATAAACTAATATTTGTAATATCAAAATAAATTTGAATAAAGCCCAAACACTCTTCGAACGCTAAATTCATTTTGTCATGTTGAATCAGCTACAAAAACCTGTTTGGGCTACTCATATACATTGAGCGACTAGTTGAATCACAAATCCTAATATAACATTGCAACTTAATACATGCAAGCGAT
Organism: Crioceris asparagi; assembly: GCA_958507055.1. NCBI lineage: Eukaryota > Metazoa > Arthropoda > Insecta > Coleoptera > Chrysomelidae > Crioceris > Crioceris asparagi. The sequence continues at coordinate 13,626,033 of OY293828.1, forward strand.
TTTTCAATTTAAACAAAAAAAATTGATTCTAATATTAAAATCTAAAACAAGTTTGAAAAAAATTGCTGGTGATAAAAAGTGGTAAGACCATCAGTTAAAACATTCAATCAGTCTGGAGTTAATTTATCGCTTATATATGTGATTGGATTATAGGTCACTTTGGAATATTCTGCGCTAAGGAAAAGTATAAGAGAATAGAAACATTCAATGGTGCGGAATATAACACAAAATTTTCAATGAAACAGTAAATAAAATTTAAACCATTATATTTTCTGCAACTACTCATTCAAGATGGCTAGAGTATTTTCTTTTTAGATAAAAAGATAAAAGCAAGTATCCAGTGCATTATGAACCAAAGTGTCATGATTTTTGTTTCAATGTTTATTTTTCAAGATCTAACTATTAGTAAAACGTCAATATTGAAATTTTTGCTAACAACGATAAGTCGAAAAGGCATGGCAGATCTAAGCCAAAATCAACCGTGATATATATGTATATATATACAGGGTGTACCCTGTGGTAACTGACAAACTTATACCAGGTATTATCTTTGAATTAGTACTGGGTACCGAGATCACTTCCTCTTGTGATAAAACGTTAAGCCTTCACGATAATGTTAATACTACACTACAAAGATGTTTGACTGCAAGAATGGCTGCTATAATATAGATGCTTGCAATTCAAGCATTTATACTTTATATAATTAGTAATCTTATTTCGTTATGACATAGGGGATCCCCATCAGAATACATGGTGTAAGTTTGTCATTTCATTTATGTATCATTCAATTAAAATTTGCCTTGGTATAGAACGTTGCAGGTAAAAGCGTTCGAGATTCATATTTACACGCTGGAATGTTTGAGAATTGAATTTCCTAAATAATTCCAAATTAACAGAATTTTTCCATTCATCAACAAATAAACTTACATACTTTATTATATTGAATCCATCCAGATATGTCTCAAATATGATATTTTTCATTATTCTGTTTGCCTTGTCGATCAACGAACGAATTCTTTTGATTTGAAACAAAAACGACCTCACATTTCCATATAAACTTTGTCTCAAATAGATAGGTTAAATTTAAAACAAAGATCTTTATATATTAATATAAATATATACAAAATATCGAGATAAAAATGTTCAGCTATTTATAAATAAAAGATCTACATATCGACATAAATGACCACATATGAATGTGTTAAAAAAAGAACTAAATAATAATCAGGTACTCGACACTGAGATGAGAAGTAATTACTGTCTGATTTTTGAACATTCTCGTCTCGGTGTACCTTCCAACTCTTTTGATGGACTGATGCATATACACATATTTTTATATCTACCATATTCCTAGTGGATATATAAAACAAAGACACAGATGCGCACGAGTATTGATTAAGACTTCTTAATAGGATATGCATAATACACCAATAAATACTTGTAATTTGTTAACATGTAAAATCACTGGTTAGAGATGAGATAATTCCATTCACACTGCAGAGACCTGTGTCTCTTCGTCATCTGTGAAAAAATAAATAAACAAATTAGTTATTAGCTAAGACTAGCCTGAAAGAGATAGATAGATAGATGATTCTTTTTCACAAAAACCGATACCACTTTATCAAGCAATCCAAATAATTCAGCTCATTGTGCCCTAAAATTTTAAATCATGTCTTGTCTTGAGTCTGATGACAGTAGTCATTCCATAAACAATTCTGGCTTATTGGTTGCATTTAGACAATGGTATAAATGACAGATTATTAGGTAACGCTGTCATTAGATAATTAATAGAGAATCAAAATTACTCTGTGAAGGTTTTCAAGAACGTTTAATTGAAGCTGTCCGACAATAAATTGAGATATTGAAAACTTTCAAGAAAATAAATATATTCACCTCAATTATTTATTATAAGATGTTTTCGATGTCCGAAAAGAGAAGTTCAAACATTTAAAGTGGGTGAAGAAAGACGTTTTCAATTTTTGTTATTGTAACGAACTTGGGATATAGGATCGACGCCATTATCGAGGTAGGCGAGTTCGATTCATCAGTGGGCGAAGCGTCTTGGCGAGTACGGACGTTACTGGAGCACGGGGGGTTATCATGTAACAAGCAATTGCAATGCGACCGCGACTATTGCACAATCGTTGCTGTCAAAACGTCGATTTTGTACAGTGTTGCCGCTCATTCAATGTAGAGCCTAAATTTATGCTCGAATAAAATTATCAAAGCATGTATTTGTAAATAATTAAGATTTTTTTAACATGTTCTTTATAAAATAGCTATTTTCGCCTTATTTATCCAATATTTAATAGATAAGGTCTAATGGACGACATGTAGACAGTGGCAACAATGAGACAACAACGCGTTTGCAACTGATTGCTAAATTTTACATGATACGGGGGCCGGTTAGTATGAGTGTAAAGCCGGGTTCACATTAGTAAATAATTGCGTTGCGTTGAATGCTTAATTCGCCACAAATTTTTGCGGTGCAAATTTGACATCTTTACCACATAAATATTCGTGTTGTGCGCCGTGCGTTCTTGCTCAACACGTGTGTGATTATTTTATTTAGAAGAGTGTGCGCGTTGCTTGTTTTATAGGTTAGGTTCTTGTTCAATAATCTGGTACCATCTTATAATAATAATAATTTCATTATTAATGGGCGAAATTTAGCACAGTGCTATTCTTTATGTTGATACAGATGGTTAATCCAATAGCGCCTGGTTTTGTTTTTCTTTTTCTCTTAATGATAGTGCATAAATATGAAAGCACCACATTTTTTTTGTAGTATTATCAATCTATCAGAAGACATAATCACAGATTCCCAATTTGTCATAATCAATGCGTTCGCGACAAAATACGTCCAAACTAGAACGATGTTGCGCCGAAAATCCCTTTTATGTAATGAAAAAAACCGACAACCCACGGATCGCGTGCGCAGAATGCGGCAAAAATTTTTGAGTGCATCCATATGCGGCGACAGATTCCACCGTCGCGGCTTAAGGCATATTTGTCAACGATACATGCCAAGGTTAAGATTATTTCCCGATTAGTGAGTTCGCGTTATTGGTGGAATGTTCGTGACGTTAGAAGATGTCGGTGGAAGATTCGAGATAAAGGGGCTTGCCTATATATTGGAGAGGATTTGCTGCAGTCAGTCACGGGTAGTCGGCCCGGTGCAGTTAGTCAGTCAGTATAGTGCAGTCGGCAGTCGAGTCAGTGAGTCACTCAGTATAGTAAAGTCGAGTGAGTCAGTACAGTGAATACGGTGGAGACGGGTAGTGCGGTGAAGACCGGTGGTACCGAAGAGACGGGTAGTGCGGTGAAGACCGGTGGTACGGAAGAGACCGGCAGTATAGTGTATGCAATTCGTCGGGACCGGCAGTATAGTGAATGCAATTCTTTGGGACCGGCAGTACAGTGGAGACCGGAATACGGTGCAGTCTGGCAGTACGGGGCCACCAACAATTCCCAGTCATTTTTATATGCCCGCTTCATTATGAGCATTCCACATCAGTTACTAATTCAGGTTTGTTTATTTCTTTAAATAATCCTTAATAAAATATAACTGTTCTTAAACATTCCATTGTTATTTTATATCAGATGAATTAAAGAGATACATGCGAGAGTAGTTTTTTTGGATTGCTTGATAATTAAAATAAAAAACTCTTCACTATAGCTAACTGATTATAGCGATTGAAAACAAGTAAACTTCTCTACTGAGAAATATAGCTAAATGTCTTAGTTTTTATTACCTTAAATAAGTCACTATATCTAACTGTCAGTTCACGTCAAAAGTCAAAAGTATTCAGTGGTACTGTCGTCGTCAAACCATGACAATTATAGTGTCCGATTCACATTCAGAATCGGACAAGTCTTCACCTGTGTACATGACAAATAAAATAAATTAATGTGTGTAGTACATTTCCTGTGAGAGTTGCTTTAGTATTTTTTTGCTCAGAGAATGTTAGGAATATAAGTTGTTTGGATAGGTAATTTTAAACAATATTTAATTAAAAGGCTCTATCGCTAGAGAGAAAAGGATGGAAAATGATTCTAAAGTTGTTTCAGCTAATACTTGAGGACCTCGACGGGAATAGGTTACTTTCCTGAACTGGTCAACTAATCAGCAATACGTTAGATATTTTCTGCAGAAATTTTGTGTAGTATATCGTTTGGTCAAAAGGATTGTAAAAGAAAACGTTACGAATTACACTAGCTTAATATTGACAATATTTTGAAGCTAAGTCTATGAATTACTAGTGCTAAGATAATTATTTACCTTGATCCGTATCTGGATCAGTGTGATAGTGGTAACCTTGGGTGACTCCTTCATGTGAATGTGCCCTACCTAACCGGTGCAACCGAGCCATTTGGGCAGCAATATTATAATTTGGTGGTTGTCTTCTTCCAGGACCTAGAGAGAGAATAATGATAATATCACATAATTGCTCAAGGATATGGATGTTGGAACAAAATTATCAAAATGTTAACGACATTATTATTTGAAATTAAAATTGCTGTACGTACGCTACAATAGAATATTGGGTACGTTAGGAATATAATTGTCGATATTTAAATCTTGTTACTAGTTAATGTTACCGAAAAATACAAGTCACATGTAGTCATATCTTTCTTGCAACCAATAATAGAAATGGAGGAGATATAAATTCTGGAGTGGGAATAGGCTCAAATGTGTCAACCTTTCTATATGCGAATGCGCAGAATCGGGTATAAGATATATAAGTTTGAGTCTACTTGAAATTGCAATATTTTCTGAAACATAAGTTTCACCTACACCCCAGAGAAAATTTCCTCCTTTACCATTATTTCTATACAAGCTTGACTTGTTTATGATTAGTAATAATTTGTCGTTGTAGAACCTATAAATGTATACAGTGAGTACAAGAAGTAATGCCTAATTTCAAATAAAGTTCAACCGTGTATTTTTAGTAATAAGTATTTTTTACAAAAAAATTGTGCCGACGTTATTAGTTGGTGCACTAAAAAATACAAAATAATATTAATTCTATTGGTGCTGGTCTTTTGAAGTAGTGCAGTTGCAGTTAGATTGAAATCTTTATTACCAACTTCACATGTATAGGTTTATGAACAATGGACTGTTTTACTGGAGTTACAAATAAATCCACAGAAATACTATTGATACTTTCAGTCGTAATTTGTTCAATAACTGTTGAGTTTAGGTACCTATAGTACATGAAAAATTCTTGAAATTTGAAGCAAGATTCAAAAAGGTCAAAAAATAGATGTTTTCTTTTAAAAAAATGCAGTTGGTAATCGTAACTTATTTTTAGGCAACACTCTGTACACGTATTAACCATGAGAAGACCACATAATAAAATAATAATCGTCTTGTCCGAATTTAGAATTATAGGTCCAAAAACACAATACTTCTGGGACTCACTGTATAGATAAACTTGGAAAATGATTCTTTTGTTGTATATTGCTAATGGGAACAAACTTATTTTGTGAGAAATATGTGGGAAATCAGAAAGCTTGTACAGAAATACATGCTATAATACATGTAAGAAAGCAATACTCATGCAAAAGCTAGTGAAAATATAAAGCAGAAGCGTGTAAAAAAATTGATAGCCACGTTACAAAAAAATATACATCTTCACAGCAATTCACCTAATCCTAAACTTAGTCAGATGATAGCGCATCTCAATATTCAAAATACAAATTACGAAAATTGAAATACACATGCATCATGAAGGATTAGTTTGAGCTGATGTTCAGAGCAATTATTACATATTCTTTGATAGACAAAAAACATCAACCTTATCTGTCAAAGCAATTTGCAATTACATACAAAAATACAATAAAACATACAAGTGGCTACGAGTTTTTTATTTAGCCTGTGTCTCTCAACTCAACTTACCATTGACATTACGCAAAGCTTGAGGTAGGGGAGGTAAAACGGCCACAGCATGAGGGCAAGGGGGCATAGCACCAGTACGATTCGGATACCAGCCTATCACCAATGACAAACTATTGTAACACCAGAACAGTTTGAACAAATACAACATCAAACAAACAAACACTGATTCAATTCAAACCCACATTTGCATACAACAGACATATCACTACGTACTACTTACAGGCTTACAGGTTACAGCTCATATATTCATTTTATTAGTATAGTAAATATTTATTATTAGCTTCCCAGTAAGAAGTTATTGTATTGTGTTCATTTTTCAAAATTTTTATTACGAAATATGTTTTTGTCGTAATTTTTTTTACTGTGCGCTATCGCGGGGTTTCGGACCCTGAGAAAATAAATTCTTGCACTTGCCAGTTGTTTTGATCTTATCATGGATAATTTTGGTGATTGTATTTTTATTTTTATTTGAAGTGTAGCTCTACTGGGAAGTTCACAGTGCTTTTTGTTTATATTATTGATATGAAACTCCTTTGTTGAAAACGCTTCAATTTTCGAATGTTATGAGAATTTGCATAACATAAGAGAAATATATGTAGATAGAAACGTTGTGGTACCATAGAGAACCACATACCGAATAGCCAACACGAATTTGAAAAATTTATATTTTTAAATTTCTGTTGATACATATCGCTTATGAACGTTTGTGATGCTTTTGTTTTTGAGTTATTAAACTGTTAAATAATTAACACCGATTAGCTTGAAAATAGACCTTACATTCTCTATTTTTCACTCAATTTATCAGAAATCGTTTGTTCTAGAAAAATGTAAATCGATTTAAAATTTTACAGGTTTAGGCAACTACTAACTATACAGTACTATTAAATCGTCAATAACTATAATTTGTGTATGGAAAGTCACAATACAAAATAATATTAATTCTTTTGATTTTGGTACTTTTTAAGTTGTAGTTAGATATAAGACTTTGGGCACCAACAAAAGTACCAGCACCAACTAGAATTAATATTATTTTGTATTGTGACGTAATCTCAAACATCGTCGCGGAAATACGCATATTGTAGACTTTACCACTGTTGTAAATCGAAGACCGTAACTATATGGAAAAAAAATTCAATATAAATGTTACTACAAATAATCTGGTCTTTAATTTGGTTGCCTCAGATTTTCAATTTTCAAAAGAAATTACCCCCTCCATATTGCGAAAATACACATATTTGAGATTTTAACATCGCTGTAACTGGAAAACCGAAACTCTTTTAAAAAAAAACAATTCAAACGTTATTACGAATATGGAACCATTTCTCAAGTCTCCTCTTTCAAATGAATCAAAAATCATCAAAATCGGAGTACGTTTACAATATATAACGCACGCAAAGACAAAAAAAGCACATAGTCGAATTGTATTCCTCCTCAGTTTGGGTTCGTCGGTCAAAAACCAGCCAAGTGCGAGTCGGACTCACACACGAAGGATTTCTTACCATCGAACATGAAATGTCTATTATGGGTCAAAAGATACCATTATAAAGTTCGATTGAAAATGACATTTTTGTATGGGGGGCCTTTATATCTCATACCGAAGAAGTTTCACTTCAATCGTGTGTTCCACACATTTTCATCCATTCATTTTCTTATTTACACACCATTATATGAACAAAGATTCCATTACCCAAATACTACCACACACAACAAAACACATTATTCCGGCAGAATATACAGATCGAAGCAGCCAAATAGAATCATAATCCACACAAAGATTTTTATTAATAATTTACACAAGTATCGTACTCCGTGAAAAGCTATCAATTTGATTCATAAACGTTTCCCTGCCTATGGATATTTTTCAAATAATGATCCTATGCAGCTGTTTCGTAGAGTATGTGTAAATACATTTTTTTCCTGGTAGATATATAGAAAAAGCCGGTAAGCAATATAAACAAAGCTTAATCACAACGTACCTGGTATGGGTGGTGGATGTCTCGGTGGACTGGGACACCTTTGTGGATAGCCGTGACAATCTGTTGAACTGTTGGTCACCTGACTGATGGTGCTGTGTCCAGAATCGGAAGAAGTGACAGAACCTGCCAAAGAAACATGCCAGACAGAGGTCAGAGTGAGAGAGGGAGAAATACATGCAATAAATGAGATAGTTTGAAATGGAAACTTTGTATATATTAAAAGAGTGCTTTTCCATTATACAGAACTCGAAGGTGCAACGGATTGTCGCATTTTACAAATAGAGCGAAAGGAATGCTTTCAATTTTGTTGGTTAAGTATTTCAAGAAACTTTTTTTGAGCAAAATTTTCGGATTTGCAAATATAAGTACGATTAAATTTCAATTTTTGCTATTAATTTTGTGCTTTCGATGTTAATTTTATTTTCGTATTTAAAAAATAGGTACGATGAGTATTGCAAGTTGAAGACATACTCATGATTTAAGAGATATTTTATCTGATTCACAGACACGTTGAACTCTGTATTGGCATAGAGGCCACATTACTCATTTAAAAATACAAACAAGATGATAATATTATCAAATATATACTAAATAATTGATGACAAATAAACATTTGTTTACGAATGAACTAAGACATACTTTCATTCTATGGGATTAGTCGTACGACTACGTGTGCGTGCAATGGACGAGCACCCTTATACCAATCAACAAACAAACATCAAAACCATTTCACATTTAATTTTATTCATATTCACGACTTCGATCAGTACAAAAGAAATAAATTTTCCGGAAGCTTGGCAATATTTAAAGCATTTCATTTAATACTAAACAACTCTGGTAAAGACATATTTATATACAAACAAAAAAAATATGAACTAAATCCTCACCTGAAGTGACAGTCTTTCTTAAAGGCAAGTTGCTCAACGATGTGACACTACTACTTTCGGCCGATAGAGCAACTGAAGGCAGTGGTGTCGGTGTGTCAGAATGTGATCTCTCATGCATAGCCCTACCACCGTTGCCACCGGAACTGCTCGTTGAACTATGTGAACCATAACTCGAATAACTGCCTGTAAAGTAGAATGAAAAGGACGAGTGAGATTTGAGACAGTAGGTACAACAATAGACCCAAAATACCGCAATCTCTAAGCATTAGAATATCGAAAATAAACACTTGAAATTTGTCTGTAAAACATAAGGTCGTGCTCTTGAGTGATCTGATATAAATATTCAACTATATATTTTTTCACATAATTCAAAAGCTATATACTTTTGTTTCTTAATTCAATTATGTAGAAAATTAATTAATATTCGGAAATAACATTCCTGTTTTTCTATGCAGTTTCTGAAAGATACCCTAGGCTCTGACAAATGATGTTTCAACATTACAGAATTTCCCATAATGCAAGCAAGACATATGCTAATATTCCATGGCACACTAGGGACGTTTTTTTTGCTAGTTTGCTATTATTCAGATAATTAGAAAACAAAACAACCATGTTAAGGAGTTAATATTATATATGACGTACCTGTTGCGCTAGGTGCCCTTCTGACGGCTGGGCTGGCCTGGTTAACGACTGTGATTGGATGGCCACCGGGCGGTGCCCTCGGTTGATGAGGTCTTGTTTTAGTTGGTTCCGATAATGCCAATAATTTTCTCACCGCCTGAGGCGAGGCAGATCCTGCACGATAATGATAACCTCGATTATTTTTTATCAAAAAAATAAGTATTTGTGTTTGAGTATTTGAACAAGTAACAAAAACAAATGATAACAAATCAGCATTATCGGTACCTCTTAGTAATATATTAGTCAGTCAGACAAGACACAATGATGTTACGTTACGATGTAAAATCATTAGATGTATTAATAAAATGGTTATGGTAAAGTCCATTAAATAAAACGTTTATGTAAAACAGAAACTAATAGCAGCATTATAACAGATTGTTGAGAATCTGAAAAACGCATTACGATGTTACCATTTCTTATCCTAGTACAGTTATTTGAGGCGACAAAAGAGGTGAAACTCGGAATAAGAGATAATAAGCTTTAAACTTGGACATGGACTGTAGTTTACGCAAGCTGGATAAATCGTTTTTCTATAAGTTACCTCCTTTTTTGCACAATATAATAAAAAAATCCAAGTTTACAGCTTATTATCTTTCAATCAAAGGTTAAATTTTCATTTGGATTTAGCATATTTCCAAATTAATGAATTATCCCATCAAGAGAAAAATAAATCTTACCAAACTTAGCAGTCGGTTTCCGTTCATCACTGGCGCTGCTCGTACTGCTGGTCGTCGATGGAGCCGGTGACGGGTGTCGTTTTCCTCTTGGAGCACTGCCAGCATTTGTAGTACTGCTCGCAGCTGCCGCTTCACATTCCAATGACATTTCATGCAACTTGGTCTCGTCCGTTTCGACACGCAAATTGTTCAGGTATGCTTTGACACGTCGCACCATCTGTGACTCTTCAAACATCTTTTTCGGATTGGGAGCTGCTGTCGATTTTTTGCGACGTTTCACTGTCGCCTGTCCTTGAGTATGATACTGTGATGAGGCAGTGGTGAGTTGATTGAGGGCCACCATGGCATTACTGGCAGGTTGACCACCCAGTTCCAGCATAGTGAAGAGATCATATGGACTGCTGCACATGTTGCTTAAAGCGCGCACCTCTTTGGCTATCATGCGCAACTTTTCAAAGTTGATTAGGCCCTCTACTTTGGAATCATTGCCGAGATGGATGAATGTCAGATCTTTCTTCACCACTGGATAGAATGGGATCTGGAATGTGATATATTCAATATAATGAGGTTAATTTTATTGTTGTTTTATCCTGCAAACACAAATCCAACAACACAGTATAGAGACAGTGCATGAAATAGAGATACATATCATTAGAAGGGCGGAGAAGGGCACGCATCACAGACAATGGGGGGACAACAGAGGGGATAGTTGCACAAAGATGCATGATATATTCTTCATTTTTATTTAATATGACTGAAAGAAAATTCACGACACATAGACTTACAGTATGAGTAAGTACCAGATAAGACTAAAAAAATAAAGTTTTGGTTCAACATCGGTTCTGGATAATATGTAAATGAGGGGGTCTTTCAGTAAAAATAATATTTTTTTCTATCAAATATTAAATTAATATTTGATTTAAGAAAAAACAATTCAACAAATAATAACACCTAATAATATTTATTTTTGTCCTAACCCACAACTGAACATTACTGAAAAACCCTGGGTATAATAATAAAACAAGACAATAAATTTGTTACTTACAATGGGCGGCTGGGTTTGTTCAGAACTGACCAACTGACGATACTTGCTCATATTCCTCGAAGGATCCATCAACTGTTGCAGCTCCGAAAACACTCTCTGATACTTGCCGGGCAGTTTGTCCCAACTCAGTCGTAATCTTGACACAGCTCCATGACCCAAGCCACTCACGATGGCAAACATCGAGTTGAAGTTTTTGAACTCTTTACAATACCCTAAAAGAGATTATAAAAATATTGTACAAAAATAATACATTTCAAATTCATTCAGAAAATTCAGAAAACTTACAGTGCATTAAAAACAGAACACTATATATAAACTGGATTTAGGTATATACATATATAATACACATGGAATAAAAAATAAGTTGGACATGGATAAAGTCATCGGTTAAGATTTCAATGTTGATCACCTGTCTGGAGAATTACTGTTACTGTTAAATAAATTGGAAACAGTAGCAGGTTTTGAGAAATTAAATTATGGGAAATCGTAAATTATTTTACTAATCTTAAGAGATAGTAATAAATACTTTTTTACTATCTCAGCTGCTTCTTCCTTATAAATATTATTATTCCTTGGACATAGTTAAGAAGATAGGCATGGAGGGGCCGCCTTATTTAAAAAAAAATAACTCTCCAGTTATTAGCAATTATTTCAGTTTCAAAGTAGTCAAAGCCTTTTTACTCTTTAATGTAAATATTTATTTGTAACATCCAAATTAACAAAGTAAGTAATAATTTTTAAATAAGTTATGAATTTCAAAGTTTGTTTGTGTCGATGAATTTCGAAGTTTGTTTCAAAATGTTACTTCTATTAAAAGTTTCAATGATATTGGTTTGCACATTAAATTAAATCTCTGTCGATTTATTGAGTTTGTTTCATTAAAATGTTGCTGATTATTTTTATTGAATTTTAAAGTTTGTCTGAAAAACAAAACAAACGTTTTAATTTGGTGCGGTAAACTACGGAACTAGCCACTATTAGCCAGCACAATCGGACAGAAACCGATCGCAGCGCCCAATTAAAATGTTTGTTTCGTTTTTCAAACAAACTTTAAAATTCAACATAAATAAAATAATCTATTTTCAGAAAGACATGTTAATGCAACTAACAAAATTTATCTGCAGACATTTAACTTAGTAAATGTGCACACAATTTTATCAAACCAAAAATTAGGCGTAACATTTTGAAACAATTTAATATTAATGTCAATATTTTATATGGAACGCCTTTTTACTCTTTAATATAAATATTTATTTGTAACATCCAAATTAACAAACCGCATAATGAATTAAATGAAACATAAACTGCGGCTTAATTTCTAAGTTTGTTTTAAAATATTTATTTGAATTCTTCGTTATTTTCGTGTGCACAGTTAGAACTATTCCTACGAATTTGTTCAGTTTGTTTTATTAATATTACAAACAAACAGACTTTGAAATTCATAACTTATATTTTATAATAAATATATTAATAAAATAAACTGAACAAATTCGTAGGAATATAAAGTTCTAACTGTTCACCAAAGTTAAACAAACGAAGAATTCAAGTAAATATTTCAAAGCAAACTTAGACATTCAGCCGCAGTTTATGTTTGATTTAAAATTTTATCTTCATTATGCGGTTTGTTTATTTGGATATTACAAATAAATATTTTCATTGAGATTAAAAAGGCGTTCCATAATTTACAGATTAAGATATTAGGTAAAGTAACTCTCATATGGTCAAGTTGCTAAATTAGTGATTTGGAATCATGTAAGCCTTGGGCTAATCCAGAATCCAGTTATGAAAATAATGGATTCGTCTTCTTTTTAAATCCTCTCAACTTACTTGCAACTTTGATGAACTGCTTGATGATTTTCATCCTTCGCACTGGATTATGTTCCGAACACACCTCACTAACCACCCAAAACATTTCTCGATTGACGAGTGCTGCAAATTTATCCAACATTGGTTTACCATACTTTGATTTCAATTCGAACAGATCGTCAATGTATTCGGTCGGTTCCACTTGTCTAAATATACTAAAGTCCTGCAACGTCAACTGCATCGCCACCTCGGCAGCATTCAGCTGCAAAAAGTGTACAGCACTTTCGCGCACCAATTCCGGTGCCATTTCATCAGGTACGAGGGTTTCGGTTATGCCGTTCGTCTTCAGGTAGTAGCGACTGCTCAGGCCGATACGTTCGGCTAGATTCTGTAGCTGATCCGGTAGCCGACGCTGCTTGATGGTATGTGTATCGGTGACAGAAACTTCGCATAGACTGAAATTGCTACTGGGATCCGTCATGCCGAATTCTTGCAGTGCCAACATTACCACCTCGTGCGCAGTGGTCTCTTTGTGGACTAGAAGGTACTTGCAGCTCTGGTCAGGTTTGTAAACCTGGAGGAATAGAAAGTTTTTGATAATTCACGTAAACGTGGAGAGATCGTTTGAAGCTTTTATTTGGAAAGTTACTGAACAAATATTACTGAATAAGTAACAGTTTGGTTCGGAAGACAATAAATTACATTTTTCCTGGAGAACCTTTGTAGTTTTATTGCATATTTCATGACCATAAAATTTGATTAGATTAAATAATAAATTGATTATGTTTACCTTCAATACATGCTCCGGATAGTCAGTACATCTGAGATCATCGTAGCAGATGGACATCAGATCCGGATTGCTCTGCGACTGGTAGAGATTCGTGGCCAAATTCGAGGGTGGATTGAAGCTGTCAACCTGATCCTGGCCAAGTCCAACACTATGAAAGAATTCGAATTATTCCTTATGCTTAGTGAAATGATCGTAAATGGACAGAAGGAAAGGGAAGACCGAACAAAAGTTGGAAAGAGAGCGATATAAGAAATTAATAAGAGCGAAGTAGGTATTGGAAGGCGTCGTAGAACGTTAAAAGATAAACATAGGGATTCAAATCTCTAAAAGTAAAGACTTACTTGATGATATTCTTCGGCAATATATTCATCTTCATCAATGCTTTTTGCAGACGCCTTTTAGGCCCTAGTGTCATGAAACTTTGCTTTTTGCCCTCCTTGGCTGGGCTATTTATAGTCACTGGTTGGGACACTGGTGGTTCATGGCCCAATATGATATTACCATCGACGCTGGAGAGCCTTGCACGTGGATCTGGTGGCAACTTGGATATGTCGGAAACTTTGCGACTTCTAGGTCGTGGTGAATTATCCGGTGTGCTGAGCATTTCTTTGAAATGCAACAGATTCGATTTAACCGTAATGCTAAGATGAGTTGTGCCACGCAATATTTCTAAGGCTCTAGCATGTGAAACGTGTTCAAAACTTTGACCATTCACCTCGATGATTTGATCACCTCGTTTTAGACCGACCTCTTCGGCTTTGGATTTCTTATCAACTTTGGATATAAAAATGCCAAAGTTCCGTTCATAGCCGCCTAATATTTGAAAATTTAAAGGCTCATCTCGGTTGGGTCGAGCCAGGACGACATTTCTTATTCTTGCTTTGGCTGCACAAGCGATATTCAAGAGACGTAATTGACCAACCATATTCTCATTTTCCAAACCCTAATTAATTCAGTTGTATAAACTAATAATTATGTAATTTTGTGTTATTCTTACCTGCTCAAATGTCTCAAGAAACTCAATCATGTCCGGATCTGTTTCAAAGTCTGTAAAATGATTATTTACCCATAGAAGCACCACCCTGGTAACTCTGTCCCGCACGTCGGTATCCTTAAACCATTCCAGCAACTGATTGGCAACATACAATGGACTTTGTATGAAAACTCTATGCGTCAATAGGAAATCCTCGACATAGGTGGGGTCTGTGAGTGAGTTTTCTTCAACCAGTTGAAGCATCAATCGTTCTGGTGTACCTCTGATAACAACATGACCACGTCGATTGCAGCTCGGTTCTATGGAACCTCGCAACTCTGTCACCATCACCACTTTACCGTCTTCTTCATGCCTTCGGGTATTCTCTTCGCCTTGATGCAGAATTCTGGAATGAATCATTTTTATAGTACATGGCTTTTAAAGAGTTTGGTCTTTTTTTTACTTACCGATAATAATCTGACTGTGTTATACAAACAAATTGACAATCATCACACTTGGTAATCATCACACCTTTGTGATATAATTTATCCATGGTTGGTAATATACCAAAAGCATCCCCCATGTAGAGGGTTTGATTTGGTTCGTCAGGTATAACAACATCGACAGATCCATTAACTAACACTGACCATGAATCTAATTCTTCACCATCATTCATGACAATTGTGCCGGCTTTTTCAACCACTGCAAACACCATGACAGAGCACAGTGCCCGACGTACTGCCAAAGTCATATTGGTGAATGCTTTAAGATGTTGAGTGAATTCCAGTAATGCTTCAATGTCATCGTCAGTACGTTCGGATGGTTCCTTTTCTAAGCAGTCGCGTACTCTGTCGCGCACCGTCAAACTCTACAAATACACAGAACCATATTATATGAAATAGTTTTGTTTTTGAATTTGATATAACTTACATCCATGCTTTCAGCCAAGTCATCCTCTTCATCGCTATCAACTATACTTTCTACAAGCCCGTTGAGATCAAGCTCATCTGCGTCGAGTTCTGAATGGGTGGAGGCCATGGTATCGGATCCGCTATATGCTGAGCTCGTGTCTGAGGAATGGGAACCTCTGCTACATTTGTGGTACAGGTTTTGCCTTGGTAGGTTTTGACCATACTGAAAATATGCGGAAATCAGATTTAAATTATTTTATTTTTAAGTTTAAGCTCGAGAGATATAAATTTTATTTATTTGGATCAACGTTTTCACTAAAATGTATACAAAAAAATAACTACAAACTTACCAAGAAAAGAAAAAAACAGGCAGTAAAATATGTGACAGTTAAAAGAAGATCTAAAATAGGCATTGATCATTACTGAATTATAGAATGAAAATGGAAACTGAAAAAAATATCAAGCATGAGGAATACAAAAATATCAAGTGTTTACTTAAGGAAAAGTAGATGCTGGACAACAGAAACACAATTAAAAATTAAAAGAAAAGAACTATAAATGGCAAAAATACCTGCATACATAAAGAGGCAGCTATTTCTTAGAAAATGAAAGAGAACTATCTAAAAAAAACTATACTACGGCACAACAAAACAACTAATACCTAAAAGGCACCCAGACAACGAAATATGCTAAAGTCTATTTGAGAATGGTGTAGAGTAATAAATTATGATAAAGAAGGGATCTCTATTGAATTATGGCACTTATATGCCAGAATACACTGGAGATCCCTTCATTATCATAATTTATTACTCTACACCATTCCCAAACAGACTATAGTCCAAGAATTAAATATCCAAGAAACAGAAAAATAAATAATAGATGGAAGCAATATTTCGAACAACTTAATAAATCAAACCTAGACGAAGATATGAAGTAGGAAGAGTAGCTGAGTTGAGCAGCAGTAGTAGAACCAATAACAATGGAAGAAATCACAAAGCAGTCGATAAATAAAAAAAGAAGAACTCCTGTTGTTATAACACCTGAAATGATTCATTATGAAATCATAATACTTAGAGCAATTCTCCTTTTGTAGAATACTGAATTGTTTAGTGAATCAAAAATAAATAATTAGGATTTGGATATCTGTTCTAAATATTTAAGAAAATATTTTCAAACTTATCATCTGACAAATCGAAACAACAACAGATTTCTGAAACGGAAGAGAAACTGAGACAAAAAAGAATAAAATTAATATGAAAATAATAAACATTGAGAAAAGAAAAACTATAATTTTATGTACCTACTAATGAAAAAGTATGAAATTAAAATTGGTGGACAGGAGTTAGGACAATAAATATACAAGATACAATTACCTAGGCACAATCACAGAAAAGTCGGGAAAAGATTAACAGGGGTTAGAAAAGGACTTGGGAGAGGAGAGTAAGTGTCTTCAATATGCGCAAAACCACCTTCTCTGAAAAAACGCAAATACCAAGTATTTCAGCGATTAGTTAAGTTTCACAGACCATCAACATTAATAACAAATGAAACGAGATTCTTAAAGGTTCAATCCATCGAAATTATTAGAGAAATATGCTAATACATGGAGTATACAAAGCAAGAGTGCAGGGGAAAATAGAATAAGATAACCACGACTAGATAAGAAGAGCAAGTAGAGCAAAACGCCCAACAACGAGGAATATTTTAGACTAAAACTATGTGACGGGAACAACACAAAAATGGCTGGAAAAGAAGAATACTATAAATGTGTTACAGAATATTGAATAGTCTAACCTATACCGGACATTCTTGATTAAATGAATAAATAAATAACTTAAAAGTACTTACCACTGCATCCTCAAACATTATGTTGATACTTCTATGTTGTGGGTGGTCCATGAGGGGGGAATTTTGAACTCTTCTGTTTTCAATGTCTGGATAATCGATCTGCAATGGATGAAAACGTCACATATTTTCAGATCACAATAACATTTCAAACTGGGTGAATTTGAAGTTCAAACGGTTTAATTGAATTTAATCCAAAAATATTTTAGAAATTATTACCAGAAAAATCAATCACATTATCCCAACAAACTACAAAATTATACTGATCTCGGAAAAGCATCCCACACTTCACATCTGACTCAGTTCTTAGCAAGATGAAAAAACTGCACACAAACCAACATATACTTCCGTTAAAATACACTAATAATAATATGCGCTCTGTTCTGTTATCAAACTATTTCAAGAATGATCCCTACATTTATCATAGGGTTTCCAGCAACTACTGATAAAAATAAAAAAAACTGCAAACATGAGGTATTGATGTACGATGATTCACCCGTCAAACATTTACTGTTAAAGTTGCGAATGTTGCAATTTACTAGGACAAGGAAAAAGAAAATCAAACTATTATATTGCTACTTTGCATTTTGCCGACATAAAATGAGATGGCCGATTGAATGCAGTTGCTGCAGCGTACTACGCTACCTAAAGGTAAATGTAAACAAAATATAGGACTGAACCAGGAATGCAAATTTGATATTTTATTTGAGCTACCATGTCGTTTTAGGATATCGATAGCGATCGATTAAACAACATTGCAAAAGGGGAAAACTGATATTGTAGAAGTAGATGCATGTTTTAAAGGCACATAGTATTTTACCGACATCATAATTGGAACACAATTTTAAAATGAACACGATTAGATAGATTGAAATTTCGAAAACCTATACTGGAAAACTAAATATGTCACAGTTTATTTTTACAAAAACAAATCACAAGAATTGAAAAAAAAATCATTTTTCACAACCAAATTTTGTTCTATCTAAGAGATAGAAAAATAATTGTAAATACTTTATTTTTCAAATCTTTTACTCCAATAAACCGTGAAAAAAAAACAGGTGTTTTAAATATTTTTGTTCAACCTAATTATTAATTAAAGGAAATGCTCTGAAAAAAATCAAACATATTTAAAAAAAAAAATATTCGGATAAAGTTTGACTATAGCAGATCATGGCTAAAAATCATAGTAAACAGAGTGGGACCGTTGTAAACATTTATTAATGATTAAAGGCTCAATAAATGCTCAAAGAAAAAGCACACACCAATCGAAACGCCTACTTATTTTTTTTTTATTTAGGATCTGCTAAATTTAGATGAAGTTAGCAGATCGTGGTCGGAAATCATATTATACAGATCGGCATCGTTGTTAAACCTAATAATAAAATAAAGGTTTATTAAATGCTCTATGAAAAAGTGCGAAGCTCTAAAAAAATAGTTTTAATTTTTTTCGAACTCAGCAGATTATAGATGAAAATCGTAGTGAACAGATCGGGATTGTAGTAAAAACTTATTAATAATTAATTAAAGGTTCATTAACTTAATTGATACAATGATTCCGATGAGTATACTACGAATTTCGGCAATGATCTGCTAACTTTATCTAAAGATAGCAGATCTTTAATTTCCGGAAAAAGTTGAAAAGCATTTGAATCGCGGTTTGCGCACTTAATTAGCATCTAATTAGCCTTTAATTATGATGTCATGAAACCTATGATCTGCTGACTTTGCTCTGCTAACTTTATGGACATGTATTTTCGCTATGTGGAAGGGGTAATTTCTTTCGAAAATTGAAAATCTGAGAATGACTAATTAAAGTCTAAATTATTTCCAACAACATTTACATTGAATATTATTTCCATTTTTTTGTAAAATATATTTATTAAGGTGATAAAACAATAATAGTGTAAATACTCTATTTTTTACCCCCGACGCAAACAGAGGGGTATTATATGTTTGAGGTGTGTATCTGTGAGGATGTCTGTGGCATCGTAGCTTTCAAACGAATGAAGCAATTTTGATTTAAATTCTTTTTCAAAAGGATTTCCCTTGTATTATCGTATAAGCGTTATAATACATTAGAAATTCGTTCATTGTCATGATTTATTACTCTCTCTGTTTTTGAAATAGAGTATAGATTTATTTTTCTAATTGAAACTGAGTTGGTCGAGAGTGTTCTTAACTACTTTTCTTTGATTTTGTTTAATGAGTGCATGTGTCTGTCTGTTTGAGGCAACATAGCTTCCAAAAAGATGAACCAATTTTGATTTTTATGCTTGACAGGTGACATGATCGAAAGAGTTCTTATTTTTTTTGTTTTAATCAAGTCAAACGTGTGTATCTGCCTGCCTGTCTGAGTCATCATAGTTCGAAAGAGAACAACTAAAAAAATGTCCTGAAAAAAAGTTGAGCAGTCCAACATGAATTTCTTCCCAATAATATCCCCTAAAAGGGGTAAAGAGCGTATTCTTCTGAATATCGCAAATTTTTGACCGACGAACCCCGAACGGAGGAGGTATACAATTCGACTGTCTGCTTTTTTTATGGTTCGTGCGCGCCTTTTATATAGTAAACGAGCTCCGATTTTGATGATTTTGGGTTCATTTGAAAGAAGGGGATTGAGAAATGGTCCCATATTCATAAAAACGCAAAACCGAAATCGCCTTCCCTCCGAAAACCGCCCCCGAAGGGGTGGTGGGGGCGAATTTTCTCGAAAATCGAAAATCTGAGTTGGTATAATTAAAGATAGGACAATATCCGGAAACGTTTAAATTGAACATTTTTTCAAAAGTGCTACGGTTTTCGAGTGTGTGTATTATTGCTATGTGGAGAGAACAATTTCTTTCGAAAATTGAAAATTTTTCGATACTACATGAAAGATATAATTATTTGTAGCAACATTTATAATGAACATTTTTTCCTTAGAATTACGGTTTTCGAGTTAAATCGGTGTTAAATGGTAACAACTAAAATATTCAAGCGTATTTCCGCCGCGATGTTCTGAGATCTCAATAATAACCACTACATGCAAGGAATATACGTGGGTAATAGGATAAGTATTATCTTCATTGATATGGTATAGTGAACGTTCAACGATTTTCGGGACTAATGTTACACTCAAAAGTGTGAAATAAATATTTTTTACAAAAAATTGGACCGACGTTATAGTTGATGCACTGAAAAGTATAAAATAATATTACTTCTATTGGTGATGGTACTTGTGAAGTTGGTGCCAAAAGCTATCAATCTAACTGCAACTGCACAACTTCAAAAGTACTATCACCAATAGAAGTAATATTGTTTTATACTTTTCAGTGCATCAACTATAACGTCGGTCCAATTTTTTGTAAAAAATATTTATATGTGCTAAGATTGAATGTCATGTTTTACTTATTTGTAATTATCTGCCCATGACGGCAGCTTAAAATTTTTTCACTTAGTTTATTTTCAAGTTTTTTACTTAGTTACCTTGGATCTTCTATCTATCTAGCTATCTTGGATTATGATTTTTTTTTAAATAGGAAGGGGGTAAAATTTTCATTAATAAATAAAACGTTTAACAATAATTAGCACCAATAGAATTAATATTATTTTGTATTTTTCAGTGCACCAACCAACAAAGTAGGTCCTAGTTTTTGTTAAAAAGTTTTATTTTGGTTCCCCGAATATGTGGTTGCATTTTGATAAGACCAAATAGATAACATAAAAGCTAATTTAATATATTGAAAAAAAAAGTAATTTATTCTGTTAAATTTCTATAAATAAAGATAAAGCCAGAATTATTGCTCTTGCAACGGTTTTATGAGAACGGTGGGCTTTATCAGCGAGAAATTTCTTGGTTGGCACGGAACATAAAAAATACACTTTCTGTCACAGGAACTACGCTGGGTTAATAAATGTAGTAGGAACAAATATATTTGTCTCAATCATATCGATTGTTTTTGCGTTTATGTTTATACCTGAGGGTCAATGGAACATCGACAATTTGGCCATGAGAGTGAATTGCTCCTTCTCAAATGCCTTAGTTGTTTGCTGGTGAATGTCGAACTGCTTCGCCGCAATTGAGTACTAGCAGCTATGGATAGTCTCTTTTGCGGAGGTAATCTGTCCATTTCAACAGCCGTTCTGGCAGCGTGTTTCAACATTGTTCCACACAACAAAAATAATTACTACGTATCACAAACAAATCACAAATTTAAAGTTGTCGCATATCGTTATTCACTTATCGCCACGATAAAATGTCGCACAAACATGTGTAGTTTTTATTGTTGCTAGTTTAATAACATAACACAGATAGATTATTGCAATAAAAAATCGTTGGAGTCAGACACTAACAAACACCATGTTATGAACTGAAATGCAATCAATAAGAATGTATTGTTAAGAAGTAGTGTGTTTATCAGTTACATGATTTCACACGGTTGGTCTTATCACACATGCGAATTTCCTGAAATAATTTTAACGGTAAATACAAACCACCAAAAATTAAAGACTAAGCTGATATAATGAACTGTAATTCATCATTTAGAATTTCCAGAATTTGTAATCATCGTATTTAGTAAGAATCTCAGGATACATTGAAATTTAAAGATACCGTAAACTCTATATTAAATTTTTAAGTTGAAAACAATATTCAAGAATTATGGCACGCCGTTTTGCTATTTAATGACCTAAACAAATTATCTATCAAAAATATTTGAAAAAGAAAATTCATGTCCATGAAAATATATTAGTTATATTAAAACATAACTGCAATTGAATAATTTAAAGTCATACTTGGAAAAAGTGTATATAAAAGATAGGTAGGTACATAATATTAATTCTCCATTTTTTTTTTCTAGAATTAAAATATGTACATAATGGAAATATGGTAACACTACTCCTATCTGATGTTCATGGTGTTGCCCAATTTCCATTATGTACATAATTTTAATACAAAATTAATAAATTATAATTGTGTACATAATATTAATTTATGAATTATGTATATAATGGAAAAAGGATAATGTGAAGAGTTATATTTTTTTCTAAATTTTAAATAAATAATTCATTTTTATTTAATGGAATCTTAAATAATAAATAGCAAAACAGGGTGCCGGAAAAAAAATAATAGAGGCACGTGCCAAAAAATTTGGCACAGAGTTGTTATCGAAACAGGAAAACTATATAGCGCAGTAGTTGTAAAATAATCATTTGGTAGTTTATATGAAAATTTACTACTAATCTTTATATTTATACGTGAAAAGAATTCTCTGGACACCTTTTCAAGAACAATGCGGTCACAGCGGAATATGAGATTTGGCGTAGTTAAAGCCTGTATGCACCAAGCTAAAATTAATTAATAATATGTGCAAAAAATACATTGAATTAAATAGAGTAAATTTACGTTGTACAGCCGCATATATTTATAGATGTATAGGATCATGAAAATAAATTATCTGGTGGTGTAGTGGTGACGAACTTGCCTATCGTACAGCTGAACCGGGTTCGATTTTTGGTCACGGCATTTTTATTCTTTTGAAATTCAAATAATATATTCAAAAACTAACTTAAACTTCATGACTGAAGGTCGAATTTCAACCAATGGGCAAATCTGGTAATCATTATTTCGGATAGTCGATTGTACAAGAAATCCAATTATGACAAGTCATACCCATTACCAAACATTTTACTACGTGTAAGGTACTTTCATTCCCTACACAACCACTACTACTTTGAGAAATTTATGTGAAAGTTTTTGGCCCGAAGGTAAAATTTTTCATCTAAGCATTGAGAAGAAGTAAAAGCAGGTAGATGATATTGATGGTAGGTTATAATAATGAAGGCGGCGTTCGAAGTCTATTTTGTACATAGCCAAGTTTTCTTTTATCATGTATACAGGGTGTACGGAAAGTTCGTACCGAAAATGATAGGACTTAAAGTCTACTCTACTAAATTAAATCATAAAAATGCTTGTTTTGATATGTAAATTTTTATTCTCTTTATCAGTAAAATTTACACATTTTTTGAATGAGTTGACAAATTTTCTTTTTTTTTATTTTATCCTTTTATTCGATCAACATATTGATAAAAAAGTTGTACCTTATTTTAATAGATATCCTGAGCCATTTTGGAGGACATATCTTTATACATACCCACAATTAAAGCGCAATAAAAGTTAATTTGTTTAATAAATTATCAAGAAATGTGTTGAATATGTATAACTTAGATATCACTACACTTTCGGAAGTGTAAAAATCTCTGTTGTTTTCGATATAACACTTCCCCACCCCACCTGATGGATCGGACGAGGTGGTCCTTTCCCATGGCCACCTTGGTCTCCCAATCTTAATCCACTCAATTTTTTTCTTTGAGCCATCTTACAGGTTCACTTCATCGAACTTTTGTAAATAATAATGATGAGCTATTAAATCGTATATTAGTTAATTTAATTACCGAAATTTTGTTGATGACATTCTAATTATTTAAAAGACAAAAATGAAATAAAATGTTCAAGGGGAACAACTCCATATCGAAGCCCGACAGAAACATTTTTAATATGAACTACTGATTTTTTTTCAGCTCGCACTGTAAGTACTATAATTTTCGGTACAAACTTTTCGGACACCCTGTATTTCCGTGTTTGTCAATTTGTTCTGCCATTTAGAATGCAGTTTATGTATATTGGCACAAAGGTCATGAGAAAACAGATGCAATTACCAAGAGGCTGTGAAGTGAAATTTATTAAGGAAACAACAGTAGTTTTGAGTTCAATGACATAACCAACTATCTAACATTTTCTATACTTGACAGAGTATTTTTAAATTAGTCCGACCAGAAAATCTATTGAATTAACCCAAAAATTGTACCTCCTATAATAACATGTACCGAATTTGTTTGCCCCTATAAAATATTACACAACAAACATCATTTGGTAAGTGAATCTTTAAATATCAAACAATGAAATTTCCGTTACACTTAATCCGCTTTTTCACACACTGAAAAATGTACACAAACTTTAGAGTGTTTTTCCAAGAAGATAAGACAATAAAAACAAATCAGTTCTTTATAGAGTGCACAGACCGACACACTAGAACTAGAGAACGTAATCCTAGAGCATTGGGAGTTTTACCACAAAAACTACTATTAACTTTCACGCTTTTGATAGACGCGCAAAGACGCAACTGACTGACAACACCAATGTCGAAAAATTCCTGATATAATATTCAGATGTAAGTAAGTATGTCGTTAGGAGGAAGTTGTTTCCTGTTTGGGATACAACAAATACACACAGAATGTGTTGGTGGTTTGAACTGATAAAGGCAATAATATACAGTGTAGAACCAGCAAATGGAATAATTTCATTATTTTAATTATTGTGCATATTTTTATAAAAAATCTGAAGCACGAAAAATTCATTTAATTCTATCCTGCAATGAAAAAAAAATCACCCGCACATTAAACCGATTTCGAGTGACATTTATAACACCCAATTTTTTATATAGGAAACTGGAGCTTTGTTACATTATTTAAAATTATTTTCAATTCTCTATGAAAAATGATTACGTAAAAATTACTACGAACATACTAAAACCTCGATAAGTATCTAGTACTTTTTATTATAAATATTTCTTACAAAAAATTAGACCGACGTTATTAGTTGAAGCACTGAAAAGTATAAAATAATATTAATTCTATAGGTGCTGTTACTTTTGAAGTTGTGCAGTTACAGTTAGATTGATAACTTTTGGCACCAACTTCACAAGTACCATCACCAATAGAATTAATATTATTTTATACTTTTCAGTGCATCAACTAATAACGTCGGTCCAATTTTTTTTAAAAAATATTTATTTCACACTTTTGAGTGTACCTACCGAAAATTAGTCACCAAAATCGTTGAACGTTCACTAATACCAATGAAGATAGTACTTATCCTATTACCCATGATCTCAACGCATCGCTGCGGAAATACGCTTGAGTATTTTATCTCGAAAACCGTAACTCTAAGGAAAAAATGTTCATTATAAATGTTGCTAGAAATAATTATATCTTTCATGTAGTATCGAAAAATTTTCAATTTTCGAAAGAAATTACCCTCTCTACATTGCAAAAATACATATTTAACATGCGTCTATCTCGAAAACTGTAACACTTTTGAAAAAATGTTCAATTTAAAAGTTTCCGGATATTGTCTTATGTTTAATTATACCATCTCAGATTTTCGGTTTTCGAGAACCCCTTCGGGGCGGTTTTCGGAGGGAAGGAGATTTCGGATTTGCATTTTTATGAATATGGGACCATTTCTCAAGCCTCCCCTTTCAAATGAATCCAAAATCATCCAAATCGGAGTTCGTTTACCATATAAAAGGCGCGCACGAACCAAAAAAAAAGCAGACAGTCGAATTGTATACCTCCTCCGTTCGGGGTTCGTCGGTTAAAAATTGAGAAAGGTCAAAAATTGAGAAAGGAAGGCAAACATATTTCAGTGTTGCTTTTGAACGGTTCCAGCCAGATGAATTTCTAAATCAGTAGATAGGGATGCGAAGATCGATAGAATGGCCTGCACGATCACCTGAACTTACGCTATTATGGGGATATTATTAAGTAAGGTATACAAAGCTTAACCATTTCATTTGGCTTACTAAAGAAGAAAAATTCCGCTTGCAATTCGGTCGGTCACGCCTTTTATTTTTAAATAACGTTAGCCGATAGTTTTAAGATGTTGATATTGAACTTTGCAAGGCGACTATTCTGACAATCTCCTATATTAAGATTAATGTTTTTTTATGGTTTACATCATTTAAGAACTAAATCGTATTACTAATGACTTTTTAGTGAGCTGTAGCGAATTTTGTCACTCAATTGGTCTAGGTTTTTATTATTTTTTCGAGAAATTTAAAAATATCATTTTTGTATCTGATAATAGAAAGACCAAGTTCCTACATTCCATTTAAAAAATGAGGTTTACAACTGTCACTTGAAGGGGCTTTAATGGAAGGAATAACTTTTTTCGTTACAGGATTTCATTTTATAATTTTGTCTGTTTCGAGATTTTGTATAAATACACACATTAACTGAAGCAATGAATTAATTCGATTTGCCTGTTCTACACTGTATAATGCTTACAACACAAGCACATACAATATACACATGATATGTGATAGAAAGAGACCAAAAGAAAAGCTATGACAGACGCCATACACTCGAGAGTTTTTAAAAATAGGCAAGAAGAAGGGCATATATGCACATGTGCATATTATTTATATCTCTCGTTGTCCCAAGTAAAATATGAACGGTTTGACGTAGTTTTAACGAAGGGAAATGAAAGATGCGCATTATGACGTACTTGGTTCGATTTTTTTTAAGTAACTACTTACATCGTTAAAATGTTCACATAATACCGATAGAAATATGTATTACATCTGGTAAAATCAATATTAAAACCAATTGACCCTCGTAGTCCATACCATGAACCTGTTAGGGTATAGATATTTTAAATTAGACAAGGACAATCAATTACGAGATTCCGTAATAACCGACAGTTGAATTTTATAAAACATTGAGGTTAATTCATAGGTTTCAAATATTATTTTTCAATCCTTATTTTTTTCTAAAAATAAAATAAGTTGTGGCGAGAAATTGTATGAGTCAGGGAAACAATCCCTTAACGACGACATTCGAATATAGGTTATCATTTTTTATTTTAGACTACCATAATTTTAGAGCTAGTTGGTCGATCACGTTCTTACCAGTCCCAATAGAGCAAACAAAACATGATTAGTCTATTTTTAGTTACCTCTTTATGGTCTTACAGGTTGAATAATCATTACCAATAAAAGATATGCTGACCAAAACTGGCCACTCCCTTACCTTAACTTCGGACGTACCAAGTCTAAAAATTAGGAAAACTACAGAATAAAGGGCCTTATTTATAATTAACAGGAAAACATAAGCAAACATCTTCGAAACGCGAATCCATTTCGAACTTGATAACTTTTCTAATAACAAAAACTGCTCTGAATTGGATGAAAATTTAATCAGCACTTTGCTACATTGATATTATGTACAGAATAAAACTAGTTTGACGCCAGTATCATTTTTGGTTCTACATATTTCTCTGTCAAAATATACGTATATTATATGCCATTATTCAATCTTGTTCTAGTTTTGAAATATTTAAAGTCAAGATTTGATAAACTGATTTGGAACTGGAAGAGTTTTTCAACTTTGCGTTGTGCATGTTTTTTCACATCTCTATAAGATAATACGAACAAAATATGTAACTTAGATATTAAAAGATAAGTTTAAATGTTATTTTTTAAACCGGATCTATTGCAACAACTAGCTCCTGACAAGTTAATTCCAGTTTTCAGTTGCTATGTGCAAAATAAAATCATCAGCTTAATGAATGACGCGAGTGACCGATTTTTCCAATGCAAATTTTCCACATCGGAAAATTGGTTATCGAGTCAAACCTTTTGGCGATACGGCATTTCCGGATACGCTTTGTTCTCTTTCGGCACGAACCAACAAATCTCGATTGTTTGTGTTGCTTTTGTTGTTGTTGTTGTTATTTTTTTAATCAATCAGCCATAGCCTATCGGGGTCAAAGCGATAGTCAATAATGTGTTCATTGAAATTTGTTAATCCTTCAGATACAGAACGTAGCAATGTGCTGGGCAACAAGTAGGACTTGAAATGTAGCTGAAAAAATCTCCACATTTTTATTTTGTACAGAGGAAAATTATCAACATTGTATTCACTGGAGGCGGAGGGTTGTAGGCAAGTCAAATTTTTCATAGTTGAGATGAGGTTGACCAGTTAGATAAGACTGAGCAGCCGAACTTTAGAGCCAGCAATCTTCACAGATTTCTTTGATTATCGAAGGCGGTATCATAATTTCGAGAGAAACAATAATGATTATATCCAATTTTAACGTAGGTAGGACCGTTTAGCCAGAATATAAATAAAGAGTACGAAATTTTCACAGCTCATTTAAGCATATCTTTTTTCTTCTCAGATATGTGCCTTGACATGGTAGTAAAGGGCTCTAAGAAGATTGCTTTAAAGAAATTCAGTCAAAGTCGTTACGAGACGTTTTGAACGAAAATCATTTTTCGGCTATTGTCTGGTGCGATCAGGATGTTCATTCTGTGTCATTAGAACCAAATTTCAACTTTCTTCGTTCACTAGATTCGGAGAAAATAGGCTGTGTGTGATTCTCTGACAGGCAGAAAGATAGGTTACTGTTTTTTCATCGGACGTACAAGATCTCAGTTCTACTTTTAAGCAGCCTCATCTAATATTTGGAAATAACTTCAAAACACTGACCACCAAATGTATACCATAAAACTAAAAACCACGTGGCAATTACCGCTAGAAGCTATCTAATCATTACTTTCAAATCTATTTCTAAAATATTTCTAATAGGGGTGTGTGACGTGGACAAGACGCGTTATATGATGTATCATACGTATCTAGGTTAAAAGGTCGTAGGTCATCAGGTTCATCGGTTCGCCGCTGGTTGCCAGGTAACAAACAACTTGTTGGTGCTTATACCTGTATTCGAATGAGATAGAAAGAGACGGAAGATTTGAGAACTATACAATGACGTAAAGCTTTCCACGAGACTGGAAAAGCCAACCACTGCCTCTCTATTTAGCTCTTAATAGGAGGCATTTTCCATTGTTAATTTTTGAGAGCCACTAGAGTAGAACAGGGTGAAGAAGAATTAAATGTTTTCCAGAAACTAATTATATCAGATATTCTTAAGTCAGAGATTTTAAAAGCTACAGATATTGTACGAAAAAAATAATTTATATATCTACCCGACAAGTGTTTCACATACTAAATAGACATCTTCACAGATAACACTGCTAATAAGCAACAATATTTTTTATATGAGAGTAAATTGAGATTGCTCTAAGCTACTTGAAATTAAAATGAAATCGAAAGTATACTTGAAAGTCAGAAACGTTATAGGAGATCCTCTGGTATGTGGTTGGCGCCACAGCGTTTTATACTGTCTGAAATTTGAAATATTCACCACGATAGAACGCAATATATAATGAGTGTTTTGCGATAACGGGCGACAAAAATGCCAACAGACAATCAACAATAAGAGGCACTCGATATGTTACACATTAGTGTTATCGCATATTTCAAATAATTTAAATTCAAAATAACAGATTCTTTGAGATGGACGGATTTAACAAAAAAAAAAATAGAATATACAATAGTACAATGCTCAAATCACAAAAAAAATCACTCTATAGGTACGTACACATAGAACACACCAATATGAAAATTATAAAACAACTAAATATACCGTTTGCAAAGAGTGCGAAGAAGAAAAAGTGCAATATTATTATTACAATAATTATTAATTGTTAAATGAGGCTATCAAAGCGTAAAGTGAAACCATGTTTTTCCTTTTGTGCAATGACTTTTTCGACAATGTCCGTTATACCCTGTGTTACAATAATAGGTGGAAGCAGAACTTTCGATTTTGTGCAAGCTATTACAATATTAATTATTATAATGATGATACAAGTGGCATTTCCGTTTGATAATTTTTACACATTTACAATAATTATTATCGTTTCGTGGAAATTCAGGGAATTTCCCAAGATGAAATGGGGTTTCCACTTATCAAAAAAAAAATATTATCAAATTATTGTTACATCATTGGTCCTACCTAGACAGTGAATCCAATAAAACCTATACGTGACATTTGGTGATTTGGTGAAGGAATGTTTTGAAAAATCTTCATGATTTTTACAATATAGGTATGTTGTCAGTAGATAATAATCTTAAGTCTGTAATTCACTAGAATTACAATCAATACTTATTACTATAATTATTAACCAAAATAATTATTTTGTATTTTTTAGTACACCACCCAATAAACACGGTCCTATTTTTTTAAGAAGTTAGATATTTATTTAAGCTACTTATTTTAAATCTTCAATTCTGTGTCTACAGCCTACAGTCAGATAAAACTTGCTGTCTTTGATTTCAATATAAAAGAAATAACAAGGGCTCGGCATGATGAACTTTCCGAAAAAAAAACTACCACTACTCGCTGTGGTGGTTTTTTGAAAAAAAATATGTTGAATTTCTTAAATCCTTAAAAAAACTACTTCATAGAAGTCGTCTTTCGAACGAAAAAACAATAATTAGCATCGAATCGCGTTTACTGTAAAAAAACTTATAGATATATAAAAATGCAAACATGCAATCGGATGGTATAGCCCATTTTTATAAAATTGGTAAAAAGCACCGAATATATATATACCTACCTAATTTTTTTCATAACAACAATGTTGATTTTTACAAACGTTTATGTGCAAATAGTACAAACATAAATAATTTTTGCAAAAATTGGACCGACTCGATTAGGTGGTGCACTGAAAAATACAAAATAATATTAAATTGGTACTGGTAATTTTGAAAATGTAGTTAGATTGAAAACTTTTGGCACCAACTTCCAAAAGTACCAGACCAGAACCAATGAATTAATATTATTTTTTATTTTTCAGTCCACCAACAATAAAGTCGGTACAATTTTTTGTCTAAAATATTTATTTCACATTTTTTTTCCTCTTCTTTAATTTGGGCGTCTCATATTTTCAATTTTCGATAAAAATTGCCTCCACCACATAGCGGAGACACATATTTCAGACTTAACCACTGTTGTAACTCGGAAATCTATGATTTTTTTGATTGTCGAGATAAGGTCTCTTCTTTAATTTTGTAGTCTGAATTTTTTTATTTTCGAAAAAAACTGCTCCTTCCACCTGGGAGAAGATTTTGAGGGAAAGGACATGTTTAATGTCGTTTTTTTAATGGGACCAATTCTCAATAATTCTCTATCAAATGAAAAAGAATCATAAAAAAGCACGTTTACTATTTAAAAGGCGCGTACATCCAGAAAAAAATAAAGATAAAACATGCAGACAAACAGTTGAATTTTATACCTCCTTTGTTTGCTTCGTCGGTCGAAAAACTATAAGAAATAGAAATGAGCTTTTCTACTTACCACGATCATCTCTGACGGTTCAAGGACGAAACATTCGTTCTGTCTTCGGGCACTGCCCCCAGTACGTTTGCCAAAACTATAACAAACAAACGAACAATTATTACTAATTATAATCAAAAAATATATTTGTATAATAATAAATTATCATTAGAGTTAATTTATCCCTATAAGCTATACTAAATAATATCTCGTTTCACCAGGTAACCGCAAAATTTTCTATATGAAACGTGAAAATTCCATTTCCTGATCTACATTTTTCTCTTCGACAATCCACATTTCCCAATTATTATTCTCGACCGATGCGCTCACGTAATACAGCCAATTATATCATCCTGTTGCTGGCATATCACAAAATTCCATCAAGTCGTCCCTTTTCAGTTCTAACCGCCATAATCCCTTAATCACGAAAATCGTTGAACGTTTATTAATACAAATGAAGATAGTACTTATCCTATTATCCACGTATATTCTTTGCTTGTAGTTGTTATTACTGAGATTTTAAAACATCGCTGCGGCAATACGCATAAGTATTTTAGATGTTATCATTTTACCACAGTTGTAACTCGAAAACCGTAACTCTAAAAAAATGTTCATTTTAAATGTTGCTACAAATAATTAGGTCCTTCATGATGTATCCACCGATTTTCAATTTTCGAAGAAATCGCCCTCTCCACATATAAACATATTTGAGAATTTAACATGCCTTTATCTCGAAAACTCTTTTGAAAAAATTAAACGTTTGGCACCAACTTCAAAAGTGCCAGCAACAATAAAATTAACCTTATTTTGATTTTTTCAGGGCACCATCTAATAAAGTTTTAACATTCTCTTATTAGCTTCGCCTCTATGTAACGAAATCTTTCACAACTTATAAATGTGCGATTGACTTGAAAGTTTCAACCCGTATCAAAGACCGATGACAATACAATAAATGAATAACTTTATCATAGTATCCTGACCAGGATCACCAGAATAGAATAAAATTATTTTATTATTATTACACTTACTACCTACATCAGTCTTATTCTCTCAAGAGGTTATATTTCATGTCACATTGTAGACACTTTTTGATATTACCCAGATTATCCTTCTGTGTAAATCAACGAATTTACAACTACGAAACAAATAGGATACACAAAGGAATCGAGTTGAAAAAAAAAACAACTAAAAAACACGCTTCAATAATAATCTGAAAAAAATGTTTTCATTAAAAAGAGATTAATTTGACTATAAAAACGTGAGGTATAAATAGCGACAATGAACTACTGATGGCCATTTAATGTGAAGGACCCCACCCTTTTTTACAATTTTGAACTCGTAATTTTTCAAAATTATTTCTTTAAATTTCTAGTTCGAATCGTTATTAAAATAGGTTTTTTGTTAATTTTTTAACTATAATTTTATTTGTAAAAAATGTTTATTTCGCATGTTTGGGTGCTTTATTTGTGATTTTATTACGATATAGCAGGAACAATATCGCACTTTCGCAGTGCTGTAACCTGTGATTATTTTGAAAAATGTCCAATTTAATCATTGCTGGAAATGATCTTTTCTTCAATTCTTTCATATAAAATTTTTAATTTTCGAAAAAATGTCCACTTCACCCCCTTTTGATGAAGTTTTCAGTGGAAAGAAATGAATTTCAATTTCTTTTGTATGTGGTACCATGTCTCAAACACCTTTTTCCAATGAAAAAAGAATCGTAATACATAAAAAGCAAACATACAATTGAATTGTATACCTCCTCCATTTTTAGAAGTCGGTCAAAAATGAATACATGATTATAGAGCTCCTATACTCTTAAAATGCTAGCAAAAACTATGATACAGTTTCCAACATGGCTTCTCTGCGTCATCTGGTTCTTTGAGCAGTTGGTTTCCTGTCGATGTCACACATGATTTTCTAAATATTCACAAAGAAATAAAAAATGATATCGTCATCAAAGTTATCTATCATATTCCTATGCTCGCTGACGTACACACGAAACATTTTATTAGCCTCCTAGTACATCCATTTCCGATATATTTCTAAAAAAAGCCTGTGATGACGTCAAAATATCTAGAACTACCACATTCATTATTACAATTTTTTTGGCGGCAGACGCAGTCGAGTTTAAGACATTTTGAACTGCTTTTTTCAATTTCCATAGTTAGAACTCTTCTCAAAAGCGTTTTTCAAAATATTTATATTAAAGTAACTTGAGAATTTAAAATATGAATTGAATGTATTTTAATTCAGTTTTCCACTTGATGTTGAATTATTTTTTCAATAATTTATATAATTTCTGGCCAAGTTTTTTAGTTAAGCGAAAAAAGCAAATCTACTTTTAATGCATTGTATGAAAATTGCTCGCAAGGTTCCTATTTCCTATAGGACAGACGTGTAAAATCAACAATTTTTGACCGACGAGGTATAAAATTCGATTGTACTTTTTTGCTTTTGAATAGTAATCGTTTAGAATCCAAACGGATCCACCGAAACCAGTAAAATTTTGAAAGTGGTCAACGAGAAAAAAGTTTGGGAAACTCTAGTTTAGATAGAAAACTTTTGGCACCAGCTTCAAACGGACCAGAACCAATAGAATTAATATTAAGTCATATTTCATAGTAAAGTCTGTTCTAATTTTTGTAAAATGAAAATTGACAAGACTGGAGTTAAAAAGGATATACAGGGTGTTTCGTAATATATGCGCAGGACATGAGGATGTGATAACCTGTCCAAAAATATTACAAAAAGTTTATATTCACTTACTTTCTAAGACGCACCGTTTTCGAGATACAGGGTGTAGAAATCGAAAAAAAAATGTTTTTTGTGAATATCTCCGGAACCGTTCATAGTACAGAAAACAGCTTTTGTAAGCATTTTCCACTCATAATAAGCTCAGTTTTGATTCAGAATTTTTTTTTAACTTATAATTGGTGAAGATTCTGAAAGAGTTAGTGGTTGTTTTTGTCCCCAACTTCGACGCCAATGGAAAAAGTACGGTTTTCTACACAAAAAAGGTACTGTTGGTCGTGAGCTCTGAAGGCGACCGTTTTCGAGAAAAATCAACATTAATGTTGAAAACGTTTTAACGTTTACATACATTTTGTTTAATAAATACAAAAATTGTATTTAAAAAAATGTACCGTGTTTTTTCAACATAAAAGTTGATTTTTCTTGAAAACCTTTTTTGTGTAGAAAACATTGGCGGTTCAAACGGGCGCTCAAAACCGGACTTTTTCCAATGGTGTAGAAATTGGGGAGAAAAACAATCACTACTTCTTCAAAATCTTTACCAATTATGACAATGTAACGAAATTAAGAAAAACATTGCTGTTTCAAAAACATCCAACAATAATGTCTTGCCGGTTTGTTGAGTTTGAAGGAGATGTGCAAGTCAGCCAAAAGTTTTTACACTCCCCTCAAACATATCAGAAGGCTTCTACGAGTATTAAAATCATAGTGTCTCCACGCTATTTGAAGCTGACAATTGGCATTAAAATAAAATGCTCTATTTCTCAAATGCATCCCAGCCATCAACAATATAATAACATTTACGATATTACGCCGCATTAATTTTATTATCTCGTTAAGAGTGGATCGTCGTCTTTTAATGTTATTGTTACTGCCGCAATATGGACAACATAGCATATAGAGAGCCTCTAAGGTACGGTTATTAATGTGGCGTGAAAAAGGGAGCCCAACTAATAGCTAAATGTTTCCCAAAGGCAATCCCGACTGAAGATTTCCAGAAAACAAATCAATACCAATGGACTCTGGATAGAGTATACTGCCATTAAAGATAAAGAGACCACATTTAAAAGTTTTATATTTGAAAATAATCTATAATCCGTTGTGGCCAAGAATTTTTGACCGACGAACCCAAACGGAGGAGGTACTTGTACAATTCGAATGTCGGATTTTTTTTGGATCGTGCGCGTCTTTAATTTAGTAAACGTACTCCGATTTTGATGATTCATTTGAAAGAGGAGACTTGAGAAATGGTTCCATATTCGTAAATTCGAAATCTCCATCTCTTCAAAGGGGGCAGTTTTTCTCGAAAATCGAAAACTTGAGGTGGTATAATAAGACAGGACAATATCCGGAAACGTTTAAATTAACATTTTTTTAAAAGAGTTACGGCATTCGAGTTACAGCGTTGTTAAAATCTCAAATATGTGTAGGTATTTTCGCTATATGGAGGGGGCATTTTCTATCGAAAATTGAAAATCTAAGGGTACTTCATGAAAGACCAAATTATTTGTAGCAACATTTATAGTGAACATTTTTTCCTTAGAATTACGGTTTTCGAGTTACAGCGGTGGTAAAATGGTAAAATCTAAAATACTTATGCATATTTCCGCCGCGATGTTTTGAGATCTCTAAATAATAACAACTAAAAGCAAAGAATATACGTGGGTAATAGGATAAGCACTATCTTCTGTCTGGTATTAGTGAACGTTCAACGATTTTCGTGACTCAAATGTGTGAAATAAATATTTTTTTAGAAAAAATTGTACCGACGTTATGAGTTGAACTTAGAAATACAAAATAATATTAATTCTATTGGTGCTGGTACTTGTGAAGTTGGTGCCAAAAGTTATCGATTTACAGCGCACCAACAGAATTTTATATTTTTCAGTGTACCAACTAATAACGTCGATCCATTTTTTTGTAAAAAATATTTATTACAACTTCACTTGATTTGAACCATACCACATGTACCTACCTGTATTTATCTGTGAATACTAAGAAAAAAAAATTTCTGACGTTTGACATATTAGCTGACAAACAAATCAACATATCCATCTTTATTTGTTATTCGCATAAATAGTTCCATGAGTCCATGGAGTCCATTAGTCTATGGATAATATTAATTAGTCTTTATTTAATTACTTAACCGAAAATAATAAAAAATATCTAAAAGCATTAATGATATATACTTGTTTCGATTGAAAATATATCATCCCAATCATTTTGTGAATTAAATTCAAATCTATTTCTCTAAATAACATATCGCATTTGGGCCATAAATCTGGAAAAATGATTTATAATGTACATTTTACATATTTCCGAGTTTATACAGCCCTATAAATTCATTCAAGCTATTTCGAATCGTATATCGTTATCAGATTATAACGGAAATATATGTACTGAAATTGAAACGAACTGCAACGAATAAAAGTCAACTTAATTGTTGTTTGGTCCATGAATAACTTAATAACATGGAAATTAAAGTTTGAATTGTCCACCGTATATACACATATTATATTTTTTTTAAATTATCTTGGGATTAGGATCGTGTTGAAAGTTAAGAAAATAGTTGTATTTTTCAGTGGCGGCTTGTGGTCGAAATGAGTGATGAGGCAAATATGTAATACTGGGAAAAATGCGCCGCAGGCAAAAATTTTTTCACACTTTCAAGGTCACACCCTAATAGGGGCATAATTCCAATCAATATTAAGTTTTATTTTCTTTACGTTAGTTGCGCCCATGTCTCGGTGTTTAGCTGCCAATATTGATTTCGAAAATAAGAAAGTTACGGGTTTGATCTTTACTCAATCAGAGGTGCATTTTAGGGAAGATGTGTACCTTAGAACTAGGTCAGATATTAGTTCCATAATTTTGTGACAATATTTGTTAAGAAAATGAAAATCTGTAAATACTTTTGTTTAGAAATGTTTGCGGTAGGATTCTTATTAATTTAAAAATAATTTAAATATGTAAAAGTAAATTATTTGCTATTCAAAAGAAAAGAAAATAATCGGTAGCCTATACTAAAACAAAAAAATCTTATATATATATAAATAAAAAAAAAGTGGTTAACAAATAAAACAAAATTCTGAGTGAGAACATACTAATTTGTGGAAGCATCTCGACAAGCAGCATACGATAGAGGTAAAACTATCTTTCTATAAAATTATGATCCTTGATTTGTGTTTTTAGTTTTATTTTTTTATTGAAATTTTTGTGTGTGTTTCTTATGTAAGACTTTATTCTTTTAAGTGCCCAAAAACGTCTCTCTATGGATGCCGTTGATACCGTTAGAACGAGAACAACAGCGAAGCAAATCAGTTTAAAAAGATCTGGCATGCAAGATTTTAGATCGTTTTTATGCCAATATTTAGGCATGGCATAGGGCATAGGCAGTACCACAGTTAAAACTTTCAAATCTGAAAATCCAGTCATTCTTCAGACCTTTTCTCTACTATACGGAACAATATACATGGCCAGCCAAAATAATTTATTTTTTTCTAGACTTTCTGTCAGCCAATCGTATTTTTACCAATTATTAGTAAAACCACAACTTGTCACATAGGACATTTATTTTCATTGATAATAATCAATTTTTCATCGTAGTTTAAGTGAGAAAATGACCACGTATTGATTAAAAAAATAACAATAGCTTTACAATTTCGAATATCTGCATTTACGTCGACTTTGATCCCATCTACTTGGGTACTGTATCCCAGAAGTTCCATTTGTGTATAATTATACTAAACTATCATTTTATATTGCTAGGAACCGCGAAAGAAATTTAAGTAGATCATTAACACAAAGTTCAGATGAAACACCTAATCACCAAGTTACCATATTTTGAAGTTTTCAATAATAATTCTTTCGGGTTATAATAACACAACAAGGAAAAAAGTAAAAAAAAAACTGTGGTTGAACTAATGTAACTCTTCTTTCCCTAAATAAAGAGTTTTATTACATAAGTATTATTAAAAAGCAAACCCTACAATAATCACATTTGCATTACCATTATACACCATTTACCATAGACTTATTACCACAGAATCATAGATAAAATATTTATCACAGAACTAACTATATAACATATTCTGTGTTATTACACTGTAGCTACAGACCGTGTGTACACACTACTGCTACGGTTATCTTTGTATCTCTGTCAGACGCGTTGTAATATGGAGCTGAGGCTAGCCTCAAGATGGTCCTTTTCTAGCACATTATATCCCGATCGCTAGCGCCGTGTTTTCTATCGACAGTGTTACGGTCTAGAGAGAAATAAGTGTATGCGTGATTCTGTAGGCTAGAAAGAAACAAATGAATATATGATGAGGCACCTCGCATCTCCCATTTCTCGATGTATGTGGGTAGCAGTAAATTGGACAGCGGTTTAATTTTTAAATTCGCGCCGGGGATAGCAATGGTCAACTGGTCAGCGTTTAAATTTTATTAATATTATTTATTTTAAATAAAAATGCAAGGCATTACGATTGAAAAATGTGATGAGGCACTGCCTCACCTGCTTCATAGGACAAGCCGCCACTGGTATTTTTACTAATATTAAAATTGTTTATTAATAATATTAAGACGTTTCGCTTTGGGGCTTCAAAGCTTATTCAGTTATAAGTAACAAACATAAAGGCAAATTCGAGGCTGGTATTTATTGGAAAAAAGCATGTTCTTGAAGTTTTTGTATTTATCTTGATTTTAATCTCATATTGACTAAAATAAAAAAATAAAACATTATATTTTATTCTATTCTGAAACCGTATGGATCATTTTATGCGCCTGCGCAACGTGCGAATAACGGATTGAAAGATTCTTACTACTCAAGAGCGGGTAGGTACCTACCGAACGATAACAAAATTGAACGCCTGCGGAATCGTTCGTGAACGGTATCATTTTGATTTGAAATTTTGCGTGATCGTTCTTGAACCATCTATCTATTTACCGATCTATTTATGCTCAAATATATCAAAAATAGCAAAGGATTATGAGAATATATTGTTTTTCTGGGTCGAACAATTATCCACTTAATTTTTAATTTATTACTACTGACTACCCGCTAATAGTTGCCTGCGTCGAACCCTACGTTGGAAAATCACTCCACAAGTAATATCAGTCACAGACTAGTAAGCGGTACATTCTTTTCGAAAGGACTTCCCATGATTATTATACTTTATTAATCATATTGTTACAATAACTGTTGGAAAATAATGAGAATTATGTGAATTCTATTCAATTCCAATAATCATCGTATATTGTACCTTCAATTATTAAAAAAGGTAATTGATTTGATAACCCCCTCCTTCCGTCTGTCTATATCTATCCAGCAACATAAAAAAAGAGAAAAAGAAAAACAGAAATCAACAAAAATGTAGGAAGGAAGTCGGAAATGTTCAACTATTTATCTTTTTATCCTTCTGTTTTATGTACCAATCTACCTGTCTTTCAATATTTATAGATAGACATATTGTGAGTCAAAACAACTATTGTTAGGTTAGATAGTTCGCATGTGAGGTATAAGTTTTCCAATGAAAGCTTTCCTCAAAGGGCCGGCAATGCTGGATCATTATCAAATATATGCTCACAGTACAGCTGAAAGCATGTGAGTTGATAAAGTTCGAACTATTTGTTATTATTTTTGTAGGTGATAAATATTTTCTGTAAAAATATGTTCTACTGATAAGAAAATGCTGTCACCTATAAGTTGGAAGATTATGCTAGGTTCCCAATTTGTGGAGCTTTTTACGAAGAATAATAATTACTAAAAACCTTCAAATCTTGTACTTCTTGTGCCATTTTGTACACAATATTGTACGGCGCTCCTAAACTAAAGTCACAAAGTAAGTATATGAGGGTTTTCGCAATTTATTTTAAAACAATTATTGGCTTAGTTTACAGGGTACATCTTGGTACCCCAGATATTTCATATTATATATAGTTTTTTGCTATAATTGCTACAGAGACAAATTCCGTCTCTTACCCTTGAGAATGATTTACTTGAAACTTGAAAATATCTAACAAAAAATAACGAGTCTTTTGTGATATCCGACAAAGCAGAAGACCTTATCCCTCAATGAATACCTTTTTAGAATTCCCACAAGAATAGCCATCACAGTGCCCTTCACTTTTGACTTGTTAACAATGTTTTCTTTCACTATACCTAAGTGTATAACATAATATTCTCAGTATTTTTTTAATCGCAAAGGTACAACCAGGTGAATACCATATAGATGGGTAAATTTTTGAATTAGTTTCAACATTGTGTAGATGTCTGGTTAATTTTAGATTTATCAGATCAACAATTTTACAGAAGATGTTCGAAAAAAGTTGCTCGAGTAAATTTGGTGTGAGGCTATAGATTCGGAAAAAAAATTCGTCAATAGTGTGAGTTGGGCTCACAGGGAAAAGGTTCTATACTATACTGTTCCTGTAAACTTTTAGTGATTTGTATTAGATTTTTTTTCTGTTTAAATACCTAAACTCGGACAAAATAAGCTTTGACAGA
The DNA here is from genome assembly GCA_958507055.1 of Crioceris asparagi. NCBI lineage: Eukaryota > Metazoa > Arthropoda > Insecta > Coleoptera > Chrysomelidae > Crioceris > Crioceris asparagi. Next base: position 13,666,790 of record OY293828.1, read on the forward strand.
CAGAAAGACCTTATTTATAGTTTCTATAAAAACGATTAAATTCATGTCATCACACAAAAACGTGCTAAATTGTTTGTTACATTTCCAAAAGACAATTTCAATAACAATCAACAACTACGTTTCACAAATAACAATTAAACTGTAACAAAATACAAAAAAAAATGTAATGTTGGATTTAACGTATTTGCATATTGAGCACGTGATAAAAATGCATCGGTGCGTGATAATAGCCACATATTATGCGATTCCGCGTATAAAATGATAATTTCGTTATGAACTAATCAATGCTCTGAATGATTTGCAATGATATTAGAGCGATATAAATTTGTTATATACACTTCATCAACAAAATACATAGCTGATATAAATAATATTTGAAACACTCATTACAGGCTACTGGGCAATAAATGAATATAAATATTATGAATGTCATACATCTATTTAAAAAAATGGTAAGCGTATCACCTGATGAAGGCTGGACCGATTTGGCCAATTCCTTTTTTCTTGTGTTCGTCATAGGAAAAGGTTTTTAGAGATTAAAAAAATGGAATAGTTGTTAAAAAAACAAAAATCGGAAAAACTTTTTAGGCCATCTCGCGTTCACAGAGTTAGGTGATGGAGTTAATTTTGTGGAGCAAATAAAAAATAAAAATATTTGATTTTACCATTCCCTCCCTTATCCACGAGAAATAAACATAGAATTTTGGAAAATAATACAGAATATAAGTACGCCTTCACTCTTTATGCGAGCCCCACTCACACTTGGCCAAATTTTGAGTGTGAACTCCAGACCATAGCTCACATTTCAAACGATAGATGAACATATTTTTTTGTTTTGTTTTGCTTCTGGCAAAATTTTCAGGAAAACTGGGACAATTACAAAGTAAATTCGGAAAAATTGGAAAAACTTCAAAAATCATAATCAATTCATGACGACAGAAACAGCATATTTGATTGATTCTCTTTTGTTTTGTTCGTTATGTTTCTAGGAAGGAAATACCTAGCTCATAGACTGTTTTCAATGAAGAAAAAAATACTAAGAAAAAATCATAAAAATGCTTCCCATCCTAAACTAAAATGTAATTAAATCTGTTTCTACTTTTATATTTTCTCGAGTTTTTTCCAACAAATACATTTTTTGTGTCATTCAAAAACCGTTTTATTGAAATTTGGACAGGATAAAGTCTGTTTGGGACAGTTAGTATTATTATAAATAATGAACCTCACCGAAATATTCTATCCATAATAGTTTTTCTTGAAAAATAATCCTTGACACAGATCACAAATCACATTTTCAAGAACTTGAAATTCACCAAAACACAACAACTTATTATAAAACTTCTTTTACTATCTTTTAACATGTTCGTATTTGCCAGCTTAAATCTCGAGCCCTCAGTACCACCCTACAACCAACTGGAAATGGTTGGTATAACAGGGCGAGTGTGGTGTGTTTGGCAAATGGTAGGTAACTAACTGTAAACTGTAACTGGTGGTTTGGTTATGTGTATGTCTGGTTCTGGTATATAGTCGATGGGATATGATGGTTGTTGACGGTCGCCAGGGTGTCGTTCTGAAAGAAAGGGGCCACCCCTGCACCCCTCGCATTCGAATCCAATGTATATAAAAGCAGACACAGACGACGACGATGTTGTTTATGCAGCGCCGTATCTGGGAGGTGAATTTTTTCGAGTATCGGGGCCCATCTCTGCTGATGACCTCTGTGGTAATTTTTTGACAACCCATTCAATTCTTATTAATAGGTGAAAAAGTGTACCACATCATAATTTTAATGATAAGATGCAAGCTACCACTAGATTTTAGATATTTTAGAATATTTGACAACTGCCCAAGACTTATACAAAAAAGTATCGAGAAACAACAAACTCAATATCACCATTTTATCTTTCAGAAGAAGTTATTCCAGGAAAATAATGTATCTTAAATGTGACGTATGTTGAAACGTAGATTATTAATATTTTTTTATTTTTGTTTGCAAATTTACAATCTCAATCTACTCTAAAATTACTAAGCACAAGTAATAAGTAAATAGTCTCTTCACAAATTTTGTCTTCAGAAGTGTTAGATAAACATACAATTGAACAGTTAAAATTAGTGGAGAAAGAGATATCTGAGTAGAGTTTACTAGTATGTGGGTATTGTTTGTTGTTTTTTTTATTACTGGACGTGTTGTAAAAGTAACTTCAGCTGATTTGTCATTGTTTACTTTGACCTTTCATTTTTCTAATCAATTTTAAGGAATTTCAGATAATTCTGTAAGTTTCCAGATGCTTGGTCTGGCTCTAGATGCGAAAATAGAATAGCAGTGACATTTACGAAGGTTGCTATCATGGGTACTAAAATCTTCCCTGAGGAACACCAGCGCATATAAGATGATATTTGGAAAGTGCGTTTTAGATTTTTTTTTAACTCTCGAAAGCTTGCAGAATGTCCAAATATACTAATACGCATGTTTTCTTTTCGCCTCTTCTACTATTCATGAAACGCAAATGAAATGAGATAGATCTATAACTAATTAACAGAATTAACTTGTAAATCGTAAACCTACTTAGTTTTGACGTTAGCCTTCATTATTTTCCCTCTTATTATAATCCATTTTTCATAATCTTACCATATTTTCTAATTCTAGAAGAATATAAGTAGTAAGCTAATTATTAACTGTAGATGCATAAGTAAAACTGATTCAAATATATTCCATCTCATACAGAGCTACCGTTTAATGTCTGCAAGTAAATATTTACACAACAATAGAAACACATAAGAATTTAAACCAATGTAACGCCCCAAGACTTGTACCCTGCAGTATAACGATAAGCCGTCGCGTCATATTCCTCTGGGGGTTAAGTAGGATTTAAGAGCCTTATTATGACCCATTAACTTTATGTCACTCTGGCGGTACATTTTTTATATGGAAAGGAGTTACATTTTCAAGGATGTCTTAATTATAGGGGTTCTAAAACTCATATTAATAGCCAATAGTATGACAATAAGTGTCACGGGCATTTTAATAATCAATAAATCTGGAAAAATTACAATTAAATAGACTGTTCGATATACTTTTGGGACTAGGGTTTTCCAATTTTATTTGAATGGTTGTTGTATTATAATTCAAAAAAAATTGCTCAAGACGTACTAATACAACTCCAATTCTGTAAGCCTAGCGTGGTCTTACTCGAAATACATCGCGGTACGTCCAAATAAAATGCACAGATTATGTGCTAGAGTGATTATAAATAATATAAGGTAGACGTTTTCCGTATATAGGACGGCGTTATTATAAACGAGTTAGAAAGATGGCTCATGTCCTATATAATCCCGTATTTTCTCCACTAGAGTAGAGGCACACTTCCAACCAAACGAGTTTTTTCACAATAAAAAAACCCAGAGGGGACCTCCCAAGCTTTCAGATCATGATAACTGTTATTATTACCATTATTATTATCATTTGAAAAGGGTTGCTTAGTTATTTCCTGTTACATAATCGAAGGGTAAAAAATATAATACATTTAAGCGAACCATGATTTGTTAGCTATATAAAATAATTCTATGTCACTGAATATCAATTTGTAACTGACAAAGCTATGATAAGTACCTACATTGGAAAATAAATGAAACGTTGGTAGGTACCTTAAAAGAAAAAAATAACTAGAGAACAGAAAATGGGAATAGCTCTAACAAAACAACTCGGCATCTTACAACTAATTAGAAATGATTGTATCCCATCACAGAAAATAAATCAGTTGCTGCATAAATGGGTAAAATTAAGGGGAAAATGGTTCAATTATGTAAAGCCCGACTCTGTGCTTGCCTACTGTGAATACAAGGGAGGAACAACAATAAGGACGCAATAAATTTGACATATAACAAGGTGTATATAATATTTACTCTTTAGCTTCACCATTTTCACCCTTATGGATTACATTTGAAGGTAGAATGAGTTGGTCAAAATATAATTGGATAGGTGGTTGAATAAATCAAGTTTGTTCGAAATGACATTTATCAACAGAAATTCGAAATTGATTGTTTAAGGTTTCCTTATTCTATGGAACATTCATTCATTCATATGGTATCTAAATAAAATGTAATTTAGGTTTATGAAAAACAACTAGGTCTCATTTTATACTATCACAGTAATTATAAAATTTTAAAGCATATTAAGTACACTTGGAGCACTTGGAAACAGCAGCGTAAGATAAAATCAGTGGCCAATGTGCTCTCGATTACTATTCCTTTTATCCACCATAGAGTCTAAAAAATCAGTGGTCCAATGTGCTCTCGATTACCATTCCTTTTATCCACCCTCGAGTACAAAATGGTAACAATCTGTGCTATTATATATACGGTTCTTGAAATGGGGGGGCATATAATAAGATTTAGTTGAGATAACATCTGGCGCCGAGTTATATCTATACCCAGAGCAAGCACATTACCGTTTATCGTTGGTACTTGCATTTCCATTTTCCGGTCATATTATTCCAGAGAACAAGTGTTTTCCTTCCCAACTTTACGGTTGACAGAATAGATAAAGGAAGAAATCTGATCCCATTGCCATATCTTAGATCCAATGTCCGTGGAAGTGAATTAAATTGATGTCATTGATTTATATTTCACTAATAGGAAATGTTTTTCCATAAGAATAAGAAAATCTGGAATTAGGATTTGATTTAAAACCTTGTCAAGTGAACATTATTAAAAATATATAATTAATAATATTTGCTTACGATCACAAGTAAGCAAAATCATATCTGTCGGTAGTGACTTCAAAATAAGTTAGTAACAACTTTTAGAACAGGTTTTTTATTTTTCACATGCTTTCCTAAAATCAAGACCTACATTCAACTGATTATGATCAAAAATTAGAATAAGTTTATTTTGAATATAGCAAATAATCTTCCATTTATGATATTGTTGTTCATATAGTCAATTCGATTCATATCAATGAAGGGGGGTCGTTAAGTCCGGAATAATAAAAAGCCAAGGCCAAATAAAATTTGCGAATATTTTCTGGGACAGATTAAAAAAAGATCTATTTTTTAGAATGACGACCTATGATCAAACGTTTAAAAAATGCAAAAAAGTTTACTAGATTTTGCATGATTTATAGCAAGATGAATACGTTTTTTGTTGTACCAGTGGCGTTCGTGAGACCGTTTCAAATAATTTAAATAATAAAAAAGTTGTCCGCAAATTTAGATATCCAGATCAATTCTAAACAACAATGGTCTCTTTAGTATTTACGCTAAAACGAACTGTTTTCAAGAACAAAATAATTTTTGTTTGCATGTGCACCAAATATCTTAGGTTTGCAAATGTGATGTAAATAAAAACGAATTGAAATAGCGTGAATTATCTTAATTTAATTTTCAAACCTCAGATATTAGGTGCACATGCATACAAAAATTATTTTTTTCTCGAGAACTGTTCGTTTTAGCAGAAAGACTACAAAGACAATTTTTGTTTAGAAATGATCAGTATATCTAAAATTGCGATAAAACATACGCGTACAATTTTTTTTTATTATACGGTCTCACAAACGTCACTGGTAAAACAAAAACAAGTGTTTATAATGCTATAAATTTGTTTTTAAGTAGCAATAATACCTACTAAGTTTGAAAGTAAAATCTAGAAGAATTTGTTGAAAAATAAGAAAAAACTATTTTCTTCGCAATATTTCAACACCCCCTATCTCCAAAACGAAGCGTTTTTGGAGATAAGTTTTTTAATTATTTTTATCTGCTGAATACGCTGTTAAAGTTTCTCCATTATAATTCGGATCACCCTGTATATATTTTTAATAATTAGCGAATTATTAGCAAGTAACCACAAAGTTACCAGCGTGGTTTGGGATGATAATAGTAAAAGTTTATTGAGTGCAAGAAGGTGTACAATATAATAAATTCCTTTATTTTTTGAAGAATCTGATGCACTAACAAACAAGATTAGCCACGTAAACTGCCTTGTCTGTCAAATACCCCTTTGATGGTCATATGACCTTGAATTTTTTATTGCATCTATGTTATGTTGGTTAAAATCTCCTTGAATGAATAAATGATCCACTCTCAAAAATGTATTCGATATTAAACAATTTAGTGTGTTGCCAAAATATTTCGCCCACTTCCATTTAGTTATATGACTGACTATTTCTTAGCAAATGACCTTGCTCAGAATGTGCTTCTACTACCTATATCTAAATGTGATGATTATCTTATATGGCATACATGTATCGTTCGGCCTTCAGACAAGTTCATACGAACGAGAATTGTGTGCATGTCTGTAAAAAAATAATTAAGGAAAGAATACTATCAAAACACATTTTCATCTCAACTATTTGTGATTTTCACAATACTTTTGACTCCGAATAACAATAAAATTGGGCAAGTTTGAGTCGAACCATCGTACAAGAACTCTCTGCCCATTACTGCTCAAAAGATACAGTCATAAGATCAAGGTATTGTAAGAAGACCATCTCCAATTTCGAACTTTTTTTTTGATTATTTTTAGTATTACATGACAGACGGACGAACGCACCTTTGGGGTACGGAACTCTAATACATAAGATGAAAAATTATATTGTCAGCCTCAATACAAGGAATTCAGTCATCGCATAACACCCCTTTTCCTGCCTTGTATGGAATAACTGAGGCTATATAGAAAAATAATATCAATGAAATAAACATAATTATTATTTAATTAAACAGAATATCAACATTAATATTTTAAACCCACATATTATTCATATTTGGAGCAGAGAACAAACATTACTGATAATTCATGAAATATTACAATTCCATCAGTTTATTTTTTATTTCAAATACAAAATTCCATAATAATTTAATTTGCATTTATTATTGAATTGTTGGAATATAAACATATATATTATAAAGCAATTATCAATTTTATGTCTAATTTATCTACATCTATCATAAATAATAAATATTTGCATTTATAAAACAACAATTGCATTACTATGATCCCGATTCCATCGACAGAAATAATTAAATTCTCCAATAAACAATCCCTGTCAAAGGATAGAGCCTGGGAATTGCATTATCTATCTCTATTGTGATGCGAGTGAAAAACACAAATTATATTCAACAATAAAATGAATGAAACACGAAACATGGCAAAGGCACTAAGGGAAATTTTAATAGAGGAAAAAGTTGAGTGTTTTGTATGCGCTGTGGTACACTCCAACATAATATCTTTTCACAGACCGTGACTCATATATCCTGATCCACCCATATGATGGTGTGGTCAAGTTACCATATTAGACTTTTAAGTGGATTAATAACTTTCAACGAAAAACAGGACGGACTTTATTCGTTGATGCACTGAAAAATACAAAATAATATTCGTTTTACTGTTACTTCAACAATGTTATAGAATATTATAGTTAATTCGAGGGACCAATAGAAGAAATGTTTTTTGGGCATCAAATTGGTAGCCCTATTGCTGAGGCTCCGCTGTCCGTTCGTCCGTCTGTCAACGGCCTCTATCTCATGAATCAGAACATCTAGATAGATAAATTTTCGGTCTCATAAAAATGAAACATGTGGTTCTTCTCAAAAATGCCATCCAAACGGGATAAAGAGTGGATTTTTTGGAATTCTCTATTTGGAAAATTCTTCAAAATCTCCTATGATTTGCTAGTCATAGCACTTGAAATGAGGATTCATTGAACATATATTTTATTGAAAGTTTTCTGTGGTTCTGTTGACACTCAAATAAGTCGGTCCTAATTTTTGTACAAAGATATTTTTGTCACATTTTTATTTATCATCAAAATCGTTAAATGCTCGCTTTGGAAAAATGTCGATCACACAAAATTCAGCGGTAATGATGATGAACTTTCTTTTCAAGTTGGACACAAAACTATTGAATAAAAAATGTCCACTGTATAGGTCCATATACCAAGACATTGAGACAAACATGGGAGCGTTTTGAAGGGTCTCTAACTCAAACTCATCTATAATCCATCAAGAGTTATACAATAAGAATATTATTGTCAAGCGTTGCCTATTCTGGAATACAACCAGCAAGGTGTCCTCCCCTTCAGGGTAGAGCCATCAAATTTCGTCTCAAAGATCTTGAATAGCGGTTATACATCACATGGTAGTGCATGTAATAAATACTATTCTCAACGATATGCTACTTTCATTGTCATAAAAATCATCATTTAAAATCGCTTTCATTGGCGAACACCTCTATTAACAAATAGGAAAAGTCATTTATTGTATTGCACTGCATGCAAAAAATTAATAACCATCCCGTTTCCTGGTAAAAGTGCGACGCATAAATTCCACACAACTCACACAAAGTGTCAATTATTTTTAATGTTGCGTGTCGTTCCCTGTGTGCTTGTTGTTATATGGTTAGGGGCAAAGCATATCAACAAATACTATCAACGCCATAAAAGTGATGCGCAATATCCATCGACAACATCCTAGGTCCTAAAGGATTATATAATACGGAAAAATGAATATTCAGACTATATAAATAGGTAGTTCCAAAAACTGAATCATACATTTCAAGCTATTTAAGTTTCAAGTTGGTGAAATAATGAAAAAATACACTTGTTCTTTCTCGAAATATAAATAATATTTTCGATTATCTATCGAGCGATCTACGATACAATCTCTTAGCTTCAGGTGTTCATTCGCTATATACACATACCTTACGTAATCATTTTAGAGGATTGCGCACTCACGGAACGGCCAATGCTTTTTTGAACGCCGACCGGTCTAGGATTATTATACCTATAGTATATAAGCATAGTTGTTGAGGACTGGAATGCTATTATTTCAAACTATCTGATTCTAATCAACACTGATACTTCAGTTCATTCCAATTTTCATTACCTGAAAAATTGAGTAACTTGCCTGCCATAGGCGGAGCAATTCTACAATTGGAGATATATTACGAACATTTTAGTAAGTAGAATCAAGCTTAAATCTGGCATTTCGAAGGAACAATTATAATAATTTATACACAAACAAATATGGTGACATTTTAGAGTCGGTCAAGGCGTTTGATATTAAAGGAAAAATCCAAAAAACTACAAAAGTTGTAGGAACTCTCTTTGAAATTCATTAGAAATGTTCAGGATGTTCCTTAACATGTGGCCAGGTCATTCCTACGACTTGTTTTAAAAATGAAACACCCTATGTTTTATTTTAAATTCAGAATCTACACTGCTTAACGATTAAAACAATGTAGACGTAGAACATAGAATATAAATTCACCTAGAATTTTCATTTGAGGTAGAATTTAATGCGAAATACAGCAAAATTCTTTCAGAATAATATTTATGTTATTTTCAGTTTACAAATTTCAATATTTCCATGGAATTACCTTATAAACACATACACTCCAATCATCACTTATTAATATTCATCTTTCGAAAGATGTTGGGATAGGTTTCCGGTGGTATTTCATTTGAAAAATGATATTTTCCCTGCCACAATCAATTACGCAACAATTATAGTTATTAATAAGGGGAAAGGAGATTTTTTCTCTAGTTCTAATCGATATCCAATTATATGAAACCGTTCGCGTAATATACAAGAAAAACCTTTCAATTTCGCAATGATATAAAGTAGATAGATAATATGCATATAATAACACACATTTTAATTGATGTGAATTCAGGAATGGATTTATAATAATTACAATTTTTACAATATAAATAATATTTATAAGGATATAATAATTATAATATATTATTATTGATACGAATATGAAAGAACAAAATCCACTGCAGAAGATTTCTCTCAATCTTTTTACGGTATTTTAATTATTGTATCATTAAAAAAATATATCATAATATAGTCATTAACCATATGACACTCAACAACATATGTCGATGTCCGTTTATTATTAAAAGATCATAATAAAATTCAACACATCAACATTCTTTCGCGGAAAATTAACTGTTATTATTTTGTTTTAATAATCAAAGATATATTACGCTGTTTTGATATGTCGAGTAATACCTATATTATTATATAAATAATGGATGAGTTATTCTTGTTAGGTATTATTGATTCATAAGTGAGTCAAATGTTTTTAAATTAGATACAATATTATCATGAATCCTATTCACTTTCTTACTGCTAGGACAAGTAGGAAATTCAACAAATCTTTGCGTTTCTGTAGCCGTCGAAAACACGTCTTTTTAGCCCTTTCAACCATATTGCACCTACCTGCGATGATGTAATGCAATGCAGGGTGGAGTATTTGCTCATCAAGTAGTTATTTTCATCGTTGGTAAGGCACTTTATCTGATGTTGATCATTTCATTTATATTTTAACAAATTTCTACCAATTCATTCATCTTCTGACTAAATATCTCGTCCAAAGACAAAATTTAATTTATTTATTTCGAATGTGATCATCATGTGATTTTCAGGTTAGGACACGCTGAACAAATTTATTGGACGCACGAGAGTCAATCGGATGATTTTATATTTGGTGTTACCCAAGAAAGTATACAGAAATTCCTATGGATATTTTGGTATACAATCACGAGCTTGATATGCAAAAACCATCTAAGAGATAAAAATAACATTTGTGAAAGAAATAAACGATGTATCAAAGATTTTTCGCAACAAGAAATCACATTCATTATGTGGCAGTATATTTTCACCGAAGAAACAGTAAGAACTGTCTTCTCCCTTAATTGGCACATATTATATCACCACCGGTGTTCATTCCCTTCAGGTCATATAATATTGCTGAGAATGGGGGATGTCTGCCCAAATGTTTTACGTACGTACCTACCTACCTAAATATAGTGAATCTGCTTCGTCGACCCCAGAGTTTAACGCGTTTTAGCCTATCCAATTACGACCTGAAACACATTTAGCGAAAACTTATGACTACTAGTATTAGGAAGGGAGTATAAGAGCAAACCGTCATTATTTAAGTTACCACATTAAGAGGTGCTGCAGGGCTGGATCCAGATAATTAGAGCACAAGGAAACACAGTGAATTAGTCTTTCAATTGAACTGAAAAGGCGGAACCATTGGCGGAGGATTATCTCTGTACGTAAGATCCTCAAAAAGAAAGGACATTTCTTTTCTCAAGATTTGTTGCAACATATGGGTAGGCGTATATACAATAATTAAATCCACGTCAAACTGTAGGTCCACTTGTCTGTGGTAACACATTCAAGGCAGAGAAGCCGCCAACGCTCAAATACGAGTACGGCACTCAAAGAAGAAGTAGGTACTTGGCAAGTTATTGTAAAGGGTCAGATTTTCTAGAATTATAATTTTGAAATTTATCCACTTTTTTAGGTTCACAAATTACGACAAAAGAAATAATTATTTGTGCTTATTTCTTGAGAACCTGAAATGTAGTCGTTTCATTCCATGCATAGTCACGATGGATAGTGCTGATTATTTTTTTGTTAATCAAAAAAAATTCGAATTAGAAAATTTTAATTTTGAAAAATCGCAATGAATACAGATTTGAAATATTTTTTTATTGAAAATCTAGGACAGATTGTATTAGATGGTGCTGGTAATATTGAAGTAGTGCAGTTACAGTAGACAGAAGAGTTTAGGCACCAACTTCAAACGTACTAGAACTGATATTTTTCTGTATTATTCAGTGCATCGACTAATAAAGACGAAAAAAATACCAAATCCACCCACTTCGGGGGCAGTTTTTCGGAGAAGGAAATGTTGTATTTAAATTTAATATGGGACCAGTTCTCAGCACTCCTATTCCTCTTTCAAATGGATAAAAAGTTCAGAATCGGAGCATGTTTAAATGCAAAACGTGCAAATTAACTAAAAAAAATATACAGACGAATTATTGTATACCTCCCCGTTTGGGATAAATCTATATATATATATATATATATATATATATATATATATATATATATATATATATACTATTCTCTGTGGAATTCTTGAACCATTATATATAATTTCTACGTCTAAATTAAAATATACAATGAATATCTGACCCCTTTAGTGCAACCGAACCTAAATCCCAAGATAAATCCAAAATAAAATTATATATATATATATATATATATATATATATATATATATATATATATATATATATATATATATATATATATATATATATATATATATATATATATATATATATATATTATATATATATATTATATATGAGATATTACGAAATTTGTTAACATGATAGAGGTCGCAGTTTTGAACGTATCAAGTTCAAATTTGCTACAAAAATCAATCTCTCAAATATCTCGGTCGAGTTCGTTATTGGGCAATATCGGGTAAGTAGTGTCAAAATGGCGACCGTTCAAACATTTAAAAAAATTATCAAAAAAGAGCCTTTGTGTAAATATCATCAAAAATAATTTTAGGTTATATATATAATCAGTACCTACAACTTTTGTTTACAGCAATTTATCATAAAATACACAGGTAAAAAAATAAAAATTAATAAAGAAAAATAACAAATATTGATAAAATATGAACACTCAATATAAATTTGATGTAATTGTACATTTTCTGTAGATCTTAATATAGACCCTGATTAAAAAAATATATAGTATATTTATTGAAAAGAAATAGGCGAAAAAAAAATTCTGCCTTGAAGTGGAACTCGAACCCTGTCTGCTTTATATTCAACAGCCGAAACAAAAACCTCTAACCGCAAGGCTATGACACATGCGACAATTTTATGTAATAACATGTATGTATACCAATGAAAAGGTTGTTCAAATTTCACTTCAATGAATTTTGAAAAATTTACCTTTCCGCTGACTACAGGCCATTTTTTTGTACACACGCATTTTTTGAAGTTTAAATATTAATATTGTTTCAAAATTCGTTGTTGTGAAAATCTCGGTTTAATTCGATAATGGGCAGGATTCACTACTTTTAAAATGATGATCGTGCAAACATTTCAGAACTGAGGATATTATGTAAATGACATTAAATTAATTCTGATTAATCAATTCATATAATTTAAAATATATTTTTATAAAATCTATCGGCATACAGGGTGTTGGACTTTCAATTTCAATTAGAAAGTTATTGTGATGGGCACGGTTTTATAAAATTTTACTTCTGGCAAACTCTAAGGTCCTTAGTTCAATGGTTTTTATTAGGACAATGAGTCCACTGAGACTTTATAGTGAATGCCACAAGGATCACACATACGGCCCTGGTTCTCTATACAGACCACTCAAAGTATTTCAATTTCCGACTCTCCAGTAGGATGAAAACGCTCTTTGAGCAAAGCACCGATACAAAGAGTAACTAACAACAACATACTGCTACCACCAGCCATAATATCGAGTGTTTGCATTTTCCTTGAGTACCTACCCTCCTATCCCCTTGCCCAATGCTCTTCATTGCCGTCATTTTATCCTCGTCCTTAATTAGAAGTTGAAAGAATGATGCAAAAGAAAAAACGGCGCGCTGGTGTGCTTGAAGGATAATCGAGATGGAAACAAGGAAAGCAGTGGAGCCCCTTTTGTTTGTTATATCTGTGGTGCGTAGTTTTTTCATTAGAAAAACAGCACGTTGCTGCAACTGGCTTGTCGTGTTGTTTGTTTAATTGTAAGGGTGTTTTGAGGTATTGTTTAGAAACGTTTTTGAATGGTGAATGTGAAAATGTGGCCCGAAATGATAACAATGGAAAGTGTCAATACAAAACAAAGCGATTAGACTCATTCAGCATCTCAATAATATTATATAATCTGTAGTGGAGGCAAAAGATAAAACCGTTCGATGTCATTATTGAATATTGTAGGTAGGTATATAATAGGTATAATAGACTGACAAAAATGATGTTTTGTCCGACTGAACTATTTGCGACTGTTTACCACATATCTCTTCATCACAATAAGTTGGGTTATTGGTTGCTACGTTGATTGGCTGGGAAAAACTGGTAGATTTAACTATGATGATGGCAGATGTCAGATATTATGAATATTCTTAGGTTAAAGAGGTATTAAAAAAATATTAGTATGTATTTGTTTCAATTGTAAGTAAAATTGTGTAATGGAAGTACAGAAAGATTTTCACCAGCTCTATTGCATAAAAAAGTTAAAAATATTTATTGAACAAGAAAGGAAAAGTACTAATTTAATTTAAATCTGATATGTGATATCAGACGGGTTTCCGATGAAAAACCATCGCGTAAACAGGTTTCGGAATATGACAAACCATTCAATTAATGTACATGAATTATTGTGCTCATCTAATTCGAATCTGAATTGCAGTTCATAAGTGTGGACCTCAAGGGTAGCACCCACACCGCTACTTTCATAATATGTATCCCTCAACTAGCATTATTCAAAAGAAACGAGTTAAGTGTTGAAAAATTTTCTCGGGAACTTGTTCCAAAGTGTACACTTAATCATCCATCTTGACGAAACATCCTTGACCCTTTTTCTTGAAGCAATTTACTCGACGAGAGTCGCTCGTAAAGCAAAACAATACACACCTTGAAAATGGATTATCCTATCTAATTGGCTCAACAGCAACACTACAGAGAGAATAAAGGAAGAAGGAGGGCCGTTAGAAAAAAATGTTTTGAATTCCACCTGCTGTTGTATGAATGCAAAATATTTTTATCGGCTCTTCAATGAAAATCAAAATATACAGGGTGTTTCCAAATAAGTGCGAATGTTTTTAGTGGGTGAATCTTTATCGAAAATTAAAGGGGATCTTTCGGGCGGCCCTGAATTCGTCCCCGAGCAGGTAGTACCTAATTTCTACAACCATAATTCGTCGCCATACTAATTACGGTCCTTTAATCTCCTACCAGAATTTGTTCCCGGAAATGTATACCGATTGTTAAATAAAATGTGTTTTGTGGTACTTTGTGAGTTTTTCATTTGTTATAAATATATGAAAAAATATTTTATGAAAAGAGTTAATCTTTAGATTTTAATAAGTAGCTATATTGGTGATTCATAATACGATAACGTCGGGGACGAGTTTAGGGATACTTTTTCAGGTAAGAGGTTAACTAATTACTTCATTCTATTTCTGGGGACGAGTTTTGGTACGTCCGATCTTTCATGTGAACAAAAGCTCTTAGACTTTTCCCGGAAAAGTTACACGCTTCCAGAAATAGGAAAGAAAAATCTTTTGTTGTGGGCATAATTTTGAAATACATTCTATGATCGATGTCACAAATTGTGCAAACAATACATGACTGCTACCCACTACATATTTTCTATTCCATTTACAGAAGATTGTATTTTTTTATTAAGAAACTATTGCTTTTACAGACACAACAAAAGAGTTTAAAAAAGTTTTGAAGTAAATTGTCCTTTTCAACATATATTTCTATATTGATAAATTTTATTTCTTCAAAAAGTTGTGATGAAAAATGAAATAGGGGTTGCATGTTTCACCCCTTTAAAAGATCACAACAAACTTGAAAACATATTCAAAGGTATCCTTTTTATTGATAGAAAAAAACTAAATTCCATTCCCTCATCTCTTCAAAAATTTCAAGAAAGAAAAAAAAAGATTTTTCTTTCTACTTTTTGGCAGCGTGTAAGTTTTCAGGGAAACGTGTAAGAGCTTTTGTTTACAACATAAAAGACTACCTTTAATTTTTGACAAGGATTCACCCCCTAAAAATGTTCGCACTTATTTGGAAACACCCTAATTTGAGCTGAATGAAATGCTATCTTGGTAAATGAGCCACAATGCATACCAAGATACCAACACATCTATACAATTCATTTAAATTTGCCCTAAATTTCAATCATTGATCCAATAGATCTACTGAATCATTTCAATATTCTCGATGACGAACATTTGAAATACTATTTATTTATTCATTGAACAAACGTAACCTGTCCGAGCATTTGATAGATGCTTTCTATTAAATATAAAATATACGTTCCAATCTATTGATTTTCAGTTTTAGATAGAAAAACGATGAAATGATGACTTTTCACTGGAAAACACTAAATAACGTACACAAAATATACACACACCTCTTTCCATTGGAAACTGCTATCAAGTCAACAATAATTAACCTGATTACAGATTTACGATGTGTTAAATGACCCAGAAACAAAATAAAACTCACTTTTCATGATGTAGGTAGTTACAAACCAATGGAGCCAAAAAACACAATTTAGACAGAGATACACATAATATAAAAACATTTATTTTTAAAATTGAAAAATCTTATCGCCTTTAAGAGGATGGCATAAACGAATCATGATTAATAATTAGTCAGTAGTATTTTATCAATGGAATTCTTGAAATATTTATATTTCAGTAGATGTGATTCATTTGATCTTATCATATTCAAAGTATTATTACTTTTGTTTGGATTAGTTGTAAATGTTATACAGAACATTTCCATTCTTTTAAATGTTTCTGGAGATTGAATAGTACTTTTTTATAGTTCCTATGAAATATAACGTACCATTAAAGGCATAGCTAATAGCGCAATATTTTCATTATTTCCATCGACCTGGTTAGGATGTGACACGAATGGTAATCGGACGTATTTATCCTGTCGTGTTTGTTTTTTCTTCAGTCTCACAAATTCTTTCAATGAACTTGACTCACGATTACGTGACAGTATTATTTATTTATTTATTGATCACATTACAATTCTGAAACATTATAATAGGACAGTTTAAGAATGATAATTGTTCTTCATGTCCACATCATGAATGGCAATTGATTGGGAATGGTATCAGTTACCTCAGTGATTAGTCACATGTTTCTGGATTCGGAGCCTTAGATCCAAGTCTATTGAATACTTTGTTGTTTTATTTTTTAAATATTCTACGTGAGAAAGTCTTAATCAATAATTTTCCCAACTATTTTTTTACGTTTCAGCATATATATATAGGGCCTACAAAATTCTACTCCAACAGAACAAAAGAATGAACTAAATATCATTTTGAAAATGAAAGTGCACGTTACAAAGTCCAAACAATGAAACTGGACAAGCCGTCTGGATACAGAATGACACCATTAAATTCAATGGACAATTTCTACGATCAGTTATCTTGAAAACTTATTATTTAGAATTCTACAAAAACTTTATATTTTATCAATCGTTTCCAGGTTATAACCTAGTTGAAAGTGATAATTTCTTCTTTTTTTATTATTGTTTTTTAAATATGTACATACACACACAACAGAAATATTTTTTTACATAACTATAGAACTGAAACCTCACGTATTTCAATCTGAATAAAGCCTCGCGAATTTTCCACTATCGAGTAAAAGTATAATCTCTTTAGATTGTATGGCGACTTGAAGCGGCAAATAGAACGTGACTTGTATATTACTATATGCGAGGGGACACACCTTTATTAAAATGGGAAATATGAAACCCCACGAACATCAAACATCCGTTTTTCTCTATTCACTTATAGTTTTATCTACGCATCTTTGAATTTTGAACAATAATAGTAATTGTGATACATATTATTATGTAATATTTGGAAAAAAATAAATACGTAGTGGTATACACAAAATAATCTGAAGATAATTATTTTTTATCTGCGCTTGATTGATTAAACTCGGTACATGTATAATTTATATAATCAGGTTCACCATATTCAGATCTTTTTGTATAGTGATTACCTGAGCACGCAATAGATAGAGACAAATAAAACGAAAAGCGCTCATTAGATAGAAACAAAAAATGAAATTACCGTATTACCACCGTAACATTTTTCCGGCGGTCTAATATTTTCAATGTATATGCGGAACTGTCATGAAAACCTATAAAGAACTTCAATAGTTGGAGGTTATGATCTACTTTATTTCCATCGAATAACGGATTTGAAAATTCATTTATTTGGATTTAGTACCATGACTTGAGATGAGATAGATCAATTGATATTTACGCGTTGGAGAACTGTTCTGTTATTTCATTTTGGGTGCTGGAACACAGAATTTTTGTTGCCGCTGGAACACATTTTCTGTATTTGCACATGAGCATCCAGTTCTAGAACATTTCTGTTGCAGTGCTGGAACAAATCTACTCGCGATGATATTGTAACGTTTAACCCTGCGCTAAACGTTGTGGGGTGAGTTCAGTTGCGTAAAACTCAAAAGTTCGCAACTTGATTCAAATGGTTTATTTTCAAACACTCTGTACACGGCCTTCTGTTGTAGTACAACTGTCACAACTTGTCATCTTGACAATCTAAACTGTCACTGTCTTTACCGACAACTACTATTAACATCTGATTTCACAGACTGACTATAATAAACTGACTCAAGACCACGGTCGTATAATATAAGGTCTTGCATCTCCACTTGAAAAAGTGTCACGCTTATTGAAGGCGTTTTTCGTAATTCTAAATATAACTCTTGATTTGTACTGTAATGAATTCAAATTAATTTCAGAAACGGTAAGCGAACTATTTATTATATAATAAAAGCGATTAAACGAATGATTGTCTCTGAGATTAATTTTAAACAGATACCAGCCACTGACACATTGACACTAGTGACTAGCGTCACACCCAAAATGGCTATAATGCAAACTAAAAATATCTTCAATATCCATGACAATTTGGCCTACCCAAACTCCGTGGTGTTGCAAGGCCTTATATTATACGACCGTGCTCAAGACTGAATGTGAACCGTTATCGACACGGCTTTATATATCTGAATCTTGACATGACATTCATCGAGAATGTTCTATGATTATCTAGATGCACATAATAATGTTCTAGAAGCTTGTCAAACTGACAATACTGTGACAAATTGTACCTCACAAGTTTCTGGAAGGATCGAAAATAACTCTACCAACTCTAGATGTAAATAATGAACTATAACATGACACAACTATAGCAAACAAGGTAGTAGAAATAGTGACTAAACAAATATTAACCTATCCACGTTACAATATCAAATACCAAGTAAAGTGTAGGAAGTACTTCCTGACATCTTCCACCGCCACAACTGATGTAGGGTAATAAATCCACCACTATCAGCATCACTACTTGTGGCAACCCTAACTAGACTATACACTAGATGCATCAGCAAGTAAATAATGATATGTGAACTTGACATATAACAAATTTGCCGCAGTTTTCTAAACAGCGTTTGGGCGTCGTAAATCACATAGATTATGCAGAAGAAGAATAAAAAAAAGAAGGAAGACAAGGAGTTGGATGAGAAGGCGCATACATCACACCACAACTCAACCTTGGCACGCTTCCATGTGTGGCGAGGGAGAGATGTTTTTCTTATACAACAGCAGGAGGATGGCAGACATAACGTCTCCGTCGAGAATGAGACAATTTGAGTTTCCAGCAGATTTTTGGCAAAGTGTTTGTTATACGGAAATACCCAGAATAATGTCACAGACAGATTAGATCTGAGATTATTGAAAAGATAGAGCTAAAATAATCTAGATGGATATTTTAAAACAGATATATCTGGATTGAACTTGTCAAAATATTCATAACAGATGGAATGTTCAATAAAAATATTTAAAATAGTTTTTATTAGGCAAGATTATTAATGTCGTTTGATATACGTATTAGTTGATACAACGAATCAACAGGTTTGCCTTTACGGTGTAGATTAGACCTTAGATGTTTAGAAGGGTACGTGTTCTATGGCCCCTGGCCCCCATGACTGAACCTATAATTCCATGTCACAATCTAATCTATTAATACGAGCAAGTCTAGTATATATTTATTATATAAATTTTATCTCGGGAAAGGCTCTAACGATTTTGATCAAATTTGGTATACAGATAAGGTTTTAATTTTTAATAGTATCTATATCTATTGAACTTGAACTTCTATGAACTTTCTTGAATGGTTAGGCAGATATCGATAAAAAATTGCATCGTGGGGTTTTCGGACTCGACAAATTGATTGGCTTACTTTCATATTTATTTAATGGGTGCGATACTCGAGGTCCACACTATTTCGCTATTTCGAGAATGGGCTCAGCTGATTGCGATGTAACTTTCAGTATGGAGTCGATTTGGACACAGTCAGTTCTGGTATGTTTCACATTCACATTGCACTTTCATATTAATTTCGAACTCTATAAATTATCAACTATGTAAAGACAAAGGCGATATTTACCGATCTATTGATCGTATCACATTTTGATTAAAGAATATGCACATTTTGGAACCAACTCTTATAGATCCAACCTTAATGCTGCGACAAGAGCGAAGTTCGGTCGTTCATAAATTGAAGGTTAAAATGTGTGATTAATAGATATTATTAATTAAATATTTATTGGATCAGTATTAAACTTGACAGGCTGCAATTCAAGTCTGTAGCCCAAATGGGACCTGAGAACTCGCTTACCCCAACAACCGAAAATACATAACATAGGTTTTTATTCCATGTATCAAATCTTACATATAAACATTTTGAATTTGCTTCAATTTATTTATTTCACGTTGACCTTATAAGTTATAGCAGGGTGCCGGCTATAACCGAGTTCTACTGTTTTATATCAATCTTTCAATCAGTTTTAAAGAGATACATTCAAAAAATGGTGAAGAAGTTACCGAAATGCTTTTTGCAATAATCCCGTACTCATCTGCTATATAGCAAATTCAGTAGTTACTGAAAAAATATTTTGTCGACACAAATTAAAAATGGAGGTTACAAAAAAAGATCTATCTATTCAAATATATCCCACGATTACAAAAAAAAAACAATGAGTCTCCTAACAATTTGACCATGTTGTTAAGGAAACAATAATTACCCATTTATCATCGCTGGCATGGTTCTTGTCTATTAAGTAAACTCGGTTAGATTCAGAAATTGTTCGTTTTATTCCGTAATTAGTGCAATAATTAAATATATACCACTTAAAAAACCACGCCCTTATTTATGACATCTGCATAACATCTACGTTACAGGTTACAGTAGTAGATGATTTCGACATAACTACATTTTGAATTATGACAAATAATTCTAAGAATGACATTAAATATTAAATTTAATATGAAAACGACGTTTCGCACCTTAATAATCTGATAGGTTATTCTCACAATAAACTTCAGTCAAAACATAAAGGCTATGATAGCATGTTGCCAACTACCTAACAACTCCATGTACTTACTTCAAAACGATAACAATGTTTTGTGAGCAGGTACATTTATAGAGTTACTAGCACAGCTTTAGAGGTCTGTCACTACATAGATATGGCCTTCAGTCCTTCCAATCTGTCTATCTATATATGCCATTGAAATGACGACAATGGGACAGAGCAGCCGCCATCGCTGGGAGGAACACGAGTCATGTGGGAGTTGAGGGAGGGAAAGGGAACGAAGCTGCAGGACCAAGATTGAAGAGAGATTATAGAATTAATGTTGGAGAGAATGTAGGTCACGGTCGGAGGAATATATCCAATTTCAATACTATCGAAACAAAGCCCTTGATGATGGTTATGTTGCTTTATGATAAAGGGAAAGACACACTAATTCTTGCTAATTTACCTCCCCCAGCGAATTCAATATTTCTTGGTATACTTGTTTATAAAGAAATATGTAATCCCAATAGGCACGTGCCCGAAATTAACTTGAACTAAAGGACATATTGAAATTCAATTCATATAAGTCATCTAGATAAGTATCAAGCCAATACCATACTTAATAACTATAAATATTGCATTAAACGGCATTGCTTAATTGATACAAGAAACAAAATAACAAAATCAATAAAAAGATGAATCTTGAAGAATTAGAAAGGACATTTTGCAGTGGTACAGCATTAACTTCAAAAGTATCAGCACCAACAGAATTTGTATTTTGAATTTTTCCGTGCACCATCTAATTATTTATTATTATTATGAAAACTAGATTTCCTTTTGTGGTTCACCTCGACCTTAATAAGATCTTTTGTACCATCCCGTGATGTTGTACTACTATTGTACTGTTATTTCTGGGTTTAAATCCAGCCCCTTGAAATTATTAATTTCTCTTAAGTGATCTTGAACCGCAGGCGTTTAGATCCTCATAGGTGGGAAACGCCCTTCCTTGGACCCTTAGTCTTTTATGCGCTAAGTTTTTGCATTCAGTTAGTAAGTGATTTACAGATTCTGCTGCTTCTGTGCAAAATCAGCAGCGATAATCCTCAACAAAACCCATCTTTTGATATGGTTTTTGATGGGATAATAACCTGTAGTGATTCCAACTAATAAAGTCTATTTTTGTAAAAAAATATTTATTTCACATTTTTGAGTGTTTCATGAGTCATGAAAATTGTTGAACGTTCACTTATATTCAGTATTCAGTGATTTAAAAATATGGCGGTAACAATATTGCACTTCTTTAGTGCTGTGAATCGAAAACCTGTTATTATTATTTTTAAATGTCCAATTTAAAACTTACTGATCTTTACTCTAATCCTTTCTTATAAAAATTTCAATTTTTAAAGATGTTTACTCCCTCCGCCCCCTCTGGGGCTGTTTTTCAGAGGAAACGTTATGTGGGATTTATTTTTTTTGAATGTAGTACCATTTCTCAACATTCCTGCTTCCAATGAAAAATAGAATCACCTAAATCGGTACACGCTCACTATGCAATAGGGGCGTACATATATAAAAAAGCTAAAACTCAATTGAATTATACACCTCCTCTGTTTTTATAAGTCGGTCAAAAATTGAGCAAGTCAGATAAGTTAGTTTCTTTTATCGCGACTGCATCATCCAAGCCGTGAGTAACTGTATATCTTTCTATAGATAATTCGAATGCTATAAAGTCAATAATATGAAGGAAAGCAAAGAACACCTACGAGGATTTCTTATACATCCATGAAGATGAAATTCAATTTGAATATTATGTTCAGTCTAGAAGGTTTCATAATACATATTTCAAATAATATTCTTTGAGTCTATGTCGTCGGTGATATGATTTATAAAAGTCCTTTAGCATTTAGATGACGAAATAAAAAAGATTATGGAGATTATTACATTTATCTCTGCCATCCAATTTAAGTCAAGATGAATTAGAAAATGTTGAATATGGTGAAATACAAAACCTTATATGCCATCATGCTATCATTTTAGCTCATCAGGAGAGGATCTATTTATTAAAAAAAACAACAATTTGTCAATAGCTGAAAATGTCACAGAAGTGGATTTATCTGACCAGACCTTTTAATTTTATGCAACCAGATCTGATCTATTGCATTTTAATTACACTCTAGGCATGAGTTAGAATAGCAGCATAACATAAGCTAACAAACACACTTGTCGATGTAATAGCAAGGTCGACAGGATTTATAACTTGACACCAGAAGTGATATGTTTATTGAATCTTTCTTCAGTTGCATATCAGACAAACGTCCTTGTGGATTGATTTTTTTATATTTTATAGTTGTGGCAGTTTTATCTAACAAGTGCTCTTGTTTTTTAGTTCACATTAAAACAGAAAACAGGAAACGTAATTATGTATTTATATATCTATAATCTATCAAGTAGTGAGAAATGTTTAAATAAACAATGAGTATGTAATTTCACAGAAAAACGTATACGTCATTTTTGATTAATGAAGAAACTTCATCTATTTAGATGTGATTCTCGATCCCTGAAAATTCTAACTAGATTTTCCCGAGTATTTCAAAACAATCTATATAACCATTAGAAATGCAACCCATACAAATACTTGTCATCTATCTATTTAATCATCTCACGAGTGAAGAAAACCTCTTTGATCTTGAAAGATGAAGCTCATTCTGATCTTTATTTAGAATGTTTCTTTGCAAGTGAAAACAGAGTAAATCGTGGAAGAGATACTCTGAGAAGAAGGAAATCTAAAAGGTATACCTAGTTCTTCTATTACCCCCACGTAATTTATTTTCAAATTCCAACATGCCTTTGTAACCACTAGATCTAAGAATAACATCAAACGATTTGCTATAGAGGAGGGGGATCGGGAAGACATGCGGCGTGCGTTCCAAATCAAGGATTGATCTGTTTATTTCGATGACAAATTGATAGCTGGAGTGAAAACAGAATCATGTTATGCCTAATTGGTAGCTACATTACTTTATCTAATAAAATTTCAAATCCGAATCGTAAACGAAATAAAAACAAAGTAGGTATTTATTTGTTTTGCGAATGTTTATGTCACATAGGAGACAGTGTTTGTTATGGCTGGCATTTTGAAATTTGCTGAGTGATATGGTACACCAGAAGCATTCCAAAGTCCAAAGTAAAAGGTCCACTATTTTATTTTTTTGTGTTGTAGTACTCGTTAGTTGATGAATGAGCTTACAGTAAAAAATGCCTCGGTAAGCATTGATCACAAACAGAAGACTTCGTGACTTTATAAAAGTAGCTATTTTGTATGGCATTTTTTCTATATATTCACGATAAACGAGTATATTTAATCGTATTTAAGACGGACATACCAAATATAGACCAGGAATATTATATTGAATTTTAACAAGACTATCAATAGACCAATTTCATTCATGATGTCAATTCTCCGCATGAGCGGATTAACGCAATTCCACCCAGATTAAATTTCTCAGCTTCTTAGTCAGTATGTAGAAGAGCACAGATTGCACAGACTATAAATAAATTAAGAAAAACTGTCACGGACAACCATAAGCATAGAAATATTTGGTCAACTCCTTAGTACGTCTCTAATAGTAGACTGGTTAGCTGTATAGTTGATATATTCATATTATATATTATTTAGGATACGGCACTGGCAGAGTATATCTACTTTGTATGCAATATCATTATTTAACATGTATTCTTGCATATTGGCTTTGGTGTCATTTGAACATGGTGCTTTATGAAGTCTTCGCCTGTGGTAGCTAGCATTATCCATTACGATAACACTGTTGGGTGGAATATTTGGTACGAGTTTATTTTGGAACCAGTCTTCAAATAATTCGGTATCATCATGATAATCGACTAAAGATTCGTTAATATTCTTTGCCGGTAAATACAATACATTTGGTATAAAACCATTTTCGGTTCCTGCGTGAATTATCGTAATGCATTTTCCTTTATTAGACGGCGCCTTATTTTGGCACAAGTCAGATAAGTTTACCCACGTTTTGATTGGAATATCGTGTGTATTGTGTATCGAACCAAGTTTCATCCAAATAAACTACTGTTCAGCCATATTCTCTAAATTTGCTTAATCTTAATCCAGACCTGGAAATACTTCAAGGGACAAACACTTTTACTGCTTATCTATATTTTGAAAAATAGGTGATAATGAGGATCGTCGGCTTATATCAATTTAAAAACTTCTTAGATTTCTGGTCGTACTATAACATTTCAAATGGAAAATGGGTGGTGTCAATTTCCAGCCGTGCACGGGGAGAATTTTTTTTTGTTATTGCAATTGATAGATTTTTGATGATGTGATGCGCTATTTCCAGTTGGATGTTATTATAATGGAGCCGATTTGTCAAAATTCTCATTTTGATATATCAATGTCACTATTATTGTCAATAGATAAGTTGTAAATGTTTGGTTTTTTATCATCAACTATGTAGTATCATAAATATTTTTTACAAAAAATTGGACCAACGTTATTAGTTGATGCACTGAAATGTATAAAATAATATTACTTCTATTGGTGCTGTTACTTTTGAAGTTGTGCAGTTGCAGTTAGATTGATAACTTTTGGCACCAACTTCACAAGTACCATCAACAATAGAAGTAATATTATTTTATACTTTTCATTGCATCAACTAATAACGTCGGTCCAATTTTTTGTAAAAAATATTTATTTGAGTGTAACATTAGTCCCGAAAATCGTTGAACGTTCACTATACCATATCAATGAAGATAGTACTTATCCTATTACCCACGTATATTCCTTGCTTGTAGTTGTTATTGAGATCTCAGAACATCGCTCCGGAAATACGCTTGAATATTTTAGTTATTACCATTTTAACACCGATTTAACTCGAAAACCGTATCTCTAAGGAAAAAATGTTCATTATAAATGCTGCTACAAATAATTATATCTTTCATGTAGTATCGAAAAATTTTCAATTTTCGAAAGAAATTGCCCTCTCCACATAGCAAAAATACATATTTAATATGCGTCTATCTCGAAAACCGTAACACTTTTGAAAAAATGTTCAATTTAAACGTTTCCGGATATTGTCCTATCTTTAATTATACCAACTCAGATTTTCGATTTTCGAGAAAATTCGCCCCACCACCCCTTCGGGGGCGGTTTTCGGAGGGAAGGAGATTTCTGATTTGCGTTTTTATGAATATGGGACCATTTCTCAATCCCCTTCTTTCAAATGAATCCAAAATCATCAAAATCGGAGCTCGTTTACTATATAAAAGGCGCGCACGAACCAAAAAAAAAAATAAAGCAGACAGTCGAATTGTATACGTCCTCCGTTCGGGGTTCGTCGGTCAAAAATGGCGGCCGTCTATACTTCTAAAAGCAAACTGCAAGCGTTAATGTTTGCAGCAACTTTTTTCTTAAAATCCGATGAAAAATATTAACGTCAAATAGGTACTTCAATGTATTTAGGTAATGAAATTACACTTTAGTTCATCTTTTAAGATGTATATCTCTGGGAAGTTCTTAGTTCGTGTTTAATTCAAAATGGTTTGTTCAGAGATTGAAACCCATAACAAAACTTTTTAAACCGGTACGGAACCATTCGTGTTAGAGTTTGACTCGCACATGGCCCCATTTTTTTTACTTCTCGCTACATGATATAATGGAATTGGCACGACGCTACTAAATCGATGTCATATCCCTCTGCAAATACAGTTTCAGAGCAACTTGTTCAATTTCATTAAATGTGTTAGTTAAAGCTTCTAATAGCTAGAGACCAACCAAATCATCAATCTCAGCATCAGAGATTGTGATTCGGTCTCTTATCCTGTGTGTAGTAACAAGAATTATTTATTGCAGGGACTATCACCTCGCTCCATTCATTGCGGAATGCGATCGATCGTCTATCTGTCTCTCTCTCTCTCTCTTCTATCAATTATCAAAGAATTCGATATACAGTTAAGTTATCAGAAATAACAAACAACTTGAGCGATTCCCGCGCCTTCTATAATACTATGCTTCAATGAAGCCGCCACAAGATATTTATATATTATATGGTGTCGAAGTTGGAGGATCAGTGAGTGAGGCGGGTAAGTAAAAGATGCGGGCGCGGCAAGGACACCAGAGAGAAGAATAATTATTTATTGAAGTTTATATAGTAGGATGATTCAAAACAAAGAAAAGTAATGTCAATAGAAAATGACTTGTAAAGATTAGGACCGATTTCATTAGATGATTCACAGAAAAGTATAAAATAAACGCACGTAAAGGGGAAAATCTTCACGATTATGTGCTATAAATTAAAACTTTTCTTATCAGTGCTATTTTTTGACCGACGAAATCAAACGGAGTAGATATACAATTCGACTTTTTTTTGGTTGGTGCGCGAGCTGCATATATTAAACGTACTCCGATTTTGATGATTTTTGATGCATTTGAAAGAGGATGACTTGAGAAATGGTCCCATATTCATAAAAACTTAAATCCGAAAACTACTTCCCTCGGAAAAACGTCACCGAAGGGGGTAATTTTTCTCGATAATCGAAAATGGTATAAGTTGAAGTTCGATTTTCGATTCTTGACTAATGTTACACTAAAATGAGTGAAATAATATTTTTTACAAAAAACTGGACCGACTTTATTAATTGGAGCACTGAAAAATACAAAAATTAATTCTACTGGTGCTGGTACTTGTGAAGTTGGTGACAAGAGCCTTGTATTTAATTGTAATAGCACAACTTCAAAGTTACCAGTACCGATAGAACTAATATTAATTTGTATTTTTCAGTGCACCAACTAATAAAGTCGGTGCAGTTTTTTTTTAGTTAGTCATTTCACAACTATGAGTTATCATGGTAAATAACTCACACGCCTCTTGGTCAGTGTAGAAAACGACTAGATAGTAATTTTATTACATAAGAAAACGTACTACTTCTCCTATAATCAATAATCTCACTAATTCAAATAAATATTTTTCAGAAAAAAATGGACCGACGTTATTAGTTGGTGCACTGAAAAATACGAAATAATATTAATTCTATTGGTGCTGTTACTTTTGAAGTTGTTCAGTTGCAGTTAGATTGATAACTTTTTCAATATAAGTACTAGGTAATTGTATAATTTTTTATACGCGTTTCCGAGATTTTGACAATCTTGATATATCTCGCATTTTCCATTCAATTATGGTGAGAACTTTTGGTGAAATAGTATATTGTTACTTAAGCATTAGGAACATTTTTTTCAATACCTACCATGAAAGTTCAATTTTCACGCACTGAGTATCATGACGAAAGCGCTACATGTATATCCACAATCATGAAAGATAACTTCTCATTTTAGTCATTTTATCATATTTGTGCGTAGACACAAAAGCGGATTCTTCTGTACCAAGATTACTTTATCGCAGAAAAGTGAATGACTTTACGCTCACTCTCTCATCATTCAAGATGAATAGTCGACAGTTTACTAGTACCTACTGTTATCAAAAATTATCAGCCGTATCCATAAAGAACTTAAAATTCGATACTTGTTTAATTTTTAATTACGTTAACACATCATACGTAACAGTTTTAGCACCAAAGCTATTGCCGAACTAGTTAAGTTGATGAATACGGCTGTATGCTTTCAAACCAGAATATTCAAAATTTATACTATTGACATGGAACATTTAAAATTAACAATTCTCTCCCGAGCAGGTGTTGGGTGACATAAATGAATCCTATCCTATAGCCGAGCAATACAGCGAGACTGATAGATCGTTATACAAAATCCGCTTCAAAGTTCCTGAGTACATGTCAAATTTACATTCGTACTTGAATCTGACATATATATTATATATATATTTACCTAAGCTAATGTTGCGATCACAGCATATCAAACAACCAGTAGGTATACTTAACTCTCTTATTTTTGCACATCTGCGCATTATGCCGCGCAAGACATTGTTCTGAAAACTTGTCTATAAATCAGACTAGTAACAGTAGCAGGTGTAATTAATCTTTGGCGACGGTTTACATTTCTTTTCGGCCTCTTTTATATTCGTTTACCAAATACGGAGTAGTGTACATTATTTACTTTTTTAAACTGTCTTATTTTTTAGATAATTGGGTTCTTGACATTAATGGAAATTCAATATAAAGTGATGTCCAGACGATATTAGGTAGTCCTAACATGCCAAAAATCAGATTATGCAGGTTTAATTTCTCTTAGATCCAAGTTGATGAACAAATCCTACTCAGAGAGAACATACAATATTGTACCTCCTCTCTGGTCAGATAGTGTTCTCTGCTCTATTTCTCCTTTAACAAACATATCCTGGAAATACGTAGAGTTTGAGTTAGATAAAAATTTATTTTTGTTTCTGATTTTATACATCAACAATCAAGTAAAATCAAATAAATATTATTTTCCTATGCAGCAACATGCAAAATCATGTTATAAGAGATTTGAGTGGAGTGGATAAACAATCGTCTAAATGTCTTGACATTGACATTCATATTTGACACTTGACACAGATAACAATAACATTAGAGAGTAACTTTCGATGTTACAAAAATACTGTGGAACACTAACTAACGGAGATTGTGACGTTGCAGCCGTTTTCAGAATTCAAACGGGAAATTTAAAAACATTTTTTTAATATATTTTTTTTATTTTCAAAATAGACTCGTAATTTTTTTGTATTTTTTCTTTGTTTAATTGAATGTCTACCTTCAAAATAAAAATTGTTCAAAAAATCAGTCAAGTACCCAACTGCAATTAGTAACCTAAGTTTACTTTTGTTTTGACGTGAGTTCAAAGCCAAAACACGGAGATACACTGCTGATTGTTTTATATGCCGTGTCGCACTTTTATCATAAAACTAGTGTTTCCTCATAGTCTCACAGAAGAACTTTTAATCCAAACCCTTGCATAATCATAATATCCAGCAATACAAAAAATAGTCAGACGGGAATTTCTTGTTATATCATATTCATTGAGTATGTTCGTTAAATGAACCAACGGTCAATGATAGCATTAATAATCACAGATAAAAAATAAATCTATATGTGGAAAGATTGCTTAATTTCTTACGAATTCAACATAAAAAAGATAACTGCACTATGTATATTGATAATAATTTGGATCTCTCGATATCGCACTTCAATAATTCAGAACCTGAAGGCTAAAGTGCTCATAAAACTCTTTTTATGTTCTTTGATCCATATGTATGTTTTCTTCTTTGACGCAAATACGTCTCGTACTTTGATGACGGGTCTGAGACTACTCTACAAGTTTTATGTTAAAACCTGACAGCAAACTCCACAAGAGTCAACTTATTGTTGCACTCTACCATGAACTTAACTATCAAGATATCTACATGATAACAGATCTATATGCATGTGAGACATTGTTTTTAGGTAGAAGAGAATAATTGAAATGAAGAAAATAGAGAGAGAGATTAAATCATGAGGATCAAAGAAGACATTTATGATATCTACAAGGATCTGTAGATTCGATAATAAGATCAAGAAGGATGCAGTGGCCTGGATTTTTAGGAAACATTCAGAATTGAGAAAACAGTGAGGAAGACCAGAAAGTAGTGTTAGAAGATCTCGAACAAAAGGCTGTTGATAAATGAAAACAAAAATCCAAAGAATGAAAATTCTGGAAGAATATTCAAAGCTTCAAGAGCCTAGAAGGCCATATGTAGTTATAACTACTGTTTAATCTCGATGCTTTGAACTGGAATAGAAAAAAAAATCACACACAGTCTCGATCTCTTTCTTTGAGATAAACTCGATGGTGAAAACTGTTTGTTTTCGAATTATAACCTAAAATTAATTTTGTGCGTATTCGATGCATGCCTATATCTTATTCATTTGTGAAGTTATCGAAAATTTATTTGGATATTCTTTAGATACTTTATAGAGTCGAATCCAATGGCGTATCTGGATATTAAATTTGGTACTTATATTTCAAATTATGATATACAGTTACCCTATCGAAATGTATCCACCCTATACAGTGCACAATATTAGATTTGATAATAGTTTTGATGAATTTGTCATTGAGGACGATAACTCATAAATATATAGGTATGTACGCATATTGTTTTGGCATATTATCATTTTCCACAGGATGGCATCAATTATGCCTGATGTTCATATACAGCATGTTGTGTAACTTAAATGGTCTCCATCCATTCCGCGATTCCATCTAATTGCCATAATTCATCATTATCTAATGGTGGAGCAGGCAATATGACTATTAAGCAAATTTGCTAATATTCTATACTAGATTGAAATGTTCATATTCATTTTGAAATATATCTGATTTGTCGCTTGATTGATTCTTTTGCAAAACCACTGATATGTAATAACTTACACTTAAATCCAATATCGTATTCAAGAGAGCAGCCGCTTGAATAAATAATTGATATTGATCATTTTCGTTCTTGGGAGAAATAGAAAGTTTCTTATTAACTTTCCAGCTTCCCACGCATTTCTAATTCATAAAATGTTCTAGCAAATGCAATTTGAAAGTACTTAGATATCGAATAAATGGCCGCTCAACATTCGAAGTAATTAAAATTACGAAGGAGAATATTATTTTATATCACTAAGTCATTCTGAGAATCGTCAAATTATAGATACAAACAAATCGAATAGAATAACACCGATTATAGTCAATAGTTTGTAAGTATTCACAATGTTGAAATACATTATTCAGATTTTCAGTATTCAAGGTTGATGTAATAATAACTGAGCTTTTATAATATTTTTTCAATGCCTTCTAGATTATACCGTCACAGAAGATCGTGATAATTAAAATGATTATATATGTTAAACACGTGTTTAATGGACAAGTATCTGTTAATATCTTAGAATTAAAAAAAAACGTTTGACATTGGCTTTGTTCTCAATAATATGGAACGAATTTTCAAATCGCCCTCAATGCGCATGTCTGTCAAATACCTACTCTGAACCTGACGAATCTTGACAGTTGCTGGAACAACTAATAGCTTATAGAAATTTGCATATAAATGTTACCTCACAAAGAACTGTTGTCCTGATAATTTCCTGAGTTTCTTATTCAAATTAAGGACATTACTTTCATTCAAAAACATACCAAAGCATACATGCAAAATGCCTAGTAATAAGAAAGAGAAAAAGAAGTATCATTAGATTTTTTCACTCAACTACTGACAAGTCCAAATCAAACTGAAAATTCTAACCCCAATGTACAATTATTTCATAAACTATTTACTATTAATGAACCACAAACACACAGTAGAGAGTGAACTTATCTCAATAAATCTTTGTTTCGAATAGACTTCTCAAATATCCAAAAGGAACAAATACTTAACCACTTTACTATGGTAAGATTCAAATAAATAGTTGAAATAAAATCTGCAAACCGATCTGATGATAGTTTGTTAACTGTTACAAAGCTTTAGGTAGAACAGAAAACTGTCTAATCCCTTTGGATCCTAGCGCAACATCCTGACTGTGAGACTGATAAAATTTGTAACGCAAAAATGTTCGTAGAAATGTTTATTTCATCCTCGCGCGAACAGTTAAAAAAATATCACGCTCATGCGTAGCTCCGTAAGACAGAAAACATGTTCCAAACAAAATGTTACCGTTCACGATCTCACCGATCGATTCGTGATCGTTCTGAAACGGTCATTCAGGCAGATCGCTCAATAACGGTGCCAATGCTGCACATGCGCATAAAATCATCCATACAGTTTCACAATGGTTTCGTGACGATCATAAAACTGTTGTATGAAACGAACTTTATTAATACTCAATACGTTGTTTCGAGAATTCTTTGAAAATAGACAACTTGGTATATCATAAAATGTTCCCATTCTGTTTTATAGTAACAAATACAAAAAAGAAATGATATCGACGGTATATGGCAAAAAGGCATAACAAACTCAGGACTGAATAACTTCTTCATTCTGCGAGGAATAACGATGTGTCGGAAATAACGGATGATTGAACATGTTTCTCTGAGTAAACTTCTAGCAATTGGAGAAAAAGAAAAATAGAAGCAGCTTCAAGGTGGCATCGATTATTGAAGTTATTTTGATGGGGGAAGAACTTCTCCCCAACAGCATATAATATATATACCTATACGATAGCGTATAGTTGTTTTTCGAAGTAAATGAGATTAGGAAAAAAAACAGGGGAGAGATATAGCGGCAAGCATATGGGATGACAGGTGTTGAAAAATTGAAAGGAAATGTAATATCTTCCCTTGAAGGGGAAATAACAAGAAAGCCAACCAATTGCTGTCGGAAGGGTGTCTCAGTTGATTAAATGATTCATTTGGGAGGTGGAAAAAAACCATTGGCTGTTTGGGAGAATATTCACGAAAATGAGATAGTTCTGCTAACAATACTTACAAAGTACAAATTTATTAATCTTACGAGACCTAAAATAAGATTTGGTTAAACTATATACCTACTATGCCACAGTTGGGTTGATAATGACAAGTTGTAGAATTGGAATTTCTTAGAATCAAATGATTTCCTGCCCTAGTTGGTGGTTATTAGTATTTATATTTACTTATTATTCATAAAATAAAAAATATCTATCTATTGCGTTTGGTAATTTTAACCTAACTAAAAAAAAACTAAACTGTCTCATTTGGCATTTGAGTACTACCTATTCAACTTAATAAATTTGAAAACCAACTTTATTATACTATAATATTAATACGTTGTAAAATGTGAATGTTTTTCAAAAGGTTTACGTATATCACTGCAACCCCTATCTGATGACGTAGATGCATTGTTTTTTATACATAGGCCATATAAATCCAAAAGGTCTTTGTTGGCGCTGCATGACCCCATAAACTGATCGATATACATAAAACTAGTTTGGTATTCTGACCATGACGAATTTAGGTACCAATTTATCGACACCACCATATGGGCACGACAAATAAAATTAATTTTCCATCAAATAATAATTCAACCCCTAACTAATTGCCTTGATGTTGTTGTACATGGTATAGGTCTGCACCATCACCCTTCAGTGGAGCATCAACAGGCTTTTAGAAAGCATACTCTGGAATAGGGGGAGGGGAAACAGCAG
Source organism: Crioceris asparagi (assembly GCA_958507055.1). Classification (NCBI taxonomy): domain Eukaryota; kingdom Metazoa; phylum Arthropoda; class Insecta; order Coleoptera; family Chrysomelidae; genus Crioceris; species Crioceris asparagi. The sequence continues at coordinate 13,700,891 of OY293828.1, forward strand.
GATAGGCGTAAGGCAAAAACAGGAACAATATTACTTATATACTTATTATAAATATTCTTTTATATGTAAAGTTTCCCTAAAAGAGCAAGGCGTATACGTCATCACCAAGGAACTTTTTAGTAACTTTTTCAACCTTTCAACATTTATCTTTTTGACCGACGAATCAAACATAGGCGTAGGAGGTATACAATATTGTCCTGGTTCCATTGAAAAAAGAATGGACATTCAACATGTCCTCCAAAAAACAGTGGAGGGAGCAATTTTTGTTTAAAATTGAAAATTTTATAAAATTAGAGAAGAGACCATATCCGGCAACGTTTAAATTGGACATTAAATAAATATTTTTTACAAAAAATTGGACCGACGTTATTAGTTGGTGCACTGAAAAGTATAAAATAATTTTAATTCTATTGGTGCTGTTACTTTTGAAGTTGTGCAGTTGCAGGTAGATTGATAACTTTTGGCACCAACTTCACAAGTACCACCACCAATAGAATTAAAATTATTTTATACTTTTCAGTGCACCAACTAATAACGTCGGTCCAATTTTGTGTAAAAAATATTTATTTCACACTTTTGAGTGTAACATTAGTCCCGAAAATCGTTGAACGTTCAATATACCATATCAATGAAGATAGTAGTTATCCTATTACCCACGTATATTCCTTGCTTGAAGTTGTTATTATAGAGATCTCAGAACATCGCTGCGGAAATACGCTTGAATATTTTAGTTGTTACCATTTTAACACCGATTTAACTCGAAAACCGTAACTCTAAGGAAAAAATGTTCATTATAAATGTTGCTACTAATAATTATATCTTTCATGTAGTATCGAAAAATTTTCAATTTTCGAAAGAAATTGTCTTCTCCACATTGCAAAAATACATATTTAACATGCGTCTATCTCGAAAACCGTAACACTTTTGAAAAAATGTTCAATTTAAACATTTCCGGATATTGTCCTATCTTTAATTATACCAACTCAGATTTTCGATTTTCGAGAAAATTCGCCTCCACCACCCCTTCGGGGGCGGTTTTCGGAGGGAAGGAGATTTCGGATTTGCGTTTTTATGAATATGGGACCATTTCTCAATCCCCTCCTTTCAAATAAGTCCAAAATCATCAGAATCAGAGCTCGTTTACTATATAAAAGGCGCGCACGAACAAAAAAAAAATAAAATAAAGCAGACAGTCGAATTGTATACCTCCTCCGTTCGGGGTTCGTCGGTCAAAAAGAAAACAGGTTTTCGAGTTACAGCAGTGGGAGAATCTGAGTAGAGGGGGCAATTTTTTTCTAAAATTGAAAATTTTATACGATATAATTAAAGAAGAGACCATATCTGGCAACGTTTAAATTTTGTAACTGATGCATCATTGATATCTATTGAGTGTAGGTTATTTTTTGTATATGATTTTGATGTTTATCTGTTTATTACCAAACCAATAGAAGTTTGTAATATTATTTTTAATGTCAAATATTTAAGTTACAAATTGTATTATGGCATAGGTGAATTGGCATGCAGGAAATTTCCAACGTTGTGAAATCGAAACTGATTGTAATCAGCTAGCTCCGTGTTTTATAGGTTATAGTAATCTTTTGTCATCATCCTTCAAAATGTTTGAAGTAAGTAAATATAATTAAATTAAAAACTTAAATTGTGATTGGTTTGGTATTCACAAGTAACATTCAAATTTAATACTAAACATAACCTACAAACATGACAACAAGCACATAATTGAATGATGAATCGATTAGACAATTCCGTAATGCAGTAGGTACTATTCAGAATAACTTCAAAACAAACTGAAAATATTGTTAATGTGAAGTTTTGGTGAAGAAGTCAATAAAATAGTCACTAAATAGTCAGCTGGTGACGTAATCACTTTATTCATTTAAATAGGCCATATTTTTGAAAGATGAATATGATAACATATTCTGGGTGTTCCAAGGTATCGTATACAAGGATTATCTGGCTTATTTGACAAGATAATGAAAATATAATAGATATTTTTGGCAAAAAATTGTATCGACTTTATCAGTTCTTGCATTGAAAAATACAAAATAATATTAATTCTATTGGTGCTTTATAATTTTCAAATCTCAAATTTTCGATTTTCGGAAAAATTGGCCTCTTCCACATAGCTCAAACACATATTTCAGACTGTAGCGCGGAAACGTATAATTATTTTTAAAAATGTCCAATTTAAACATTTCCGGATATGGAATTTTCATTAATTCTGTCGTCTCGGATTTTCAATTTTCGAGAAAAATTGCCCCCTTCACCCCCTTTGGGGGCGGTTTTTGGAGGGAAGAAGATTTCAGATTTGATTTTTCTCAATATGGAACCATTTCTCAACTCTCCTCTTTCAAATGAAACAGAAATTGTCTAAATCGGAGTACGTTTACTATGCAAAAGGCGCGAACAGCCATAAAAAAAATAAAAAAAGCAATCTTACAACCGAATTGTATACCTTCTCCTTTTTTTGAAGTCGGACAAAGAACTACTTTGAATGGCATCAAAATACTTCCTGAAACTTACCTCTGCCCATGTTTTAAAAAAGTTCAAACTGATGAATATGATTGATAATCCTACGAATAAAATATCAACTTTCTTACATAGAAAGCATTGAATATTATTACATTTAGGGCCGATTTCATAATGAATCCTTAATGAGAGATTAGTCAATTCTCCAATTTGATTAAATCATAACTCGATGATGGAATAAAAATAGTGATTTTTTTTACAACGTTAGTTACCTTCTCTTTCGTTTTTCTAAAGTTACTTTGAATTATATGTCCAACCACAAAATTGATGAAATTTTTAAACTAGGATTAAAATTAATAAGAGATTAAATCTGCTAATGAAATCGGCCCAAAATAACCTAAAAAGTCACATAAAAAATGTTTTTGTTGTTATTAATAAAAATTTTAAATTCAATCCGATTTTAAGATTTGACAACGTTTGCAGCCATACCAATCCACCTTGGAAGTAATGTTACTGGTTGCCTGAACAGATCACAGATTTTTTTTTTTCATTTCATACATATAGATCATTTATTATATACTTTAATATACAAATATATAAATGATGACAGAGTTGAGAAAATTTAGTTTTATACTCAACATCTGTCAGCTCAAATATAAATCTGCAGATTAATTAAGTCGCACATTAACTTTTTTTATATACCGCACGTTTTTATTATCTGCAATAAATTCACGCCAACAATTATTTGATGTAGTAAAAATCTCTCCTTTTCTTTCTCAATGATTAAAACAGTCATTATTAAGATTGCTGATGAATGTATTATATATGTCGTAAGATACAGTTAAAATGAGCTTGTTAAGAGATTACGCGCGAATACGCTATTTGCAGCAGCCTTTGATAATCTTCAAGATGTGGCTGATAATATAAATGTCAATGAATTGATGACGAATAATAATAAATATTTTTTACAAAAACTTGGACCGACGTTATTAGTTGGTGCACTGAAAAGTATAAAATAATATCAATTCTATTGGTGCTGTTACTTTTGAAGATGTGCAGTTGCAGGTAGATGAAAACTTATGGCACCAACTTCACAAGTACCAGCACCAATAGAATTAATATTATTTTATACTTTTCAGTGCACCAACTAATAACGTCGTTCCAATTTTTTGTAAAAAATATTTATTTCACACTTTTGAGTGTAACGTTAGTCACGAAAATCGTTGAACGTTCACTAATACCAATGAAGATAGTACTTATCCTATTACCCAAGTATATTCCTTGCTTGTAGTTATTATTATTGAGATCTCAGAACATTGCTGCGGAAATACGCTTAAATAGTTTAGTTGTTTCAATTTTAACACCGATTTTACTCGAAAACCGTAACTCTAAGGGAAAAATGTTGATTATAAATGTTGCTACAAATAATTATGTCTTTCATGTACTGAAAACAGATTTTCAATTTTCGACAGAAATCGCCCTCTCCATATAGCTAGCGAAAATAGGTATATTTGAGAATTTAAAATGTCTCTATCTCGAAAACCGTTTTGAAAAAATGTTGAATTTAAACGTTTCCGGATATTGTCCTATCTGTAATTATACCAACGCAGATTTTCAATTTTCGAGAAAATTTGCACCCTCCAGGTTTTTGGAGGGAACGAGATGTCGGATTCCCGTTTTTATGAATATGGGACCATTTCTCAAGCCTCCTCTTTCAAATGAATCAAAAATCATCAAAATCGGAGTACGATTACTATATGAAAGGCGCGCACAAACAAAAAAAAGCACACATTCGAATTGTATACCTCCTCCGTTTGGGGTTAGTCGGTCAAAAAGAAGCAAGTGGATATGCATGGGAGCCAAAATAATGTTAGTACTTCTTCAAGTTTTGTTGTTGTTGCAATTTGGTTGGTTTTAATAGGGATAATTTGGAAAATATATTTTTACTGTATTAAATTTATAAATTTCACAAAATATACGTCTGGTATATTCCTTTTAAGGTACATACCTTATTTTATGGATATTTTGTCCCGTTTGGGAACGCATTTTATCAACATAACCAATAAAATTGAGAGCATTTATCTATTTTTAATAAAAAATGCAATCATTAAAAACATAAAATGATACTTCTGTTATAACTATTTTATTTAAACTGTTTATCTTAATTAAAGAAGAAAGTTTCGAACAGGAGATCCAACTGACTTCGAAAAAAAACTTGTACCTGTATTTTATTCAATTTTCTGATAAATACAGATTTATTAGAAAATTTTGATTCCTAGACTTGATTGAAACTAATTTTATTAAGATAGTAGCAATTAAGGAAAGAATATCAATGTCCTATCCATTGACTATTTTATTCGTTATACTATGATGAAGAGGACGAAAATTACTACCATCCTTTCTCACGTTCTGGAAAGTAAATACAAAACGGCAATATATATATACCTAATCATAAAAGTGAAATCGCTAAGATCATTATTATCTTGATGGAAATGAGGTCGGCAGTACTTAATCTTCTTTATCGATTGCCCGTGAAATTTAAATGTGGGTATATTTACCAGAAAGAAGTTGTCTAGTCATTTTAAATTACCAAATTGAAGAAGTAATGAAAAATTTGATAAAAACTTGATATATACTTTATTTGTTATTATAATTAAGTAAATATAGTAGGTATGTATGTATGTAGTTTCAAGTTTCAAGAACAACTATTGTACCTATTCTGTAATAGTATAAGGTATAGTTTATTCAAAGAACCAATAATTGTATCACGTCACTAGTATGTTGGTACGTTGCCCAATTACTACAGCTAAAAGGTCCTAGGTAATGATGTGTCATTTCTCATATTTAAATATAACATATTTACACTGGTTGTTACATACATTTTAATATGGAAATGCATACAAACTTAGAAGATAGATAATTTATTATTACTTCTGTAGTCAGAAATAGAAGAGTAGTAGTCATTTTTCCATGTTCCTCCAGTTTAGCACCTTTATCACTTTAGGACTTCTGTAAGCTGGGCAGCATAATTTTTAGCATTTTTTGAACGACTTCAAAAATAAGAGACCGTATACAATTCGGTTGAAGGTTTTTTTGGCTGTTCACGTGTTTTGCTTCACTGGAAAAAGGAGAGTTGAGAAATGGTCCCATATTTAGAAAAACTCAAATCCGAAATCTACTTGCCTCCAAAAACCGGCCCTGGTAGAGGGAGTAATTTTTGTCGAAAATCTGAAAATGCAGAAATCAAGATGGGACTATATAAGGAGAGCAAAAGCAAGCAAAGAATATACATTTTTTCAAAAGAGTTACGGTTTTTGGAGTTTCAGTAATGGTAAGGTCTCAAATATGTGATATGCGTATTTCCGCTATGTGGAAGGGCATTTTTTTTCTAAAATTGAAAATATGAGACGGCCAAATTAAAGAAGAGTTTATATGTAGCAACATTTTAATTAACATTTTTTTAAGAGTTGCGGTTTTTGAGTTACAGTAGTAAAGTCTGAAATATGTATATCTGCGCCGCGATTTTTTGATATCTCTGAATAATAAATAACAAGTACAAGGTAGGCCTATACATGGGTAATAGGATAAGTATCATCTTCTTTCGTGTTAGTCAACGTTTAACAATTTTCATGACTAAATGCTTTACTCAAAAATGTGAAATAAATATTTTTTCCAAAAAATTGGACCGACTGAAAAATACAAAATAATATTAATTCTATTGGTGCTGGTAATATAATAGAATTAATATTATTTTGTATTTTTCAGTGCAACAACTAATAATGTCAGTCCAATTTTTTTTATATTATTGTTCCTCTCAACCATCTGAGCTCAATGGGTGGTGGTTGAAAAAATGGAAATCGATCCTTCCAACGCTAATAATTGATGATGTCAAGTTTTTAAAATGACAAGATATGTAGCTGAAACTTTTATCAAACTCATTTCTATCAAATACAGCCCTGTGCTAACAAGTTTCGATTTTCCATTCCCCCGAATCCAACGAAGGACATCAATCAATCTGACGTCGCAGCCACCACAACTCGCAGACGAACCTACCTACCGTATAAACCAACACCACCATACTCAAGCGGCTCATGAAAACAAGAAATTCTATCATTTTTGTCTCAATCATTGGAAGTAGATTGACTGACATATGAGAGAAACAAAAAATGAATACTCTTGTTTATTCATTCATATGGGAACGATTGAAGAGTTTTTTTCTTTCTCCTCTTAAGATTAGTTTCGGATATATTGAGAGAGAAAAACTTGTGATACACAACTCAGAATAACAACTGTCAAAACAATTCACTGTATCTGTTCCAGTTATCAAAATAGATTCTAAAAGACCAACAAGATGATCATATGGAAAAAATATAAGGAAAGATTCTAAAAAAAAAACTGTGACACCAAAGAATAAAAAGATTTTCAGCATTTGTTTTCATCAATAAATATTTACTAAACCAACATTTGATTATTTTCGAGAACGTGAATGTGCCGGACTTCATTAGATAATGAAACGAAATAACTCTAGAATAACTGACATAGGTTTGTCGTTGAAAGAAACAAATATATTTATAAAATATATTTTACAAATAAATATTTTTTACAAAAAATTGGAACGACATTATTAGTTGGTGCACTGAAAAAGACAAAATAATATTAATTCTATTGGTGCTGTTACTTTTGAAGTTGTTTTTTGTAAAAAATATTTATTTCGCACTTTTGAGTGTAAGGTTAGTCGCGAAAATCGTTGAACGTTCACTAATAATAAATACTTATCCTATTATCCACGTATATTCTTTGCTTGAAGTTATTATTCTTGAGATCTCAAAACATGGCTGCGGAAATACGCATAAGTATTTTAGATGTTACCATTTTACCACCGCTGTAACTTGAAAACCGTAACTCTAAGGAAAAAATGTTCAATATAAATGTTGCTACAAATAATTAGGTCTTTCATGTAGTACCCACAGATTTTCAATTTTATAAAGAAATTGCCCTCTCTACATAGCAAAAATATACATATTTGAGAGTTTAAGATGTCTCTAACTAGAAAACAACAAATTTTTTGAAAAAATGTTCAATTTAAACGTTTCCATATATTATCCTAACTTAAATTATATCACCTCAGATTTGCGATTTTCGAGAAAATTTGTAAGCTCCACCTCCTTCGGGGGCGGTTTTCGGAGGGAAGAAGATTTGCGTTTTCATGAATATGGGACTATTTCTGAAGCCCCCTCTTTCAAATGAATCAAAAATCATCCAAATCGGAGTACGTTTACTATATAAAACGCGCGAACAAACAAATAAAAAAACAGAATTGCCGAATTGTATACCTCCTCCGTTGGGTGTTTATCGGTTAAAAACAAGGTCGATGTCTATTAGTCAGTACTCAGAAAAATGTAAAATAATATTAATTCTATTAGTAACTACTGGTAATTTTCTAGATACCTATAGGTAGATGAAGACTTTTGGCACCAACTTAAAAAATACCAGCATCAATAGAAGTACTTAAGTAGTACTTAATATTATGATTATGATATGTTAAATTTCCACTATACTCAACGATTTCAAAAAATATTTCAGACTTCAACACTGCTGTAACTCGGAAGCCATTGGTCTCATTTAACCGTTGCCGAATATGGTCCGTTTTCAATTTTCGAAAAAAAATTGCCCTCAGCACCCAATTGGGGCAAGTCTTTTGGGGGAAGAACATGTTGGATTTCAATTTTTTTCGACAGAATCAACTCTCACCACTGCTCTTTCCAGATTAAATAACTTTACATAATGTCTGTAAATATTTTTGTTTTGATTCAAATACTCCTATACTACAAAATAAAGTCTTTGGGTGAATTTTTATTCGAAATTTTATAAACAGATCTCTTGTGATCCCGATGAATGATAATTATTATAATTCAATAATCTATAATATCACAAATAAGTATACTCCACCTATTTATATATGTATTCAGTTATTTCGAAATATTATAGTGAAATCAAAATCCTCAATTCAAAAACCATTCAATCTCTTTTAATACACAATTCCCATTGACGAGGATTTTCGGGAACCAGTAGATGTATTTTGTTATTATTTTTCGAACTACCTCTCAGCCGGCTTCTTTCTATGAGAGAAGAATCAACAAAATGGGCGCATGCCTTGTTTACAAAATGCCAAACCCGGAACCATACATTAAAAAAATATACCTTGAGACTCGATTATCCGAACATCAGTTATCCTGCTTGCCAACCTCTATGCGTTTTGTTATTGCTTTATGAAATTTACAGTAGCATCAATCCGCGCGGTTGTTTTGATAAAGAGCTTTCAAAAGCGACATCGTGCTCAGAGTTTGCAAGGATCGGATTCTTTATAGTTTTGCAACAAACGGATCGCAGCCATATTTGCCCAGAAAGTCAAAATCTCTTAATACATTTGTCTCGGCTCCTTTCAGCCATTGAGCGAGGCCTGAGACCAGCGGTATAAATGTAACGGTCTCTGGAGAGTGAAGCAACTTTATTTTCTTCGGAAAGCTTTGTTTTAGTTAGACAGTTCCCAGTCGCTACAGCGCGCCGCTGCTCTTAACAAATAAATGCTTATGCAATTTTAATTAAGAAACATTATGTATTTACAATAGAAAGGTACCCACACGAGCGAAGTTTTCTTCACACATTCATTTATCCGGATTTTTGACTATCCGAATGACTTACAGCAAGGGATAATCGAGTATCTACTGTATAAGATATTCTTCCCAATGGCTCAATTAGTTTACTGGAATAATTTATAACATATTTTTCAGTTTTTAGATATCTCTTAAAAAAAATTCAGAAAAAACAAATTTATTTTGTTTAAAATTGTTGTATAAAACAAGTCGTATAAAACTGTGGAAACAAATAACCTTGTGGTTTTGCTGCTGTGTTCGTATTCGTTTTATGTTACATTCGTGAGTAAAAAAATAGCTCAAGATAACAATCCAAAGACTTATCAATTAAATAGACACAATATGACTATGCTTTCAGCATATAGCACGCAATCAACCGTTCGACTTTCCCCCAAATCACCCTAATCTTTCCCCAATCCCAAAAATGCATCATCAACTAAGAGAGAGAAATACGTTCACGGAAATAGCAAAACGCTTTTAACTGATTGACCGACCATAATGGACAATCTCTCTCACAGTCATCACTTTTATTTGTACCCGCCCTATTTTTATTATAATCCGATTTTCTTTATCACACAATCGCGGACGTCGCCCCATATCACCCATAAAAGATCACGAAATTAGAAACATAAACATATATTTGTTGTTTGCCGATACTTACAGCTGATACTTTTAGGGGGAAAATAAAATAAAAGGTTTATGTATATGCGAATCCTTAAGTAATACGGTCTTACACATCTTGAATACCCTATATACTATTTCTCCCTCCTTTATCGACATACGGGTAACCGCATACATTTAAAACTAACACAGATAAATGAGTTTTCTAATTTAATTCTATTATTGAAGAGTGTCTAATAAAGAACAAAAAACTTTAAATGAGCATTGCTTGTTTTCTCACACCAATTTATAAAATTTATTATAAATATCGTCCTCAGTAGGCTGTGGAATGATATGATCTTTATCTAATTCAGCTGAAATTCAATAATAATGAAAAATCACTCGTCACTGTCACTTGACTAATTATCATAACAAACCCAAATTCCATTACATCATTACAAATGTTGAGAATGTCTGTCTTCATCCTCCAAAAAAGACTAAATTTATCATTTGAATAGTCAATTCAAGTAAAATTAGGTACGTCAGTGTCCACTTTGAAATATATTTTCTTTAATCTGTGAGAGGAACGTTTCAAAAAATTCACATTCACATATTATATATACTAAGATAATGAACATAATGCCAACAAAAAAAGACATTCAAACTGAGAATACGTGGAATATCTCATCGCTTTTATGTTGATATTAATAATAATAAACAATGAATTTCAAAATTAAAAGAGAAAAAGGTAAAGTTAAAGAACAGCAACTGTTGACCTTTTTCCCCCATATAAAATACATTGCCTATACCAGGGCTACACTGCAATCTCAATGTGAAACGCAGTAGAGATGTCCATCAACTTCTCTTTTCATACGTCGATGCATATGGTAATAGAGACAAATAAAAATAAATAAAACAAACCGAACCTAAAGCCCAAGATACATCCAAAATAAAATTAAATAAATAAATGTATGCGGATCCTCCAAGTGGAATTACTTACGTATTTTTTTAATTGGTGCATTTGTATTATTTTCATTTATTTGTCTCACAGAAAGCAGGAAGTTTCTTAGATACTCTGCCGGAAGAATAATCTTTGAAATGTTTCAAAATTAGTTGATCATCAGATATTTGTGAAAAACATTGAATTCGTTGTCGATAGTTGAACGCAACCAGTGTTCTGGCAACTCAGTATTTGATGAAATGACAACTACATAATCTTGAGCGCCGACTCAAGTAAAATATATGATACATAATTATTTTCATAGCATGCTGAGAATGAATTTATCGGATGGCTGCTCCATATAATCTTTCATAATATCAATTTTGATAACCAGTAAATGTCATTGGCGATTTTTTCGTGATGCTGTCATTTTCCCGCTAATGAGAACCCAACCAATATGCCAGGTTTATATATGATGCGATAACTGATTGTTATCTAACATTATATCAAATATTAACAGTCAACTGACAGTATGTTGTCCTATCAATGAACTTTTGTTAAACCTGAGAAAAATTCTAGATTCAACGGAACCAGTATTTATTTCTTATATGTAATAAATTAAACGCTACAACCAAATATTCGCATACAAATTTCTAATAGCAGTGTTGCTAATGTTATATATACATACGGGATCTCTCCAAGTGTTTTGTTAAACTCTCCCTAAGGATAACAAACTGTACAACATACAGTTAATGGACTATAAAGTTTGCCGCTGGATGCAATCTCTAAAATCTAAAGGGGTTGAATTTGAAGCACATTAACGGGGCTATTATATTATATAACAACAAAGTGAGAGCGGAGAGTTTGATAGCTTCACGGTTGAAATAAAACGACATAGGGGCATACATACAACGATTTGTTAAAGAGACAGATTCATTGCGTTTTGTGGTTGATACGTTATTTAATTATGATGGAATGAAGCAACAGATGTGTGAAATGGGGTATTTTGGCAAATCTTTTGAAAATTAAGCCCCTCTTGTTGAGATAAAATAATAAAATTTGTTTTGGATGCATATTCAGTTTATTAAATGAATCTAAAAAAAGACTATGTCGAAGAAACAGTCAACGATTTCTGATAATCAAAATATATCTAAGGTTGCAAACTTACCAATCATCATAATATCAGAGGACAATTATTTTGTTGAACTTACCTGAAACAAGAAAATATCGAATATAAATACACATTATAGGCTTCAGGAAAGATTTAAAAAAATATAGGTATATATACAGGAAGCGATCAACTCTCAATATGTTTCGAGTTGTCTCCACTGGCAAATTAAATCTAGGTGTTAATTGCAACAGATGCTCAAGGTGTTAAGTGATCATAAAATGAACATGACGATAAAAACACCAACGGCAGTTGTATTCAATCATCAGCAGTGTAACAAAGTTGGATAAGGCAATCCGGGTCACTTTCTTCGGTTTTGTTTTATCAACAACATCATTATCCTCAATCGATGCATCAACTGATTGAATTAAGAGAAATACTGAATTCGGTCAATGACCGAAATTTTCACCCCGAACTACACGGGTAGGTACTACATATTTCTATTCGGTCACTGTCCACCATGAAATAGTTTGAACGCGTTGCGGGCAAACACATTTTCTCAATCACCAATCTGATTTTCAACTAGGCGATCTAGGTCTATCCGTCTATTCAGAAAGTGTTGTAGGTATTTCGCAGTAGTGCAAAGACAAAAAACTGTTTTTTTAACTCAATCATACTGGACCAACGTGAATGAATTGAACTGCCTGAAATACCACCACCTCCTACATCGCCCGTACTCTAGTCCGTGATCGAGAAAATGTGTTTACCCAATACGCGTTCTGGGTATTCGCACAGTGGGTATTTTGATTTGTCCACATCGTGAACTGGATAAAAAATTCGGACAGTGGCCAAAATCCTATCCTACTTTGAGGGTAACATATATTCATTAACTGGCTTTCAATATATGGATACGTAGTCAACCGCTAATATTTTCTGAATTTTGAATTACTACTTATGATTTTAATCAAAAATATTACGTAACTTGTAACGAAGGCAGTAAGCCTTCATGGGCACATTCACACCGGTTAGCATACACATTCTACCAACAATTTTAAATTTTCTCTGACGAAATTGTTATATTTAGTCTTTAGATTTAGCTAAATTATACCATTTTGACTTTAGTTTAGCCCAAAAGAGAGAAGAAATTTTAAGATTTTAGACGATTTTAGAAAATGGTCTAAAAAACAGGCTTTTTTTCGACCGTAACTCGACAACAGAGTATCTAAACTTCATCAAAATCAATAAGGCCGATACCAACCAACAGCAAAAAACCCTTGGTCGAAATTCAATTCCGTTTTTGAGCAATCGTGCGGATTAACTTTCTTGCTTGCTTGCCTATATTCATATTTTTTGCTCGATTTTTTGCGAATATCTCGAACGGGAATTACGTGATTTTTTTGGGTTTTTAACAAACGATAGATAATTTCAGGCACAACATTGGGTATTCAACACTTCTTGATATTGGAGTGGTTTTTGTAGGTCAAAATTCCCCAAAAAAAGATTTTTCAAAAAACCAAAAGTAATATATTCACATCGTGAAACGGTGGGGATATGACAATTGTTAGTCTTTGTAGTTTTTTTTCAGCATTATATAAAAATAGTTTCATATACCTAGTCCATGTTCAACATTTTAATTTTTCAAAAGCGAAAAGAAACTCAATTGTCGAACTTATATATTTAATAATTTTCTACATTTTGAAAGATCAAAATAATATTTTTCAACAAATAAACTTAATATTTTGAACAGAGCATTTCAGTTATAATGACTTATTTATTATCTATGCTTCAATGGATTCTGGGAATAGAGAAAGTTCCCGTTCTTGGTATAAACGGACTCTTAATAACTTGATAGTTAATGATAAACAATATAGACAGGCGGTCAACAATTCTCTTATCCTTATATATACCTAGGAGAACCACATAGTAGACTGGTATTTTAAACTTTCACGAAGCTTGTAACGGTACGAAATACCTAACAGATAGGCATTGACAAAAAGGCAAATGACTATGAAGGTAAAGGTAGTTACAATACATAAATAAAACGGGTGAAATAAAAATATGAATTCAAAAAACAACAACAAATATTTTCCCCAATGAAATCGATAATCTGTATATTCCAGAAGTAATTTTCTTCAAACTGCAATTTTTGATAATTTCAATGCTATACAGAATAAAATAGGTTCCTGGAAATTAATTCAATCAAGATGACCCATCTTTCATCAAAACCTTTTATAATAGAAATCCATAATCAGTTCTGGAATATTCCATAATTAAAGCACTCAACTCCTATCTAAAGTAAAACTCATGAGGCGATATTCTTGCATCGACTTATATTAAAATTCATGGAAAAGCTTCCATCGATCAAACTTTCCAAGCTATGGTGAAATATGAAAACTTATTATGAGACTGATTTCCAGTTAATGGAATTTATGTACAGAGTTTGGAATGGAAATGGTAATAAGATTTTGGTGAAGGAATACATTTCAAAACTACTTACTGAAGTATTTCTTTGATAACTATATAAAACATGTAACAACCAATTACTGGCAAGAAATTTTCCCGCGTATAAATTTTTCTTCATACGTCGATTGTATTTTTTCAATTAACTCGCCTCTTCTTTGTCCTTTATCAAGCTAATTAAATCGAATTTGACCTAATTGATTGGTAAGTTAAGTAGAGAAAAGAACAAGGATTAATTCTATTGTTCTTGCTACCCAATGCACGAGCATTTTTATAAAACAATCAAATAAATAAGTTTCTCTCTTTATCTGATAGAAAACTAGATAAAATTCTAAACGTTTATATAATAAAAAAGCAAAAAGCACGTTTTTCTTTGGGGGTAATATTCTAAAGCAGATGAGACGTTCCAGTTTTTGGGAAAGATGAATGAATGATGAACAGCCCCCAATCTGAATTTTTCTGATTAAAATGATCATTTCATTCGTAATAAATAAAGTTATTTATTTCACATTTTTGCTGGTGTCTCTTCTTTAATTGTGCTGTCTCAAATTTTCGATTTTCTCAGCACTCCTTTCTACAATGGAAAAAGAATAATCCATCAAAATCGGTGAAGGTTTACCATCCAAAACGCGCGTTCATCCATACGTAAAAAAAGCTAACGAATTGACTACCGTCTCCGTTTTGTTGTTTCAATTAAAGTTGTAGACTTTTTTAACTTTTTTAACAAGTAAAGATACAATATCTTCACCACATAACATTTTATGAATGATAACTAAGTATTTTCTGCTTTTCTTTGAGAAGAGAAATCCTTTCTAGAAAAACGTTCACAAAGCTCACTCAAAAATAAGAGCATCGTTGAAATAAAGGTTAAACAAACATGATTAAGGCAACAGTGAATCTATCGAAGATTGCTAAACCGACATAAATTTTACAAAAAAAAGTATGTACTTCAATGAACCACAGTCGATATTATTTATAGATTTAACCGCAGACAAAACACAGAAAGCGCGAGGGCATCGTATCGAAATTATTGCACACATACACGTACCTAGAGTCACCGAAGGGGTCAATAGACAAAAGAAATTGTGCGTTTTTACCGAATTTCATTATGAACAGGTGAATAATCTTGGAAGCGTTGAAATGGAAATATAATAGCAATAAATCGGTGAGAATCTCTGTCTGAACTTGTACTTGTTTGGAGACGATTCCATACGACAAGGGAGAGAGGAATACCTACTCTGTTATTGACCGACGAACCTAAAGGAGGAGGTTACAATTCGACTGTATGTCTGCATGTTTTTTATGAATGCTCGCGACTTCTGCATAGTAAACGTGCTCCGACTTTTATGTTTTTATTTTTTGAGCGAGGAGCATTGAGAATTGGTCCCATTGAAAGAAAAAACAATATAAGATATACCCTTCCCCTCAATAACTTTCCTCAAAGGGGGTGGTGGGGAAAATTTTTCCCGAAAATTGAAAATCCGAGTCGGCAGAATTAAAGAAAATTTCATATCTGGAAAATTAGACATTACGGTTTTCGAGTTACAGCTGTAAAGTCTGAAATATGTATATCTGTTTTGGGATCTCTGAAGTACAAGCTAAGCCTTATACATGGTAATAGGATAAGTAATTCTTTCGTATTAGTGAACGTTCAACAATTTTAATGACTAATGTTACACTCAAAAATGTGAAATAAATATTTAAAAAAAATGGATCGACTTTATTAGTTGGTGCACTGAAAAATAGAAAATATAAATTCTATTGGTGCTGGTACTTTTGGAGTTGGTGTCTACATCAACAAACTACAAGGGCACAACTTGCTAAAGTACCAGCACCAATAGAATTCATTTTATTTTGTATTTTTCAGCGCACAAACAAATAAAGTACAATTTTTTGTAACAAATATTTATATTCAAAAAAATCAAAATCCAACATCATCTTCCCCCCAAAAACTTACCCAAAAGGGGTTGAGACGGCAAAATTTAAGAGACCATATCTGGCAACATTTAAATTAGATATTTTTTAAAACGATTTCCGTTTTACAGCAATGATAAAGTCTGAGATATGAGTCTTCTCTCTAATATTATGAAATTTCTGAATATAAGTGAACTTCAACGATTAAAATGACGCAAAAATGTGACCGTTTTTATTAGTTGAAGTATTGAAAAACATAAAATAATATTAATTCTGTTGGTGCTGGTACTTTTGCAGTTACCACTCAGTACCAGTACAATTAATATTATTAGAATCTAGATCTAAAAAGATTTATTACGCTCCAACTGATAATTAAAAGTCAACAATAACAAAACATCATTACGTGTAACAATAGGTCTATGCATTTCCTTAGAAATTATAATTACTTACACTGAATACAATTTGAAACTGCAGTGAGAATATGCCTCAATATAGTCATAATATAATAATAATGCAGGAGGGTATGTAAGTTTTTTGACGTTAGTGAATTGATAAGTGAAAATATTAATGAGAGAACGTACATAAAACGAAATGAAAGGAAAACATGCGATATAATAATGAGAATTTTTTGTTTCATGAATAATAACTACTAGAAGATGACCGTGACTTTGTCCACGCATACTTGTCGCTTAGGTACAAATTTATTCTGTCATGAAATCATCGCCTAAATTATCCATGTAAAGTCTGAACTTTATAATAATAAAAATTAGGTGTTCCATATTGTTTTGAGAACTTGTGTATTGAATATTCAACAACAGATGTCGCAGCCGTTAATATTCCTTCAATTTAATTCTGGCAGCTGATTTTTGCTACTACATACAGTAGAAACGATGCTCTTCTCCAGTATAAAACTTATCCTAAACTGTAACTTAGGACATAAGCTATGACCAGGAAAATATATAAATTATTTTTCAGATATATTTATAGATTAATACTTATTTGTTATAATTGTAACCTTTTACAAATAACTGCAATTTCAATATAATAGTTAGATTTGAATTTATATAAGTTTTTATCACATTGTAAGTTGGGAAAATTATAACACTTGTTTACAAAAAAATCAGAATTAGTAAAGGCATAGGTACATTTTGAAATCATAATTTGAGAGTACATTAATGACGTAAATAAACTATATTGATTCCATCTCAGGGTTCACTTCTGAAGCAAGACATGTGTATACTTTACACACTAGTGTGATAAAATGATAAGTTTTTGTTACTGAGCTCTTTCGATAGGACAATCTGTGTTCATAAATTAAACGTAAAACGTGCAAGAAACATTGCCAATTAAATTTGACAATTATTGCTTTCATATGTCAAGCTAAAACTGATATAAACTAAAAGTGAAACTAACTGTTGCTGTAAACATATTGCCACAACGAAGGTTTCCTCATAAAAGCCATAGAATATAAATTTATATATTATTGATAACCAGCAACAGCATATGTTTCTTCATTTATCTTTCCCATCAGAATATCCTATCTCTTTCTATACATAATCGGAAAGATTATTTTTTTCTTAGATATCCTTCGATAACAATAAAACAGCTCACTTATTATACATTATAATATGCTCAATCCACCGCTAACATACTGTATATTGTAACCGCAGTAATGAAATAAATTTTCCTAACAAGTAATCACCGCATATAATAGAGAGAAGAAGTCAATTCTTCTCTGCCGCGCTTGTAATAATGAGTAAAAAAAGAACGGACATGACGATGATTCTCGTGTGAGCTTTTTAACGGGTGAGAAGTGAAGAATGATTTTTCGAGTCATTGTTAAAGATATTACAATAATAAAGATAGGTTGCTACGAAGGCTCAGAAGCTCTAAGAGAATTCCATCAAAATAAAAATCGTTTAGTCGGAATATGAGTAAATAATTTGAAAGTTCATCTGAGCACACTTTTTGAAGTTATACTTCTTTGGGCTCGGAATTGGGTGTTGGTCGAGAAACCGCATAACGCTAAAAGTGAGAAAAATCGTCGATTATATGTTTTCGTATACTTTTTTTTACGTTCTGGCTATTGGAGATTTTTTTATAATTTAATTATTATATTAATTTTCCTTATTAACTACCGATTTTTTTTGAGTTAGTTTTTGTTTTGATCATCCTGTCTGTCTGTCTGTCAACACTGTAACTCGGAAAATACTTAACCGATTAACACCAAACTTGGTACACAAATACGTAAGGGTAATACCTTCTAAGGGCGTGATTTTCAGCTGTCTGTCTGTCTGTGTGCCTGTCAACACGATATCTCGGAACATACTTAACCGATCGACACCAAACTTGGTACACAAATACTTAAGGGTTATACCTCCAATGGGATTGATTTTCAGTTGCCTGTATGTCTGTGTGTGATTACAAGATTGTTTTCGATAGTTTTCCTCTTTATGCTTGCATAACTAGTTTATCATACTTTAGGAGGCGCATTGAAATTTTATTGGAATTGTGTGCGAATAGCCAGAGAAGTATAACTTCCACCGTCTGGTCCGACGCAGACACAGTTTTTTTTCACTGCTTTTTGTCAGAGGTAGTAGAGAGCTTTAAGCAGATTGTTTTAAGGCAAACCTTTTTAGCACCACAGTCTTAAGTGAATCAGATTTTGCAGCTATTGCTTAGCAATTTTAAGCGATTCCTGTGCTTTTCTTACCTGGCCTACTTGAGGTAGCTGTAGGAAAGTAAAAAAATCTGGTCTGTCCACACACGACTTTCCTACAGCTCTAAAACGAATTCCATCGAATATAAAAATCGATCAAATATGTGCGAACATGGATTTTTAGCACCGTGCCAACAACAATGAACAAACTCAATTTTAACGTAGGTAAGTCGAACCGTTTAGCCAGAATATGAATAGACAGGTTGAAGATATGAACTTGTATGCAAGAATAACTTTTTCCCTGCTTTTTTTCACAGATTGAATGAGTAGTGAAGACGAATAAAAGAATATTTTAAACTAGTTTCCAAAATCTTTAGAGCCGTTTTCGCGGTACAGTCTTCAGCACACATAAAAAGCTCAAAGAAGGACACGTTTTCGTCCCAGATTTGAAAATTTTATCCACCACTTAATAAAGTCGATCCTAGTTTTTGTGAAAAATTAAATCTACCTAAAAACGACTTCAAGTTGACAGAGCAATATTAAAGAAATCGTTTCACTATTTTTTTTATCCTGTTTGATCACCAATTACTTTCATTAGACCACATTCCATAAAAAGAGTTTTTTATATATAATAGAAAATTGCAGCCATAAAGCAAATCGTTTGGCCACGTTTGAACACCCTTCAGACTCATTTAAATGAATAGAAAAAAACATCATGATCAAAAATTATTGTTTAACAAATTGAGCTCTGTGTTTAGCACCGCAAAATGAAAGAAAACGAATGAAAATCATAGATTCGTATGACCATCATTTAACCACTCTCCATTTCCAAAAAATGTATGCCTACATATATTAATTTTTTGCCAATATTTTGTCTATTTTCTGAAAATTACAGACATAAAGTAAATTGTTTGGCCACCTTTCAGATTTTTTTAAATGAATAGAAACATGTTTATGCTCAAAAATTGTTTGACAAATTTAGTTCTGTGAAATTTGGCGCCGCGAAATGAAAGAAAACAGATTAAAAATTGAAATTGCAGTCAGAAGGCATTTTTTTAATACTTATTTTTTAGGAAATGGAGAGTGGTCAAACGAAAACTATTGGTAGTCAAACATGATCAGAGCAGCATATCAGAGGTGTTCCCAGCTGTTTACCTAAGCAGAAATATCTAATTTCGCGCATCTACACGCGCAAATACGCATTTTCTTAAAAAATATGCATGCGTATGGAATTTGGCAAGATCTTTATGGCGAGTTTTATCTCCTTTCCATAATTTTGTGATTAAAATATAACTAAAAACGGTATAGCCTTTTCTTGAGCACAATGTTGACCTTTAGCTAACAATAGTTGTTAATTAATTAAATTAGTGTATAGTATCAGTTGAAAAATTTTGATATCTAACTTAGATTTGCAAAAAAGAACATGAAAAATTTGCAATACTATAAGGTACCTCTGTGGTTCTCCGATACAGTTTCTATTGTAAAAATAACAAAAGTTGAGGATGTTTCTCTTTGCAAAAATTGCTCACGTTCCGTCTCCGCAAGAAGCAGGTAGAACAGCTATATAGCAGAGCTATTCGTGCGGTGTTCAATGGATACAAATAAAAGAATTTGCATGGGGAATTGCCGCGTGACATTCCACTGATACGGAACAATTTGCAACGTTGCCATTCTCGTAAAATAACTTTCTTTATTCTAGGAAAATATTATATTTGATGAAAAACACAAAGCATCTAAAACAATTTCAATAATAATAATAAAATGCTTATAATTTATACGAGCTACGTACGTAGATTGTAAATAAGATGAAATAAAACCTATTAATTTTCGTTCCGGTTACTGAACTATAATTAAAATTGGAAATGAATCAGTTGATGATCTGTCTTTGAAATATATATATATATAACTTATCAACATAACGAAAGGCAATAGATATCAATGATGAATGATTAAGTAATTCAATCTGATGAATTTCAGAACAAAATTTATTTTACTATTTATACGTTGTCAAAGTCACTGTTTTCGGGACAGTGGCATAGATGCAGACAGTAGGTGGAAATGAACGAATACGCCAATATCAAAGTTAAAAAAAAGTGTGCGGTCGAGCGGACTACAAGGATGAGTGCCTACTTAAATAATAAGAGATGGTTAGCACAAATCCTAATGACTAATATTATAAACTAACAATTATATATACAGTAAAGAGCTGGACATACCATCGATCTGGTCTTTGAAGAGATTATCCGAATGCTATCATTGAGATGTAGCGCATAATTTGACTTAGTTTTATGGCATAAGGATGAGTTCTTGCGTTCACTGATACAAGTTTGAACATTTCTGCCTGTTTGGTTTAAATTGTCAGTATCAATGAAGATAATATTACTTAAAAATATAGAGTATGATTCAGAAAAAAAAACATTATTTCAGGCTTTTGGTAATACAAAGTTCATTCTTATCACAATCAATCTTGTTCTTAACAAACAATTAGCGGACAATTCATTAAAATTTCTAAGTAGTTTCATCAATAGATACCTACATATATGGTGATGGTGGTAGTAGCGGCAACAGCGTAACATAGCGGTCATTTTATAACGCGCTAGGGCCAATCGACTCTAATAAATATGTATTGGATTTCTAGCAGTGTATGTTCACTTGAAAGACTTCGATAATGGTATTACAGGTGTCCTCGAAAGTCAAAGCATCTGAGAGGAATGATGTAGTAGAAAATCTCTATCTTTGATTAAAATATCTAAGTCGACGTCATTGGTAGGTACAAAGTAAACAAAGATCGAGTCGTGCTTACGTGGGAAAGGGTTCCGTACTTAGGGCTCTTCGCCTAAGTACTCCTGTAAACCATTGAGTGAAGACCTATATTCTTTTTAGGGAGAATCGATTAATTTTAGTATACATATTTTCCTTAATATCTTGTGAAGTACTTTTTTAATATAAATCTATACCTATACATATTAATATACAGAGATATATACTGATATATAAGTAGGTATGCATAGGATTGTAAATAGCCAAATAGGTCAGTTTTATGTATACCGGAAACACGAGCCTTTTTACATTTTCATATATGCGCAGTAGGCACACCCCACGTGTATCAAATTTCTTTCTTAATTATTAGTACCAAGTGAGAACTCATTCACGAGATTAATTCATAAACAATACTCCACACTTAACAGATGTTTGATGAGTGGATCTCTTCAATAAAAAATAAGGCATGTCAAATAGATTTCTAATGAAGCGGTATACAATTGATGTATTTTGATATTTGTTCTTCAATTTTATTACACTTAAATGTTTTCCAACACAATGGTTTTATGATGTTTTCAACGTGTGTTCGTTTGATAGAAAAATAGAAGAACATATGTATAATTGGATTTTATCATTGATGATAACTAGAAATAGAAATATTTATTTTAAGAAAATCAAATTCTAAATTAAAAATTAGTATGAACATAATTTAGCATGTTATAATTAATATGGTCACAAAAACATAAAATAAAATAGTTTAACAGCAATTAATCTGAAATCCAACCTTTTTAAAGGAAAAAATATTTTTTACAAAAAATTGGACCGACTTTATCAGTTGTTTCACTGAAAAATACAAAATAATATTAATTCTATTGGTGCTGGTTCTTTTGGAGTTGGTGCCTACAACAACAAACTACAACGGCACAACTTGAAAATTACCAGCACCAATAGAATTAATATTATTTTGTATTTTTCAGTGCAACAACTGATAAAGTCGGTCCGATTTTTTGTAAAAAATATTTATTTCACATTTTTGAGTGTAACATTAGTCATGGAAATTGTTGAACGTTCACTAATACCCAAAAAGATATAGGTAGGTTTAGTTTGTACATTGCGGAAATACGCATATCACATATTTCAGACTCTACCATTGCGAAACTCGGAAACCGTGACTCTTTTCAAAAAATGTTCAATTTAAACATTTCCGGATATGGAATTTTCATTAATTCTGTCGTTTCGAATTTTCAATTTTCGAGAAAAATTGCCCCCTCCATCCCCTTTGGGGGCGGTTTTTGGAGGGAAAGAGATTTTGGAATAGATTTTTCACAATATGGGACCATTTCCCAACTCTCCTCTTTCGAATAAAACAAAAATCGTCTAAATCGGAGTAAGTTTACTATGCAAAACACGCGAACAGCCATAAAAAAAGCAATCTATATTAAAAAATATTTATTTCACACTTTTGAGTGTAACATGAAAATCGTTGGACCTTCACGAATAGCAAAGAAGATAGTACTTATCCTATTCTTTGCTTGTACCTACTTCGCGGCGGAAATTTACATATTTCAGACTTTACCACTGCTGTAACTCGAAAACCGTACCTCTTTTGAAAAATATTCGTAAAAGCCTTAACCTATGACTTCCCTCGACAAACCACCCTGCTTCGAGAATGTATCTTTATCGACCTGAATAACTTACATCTTTTTGCTCATGGAAACAACCTCGTCGCTCCTACCGTTCTTATATTGACACTTAATATTTTGGACACCCTGTATATATGATTAACGAAAACCCTTACATTGCGTCGCCGGTAGTCCTTCAATATGCATACCAAAATTCTTTGTCCTAGGTCAAGCCGTTATTGAGCTCCAACGTCAACAGACTACAGACAGACAGACCGACGGACTTGACTTACCATGATTTTCGTGATCTAGGAACCCCAAAACGTAAATATCAGCAAAAATCTCGAGGTCGATTTTTTACGTGAATAAAATACTTCCCTTATTGAGGGAAGTAAAAAATCAATTTCAACGTTTCCGGATATGGTCTCGTCTTAATTCTGTCGTCTCCGATTTTAAATTTTCGAGAAAAATTGCCCCCTATACCTCCTCGGGGGTAATTTCAAGAGAAGACATTTTGGATTTGAGTTTTTCTAAATATGGGATCATTTTTCAACTCTCTTCTTTCAAATGAATCAAAAATCATCAAAATCGGAGTAGGAATACCTCCACCAACTGATATTTCCTGTAGGAAAATAATGACAGAGTGTCTAGTCAGTGGTGTACATAAAACATTTCACCAACTTAACAATTTATTCAATAATTATTATGTCCACTACGGCGACTACCAATGTTAAAAGAGACAGATGTTTACTTTATTTACACTTTCAAAACTCAAGAACATGTCAATGTGCACGGCTGTGACCTGACAGGTGATGATTTCTGTATCTGTAGCGTATCCTCCGACACATCCTTACAAAAATGTCGTCTGCCCCTAAAAGACAAACGTTACATGAAATGTAGATGAATGTAAAGTGTGGACTAATTAATTTAAATAAGCTAATTTATATTACTGACCATGCGGTTTCATTTTCTAAGATAGTTCATTAAATCTGTTATGATGACTGATTAATGATCTCATCTGATATTCATATAAACAACAGCTTTATTTCACTCACTGCTTTCAAGTCTTATTCGCAATATATGTATATAGCTTTCTCTGTCATCGTGAAACTACAAACGATAAGAAAGTCCATTCAAAGAAATCGATGACAGCAAACCAGCGCCAACTGGGATTTCCTGCCCTATTCCTTACTTCCTGCCCGCTGTGTTGATCGCTTGGAAACGTGTATTTGGCAACACTTCAGAGATTATCTTATGATTTAATCCCAAACATACATTATATTTTATTAGAGATTTCTTGTTTTTCCAACCATTCATTGTTTTCTCGCATAGATGTGATAGGAGGTTTAATCAACCAGGAAAAGAGTAAGCGAACACGTAAAGGTTAGAAACCTCTCTTTCATGATTGTTATATCATTATTATCACCATCTTCATTTGACGAAGTTCATTGACAAAAGAACTTCTTCAACAGACATAGTATGTGTCGTAGCGTAGAGTGGCATACTAAATAAGGATGTGAGATTTATTTCATAAAGTCATTTAGGAAGGATGTAGTACTACAATATACACTACTTGTGGAGCTGTATTGTCGAAGAAAATTGAATGAATCACAGTTGATTAATAGTAGTTGAAGAAAGAAATTAGTGAATAATGAGCCACAAGTTAAAATGGATATTGTAGATAACATTAATTAAAATTAATTCTATTGGTATTGGTGATTTTGAAGATGTGCAATTGTCGTTAGACCTTTGGAAGGTCTACTATATAAAAGACGCGAACAGTCATAAAAAAAGCAGACAAACAGTCGAACTTTATACCTCCTCCGTTTGGGAAGTCATTCAAAAATCAGGGGGAAGGTATCTTACATCCTGTTTAGAAATATTTGGGATGTTTGGAGAAATTAAAAAAATATATATGGAAAAAACAACTTCTAACCTCAGAAGTAATTTTGTATTAACCCCTGCAGGTAGTACGCAAACATATCTAACGATCATGTACAACATTTCAATGCAAAATTCAATTTCCTTTGGATTCACCTTTTAAACCTTTCAAGTCTTGGACTCTATCGTTTCTACACTCAACACAATGTGCACGTGTTTCTAATTCCGGTGCCGTAACAACTTTGCACGGGTTTGTATTCATTTTAACTGCGCTTTATTTTTTCTCATACAGACTCTGGCGTTGAAATTCTATATCCATTGGATTTTCAACTTCTGAAGTGCCAATGAAATTTGGCCCACACGTGCACGCACACACGGTCTTTCCAGCAGCTAAATTTACTGCAATGCTCCTCTTGATAAAATCTTCATTGATATTTTGGACTTTATTAAGTCAGACAATCTATTAGCATACTATTTTTTAATCAAGATTTGTATGTTAACCTGAATAAAGATTATTAAAGATTATTATTATGTTTAAACTTATTGTAAGTTCATTAATATATATATTTATCATAAATTCATAAACATCCTTCTTTTGGACGTAAAATATGTGAGAATTAAGTAATATAATTTTATTACATGAGACACGAACAATCCGCATAAACAAATCCAGTTGCATAATTTCAATACTTGTATAAGATATTTCTTTATACGATACGATAATTTTCAAAATAATATATAAGATTTCAATAAAAATATCAAATCATGTTTAGGTTGAAGAAAGAAGGAATACATTTTTTTCTTTGAAGGAAACTGTTTTTATCAATTCCATTTTCTTTCGTTACATTCAGCTTAGTTCATATTGTAGAGCTACTTCCAAATTGAGGAGGTATTATACAATTCGACCGTTCGTTTGCTTTTGGGTGAATTTCTTATAGAAATGTACCTATTGCGACCGTTCAAACTTTTGAATTTCATGTTGATATATCCAGAAAAACTTTTGGTTCAAAAGTTTATATATAAATGGGATATTAGGAAATTTGTTAACACGATAGAGGTCGCAGTTTTGAAGGTATCAACTTCAAAGTTGCTACAAAAATCAATGACAAAATTAAAGAAGAGATCATTTCCGGTAGCTTTAATATTGGAAATTTTTCAAAAAAATCTTGGGTTTTCGAATTACAACAGTGGTAAATTTTGAAATATGTATATTTCCACGATGTTTTGAAATCTCTGAATAAGTATAAGCAACGTATTATCTTCTTTGGTGATTGGTGAACGTTGAATTATTTTGATAACTAATGTACACTCAAAAGTGTGAAATAAAAATTTCACCAACTAAGTTATAAAGTTTCTAAGAAATGTTATTACAAAGAGTTAATATTTCAAGATAAAGTCGAAGTTTTGACCCATCCATTATTGAAGTCTATGATTCTTGTCATAAGTTATGACTCGTATTTACTTATCATTCAGTAGGTACTTGACAATACCAAATCAATGTTAAGTTCGTAATATTATTTTAATTTTATATCAAAGGTTATGAAGGATGATAGATTTTTTTATAACCTATTAAACATAAACAGGTAATCTGCCAATTCCATTTGACAATATTAAAAATTTCCGGCTTACCAATTCACCTGTGACGTAATACAATCTTCTTCTTCTTCTTTCCCCAATTGCAGAAAATGTTTACACATTACGAAATTGAATATATCTCAAGTCGTATTATTTCGCCAGTAGGTAACACCTACCAAAGTTTATAGAAATAGTATTCTGTAAACTTTGATAATACTGTATACATAATTGCACAACATACAAACCGGGATCAACTCTATTCTTCATGATTCATGGTAAGGTATAACACCCAATAATAAAAACGATAATTGAATCATTAAAGCTCATTATGCACTTCAAAAGTGTCTAAAATAAACTATGAACCATTCATTCCCAAATACGATATGAACAATGAAAAACTTTTGCGAAGTAGTTATCGTGACATCCAACAAACAAAACCAGAGTTGGTCAGATTTTATATCAAACTATTTGAATTAGGTACGATTTTTTAAATTAATTTATTTTGGTGAAAGTGATGACTCATCCAAAATAAAGGTTGCTTTGAGATTTAAGGAAAAGAAAAATCATGTTCATAAAGTTAGCACTACCATTATCGATTCTGATTCAGCGAGAAGTGGATTAATTGTCGCAAATTTGTGCCGGAAACTAAAAATTTGTCGCACTTTTAGTTTTTTTTTGAGTGGTGATGCTAACTTGATATTAAAGTTAGCACTAGCACCCCCAAAACATAAAATCCTGTCCGTTTTGGGGTGTATTGTGCGTAACTTATTTGTCGCAATTTGGTTATGGCGTGAAA
Source organism: Crioceris asparagi (assembly GCA_958507055.1). NCBI lineage: Eukaryota > Metazoa > Arthropoda > Insecta > Coleoptera > Chrysomelidae > Crioceris > Crioceris asparagi. The sequence goes on from OY293828.1 coordinate 13,728,346, forward strand.
GAACTAAAAAACGTTATTTTCGTTTTTTATCTCTTTATAAGGTGTGGTAGTGCTTACTTAAACTCAAGTTAGCACCTACCACCGGATTGAAAATGGTTTTCCCGCTTTACAATAGTTAAATTTGGTGAAACTTTTTGTCGCTAATTAGTTATAATCGAAATCACAATCGATTTTGATTGAAATACGCCGAATTACAATTAGTTACGTTTTTTAAAAACTAAATTATCTTTAAAGATGTTTTTTAAAGGGTGGTAATGCTGACTTTAATCTGATCAAAATGAGCAAATGTAACTTTGACGATTGTTAAAAAGCGGAAACTTTCAGAATTCATTTGTTGCGAATTAGTTATGACGCAGAAACGGCTGAGAAAAAATATTTTTCCTTTTTTTTGGCAAAAATGTGAAGTGGTACTGCCGAAAAATCAAAATCGATTGTGATTTCTATCATAACTAATTAGCGACAAAAAGTTCCATCAAATATAACTTTTGGAAAGCGTAAAAAAACATTTTCTACCCGGTAGTAGTGCTAACTTAAGTTCAAGTTAGCACTACCAGACCTTATAAAGAGATAAAAAACGAAAATAACGTTTTTTGTTCTTTCACTCATAACAAGTTTTCGATAAATAAGTTACGCACAATACAGTCGGAAACGGACAAAATTTTATGTTTTTAGTTTCCATACCAAATTTACAACAAATAAGCGACAATTAATCCACTTGTCGCTGAATCGAAATTCAATAATGGTGCTAACTTTAAGGGCATAAGAAAATTCATATATTAAGCAGATATTTTCCTTTATTTTTGTAATATTATTGAGTTTCAATAGAATGAAAATAATAATGCTATAGACATCGTAGGTAGATTCCTCAGATATTGAAGATCTAATAAAAATAAATTATTACTTTTCTGACTTCTCTTCAATTTTCCACAAGCAAAGATTTTTTTTGAAGATTTATCTCAAACAATATATAGTTATATAGAAAAATCCAAGTAGGTATGATACAATAATATTTATATTCAAAAATCCATGTTTCATTATTCCATCAGCTATACCAGTGTTATCTTAACTAAAAAAATAAAAATGTATACATAACTGTTATCGCACATTGGGAAATGAACTGTGCAATTTTATTAAACTTTTGTTTTCACATACAGCTGTTATTTGTCTTCTTTTATTCCAAACTTAAGTAAATATGTTTTCAGTCACTTAATTTCCAAGAACAAATAAAATTATTTACTTCCACTACCTTGAACAACTACATATTGTCTAATACGTGAGACGTACTGGAAAATGTCAATTTATGGGAAAGAAACAACTCGTGAAAGGGGTTTTCTTGCAAGAACTTTCAAATATTAACGCTGTAAATTGAACTATATTTTTTGTACTGACATTACAGCAATTTATATCAGTTTGAAAAATTCATAAGTTAATTATTATTTATTATCATTAATAAATAAAAAAACTTTTTTTTCTCTAAAGAATCGCTGATTTTTATCAAACCTTGGACAAAATGCAAATCCACCACAACTTTCTCCATCAAAAAATTTCTTCCGACATACATTGGTTTGGTGACCTTGCCAGTTTTCAAATAATTCATTTAAAAAATTCCTATCCCAATAAATTCAAAAACAAATTTAATACTTAGCAGGAGAGCTTGTATCTGAACACTTTTAGAAACACAAATTGTCCGAAAATTCAGGCTGACTAATATAAAACTGAAATAAACCCTCAAGTCCCACACACTATGAAACGTGAATAGTAAAAATAGATGAGAAATACCTCTACCTACAGACGTTGTAGTAGTAGCAGAGATTAGAGATTATGAATGAATTTTGGAATGACACACATCATCAACTTGATCTACTTTGAAAATTACAAATATAGAACAGAAGCGAGTATGCGTGGGTGTCACATTTTTGACGTTTTATATACCCGAACATAATAATTGCTTATCGTGATCCAGTTGTTATTTGAGGCAAATTTGTCAATTGATTGAGTCATTATTTAAATGAAAGTTTGTAGAAAAAAAAATGGATGTTTTTGATAGGACAAACCCGACTATAATATAATTTATATATTTTTGAAGATTATACATACTTATAAATATTTTTTACTAAAAATTGGACCGACTTTATTATTTGGTGCATTGAAAAGTATAAAATAATATTAATTCTATTGGTGCTGTTACTTTTGAAGTTGTGCAGTTGCAGATAGATTGGTAACTTTTGGCACCAACTTCACATGTACCAGCCCCAATAGAATTAATATTATTTTATACTTTTCAGTGCACCAACTAATAAAGTCGGTCCAATTTTTTGTAAAAAATATTTATTTCACACTTTTGAGTGTAACATTAGTCACGAAAATCGTTGAACGTTCACTAATACCAATGAAGATAGTACTTATTCTATTACCCACGTATATTCCTTGCTTGTAGTTGTTATTATTGAGATCTCAGAACATCGCTGCGGAAATACGCTTGAATATTTTAGTTGTTACCATTTTAACACCGATTTTACTCGAAAACCGTAACTCTAAGGGGAAAATGTTCAGTATAAATGTTGCTACAAATAATTATGTCTTTCATGTACTGCAAACAGAATTTTAATTTTCGACAGAAATCGCCCTCTCCACATAGCGAAAATAGGTATATTTGAGAATTTAAAATGTCTCTATGTCGAAAACCGCTACTCTTTTGAAAAAATGTTCCATTTAAACGTTTCCGGATATTGTCCTATCTGTAATTATATCAACGCAGATTTTCAATTTTCGACAAAATTTGCCCCCTCCACCCCCTTCGGGGGCGGTTTTCGGAGGGAACGAGATGTCGGATTCCCGTTTTTATGAATATGGGACCATTTCTCAAGCCTCCTCTTTCAAATGAATCAAAAATCATCAAAATCGGAGTACGTTTACTATATGAAAGGCGCGCACAAACAAAAAAAAAAGCACAGTCGAATTGTATACCTCCTCCTTTTGGGAAGTCGGTCAAAAAACATATTAGTTAGATTTCTCATTTTTTTCGAGATTCCAACAACAGTTATCGATAAAAGAAGAGTCAAAGATGTTCTTCATGCGTCTTTACATAATTCAGATGTAAGGGTTAACTGTATACAATGAATGGAGTTGACAGTTGTACATTTCGAATGCACGGCGTATTTAATGTTAAAAATATATTTTCAGCCACTGGTCTGTCTTTATGTGCGGTGGAATTCGTATGATAGTGGGTAGGACATTCGTTTGAGTGGAAGCATATGTAGTAGGAAATAGTCACGATACTTACTTGGAATCCAAAACAAAAAATAAACAGCCGTGTTCAAAATCAAAAATACGTTCAGTACTAGTTTAATTTGATACTAAAACTGTTATTACGTTTTATATTATCGTATTAAAAAAATAGTTAAGGAGGCTCGCTACTCAGTGATATCGTAGTTCCATTATTTCTCTTAAACAAATGTTGTATGCTTACTGAGAAGAGTATGGAGAATCGCGGATTACATAGGAAAAATAAAAATTCTAACATTTAAGTTGAAAGCTTTGTTATTATTTTTTATTGAAAGTGGAATAAAAATTTTCAGCTAACTATCGCTGTACCCGCTACTGTTCATTAACACTACCTGTAATAAATACACTTACTAAGGCCTGTAGGGTAATATATGGATCAACCTTCATACTTCTTCACCTCGGGGACGTTAAACAGAAAAATTCATAAGATCTACAGCTGGGTAGCGAGGCCCCTCAATTAATAACATTAGTTTGTCAAACTAAAATCGTTTAAAAACAAATAATTTTTAATCCAAATTCTGAACAGTAACACTGTGATTTCCGACCAATATAATTTTGTTCTTACTTCCTATAACAACAAAAACTGTGGACAGATAGAGAGGCTAAACTTACAAAGCTTTCGGCATTAGAACAACTCATGTGTATCAATATGTTGTACAATTTTATTATTTATTTTTAAATGGGAGGCTCAGTCTACTAAACATTAACCACTTCCTGTACGATTTTCAATGAGGGGTACAAATGAAAAATTGAATACAAATATGAATTATTTATTGAAAACATTAGAAAAAAATATAGATTTATTATTAACGAATAAAAACATAGGTAATTTCGCTTTGGCTCAAAGTCTACTTAAGTGCTATGTCATGTTTTTTAACAATTAATTGCAAATTAAAAATTATAATTGTGAGTATCAGTCGACTGACTGAACTTATGTTATCATTTGTCAAGTAATAAACACGGAAATAGATTTATTCTGAATATTAAAATACTATTTATTCATATTATGAAACAATTGAAGCTTAATTTTATCATTAAAAAATACAGATTAGATTTATACTTATTTATAATAACAATAAATAGAACTTTTTTTCGACAGAAAAGTCTCCAGGAATAATAGACCGTTCTTAATTTGATTTCATAATGATTGACACTATCGTTTCCCACACAACAAATTACACTTTGTCGGATCTTTTAAAGAGATAACAAAGTTTAAAGTTCAAACAGAATTACTAGTTTATCGGCATATTGAATTTAATGTTATACAGTGTGGAAAGCGTAAATACGTATTATATATATTGGAATCATAACGGCTGAAAAATTCCCCTATTATTTGAAAATTTATGCCAAATAAAATATAATTAATTGGATGAAAAACTGAACATACGTGTTCTGCTGCGCATATAAAATTTTACAAGAATTAACAGTATAATCAACATCATTCTATGGAACCAAAGCGATTTTAAATGAAAGACATAATTATTTTTTTTCACGGTTTTATTAGTTGGTGCTCTTAAAAATGCAAAATAATATTGATTTAATTGGTAGATTCGTGAGTACAAACTGGTAATTTTGAAGTTGTGCACTTGTAGTTAGGTTGAAAAATTTTGCCAATCAAAAGTACCAGAACGAATATAATTAATATTATTTTGTAAGGATTTGTTGAATGTCGAGATTTTTTCAATGGTCAATGGTCCTCCATCAAATGAAAAAAAAAATCATGAAATTCGGAGCACGTTTACTATAGAGCGATCCAAAAAAACATTCGGATTAGGCATTTGAAATGGAGAGCGTGTCTTTACTAGATTCAAGTAATAAGTATTTATCATTTCATTACCGAATCCGTGTAGGCATCCAGCCAACATTTGGTAGGTTCAAAGACTTCGAACGATGACAATGGTATACAGAAATAATGAATTAATAGGTAACTATATTTTTATGTCGATACTTTGTCTAGTCTCGTAAATAGGTATAGCTTCTAAAAAGAGAATTACACTACGTAAATAATGACGATAATAGTATTTTTATACGTTTCGTTAGCTGTACTTGTTAGTTTCGCATACATTTTATGGGATTTAGTTGCCAACGGTACGTAGAGTAAGTAACAAACTAGTTCTGGTGCGTTAAATACCGATTTGCGAGTTACTTTTAATTACACACATCCATGAAGGCAAAAAGGAGACTCGAGCCAACAAGAATGTTTTTTTTTTCAACTCCATATATTGTATACCACACAAGTTGAATGAATTCAAGAAAGTTTACATGTTTAGTAAACTCGAATATATGCACTAAGCACAGCACACGTTTAAATAACAAAAATAGAAAATAATTAACTTCAAAATACTGTATGTAACATTACAATTAGTTATCCGTGAAGTTAAATTCAACTCAGGTAACGTTGACCCACAATTTGACAACTACTAAAATTTTTCAGTATCAAATATCTACCTGATACAAAAAAAATATCCATATAAAAATTATTGCAATTCCTTTACGTGACCTGCCGACAACATGGAAATCACTGATTGCTCAAATATCTCGACAATATAATAATATATAAATTACGACCTTGGCCATTAGCATAGAGGCAGAAATAATCATACACGATCATTAAAACGTGCTTCCACATTTTTCAGCCGCTTACGTTGCAATTATACGAAAGGTACCAATCGGTGCCATTCACCCTTGGAATACATGATACGAACCACCCTCTAAAAACTTGTATACCTGCACAACTATAGAAACAACTTTCTAGTAGGTATAACCGATATAAAAGAACCTCAAAAGGAAAGTGGCTTTTCTTGACCACAAATTAAGTACTATGAAAAATCAGTTATATTCCCTTGTATTTGTTTTAAGTTGTCTTCAAAAAATTACCATTACAAAATTTAATAATATTCTGAAAAAAGAGTAGTACTCTTACAAAGTACCACTTATACATAAGACTTATTTTAAATATTTTACTATACTTAATAAGTTCGTAAATTATTGAGGTTCTTCTGTCGATGTATCTATTTTTTGGATTATGAAAAAAAAATGTGATGGCCAAAAAGTTCCTCTCTATAAGAGGAAGGTATTGCACAAAATATTTGATATAAAAATTTAAATAAAGTTATTTTATACGAATAGACAATATTTAAATCGCTTGAAATATTCTATTAGGTACCTATACTGTCTCCAAAACCTCAAGTTCAATGTATGTACGAGTACCTACCTATATGGTAACGTATTTTTTTATTTCCACTGGATTTGTTATCGACTAAGGTGTCTCAGATTTCTCAAAGACAAACGCCAACGTCATAATCAAACAATCCCATATTTGAATATGTATAAGAATAATAGAAACGGCTGGAATGCATCAACATACATTATATTCATTCAAACAAGTCAAATAAACGTAAACTTATGACGTAAAAGATTATCCAAGTCTGCGACAAACATTTATTAATACTCGGATATACTTATGTGAATTAACAATTATCCACATCTTGTTAAATGTATATAAACAAATGGAACTTCTAGATGATTTATATTTAGGTATTAACAATTTAATAGTAATTAGTAATAGTAATAAGATTAAAAATAACATCAGTAACATAATTCAAATATCTGATTGAGAACAATTACGACGGATTAACGTCAATATAGACGGCCATCTTCAACGTAATTGGTTTCTTTTTTCTCTTCCGAGTTTCAAATTATCATCGTGTGCTTTCCACAGCTGCATCTCTAGCTACATCAAGCATCACGAAATTAATCATGCAAAGATTGCATGCGTGAAAGGTTACTGTTAGATGAAATAACATGAATAGCAAACAAGAAATCTGCAATACATAGGTACCTAATATAGTTGCTGAAGACACAGATATTCAGAGCAGAAATAATCTCTGTAGCAAGTTATAATTTTTTCATTTTAAAAGAAGTAATAATTCGAACTGAAGATTTGGCCAAAAGCGAAAGTATATTTATAAGTACTGCCCAATTACATGTTCAATAGGAGGCCAGTGTTGTATGTCAAAGGTGTGTATCCAAAAACACACAAAAGTGAATGTTCTTGACTCTATTGTAGTTATTATGTGCATATGCATATATATAAATATTAATATATGCCACTCACCGTTATTACTGTTTTATGAAGCCCACAAATAATTAATCCATAAAGGATTTGAAGGAGATATTATAAACATGATAGGCGCTCATATTTGTTGCGATCGATTTCAAAATTCATCCCTTCAAATCCCAAACTGAATAACCTTTATGCATGACAAGCGGAGTATCACTAATGATTTAATTGTTAAGTGAATCAGTTTTTTACAGGTGCTTTTACGTGGGCATTAAAAAACATGGCATTTAAGTGTGTTTTCGGTAATTATATTCTTGAGAGATTGATTTCAATGATCAGATCTTCATATTCAAATGGATATCACCACCGTACCTATAACAGGTGGAAAATCCAAAAAAAGGAAATCAAGGTAACACGTATGAAATCAAGTGTTAGTTTAATATGAACTCATAGAACAAGAACAGACATTTGGGAGTTATATGCAGAATAAACATAAATTACATATATGGGATATAGTAATTATAACGTGCAAAAAATTGCTAGCTATTATAGATACAATTTACAGTTATGAGACATTTCAAGTTAAAATCATGATTTCGAATAAATGAAGCCAAAAAATATAAGACCATTGTGATGTGGGACTAGAGATCCAACAACAGAATATATTATAACAATTTTGTCATTGTTTCAGCATGGCCTAGTCCTACCCGTTACTCGAAACAATAGACTATGTCTAAATAAACAATCAACTAGTCGTGGAAAAATAAAAATAATGTAGAAACTATGGCAATCGTACATACCCATTGTATTAATATTATGATCCTGATGATAAATAAATGTTGTTAAACAAGGACGAAATCCAGATGAATCACTAAATAAAAAACAACTCAACTCTTAAAAAATAACAGCACACGACTATTCAGTCATCGAAGAGGTTCGAAATGCGGTAAGGGACCAGCACTACAGGTAAAAGGCAAAAGTCTCAACATATTTTTGGATTAAATCAAACAAAATTGGGTAAGGCAGAGCCTTAAGCAATAATTCACACACAAGTCGCAAAAAACATCCGTGGGATATGTAATATCAAAATTTTCAGGAAAAACACAAGTTAGTAGCGCGATTTTGACAGTAAACATAAAGCAACGATAAGCTTTCTCTCGATCGGCAGTGTCACGAATGCCGCTAGCACAGACGAAACGAGCCGACAGCAGCGCCTCGTCGGAGAATGCAAGCACCATGCAACAACAACACAACCAGGCGAGATCGAACTGCTTCGGAAATGATCGTGTGTTGTCGAGTGTATAGGGCGGCTATCCGACAAATATCTCAAGAATGCGAACCAAGAGAGAGAAATGGCGGTTTAATTTAATTAATATATTTTTGATGCTTTTGGTTGGTTGGAATGAAAAGTAGGCAACTTAATTGGGTTATAGGTACCTAGTTAGAATTATATGTCGGGTTAATTCTTTATAGGTATGGGCAGAATAAATGAATTAAAAATGGAATGAAATTAAAGAAATGACAATGAAGGGCAAATTCTATGAAAATCACGGATTCGTTTTTATGAAAATCAGTTGGACTCATCAATTTTTCTAGATGCACTTGTTATCGATAACCATGAGTGTATACAGGGTGAACCAGAGGGTATACAAAATGTCAATTGTTGTTTTTAACGGTAAACATATTTTTTATTCATATTTAAAATCTGCAGATTTTACTGTTTTGATATAAAATATTTCAAATTCGCTATTTTCAATATGCATTGGTAGGTATCTCAAATTTGAGCTATAGTGTAAATTAGATGGGAAAAGTTTTTGTTTACATTGTAAAAAAACAATGTTTTTCAAATGCAATCCAAGTTCTTTGTTAAAAAGAAAAAATAGGTGTAAAGAAGTGGAAAATCTTTTTTTGTAGTTGCCAAACAAAGTACAACTTTAAAGAGTTTCTTAAGGTACTGTTTAAACTGACCTATCAAAGTATTTCAAAATAATTGACAAATAATTTTTATGAAAACATATATTTGCATTTTTTTAGAAGATCGTTCGCTAGCAAAAATCTTTCAAAATTGTCATTTACAATACTATTATGTGAAGTTTTGGTTTTCAGAAATCATCAACTTTTTGACCGACGAAACAAACGGAAGAGGCATAAAATTCTACTTTCAAAAAATCATGTTTCCGAGTTACAGCATTGATCAAGTCTGAAAAATGTGTGTCTGCACTTTGTGGCGGGGGCATTTTTTTTGTCCAGATTAAAGAAGAGATTATATGTAGCAACGTAGCAACATTTAAATTGGAATTTTTTCAAAAAAATGTACGGTTTCCGAGTTCCGATGTCTGAAATATGTGTATTTCCGTGAACGTTGAATGGTTTTGATGAATAATGTAAAAATGAAAAGTATGAAAGAATGGATTCCACAGTTAGAAATAATTAGAAAATAATGATCATTTGTTCTAACATCTTATTTAGATCATTTAAGTTGAAAATACTATCATGGATGATAATAATTAAATAGGTTTAATTAAATTCCATAAATGTAGCAAAACCACAAACAAACCAAGACTTAATTTATCCCTGCCGACTTCCCAATGAATGTTTTGTCTGATTATTAAGAACACAAATAAATTTTTCTTAAAAAAAATTGGACCGACGTTATCAGTTGGTGCACTGAAAAATACGAAATAATATTAATTTTATTGATGCTGTTAATTTTGAAGTTGTGCAGTTGCAGTTAGATTGATAACTTTTGGCAGCAACTTCATAAGTACCAGCATCAATAGAATTAATATTATTTAGTATTTTTCAGTGCACCAACTAATCACGTCGGTTCAATTTTCTTGTAAAAAAATTATTTCTCACTTTTGGGAGTAACATTAGTCACGAAAATCGTTGAACTTTCACTAATACGAAAGAAGATAGTACATATCCTATTACTCACGTATATTCTTTGCTTGAAATTGTTATTATGTAGAGATCTCAGAAGATCGCTGCGGAAATACGCATAAGTATTTTGGATTTAATCATTTTACCACCGCTGTAACTCGAAAACCGTAACTCTAAGGAAAAAATATTCATTATAAATGTTGCTACAAATATTATTGTCTTTCATGTGGTACCCAGAGACTTTTAGTTTTCGAAAGAAATCGCCCCCTCCATATAGCGAAAATACATATATGTGAGATTTTAACATGAATGTACCTCGAATACAGTAACTGTTTTGAAAAATGGTTCAATTTAAATGTTTCCGGATATTGACCTATCTTTAATTCTGGCATCCCATTTTTTCGATTTTTGAAAAAATATTGTTTTGTTTGTTTTCGGAGGGAAGGAAATTGCAGATTTGATTTTTTAAGAATATGGGACCATTTCTTAAGTCTCCTCTTTCAAATGAATCAAAAATCATCACTATCGGAGTACGATTACTATATACAAGGCGCGTACAAACCAAAAAAAATCTACATTGTTGATTTAACAATGAAAAGTGTTATTTAATACAGGGTGTCCAGCTGTTTGGGTCCATATGAAATACAAAGTTTTGTTGTTTTCAATAAAAAAGAAACATATCATGGTAGCATAGTAATATTTTAAAAGCCATTTTGTAGATCGGAAAAATTTGCTGTGAAGAAGTATTTTCCCTTTTTCGCTTGCTTTTCAAATTTGTTCCTCTTTGAAACATAGAAAATCAAAAGAGTTGAGCATAATATAGAAGATCGATGTTATTCCAAACTTATCTTGGACATACTGTATAACTAGGCTAATAGATATTGTCAAATAAGGCTTTTTTCATATATAGTTCTAATATCCTTCAAATATTTAGATCATACCATACTCTATAGTCTATGGCCATAGTCATCAAATGTCACTTGGTCAAAGTATAAACAATAAAACCATTTTTTTTATTTTTTTTTCGTAACAAAAAAATAGACGCACCAATTATAGTTGCAAGAATTATGATATGCGTTTGTACATAGTAGTTAGTAAATATGGAAGAGAAGCCGTCGACAGTGTTTGGCGTGGGTATATAACCTATACGAGTTTATGGTGTGTTTAGTAATTATCGCGTCTATAAATATGATGGATAATCAATTTGTCGTGTCAATTTCAATACCCACACAATTTAAATGGGGCATAATGGTCCACTTCTCTGTAGATGAAAGGAAAACAAGTAAAGTTTGTCCTTAGGAAATTGCAGAAAATGAATTTCTAATTCGTTATATATTATAATAATTATGAAATCGTAGGATTTGAAAATTATCGACTACAAGACATAAATGAAATGCAGGGGGAATATATTTTTTTTATAAATTTAAGATGAAAGGCAAAATCAATAATATTTAGTTAGTAAGCACACATTGGTGTTTGTGTTACCGATAGATTTCTCAGAAACTATTGATAATAAATAACAAACTGGTTCAAAATTAAATATTTTGCTGTCAAAGAAGAAAATCCATATCTTATACGTCTACAGATGCATTTAAACTTCTAAATAAGGAAAGAGCTATCGCTCAAATTTTATAATTTATAACTTCTTATAACAGTTTGGTGGTACGAAAACATAGTCATAAGAATTATTGTGTGTGGAACCCCTCTAGATCAGAGTTCTACTCACACGTAGATCCACTCCAAACACCAACCCAAATCCATCCACAGACATGCACCGAGACAGAACAGCATGAGAATTTCTCCTACATATGTCTCAGGGATTTTTCGTTGTAGAACCCTCCACCTTCAAGTCCCAGTCGCACTAACAGACTCTCACAAAACCCGTACATTAGCCAGAGGCAGATTGCCGTTGAACAAAATATTTCAAAAACGAGTGTGCAGAGAGTTTTGAAGGAAGAAAAATACCATGATTATAAAATTAATATTTGCCAATCCTTGACTGAAGAAGATTTTATAATAAATATTTTTTACAAAAAATTGGACCGACGTTATTAGTTCGTGCACTGAAAAGTATAGAATAATATTAATTCTATTGGTGCTGTGACTTTTGAAGTCGTGCAGTTGCAGGTAGATTGATCTTTTGGCACCAACTTCACAAGTACCAGCACCAATAGAATTAATATTATTTTATACTTTTCAGTGCACCAACTAATAACGTCGGTCCAATTTTTTGTAAAAAATATTTATTTCACACTTTTGCGTGTAACATTAGTCACGAAAATCGTTGAACGTTCACTAATACCAATGAAGATAGTACTTAACCTATTACCCACGTATATTCCTTGCTTGTAGTTATTATTATTGAGATCTCAGAACATCGCTGCGGAAATACGCTTGAATATTTTAGTTGTTACAATTTTACTCGAAAACCGTAACTCTAAGGGAAAAATGTTCATTATAAATGCCGCTACAAATAATTATGTCCTTCATGTATACTGTCCACAGATTTTAAATTTTCGACAGTAATCGCCCTCTCCACATTGCACATTTGAGAATTTAACATGCGTCTATCTCGAAAACCGTTACTCTTTTGAAAAAATCTTCGATTTAAACGTTTCCGGATATTGTCCTATCTTTAATTATACCACCTAAGATTTTCCATTTTCGAGAAAATTTGCCACCTCCACCCCCTTCGGGGGCGGTTTTTGGAGGGAAGAAGAGAAGAAACATTAGAAGATCAAAATTTTTCAATGAATGTATTGTTCACAGACCAGAGGATATGATGCAAATGATTCGGGAGTCATTTAGATCTATAAAACCAGAAATGCTTGAAAATGTCGATATATCTTTTCACGAGTCTTTTCAATAGATAATAAATTTATGAAAATGGTCAGTAATTCGAATATCGTTTATAAGTAAGAGTAATTTGAAATTTTACTGTCTTTGTTTTACTAGAAATAAATAATTATTTATTAACCGACTTCAAAAAAGGAGGAGGTTTCTCAATTCGACCGTATTTATGCTTTTTTAAGTTTGTTCGCGCCTTTTGCATAGTTAACGTTCTCCGATTTTGATGATTTTTTCTTCATTTGAAAGAGGAGGATTGAGAATTGGTCCCATTGAAAGAAAATTCAATATTAGACATGCCCCTCCCATACAAAACATCCCCAAAGGGGTGGTGGGGGCAATTTTTCTCGAAAATTTAAAATCCGAGACGTCAGAATTAAAGAAAATCCCATATCCGGAAATGTTAAAATTGGACATTTTTAGAAATAATCATACGTTTCCGCGTTACAGTCCGAAATATGTTTTCAGCTATGCAGAGGGAGCAATTTTTTTTCTGAAAGAGAAGAGATAATATTCAGCATCATTTGATCTTGACATTTTTCAAAAAAAATCATATCTTTCCGAGTTACAGAAGTGGGAAACTCTGAAATCTTTGAATAAGTAAGCATTATCTTCTTTGGCGAACGTTGCATGATTTTGATGGCTAATGATACACTCAAAAGTGTGAAATAAATATTTTTTACAAAAAATTGAACTGACTTTATTAGTTGGTGCACTGAAAAATACAAAATAATATTAATTCTATTGGTTCTGGTACTTTTGAAGTTGTGCAGTTGTTTCGGCACCAACTTAAAAACTACCAGAACCAATAGAATTAAGATTATTTGGTATTTTTCAGTGCACCAACTAATAAAGTCAGTTCAATTTTTTGTAAAAAAAATTATATCTTGCTACAAGAAATTTAACAAGAGTTTCTCAGAAACTTGTACAGGAAAAAATAACAGGAACAAAGGTCATATAATATACAATTAAAAAATAATGGATAATAAGAACAATAATTATTTATTGAAGGAGACAGAAGTCAAACTGACATTGATTTAATTACGGCCTCTAAGATTTAGATCATTTCAACACTTATAAGACTCAAAAGTGTAAAAGCAAGAAAACTCAGGAATTTTGTTTAAAAGACCAATATCTTTTTTTGTACATTCTTATCCAAAGTATCCCTGTCATTCCATGGCAAATTTAAAAAAGCTACTATTCCATTTAAAAAATACCTAATTTTCCAACTTTCATGAATTATAAACTAATTATTATTAGAAAGATCATGTATAACATTCATTTGGTTTTAGTAAAACAGTACAAACATTCTACATTTTAAAATATATTGATTTTTAAATTGGTATACTTATCTGTCAAAAAAATTGGAATAGTTATTTCTGTATTAAGTGCGTAAAATGAGTGTTTTTCGGCACATGAGAATGTGAATTTGACCACAGCTCGAGGCCAAAAATTCTCTCGAATGTGCCAAGAAAACACGAATTTTATACACGAAATACAAACAACATTTTTTGTACAACTGTCAAAAAAACTTGACATTTCTGCATACATCTTTACTTTATGTTAGATTGTACAAAATTTTTTTCACCATGAGAAATACTTTTTCTCACGGTGAAAAAAAGTAAACATTTACGCATCAATAGAGATGCAGAAATGTCAATTTGTTTTGACAGCTGTACAAAAAAATTGTTTTTCTCCTAAATTATAAGAACAAGTTACTATATGTATACTTAACAAAGTCTATTTCAAATTTTGCAAGAATTCAGAAATAAATATTTATTTATATCCATTCCATAAGAAAAACAAGAGTTTTATACAATTACCTATAGTAGGAAACACCCTGTATATATGAAACTATTTTTAAGATATGAAGCATTAAATTTGAATAGGACTTCGTAAATGATTTTTATCAATAGCTTGCTTCGTTAAGGAGAAATCGACAGAATACCAGAGTTTGGACCACCCTATATATGTATTTATTTATATTAGTAATTGCCTTGTGGTCGAAATTTTACGATTGAATTTCATTAAATTTAAGTTTGAACATTACTGAGATTCGTCGTCTATCAAAGAGTATAATGTACCTACATCAGAGCACTTGACTTGATCATCCGATATATTATCGAGAATTTATATATAAACGGCTGGTTCACGTAAATTTATCTACTATATCTAATTTAATGTATTTTAACCCATATTACACATTAGTTTTTGTTTTCTGTACTGTTTTCCCATATTAACATTAACTTTACCAAATCAAATATTCGACTGCGAACGCAATATGCTTCAAAAGGGGTATTTTCACGTATTAATTAAGGCTTGATCCACACTATGAAATCGATCTACTATCCAGAAAAGTGTAACATAACATTAACATACAATATCCAATCGAGAAGAAACACAAATAAGGGAAGAATTATGTGATTCCATCGAAGGTTTTTCGGAAAATGTAAAGGAAGAAATTACTCAAATTTCATGGAGCTTTCATATACTGTGACTGGTCTGTATGTATAAAGTTTAAGTAATGAATTAGGTATATGATATAAACATGGAATTATGTCAAATAATAATGATAGCTCTACCGGTGTCAATCACAGATCAAACCCTCTTGTTAAACTTATTCTTTACACATAAATTTATTCAGTATTAGTTATTTTAATTTGTTATTATATGGAAACAGACCTAATTAATAGCTAATAACTACAAATCCATTACCCATCTTCAGGAAATTTCTCAAATGATGTTTGTAACACTGTAAAGTGTATTTTGTAACTATAACCTGTTCTTCAGTTTTCTCTAATTAATTTCTTTGCCAAAAAAATATTCTTTCGGCCAGTGATGTGCCCACATTTGAACACCTCACACATCAGGCCTTAAAAGAACTTACTTGTGGGTGGCTTCTTTGTTTATGAACGTCGACCGATATTCTTTCCCACGCATAACACAATTCAAGTCTTGACAAAGTGTAAAATTATATGATTGCTTTATTGACATGAATGAATAAAATGGAAAGATGATAATCATCTATCTAATTCACCTGATAATAAAATAATATTATACAAATCTTTCGATAAATATGTAGGTAAGCAAATTTAAAATCCAGCTACGCCACTGGATTCTACTCTAAAGAGTGTTTGAAGAATGTCGAAATAAATTTTCACATAACTTCACAAAAATTAATCAGCTGTTTTCACCATTGAGTTCATCCCCAAATATGCGATCCAGACTACGCTATTGATTTTTTCTGTTACCAAGTTACCCTATAAATGCATCGAAATTTACCCACCAAAAATAGGAAATTATGTCGGCAAAGTGTTTTTCTCCTATATCCTTGTCAAGGTTACCTTATTACCTATTTCCGACGCCAACAGACCGAGCGATAATCTGGAAATGAAAACGGTCGAGTCGACGTCGACGATACTCATCATATTAATGCACAGGGTGTACGGTCATTGCATTTGAATAACCATTGGCTATTTCATTGAAATCATTTATGCTTTAGTAGATCGACAGCCGGTATAATACCCAACATATTACTTTTGGTCTGTAATTCCATATTACAATTCCAAGATAAACACAACTGAACGCCCGACAAAATACTCGAAGATGTTTTCAAGTTCATGATGCTCATATTCATTTTAGTTTGTTGATTTTTAACTTCAAGTAAGTAGCTGTTTAATGAATCATATTGTTTTTTCATTGAATACACGATTTCAGGGATTATAGATCGTTACCTGAGTATGTTTACCTTTAATAGAGATAGTCAGATTACAAAAACATTTTGTAAACGTTGAGAAGATGGGTTCTCACTTCAGACAATAGTTTCAGTATAATGTTTATATGTTTCTGATGTTGAAAATTTGTTTAATTTGTCTATCAATAATTAATAAATTATTGCACTATTGTCATGCCATTTTTGTCATTATCATTTTGCGGATCATTCAAGAATATCTAGAATCATCTACATTCTTGGGTTTATCGTTCAGTGAAGATGATATGTAATTCAAATATTCAATTTCTATTCATACACGATGGAAACTTCGAAATGTTCTATGAAAACATAATAAAAAAATAAGTGGTGAGTATACTGTTCGGGTATAGCAAACATCTAGTAAAATCCATAAAAAGGTCCAGAGGCACTTTGCTAGCGCCACATCATCAATAAATCCACCCTTATTTTCATTCAAATGGCATACGAGTCACAAAAACTAATTCAAAAAGTACTTGGTAACTCCCAACAGATATATACCCAAATGATAGTAAAATTGAGACAAGTTCCTTTTTTATGATTCATCTTCTACGTGTCCTCCGCTACCGTCTAGGCATCGGTCACAGAGGACCGTAACAGAACCGTAATAAAGAGAACATTTGTATATCCTTGGGAATTTTATGAAGGTGATGCGCGTCTCCATCTGTTGTGTTAAAAATTTAGGATGACAATGATTTTGTCATTTTCTCTGTAAAATGAATTGTGTTGAGAATTGAGTGGCTAGTAGTGGTGGAGAAGTGAGAACAATTAGTTGAATTGAAAAGAAATCTCACCTTGACCGCGGCAGAAACATGGATCCATCGATGAAGACCGAGCCTGACAATAAAATATACCAGCATGTTGATAGTTCCCCGGTACTGGAAAATAAATAAATTTTAATTTAATTAGATTTCTGTTTTAATGTTAAATACACGTAGAAATGTTATATAGCAAATCTTTAAAGAAAATATTTAAAAAGTAAGAATCGTAATCATAAACATTATGTAGTTGTATTTTTTTAAATTACTTATAATTCAGAAATAGGTCTCCTGTTTGATAATTATAGACTCGAAAAATCACAAAACCTCGCAATAAATTTAATAGGCTATAACTTGGCAACCCTTGACAATATGAAGATTTAAAAGATACCGGAAATAATCAAATCACTTATTTTGCAGTATAAAAAATTCTATTTAGGAGAAAAACTTCCTGTTCTTTATTATACATAATAGAATCAAATCAATGACGAAATCTAATTAAATTGCTATTTATCATTTCAAGAAAAAATCAAGTTTTTCCGAGTTATTGCTAGCAATTGCAATTTCTAATATTTTTCAACAAAAACTAGAACAGATGATTTTTTTAGATGATGCACTGAAAAATATAAAATAATATTAAATGGTTCTCTCTGATATTATTTTTTTTAGTAATTACATTGGAGATTTTATTATTTTTTTTAGGGATATAGAAGTTCACTCACTAGTAGAGAACATCATTGGCCTGATGTTTTTCGAAGCGCGCCACCTTGCACAACGCCCGCAAACTCGAATCTCTCAGCGTTTGCAGCGCTTCGAGCCCGCTCAGTCCATAGTAGATAACTTGCAAATCTTGCAGCGATCTGCATGCAGGCGGCTTCGAGAGGGCGCGCATCCAAACGCCCTCCCAGTCAGCCACTGCTGCTGTGCCGTTGTTCATCATCCCGGCACCGCCAGGTGGCGCCAACAGTGCGGTGGCATCGCGTACGTAGCCGACTGATGGCAGTTCTCGCATGCGCACCGGTAGCGCGGCGACACTGTTGCCGGTTGCCAGAAACTTCAGGGAGTTCAGGGCTTCCGATTAGTAAGCTGTGTATGGATTTGAGCTGGATATTTTCTGTAAGAATTAAAAAATGAAATACGTCAGAATAATCTAATATTCTTTTGTTAGAAAATGCTCTCAATCAAATATTATAGAAATAATGAAATATTACCGATGATACCCCAAAACGAATTCGGAAATGAGTTGAACTTGAACTCGTATTGGTCCTTTCGAATTTGGTTGTGAATCTCATCGGATGGTGGTACTAATCCTTTAGCTTATGTGAAAATCTGTAATAAAGAAAAAAACATTAAGCATTGATAATTCTGATTTCGTCATAAAAGTTCATACAATGAAGACAAATCAATTAGACACAAAGTAACGGAAAAAAAATTAAACGGAAGTCGACTATAGTTTTGAATGAATGAAACTTAAATTTCACGTCCCATTTCAACAGCCAGATGATTACATAAACGTATTATTGCCACGATCGATTCAACTCGTTAGACTAATTCAATTGATTTTTAATCAATAGCAATTATTTATAACAACAGTGAATTATCTTTTGATTCTGGATTTCGTAATGAAAATAAATCAAATTATGAATTCTATTTTCTATTCTTCATTTCGCAGTACCCATTGGGCGGCAACTATTATTAGGGCCGTAGGCTACATCATAGCGTTAAAAGGAACGTGCCCGGAAAGGCCTACTACCATTGCGGATAATGACCAATAAAATTATGCTTAGATCCATCTGTTAGTTACGGCGCTAGCTATGGGTACGCCAAACGGTCTTATTATTTTTTTCATTTCTTTTTCTGCGACCGTTACGCTTCTTTAACGCGAAGAAATTCAACGGATAAGAAGTGCAAATGTCATGGATGACTGCAAGCAGTTGTTTCCT
Source organism: Crioceris asparagi (assembly GCA_958507055.1). Classification (NCBI taxonomy): domain Eukaryota; kingdom Metazoa; phylum Arthropoda; class Insecta; order Coleoptera; family Chrysomelidae; genus Crioceris; species Crioceris asparagi. Next base: position 13,747,873 of record OY293828.1, read on the forward strand.
CTTCTATTTGAATTGAATATTGAGTATGCCTTAAAAGCACGTCCTAGATTCGAATTAAATAAAGTATAATATGTTAAATATTTGTTTATTGATATAATCTGTAATAACAATAAATACTATAATTTGGCACAAATCTTATCGGCATTAAATACTCTTTTATATACTACACTGTTAGAAAACGATTTTCGGCCCTTTTCAAAGACAGTGTGAAAGTGACTCCTTTCTTACCTAGGGCCTAGGGAAAATATAGTTTTCGTTTTGTACTAGCTCTTCATTTAATACTGATACAATTTATACTTCCACAATCTACTATTTTTGACCGACGAACCCCGAACGGAGGAGGTATACAATTCGACTGTGAGCTGCTGTTTTTTATTTGTTTGTTCGCGCGTTTTATATAGTAAACGTACTCCGATTTGGATATTTCTGGATTAATTTGAAAGAGGAGGTTTGACAAATGGTCCCATATTCATAAAATCGCAAATCCAAAATCTTCTTCTCTTCGAAAACCGCCCCAAAGGGGGTGGAAGGGGCAAATTTTCTAGGAAATCGACAATCAGAGTTGGTATAATTAAAGATACGACAATATCCGGACACGTTTAAATTGAACATTTTTACGGTTTTCGAGTAAGTTATTATTGTCATGTGAGAGAGCGATTTCTTTCCAAAAACTGAAAATCTGTTGGCACTGCATGAAAGACAATAATATTTTCAGCAACATTTATAATGAATATTTTTTCCTTAGAGTTACGGTTTTCGAGTTACAGCGGTGGTAAAATGGTTCTTAAATACTTATGCGTATTTCCGCAGCGATGTTTTGAGATCTCAATAATAACAACTACAAGCAAAGAATATACAAGGATAATAGGATATGTACTATCTTAATTGGTAGATATTAGTGAACGTACAACATTTTTTGTGTCTAATGTTAATGTTACACTGAAAAGAGTGAAATAAATATTTTTTACAAAAAATTGGATCGACGTTATTAATTGGTGCACTGAAAAATACAAAATAATATTAATTCTATTAGTGCTTGTACTTGTGAAATTGGTGCCAAAAGTTATCAATCTAACTGCAACTGCACAACTTCAAAAGTAACAGCACCAATAGAATCAATATTATTCTGTATTTTTCAATGCACCACGTCGGTCCAACTTTTTGTAAAACATATTTTTAAAGTGGTAGAATTATCTGAAAATGATATATTTAACGTTGTTTGTATTTATTAAGCATACATTATGTCTATTTAGACACAGTAGCTGATTAGCTGAGTATTTTGACTTGCCAGGTTGCGTGCCGGCTTTAAAGGTTCTGAGATAGATGACATATGATCATAGAGACGTCGGTGCATAGTGGTTTCCCTGTGGTCGAAATTCGACCGCAATTCATTAATTTTCAAACGTTATGGAGGTTTTTTTTTGTCAAAGATATAATAATTGCATATAATATAATTGCAGATAATTAACTTGAACAAATACGGCATTAGCGTTTGTTGTTTGCCTGATTCCTTAAAATACATAGGAAATTTAAAATTTAATGTTAGTAACAGTTCAATACACTTCTACCACGTAAACCATATTTTTTATTCAATTTAATTGAAAATATTGGAGAATAATACATCAAAATTTAAACTGTGTGCACTACTTCACCATACAAACTTTCACTAAGCCAAATTTCATACTCCTTCGTGCACGTTTTATGCCTTAAAAATCGTCTACAATCACGTATTAACATACAGATATGATTCAGAGACAAATTACTCGGATATGATTTTGAAATTGTAAAGAATAAAAAATGTTGTTCAGGCCACGTTGAGAAAACGGTTTTCCGGTTTTCCGGGCTTCAATAAGTGTTGGGTAGGATTCACTTTCGCACCTAAGGCAAAAATAATATTTCCAAATAAAACGACCAAGTTTTTCAAAGGGGGAGGGTATTCAATTATCCTTTAATATATTTTTTTGTGGGTATAACCTCGTTTCGCATAGAAAATTTGTACCGATTTGATGATTCTTGCTCCATTTATTTAACGACGAGGAGAGATGGTCTTATATTAATTGTTTATTATATTAATTTTTTTCTTCTTAAAATATAAAAATTCTATATGACAAAATTAAAGAAGAGATCATTTTCTGTACGTTTTGAATTAATTTTTTTTATAACTCCAAGTGTTTTCGACTTACTGCCCTATCCCTATCATTGGATTCTATGTGATTTTGGTGTCATATTACAAAAATCAAAAATTATATAGTAAATGAGCACCAATTTTGATAATTCATTGGAAAGGGGAGTGTTGAGAATGGCACCATATTAAAAAAAAACAAAATGCACTTCTTACCCCTGAAAACCACCCCGAAAAGGGTGGAGGGGGCAATTTTTTCAAAAATTGAAAATTTTAAGTGAGAAAGTTGTAGAAAAGATGATTTCCAGCAATATTTTAATTAGACATTTTCCAAAATAATCATAGGTTTCAGAGTTACAGCACTAGAAAAGTGCAATTTTTTACCCCCATATTTTTTAAATCATTGCATATATAAGTAAACGTTCAACAATTTGCATGGCTAATGATAAGTATTTATTCACTTTAAAACCTGAGCGCTCTTTGGTTATTTTACAACGCGAACCAATTCAGAGATCATATTTATTTTAAATATTTTTAAATTTATAAATATTTAATTTGGTACAAAAATTTGTCGGGTAAAAATTTTGGACTTTTCTGTTTCTCATAATGGCGGCCACCCAAAATTTAATGATACAAAGAAAAAGACAAAAGAAAAAAATACGTATTTTTTATATTTTTTCCAATTTAAATATATACCTACTTAAGAATTTTGAACAAATACATATTGTTCCCAATTTTATCATATCTTATGAATTTTAACATTCCGCTGGCCATGCCAGTAGGTATTTTAATCATGCTGAATCAACATTATTACAAATAGTTTAAATCACGGTAAATTTACTATCGTGGTTTAAATTAGAACAATGCGTCTAATATACTTACTTCGGAAATATTGAAATAGTTAAATGTAAAAAGTTAATAAATATAACAATTCAGACACATTTAGCATAACGGAAGCATGAATATAAAGATCCCAATTTCCATTTGATTCAAACAGGTCAAATTTATAACATAATAGGTACTCTTAATCCCTAAAGCCCCCAATACAAAGGAAACAGACAAGTATAGTCTTTAATAATCAATGGTAGCACGCTTTTTAATTGCTTCAGAATTTTCGATTGTTATTATGTCAAAGGATAGTTGAGAAACCGTTAATAAAGGAGAATTAGAATGCCTTCAGGTTCACTTTTTTTAAATGTATTTCAGATCCATATACCTATTTCAGTGTCTTTTTGAGAAACTTCGGTTCTCATTCCTTAGATATGATTTCAGATGTTATAGAATTGTGTAAATAAATGGAAAACGAAACAAAAAGAAACATTATAAAGTCATTTCAATATTTGTCAGGCCCATCCGAAAAATAAATCAACTGAAAACTTTTTATAATTTTTATCGAAGTTTTAACAGTATGTGATTCTCCCCAAAATCGACTTACTGAGAAGAGATACTAGAAATTAGATATGTTTCATAAACTTTAACGGTTTCCTTTGAAATTTTTTTAATAAATAAATAACTGATATTTCATCTCTTGCTCAACATCAAGCTCACCAATATTTGCAAATGGAATAAATATTATTTTTGACCGACTTCCCAAAATGGAGGAGTCAGATTACCTACAGCTTTTTATGTACTTATGTTCGCGCCTTTTGTATATCAACCGTGCTCGATCTTCATGATTCTTTTTTCATTTGAGAGGAGAGAGACTATTGAGAGTTGGTTCCATTTAAATTCGACATTGAATATGTTCTTCCCCCAAACCCAAAGATGTGGACGGGACAATTTTTTTCGAAGATCGAATATTGGACATTTAAAAATAAGCTGAGGTTTCTTAGTTAAAGCAGTCGTAAAGTCTGAAATATGTGTGTTTTCGCGATGTTTTTTATAAGTGAACGAAGGTTGGACGAATTTGATGACTAATGATACAAAATTTGAAATATTTTATTTACAAAAAAATAAGACCGACTGAATTCAAAACAGGGTTAATTCTTTTGGTGCTGATAGTTTTGAAGTTCTGTAATTGTAGTTAAATGGAAGACTCTTGGATCCAACTTCATAATTACCAGCACCAATAGAATTAATATTATTTTGTATTTTTGAGTGCAACACTAATAAAGTCGGTCCTAATTATTAAAAAAAACTAAAACGGCAGAAATAAAGAAAGGACAAAATCCGCAAACGTTTAAATTTAACTCTTTTTTTCAAAAGAGTTACGGTTTTCGATTTTCAGCGATGTTTATATCTCAAATATGTGTAATTTCGCCATGTGAAAGGGGCAATTTCTTTCGAAAATAAAAAATCTGAGGCAACCATATTAAAGACCAGATTATTTGTATCTATCAATATTTATATTGAACATTTTTTCATAGAATTACGGTTTTGGAATTACAGCGGTGGTAAAGTCTAAAATGTGCATATTTCCGCGACAATGTTTTTAGATTTCTGAATAATAACAATTAGGTACAAGCAAAGAATATACATGGATAATGGTATTAGTGAACGTTCAACGATTTTGATGACTAATGATACACTAAAAAATTTGAAATATTTTATTTACAAAAAATAAGACTGACTTTATTAGTTGTTACTCTGAAAAATATACATATTACATAATATGTTTATGATGATGGTACCAACTTCCTGCTTTAATACCGATATTTCAAACGCAACAACTAGAAAAATATGTTTTCAAGGCGTACAGTTTACTTGTATTTTCGATAAAAAAAAACAATCAAGAACCGCAGAATCAACTAAAATCTAAAGTTTCACAACTCGACCTAGGATTATTTATAACTATAATGTTACCCCTGCAGATGATAGCTTAGCAGCAGAACGGGTGTTGGGTTTTGAAGCTTTATAGTGTTTATGTCATAATTTGTTCATGTTAGCGCAAAGACACGAGTCTTCAGTCTCCTTTCTGTAACTTTTCTAAGCAGCTTCAAACACTTTTAACAACTTTTTTCTGCCCTCAATAAATATTTATTGAGTCGCTTGGCTCCTCTTTGATTGGAATATCAAAAATGTGGTCCTTTCTCATAACTGTTCTTTAAGCTAGATATCAGCAGTGTAAAAATGCAAACAGGATCCATTAGAATATCTCATCGAAATCTTCCATCTGACTATTTTCACTGCAATGGCAATTTGACCGACTTTTCTAGCATCTCCATAATTCCCGTTATGGCCGTAGTATATAGATATAGAAAAGTTGGTAGATCGATTTTATGAGAAAATAAATAAGCGCAGTATATATGTACTTAATATCTTTATAATAATACCTTCGGGCCGGGAACGTGTTAGAATGTCAGAAAAAGAAGATCCTTGCGTAATGTCACATAGCGGTTCTATTACTAGGTACTTACTTCTTGAATGTGGTAGTCATCCGATTAAAAATAATCGAGAAAATACAGATGCAAAGTTTTTTTTTTCAAATAGATCCTTGCTAAGTAAGTAAAACGTATAAAATTTACTTTATGGGGAATTATTTGGACTCCTTTTCAAGCATATTGCGTTGACGGTTGAATTTTTGATTTGACATAGTTTATATGGAAAAGGAATGCGGAAAGTTGAATAATAAATATGTGTTAAAAATATATTAAATTTAATAGAGCAAAATACCTCCTGGACTACTGTGATGCTGTAGTGGCTTGATGTGGATGATAGAAATGATGAAGTTGACATAATAAGTTCGTACACAAGCGACAAGAGTTACAAACTAGTAAGGAATACCTTCATAAGCATATTCACACCAATTAGCATACTCCTTGTACCAACAATTTAAAATTTTATCTGACGGAAATGTTATATTCAGTCTTATTTTGATATATTTAGCTATTTTTTTTTACCATTTTGACTTTAGTTTACCCCAACGACGATTTTTCGTAACTCGACACCAGAGTATCTGAACTTCACCAAAAATAATACACAACCAACAGCAAAAAAAACCCTTTGTCGAAATTCGGTTCCGTTCTTGCGTTATCATGCGGATAAATTTTCTTGGTTGCTTGTTTGCTTATCTACAGGCTCATGTCTTTTGCGAATATCTTGAACGGGAATGCCGTGATTTTTTTGTTTTTTTTTTACAAATGATAAATAATTTCAGGCATAACATTGGGTATATTCAACACTTTTTGATTGGAGTTGTTTTTTTGGGTCAAAATTCCAAAAAAACTGATTTTTCAAAAAACCAAAAGTAATATATTCACATCGTGAAACGGTGTAAATATAACAGTATGTAGGGAAGAAGTCAGGGGATCTTCTAATTTTACTATACAATCAGACGTATTTTATATATGTTGTTATATTTTGTTTCATTCACGCGATATTCACAAGTCTGCTATTTTAGTACCATTAGATTTATTATTATTTTTTTATGTCGGTTCAATTTGAAAAAAAAAATTTGACAATTTTCAGTGGTTCACTTAGTAATTATTAAAACTAGTAGTCGCCCAGTCCACCGTCATTATTTTTTCAATTAAAACGTTCTTCAGTTTTTTTTTGTCCAAGATATAAGTATTGCATACAATTTTTAAGATTTCTGTTCTATTACGTTAGTTGCAAGCTTGTACAAAATGGCATTAGCGTGTGTTGTTTGCCTAATTCCTTACAATACATCAAATTTCAAATTTAATGTTAGTTACAGTTCAAAAAACACAATGACAGCTAGCTATTCGTTGACCGACGAACCCAAACGGAGGAGGTATACAATTCGACTGTATATTTGCATTTCTTTTTATATAATACATTGCATTGTAACGTTTCGAATTGGCGCCGGTAATATTACTTTACCCTAATTACAAAATCAGGAGAATGTAGTCCTTTCATAAAAGTAACTTCAGATTGCAGATTGCATTGCAAAACCTGCGTTGTAAATGTATCAATCCACTATCAAAAGTATCAGAATTTCTTCAAATGACATTAAGTGTGCATTTAAATTTATCACTCAAAATAATTACGTCATTTTGTATACACAATTCAAAATATTTAATTTTGATCCTGACCAGGGTTGTCATTCATGAATAAAACAATCTGTCCGCCCTAACTCATTGATTTCACACTGCAATTGGGTTCGTTACGCAACAGACAATACACTTCTACCACCTAAACCATATTTAATTTAAACTATTAATGCATAGAACACAAAAAAAATTAACTCTGTGCACTACATCACCATTCACCATATCCCATCTCATGCTCCTCCGTGCACGTTTTATGCCCTAAAAATCGTGTACAATCACTTATTAAAATAAAGATACTACCTATACAATCTTCGAACAGATCAGTTTTCATGTACTTATTTTGCTTTAGTATCTTCTAAGCCGTTTGAGCCATTTAATTAAAAATTTAGAAAAAAAGATAATTTGAATTACTTGTAACGAACTTTTTCATTTGCAATGATACACTTGAAGACAATATATCGTTTAAATTTCTAGTTTCTTTCATAAACTTCCTCTATTCGTCCATTCAGTAGAGATGGAAAAAATAGGCTATCCCAAACGAACACATATAAAGGCTATGTACGGATTACGGAACCCTACAAAGTAAACATAATATCGAATTATATATCTCCTAATTTAGGAAACTTAAAGAATTCAATTTTTTACAAAAACTAGGACAACTTTATTGGTTGGTGCACTTTTGGAGTTGTGCACTTAAGTATAGGTAGATAAATGACTTTTGACACCAACTTCAAAAGCAACAGCACCATTGTAACCAATAAAGTCGGTCCTAGTTTTTATAAAAAAGTTTTATTTTACAATTCTGAATGCAAATTAATCATGAAAATAATTTAACGTTCACTTATAGCAAAGAAGATAGTAGTTATCCCCTGTTACCCATGTATATTCTTTGCTGACATTATTATTCAGAGATATCAAAACATCGCTTTGGAAATAATTACACATATTTCATTCAGACTTTACCACTGTTGTAACAAGTAAACCGTTTTTAAAACGTAGAATTTAAATGTTGTTGGATATGGTCTTTTATTTAATTTTGCAGTCTCAAATTCTCGAATTTTGAAAAAACTTGCCGCCCTCATCGGCTCTTTTTTTAGGGGGGAGAAGCTGGATTTTAAATTTATTTAATATAGGACCATTTCTCAACTCTTCTTTCAAATAAAAAAAAACATCAAGATCGGAGTACATTAACTAAAGCACCCAATCGAATTGTATACATACCTTCTCCGTTTGGGTCTTCGGTTAAAAACAAGACAGGTTATAAAGCTTTTCACTAATGAGAGGAACGGAATGCAAGAACTGATTTCATATCTGATCTAAAATTTTATAATATCTCAGAAATATCTTGAATTATACATATAGCATATACCTAGTGATTTACAGATATAATGAGAGATATTTTTTGATATTCGTAGGACCATAAATTAAGAGCTCCCAAGTTTTCTTGGAAGAATAGAAGGAAAACAAATATACGATAACAAAAAATCACTGAAACGGGTGGACGCTTACTATGCAAAAAGCGGAAATGTACAACATACAAAAAGGCATTTTTGTCTACCTCCTAATGATGTTAGTCAAATCATAAGAATGCAATACCTGAAATGTAGCCAAATACCAAGGTGAATGTCAAAAGTGGTATAGAGTACCTATTATTACACTCTTGTGGTGTCGGCAAATAATGCCTGACCTTTCAAGTCAAGACTATTATTTCAGTTACCTGTTAAGTAATAATAATAGTGGCGGCCATTCAACTTTGATGAACAATAAAATAATAATGACCATTACTCAAGTTGTTTTTCTTTGTATACGAGTATATAGAGGTTGTGTATTGATCAGGTGAACTTCAAAGTTATTAGAAAACATAATCATACAATATTTATAATGGTTATGGTAAAATAGTCAATATTATACCGCTATTCGAGATATTTGAGACAAAGTTTGAAGGGTTTATAGCTGAAATTAAACAATAATTTGTTATAATAGTCCATAATTTTACATAATGAATTATTACCGGGCTAGGCCTAGTATGGAATACATCCAGCGAGGTGTAATAATTTATTTATAATTGATTATTTATTAATACAATCAGTACGACACTTCCTTATCTAACCTCGTAGAGACAATTAGGTATTGATCAGTCGTGTTGAATTGTAGACAGATTTGATAAAATAAAACAAATTTAGCTTTTTGGTCATAAATTCAAAGTGCTATCAAAAAATTATTAAAGAATGTATAGTAAACAATTACAAGTACTCTTTCTTATCTTCACAACCAATTTAGATTCAATATTATAATGGTCGTATGCATAGTATAGAAAACTGCTAGCGGTTTAGTTAGCGGAAAGCGAAATTATCCTCTTGGACACAACTTGGTTAGTCGCTAATTCAACTGTCAAACTGACATGTAACCTTGACATCAAAAATATATTGATATAATTATATCAGTAAAATCATATACCTACTACAATTTGATAAGGCAGTTTTAAGAACAAGATAATCTTAGCTATAGCATATATCAAATATTTCACAGCAAATAACTAACAGTTATCTCTAAATTCTGAATGTCTGGTAAAGGTAGGTTGTGTTAAAATTACGTTTGCGGTAGCTGTTAGTTATACCGTAAAAAAATTCTGCTAAATGGATCGCTTGCGCTAGCTAGAGATTTGGTCTCTGCCATAGACATCTGAACACATCTGTTCAGATGTCTATGGTCTCTGCTATGGACACGGCCATTATGAACTCAGAAAGCGAAATTGCAACAAATAAAATTATAGTATTAAGTTAAAATACCATAAAATTAGGGATTTATTTCAAACTACCATGTATTTTTGAAATGTTTGTCAAGGAAAGAAATTCTACTGCTTAAATACTGGGATTTCATTTGTCCAACAGTCGTTAACGCAAATATTCGTTATGTCGTCGATTTTGCCGCTTTTTCCCAACAATACAATATACAACATTTCTGGCTAAAAGGCAGCAATTTGCTTTATAATAGATTCTTCAAATACTTCTAGCGTTGCAAGTTGTGCTGTAGACAGCATTTATTTAAAAAAAGCACCAGCCAGTAATCCGCTGGGTTAAGATCAGGTGAGCTTATACGCCACGAAAATACAAAATGTCCTCTAGTAACGCAATCTAGAACATCAATTACAATTTTATTCAACTGTTCATATATATGTGATAAATCTGTTGTTTGTTATAAATACGGTAACACAGAATGGTTGAAACAATCAATAGCTTCCATTTGCTTTCTGCTACTAGTTTGATTTCTCAAATCTTTATGATGGTTTGAAAAATATGAAAATTAAAAATATGTTAATTATGACAATCAAATATGTTTTCAATACAATAATCAATATGAGATATGTACCTATGTGAATTCTGGGAATGATTGGATGGATGGATGATTTTGTGTGAACTAGTAATACCCTACTATCATGGATGGAAATCAACTTTGAAAATGCCGTTATTTATTATTGCAGAGAGTTTTTTACCTCCAAGAGCGAATTAGGCATCCGATGTTTTATTGTCACTAGCCCATTGACAAAACTGGAAAGGACGTCATACTCACACATGCAGGCAAAAGTGACCATTTTCAAAGATGCTACCTTCAAGTTCTATACTATACTAGACAGTCAAAATTCATTCATATATTTATAGGATTTCCAAACCGCATTCTCTTTGACTAATAATAAAGAGTGTTTTAGGCGAACAGTCTGGTCGTTTTGTTTCGAATTTAATCTCCGTAATTGCTTCTTTATGAATACTTTCTCATGCAAACTGACAGCCTCCAGTTTCCTTTGAAGTCATCGCAAATTGTTTGAAACGAACCAACGTAATCTCTGTATAATATGTATTATGTATTATATATATAGAACGTTTAAAAAATTAGGGCATCGGATACAGGGAGATTTATTCGAGCCTGTTCTTGTTTGCACCACTGCAATATGTCTGCATATGTATTCAAACCCATTTATTGTTAAATAATTCAATGCAAACTATAGCTAAATATTCAATTTGATTTGAAATCGCTGGCATTGGTGTTGTGCTTATTGGAATCATTCGTTATTTATTTGCTATAAATGTTGGGTAGCTACGGTGAGTTTGTTTGAGCGACACAGTTGAAAAGGGGCTGATAAATCAGAACTGTCAAACAAACGCGGGTGCACTTTTATTATTTATAAATGTTTTCAACAATTATTCACACTGGGTATCGACCTATACCCATCAACAAAATCGAGACCAGATAACATGAGTGAGGATATCTCTAGGTGCATTAAAGTTTTGATTAGTGTGAACGAAGAAAAAAAAACTGAATGGAGAACTGGTTGTGCGTCTGATCGGTTGAATTCGATGTGAGGCCATAACTGGTTTTGTAGTATATATAATTTCCAATGAATATGTTTGAGCGAGAACAGCTCCTCCGGGCACATTGGATCAGTTCATATGGAAAAATTATTTGTTGAATAACTACCTACCAATAGAGAGTTTAAAGCCGGAATCGGTGCCGTTACGAATAAATGGCACAACCACAAAACATCAACACTAGAGGAGTTAGTGCGGCAGTCAATGCAAACAGTTTTTCCGAAGTCATGTCGAGCTTTGTTGTATTTTTGACCAAATTCCCAAACGGAGGAGGTATACAATTCGATTGTATGTCTGCATGTTTTTTTATATATTTGTTCGCGCTTTTTGCATACTAAACGTGCTTTGATTTTGCTTATTTTTTTCATTTGAGAGAGGAGAGGAGAAAAGAAATCAATATTAGACATACCCTTCCCCTCAAAAACCTCCCCCAAAGGTGATGCTGGGGTCAATTTTTTTCGAAAATCAAAACCTCGAGGTGACCAAATTAAAGAAAATTACATATCCGGAAATGTTGGAGATTTTTAAAAATAATAATAGGATTCCGAGTTACAGCAGTGGTAAACTCTGAAATATGTTTATTTCTGCGACTTCTGAAATCTCTGAATAAATATGGTGAACGTTGAATGATTTTGATGACTAATGTTACACTCAAAAGTATAAAATAGATATTTTTTACAAAAAATTGGACCGACTAGTTGGTTCACTGGAAAATACAAAATAATATTAATTCTATTGGTTCTGGTACTAAGTTTGCGCCGAAAGTGTACAATCTAACTGCAACTGCTATAATATTTGTACGATGAATTTGTTTTTACAATTTCGACTATATTTACCAAAAGTTGTCAATCTAACTACAATTGCACAATTTCAAAATTACCAGCACCAATAGAATTAATATTATTTTGTATTTTTTAGTGCAACTAATAAAGTTGGTGCAATTTATTGAAAAAAAAAACTATTTATAACAGACTTTCTCAAGATTTTGCGAAAAATCTTATTTTAAACTTTATACCGCAACGCATATTGAATGGGGTAAGCGTACATTAATATAGAAGTTTCACAAAACACAAATACTCACACCCATAAGTTCTGGTCATCATTTCATTTTTTCATTTTCATTTTCATTTCTATCGTAGGTATATTTACGTACCTCTGATCAAAAACAATACTTTAACCAAGATAAACTTAACAAAATAAATGAACCAATATTGGACGATAGAATTTCAAGCATCAATTAAATTAGGGTAGAAGAAGGGCTATCTCACACCTTTGTTTGGAATTTCATCAAAATTACCTACAAAGCCTGCATACGGTGTGGGTAATGAAGAAAGACCGTTGGAATATTGGTAGAGGGTCAAAGAGCGAGGGAAGGAGGGTTCCATCCAGATAGCCGCAACCCCATTTTAATTCCACTTGTAACCGACAGGATGCCGTCCGCAATATAGGAACTTCCTTTCCAATAGTCCAGTCAACAAGAACACCGATTTTGCAGTGGGTAACATAATATAATTAAATGACTTTGAGAAACTGTGAATAGTGAACTATAAAAACTAGTTGGTTTCGATAGGTTAGCAGCAATAAAGAAAAACTATTTGGGATCAGTAATCAGCGAGAATAATACTTCAACATAATCTGTTTTCCTGGAATAGTTGGTCTTAATAATCCCTATCCCTGCAAAATGTCGGGAGCTTAGATAAGAAAATAGAGAGGATAGCGTGCTCTTCATCTACGCCTTTGTTTGAAAGTGTGAAAGATGGCAGCCATTTTATATGTGTCGAAGGCATCAGTTCTGATTGTGTGTTATTTTCTTGTGTCTTGGTTGAATATTGATAATAAATTACAGTAAAAGGCAAGATTCATTCTAATGTTATGTACTCCTTATCTGTTCTGCTTTCAAACCTTCAATTCATGTCTAGGAATGTAAAAAACGGTGGACCAAGTGGTAACACCCTCATTCCTAAGGTTATGTGTCCTCGTACTTTCCTAATCTAAGGTCGGGAGTGTGGTCTATATGGGATAGCTTAGCTTACCTGGTATTACTTAGCTCCTGAAAACTGGGTGATTTTCAGATTAGATGTTAAATTGCACCACGAATATGCACCGAAAGATGATGCCGGTTGTACATATGTAGCCCTGATGGTTGTATGTAGAACGAGGGCTCCTTGACTCATTTGATAAGGGAAGAAGTAGTTTTTGCTAGGGGACTAAGAGCAATAATTGGTTTCACCAGGGAATTGTATGGGAGTTTTGGATATCGGAAACCTTGGACGATAAGTGGAGATGCATGTAACAGAAGAAGGAGTTCAAGTGTCAGGTGATGGAAAGTAAATTTAAAGAAAGCTCGTCCACACCTGTAGAATGACACAAACCTTAACTGGGCTCTGAATTTGAAAAACTGAGGCTGTTGAATATCAAGAGCGCAGTAAAGTTCAAAAGAATTTGAAAAAAGCTCAGCTGAATCTATCGGTTCATCAGTCAGCAAGGTGTATACTAAAGTTTTGTATAATTTTAAGCTAGTAGCAAAAAAGTAGCTGCTTTACGAAAAATCAATTTGACTTAAACTCTAAGATTGGTCGATTGGTAAAACGAATGGTAAATGAAGCTCTAGTTCGGTACATTGAGAAATTTGAAACTCAGACTAGAATATGATCTTAATGATAATATGTGCTTTATTGATCTGACAGATAACAACCCATTTACTGGATAATCATATAATTATCTTGAAATAAAGTTGCGTAAAAAAGATTCAAAGTTATCAAAATTTTCGATAAAGTAAAAAACCTAGCTAACAATACAACTTGTTTGAAACGTCAAAAAATTGTACGTCTAAATACTTAGTCATACAAAAGGCTTTTACCTGATATTAAAATATCACAAACGCTTTTGTCGACTGGACTAAAACCGAAAGATGAACTTCCGCCCTTATTAACACCGTCACCACTATATTATTGTAGTTAGTAAAACGCCGTGTGTCCGCAACGGCTGATGCAGATGCGTGTCGTCGTTCCGCCAGCTCTCTATGTGACACATATTATGCCCACATGCCTCAGATAATTTTTTTGGGCTGATTTTTTTGCCTCTTGCGACTATCCAGGTCGACATATTATGTGAGACAGACAGACACACATTGTGGTGATGTCGCTTTGTTGTATCTCTCTGATTCATTCATCATGGAAACGAAGGCAACTTTGTTCCATCTGTAAATCCGGAACCGATTTCCAAAGCAAGTTTGCAAATAACAATCAATGCGCATGTCTGTCAGATAATTATGCATCTTGTGAAGCTTAACAGTTGTTGGAACAACTAATTACTTACAAGAATTTGAATTTAAATGTAACCTCATAAGTAGCTGTTGTAAATGACATTTTTTTTGAAATTAATGAAAAGGTTTTATAAACTAATTTAAATTATTTATAGAATAAGTTCATAACAAAAAATCTGCAAGATTAGTTCATGGATAACGTCTTTGCTAACAAAAGGACTGAGATTTAACTAGATAACAAGTTATTTCGTAGTAAATCCTCACAACTATTACAAGATTATGTATTATTATATCTCTAAATCATTAAATCCGAAAATAAAAGTTCATGCTCACATTCTAAGCAAAATTTTACCAAGATCCAGAAATGTCGGTTTTTTGACCGACTTCAAAAAAAGGAGAAGGTATACAATTCGGTTGTAAGATTGCTTTTTTTTATGGTTGTTCGCGCATTTTGCATCATAAACGTACTCCGATTTAGAAGATTTTTGTTTCATTTGAATGAGGAGAGTTGAGAAATCGTCCCATATTGAGGAAAATCAAATCCAAAACCTCCTTCCCTCCAAAAACCGCCCACAAAGGAGGTGGAGGGGGAAATTTTTCTCGAAAATTGAAAATCCGAGACGACAGAATTAACGAAAATTCCATATCCGAAAATGTTTAAATTGGACATTTTTCTAAATAATCATACGTTTCCCCGCTACAGTCTGAAATATGTGTTTCAGCTATGTGGAAGGGGAAATTTTTCTGAAAATCGAAAATTCGAGATTTGAAAATTAGAAAGGGGACCATATCCGGAAACATTTAAATTGAACATTTTTTCAAAAGAGTTACGGTTTCCGAGTTTCGCAATGGTAAAGTCTGAAATATGTGATATGCGTATTTTCGCTAGTACAAGCTAAACCTACCTATAACTTTTTGAGTATTAGTGAACGTTCAACAATTTTCATGACTAAAGTTACACTCAAAAATGTGAAATAAATATTTTTTACAAAAAATTGGACCGACTTTATCAGTTGTTGCACTGAAAAATACAAAATAATATTAATTCTATTGGTGCTGGTTCTTTTGGAGTTGGTGCCTACAACAACAAACTACAACGGCACAACTTCAAAATTACCAGCACCAATATAATTAATATTATTTTGTATTTTTCTGATAAAGTACGTCCAATTTTTTGTAAAAAATATTTTCATATTGAACGAAATATATATATATATATATATATATACGAAATTTAAGCAAATTTTACATGCTTCTGAGTTTCACTAGTTTTTTGATCAATAAATATTTTTTACAAAAAATTGGACCGACTTTATTAGTTGGTGCACTGAAAAGTATAAAATAATATTAATTCTATTGGTGCTGTTACTTTTGAAGTTGTGCAGTTGCAGATAGATTGGTAACTTTTGGCACCAACTTCACAAGTACCAGCCCCAATAGAATTAATATTATTTTATACTTTTCAGTGCACCAACTAATAAAGTCGGTCCAATTTTTTGTAAAAAATATTTATTTCACACTTTTGAGTGTAACAGTAGTCACCAAAATCGTTGAACGTTCACTAATACCAATGAAGATAGTACTTATTCTATTACCCACGTATATTCCTTGCTTGTAGTTGTTATTATTGAGATCTCAGAACATCGCTGCGGAAATACGCTTGAATATTTTAGTTGTTACCATTTTAACACCGATTTTACTCGAAAACCGTAACTCTAAGGGAAAAATGTTCAGTATAAATGTTGCTACAAATAATTATGTCTTTCATGTACTGCAAACAGATTTTCAATTTTCGACAGAAATCGCCCTCTCCACATAGCGAAAATAGGTATATTTGAGAATTTAAAATGCCTCTATGTCGAAAACCGTTACTCTATTGAAAAAATGTTCCATTTAAACGTTTCCGGATATTGTCCTATCTGTAATTATATCAACGCAGATTTTCAATTTTCGACAAAATTTGCCCCCTCCACCCCCTTCGGGGGCGGTTTTCGGAGGGAACGAGATGTCGGATTCCCGTTTTTATGAATATGGGACCATTTCTCAAGCCTCCTCTTTCAAATGAAGCAAAAATCATCAAAATCGGAGTACGTTTACTATATGAAAGGCGCGCACAAACCAAAAAAAAAAAAAAAAAGCACACAATCGAATTGTATACCTCCTCCTTTTGGGAAGTCGGTCAAAAATGTCTCTATGTCGAAAACCGTTACTCTTTTGAAAAAATGTTCGGAGGGAACGCGATGTCGGATTCCCGTTTTTATGAATATGGGACCATTTCTCAATCCTCCTCTTTCAAATGAATCAAAAATCATCAAAATCGGAGTACGTTTACTATATGAAAGGCGCGCACAAACCAAAAAAAAAAAAAAGCACACAATCGAATTGTATACCTCCTCCTTTTGGGAAGTCGGTCAATAACTGGACTGATGTATGCAATGTAAGACCAAGAAAAAGAAGAATCTAGACTGTCACTCAACTGCTGATTATACTTACGGAAAATTAAATTGGAAATACATTTTTCCAATCTCGAGGTACAATTATTTCATATCGTGATTAACTATTATCAAATAACAACAAAATCTCTATAAAACTTTTTAAGATTATATTTTAAATAGAGCAGTCACTTTGTTGGATAAGATTGAAATAAACTATCTATGTAATAAATGCATCAAAGACACGGAGATTTCCTGTTTCCTTGGAGAATAGTCACAAATCTTAGGTGGAACAGAAAACTAGCAAATTGCTAATCAAACGCTTGGATTGAAGCGCGTTTAGCCACTGCGCGTAATCCTGGTTGTAAGAAACTCTTTCTGATTGAGGTTGGAATGAAGCCAATAGAGTTTGTACGCTTTCCCAGTGCAACTAACACTTTGCTGATTTATATATGTTTATCAACTTTTTTATTGGAAAACAGATTAAAATAATAATAAACAATTGAATTGCGGCTATTGCTCGTACCTTCTAACTGAATCTGCAACGGGATAAAAATGGCAATAAAACGTTAATGTTTTGTTCAGTTTTTCTCCCAGCCCATTTGCAATTACTTTTATTGCATCTTGAGAAAAATCGTTTGTTTTCTCACTTTTAATACATATCAAACAATATAACACATTGATTTAGGTTGATGATGCTGGTACCTCAAAATTTACCCATAATAAACATGTAGGTATCTTCATCAAACACTTCAAATAATACGTTGCTCTCTTCTTCATATGTTATCCCAAATTTGGTACCGTAAATAGAGATGTTTCTTTCTCTTTGTGTTGCGCCATAATTTCCTCGAAAGTAGCAGTAAAATAGAAAATCTCAAACAGATAATTATTATTTACTTGCTGAATTCAAATATTTGACTTGATGTTTGTTAAACAAGATAGCAGCAGATGCAATGTGGTACATTCATAAATTTTGTTCTGTTTGTTCGATAATCATAGACTTTTATTCAGAAAAGATTAAGTAATAATACCGAATTAACAAGCTTGGATAGCTTAGACATTTTAACTGAATGACAGATATCTTCATACTAATGCCCTTTTCACATTACACGCTACTTCGTAAATATTAAAATTAATGTTTATAAAATATTACCACTGGAGTAGAGATACATTAATAATTTTAACGTATCGTAGAAGAAACATTGAAACATTTTTTTTCCATTTTGGTAATATTTGAAGCAACTTATTAGTTTCATGAAAGTTTTTTTCAACTCTCCGGTCGTATTTCAAGTTTGTTGGGCTCGTAAGTGAAATTATTCACGTAAATTTTCATTATTGTATTTGAATTTTTCCTAGTCCAAGAATAAATATTTTCTTACCAGAAGCTTCAGAAATACCAGCACCAATAGAATTTATATTATTTTGTCTTTTTTTTTGATAAAAATATCTATTTTACATTTAGTCATAAAAATCGTTGAACGTTTACTAATACCAGAGAAGATATTACTTATCCTATTATTCTTTGCTTGTACTTGTTCTTATTCAGAGATCTTAAAACATCGCGGCGGAAATACAAATATTTCAGACTTATTCATTGCTGTTACTTAAAAACCGTAAATTCTATTGGAAAATGTCCAATCTAAATGTTGCTACATATAATCTCTGCTTTAATTTGGCCATCTTATATTTACAATTTTCGAAAAAAAATGCATCCTCCACATATCGGAAATACATATATTTCAGTTTTTACCATTGCTGTAACTCGGAAACCGCAACTCTTTTTCTAAATATGGGACCATTTTTCAACTCTTCTCTTTCAAGAATCATCAAAATCTGGGCACGTAAAGAAAAAAACAACAAACACAACCGAAGTCGGTCAAAAATCAGAAGGATAAGGATTAACCAAACTTTCAACATAAAATAAATAAATATTTTTTACAAAGAATTGGACCGACGTTATTAGTTGGTGTACTGAAAAATACAAAATAATATTAATTCTATTGGTGTTGGTAGGTACTTTTGATGCAGATGCAGTTAGATTGAAAACTTCACAATTACCACGAAAATCGGTGAACGATCACTAATACCATTACCCATGTATATTCTTTGTTTGTACTTGTTATTATCCAGAAATCTAAAAATATCGTCGCGGAAATACACATATTTTAGACTCTACCACCGCTGTAACTCGAAAACCGTAACTCTGTTTAAAAAATGTTCAATTTAAACGTTTCCTAATATTGTCCTTTCTTTAATACTGTTATCTTAGATTTTTGATTTTCGAGAAAAATTACACACTCCACCCCCTTCAGGAGCTTTTTTTGGAGGAAAGATTTCGGATTTGAGTTTTTACGAATACGGGACCATTTCTTAAGTCTCCTCTTTCAAATGAATAAAAAATCATCAAAATCGGAGTATGTTTACTATAAACAGGTTTATAAAATTGATACCGGACTCAAGTAAAGACATGACATCCAATTCCCAGGTGATAATTCTTTTTTTTAAATCGCTGGATACTAAGAGGAAAGAAAAGTTTGAATCTTATTCAGGTTGGAGTATCTACTACGACTATTGGTATGCTTGCTTTGTTTATCCGTGACCGAATTATTTCATACTCCCACGTTCATAATTTTTACTGTTATATAAGAACCTAACTATCCTGAAATTATATCTTAAATGTAACGAAGATATGTGACAATCCAGCACGTACGCGCGTATACTATGTAACTTGGAAGAAGTTTACATCTACCTACTTTAAGCCATTTATATCAGAAACTTTGTTCATAAAGCTTACAAGTTATCTAAATTGTAAATGTGTACATGGAGAAGCTTTCAAGTAAATGGCCTTGGAAAATTTAGAGCTAGATTCCTTACGAGTTTAATGGTGATGCTAATCGCTGGATTTTTCCAAATACTATTATATGTATACTTTGGGGTCATAAAATGGGGCATAATCCTATCCTTTCTATCCCTTGTATCATTATAAAATTAAAGTCACTTCCCCTTTCTAAAATCTAGACTTAGATAGAATGAGATCCCCTCCCAGGACTCATAAACATCCATTTTGTCCATTACTGTCCTACCTACGTGACGGTATTGATGAAATTTGGAAGGATACGAGGCCGGAAAACTCTGTCACGCGGAATATTAATTTTCACGAAGGTGATGATGATGATGGCCTTTTTGCGCCTTGCAGATAAATTAGATATTAAGTTTGTGAGGGGGATTCAGAGGAAATTGGAAAAGTGATAATATTTTCTGTACGCTTTCCAAAAAGCGGTTTAATTTTAATAAATCTAACAAGTTCGTAAAATCTTTTCCTCAATAAAGCATTCCCAGTAAATATGACAACATGTCTTTACTGCAGTTAGTAGGTAACTATGGTCTATTACGTCACAGATGGATTGATATGCCGGCAATTTCCAACGTTGTCAAATTGTAAAATCGGGACTGATTGGAAACAGCTTATTACCAGATAGTTTATAATAATCTTCTGTCACAGTCATCTTTCACAATATTTGACACAAATAAAAATAATATTACGAACTTGTATCCTGATTGGTTTGGTATTGACAGGTAAAATCAAATTTACATAAGAAATATAACCTAAGAACAGAGCAAGAGTTACAGACTTAGATCGTTTATAAAACGCTGTAAAACTGTAGGTACAAACTAAACTGATAATTTTCAACAAAAACTTTATTCACATTATATCTATGCATTGTCAATGTCAAATGTTATTGTCAAGGTCGATAAAAAAATCAGAGAAAAGTCACTAGCTGATTTCGTTATCACATGAGCCGAAAAACGTGTTTTGGTCAAGACGATAGCGCTCAAACAGCTCTAATAATTTCTATCAAACTTCTCAAAGACATTATTCTCGATTCTCGATGACCTTTACTATAATCTCAAGAACGATCTCTGAGGAAAATCAAGTAAGTATATAGGTAAACTGTAAAATTTTCCATCAGATTATTTTTCTAGGTAAACGCTCCTTCCTACTTTAAAAGTGAATATGATCTTTGCTATTTGTCTTGGCACCGTGAAAAAAATTCACACGACTTGATCAGACGATTTTTATATTCGATAGATTTTGTTTGAGGGCGGTACTTGGCAAAGACGTAGGAATGGACAAACCACATTTGTTTATATAACTTATACCGCTACTTTACGCATTTACTTTACCAATACTATAAAGCAAGTAATAATGAAGGTTTTACAGAAAGTTTCACTGTACTATTTAATCGGCTTCGCAATTCCCGATGCAGTCATCCAACTTTCCTGGGTTTTGTTTTGGTCGTCGTATTCTGGAAGTTAAATATCAGCAGGAACATTTTGAATAATGTGCTGCAGCATTTGGTTGGCTTTTTTTTTCTATCTAATTCAGACTTTTGTCGCAAACTGTTATAAACGTTTAGCGGAATAAAACGCTTAACTGTGTATACCTATATCCTTCCAAGTGTCGTGCTAATATGTCCTGTTTGTTTATTGCCTTATTAAGTAACTAGTTCTATGGCTCATTACAAACTAGTGGTGTGCTTGGATTGGATGAATTAACGTTTTTTCTCTCGATAAAACAACTTGTTTATAAATACCATGTGAATGACTTGATCGCGGAAGAAGAAATATAATCTATATAAAATTGATTGAATAAAGGATAACGAAAATGAAGTAAATGGATCTAGAAAATAATGAAGAAGATATATTTTTCTTACAATTTGATCGTTATTCAATCAAATTGTTTTTGGAAAATTCTATGATATGATATTTCTATACTATATATACACCTATACTTTTTCACAAGTTTGAAATCAAGAAAATGAAATCGAAGTTTGTTGAATTAATTCAAATAAAAAGTATAATAATGCTAAAAGTTATAGACTTTCCAACATTTCGTTGAATTCTTTTCAATTTCAGAAAGATTTGACAGCTTCGCTAGTTTATCTTCTTCTAAATATGACCCATTTATGAATAACAAGTGTTTTGAATTTTCGGTCGGTTTTTTTAAACACGTAACACGTATCAACTGTTTCTATGCTATCTTAATGCTTCATAAATAAGTATGTACAATTCAACCACATTATCTTTATTATGCCTTTTATTTAATATTCAGTATGATGTGATCTGTTTTTTCGAAAATTGAAAATTTTATCTCTTAAAATAATATGGAAGATCATTTCCGCCAACGCTTAAACCAGAAAATAACGGTGTTGTATGTTGCAAATGAATAATAAAATACACACACCCACACGCACGAACTCCAGAATATCGGGAAGAACATCCAGAACATCGAGAATATTCGGACCTGGATTATTCCCGAAAGAATAACATACAGCAGTAGGAGACGGATAACAACTCGAAGCATCGAGATTTGAGGTTAGGTAGTATAAATAACCGCGTCAATCACAGAAGAGTCAGTCAGCTGAGCGTGTGCATAGAACAGTGGATATAAATAGAGCGCTATGCGCCAAGTAATGCTGTGAATATAAATGTGTATATAGTTGTGTAATTATTAGTGTCTAAATAAATAAGTGAAAATAAATCGAACCCAGTTTAATTAGAATTCCCGTTACAATATTTTAACCGCAAGTATAAGAGGCCAAATAACAGATTACCTGCTTCAATTGAAACTATTAGACAATTAAGTGAAAACGTTTCCAATATATGGACAAACTTTGCTTGAATATACATCAATTTATATTTAGAATTCCGAATAGTTCTGAAATTATCAATTCACTTCAGCTATGTCCAAATCTTGCAAGGTTTCCAATAAGAAGTTCAAAAATACTTGTATGGAGATACAGACATTTCAAATATTTATTATGACCAGTGACGAGTGATGTTTCACCAACTAAAAAAAGTCAGATCTAGTCTTTACGATCTTTTTGTCTCTATCTCGAGAACCAAAAATAATATCGACGGCGGACTGGTTTCACTCGGTATATTATTATTTGGCAATGTGCTGTTTAAATTTTTATAAAATTTTGATCAGCAGTTTTTATTGTCAATTACAAAAAATCATGAATTTTAAAATACATACATAATTTGTTGTATTGTGAACACACTTTGTAAAAAGATGGGTCGTTTAGTTAAATATTATTATTGTAAGTGATTGACCGTTAAACTAGTGTCAAAATGGCTGTTGTCAAAAATTTGGGACAGATTCAAAAAAAGTCTTAAAAATCTATAAATTTTTTATTGATACACTTATAAATTCTAGGTCCAGATTTTACCAAAGACTTTTCTGGGGAAAATCAACAGAAAAATTAAACACTAGGACTGTGATTTTACCCTACTCGTATTGTAAGAAAACCTTCTTTCTGCTGCGTTGCAGTATAATGATACCCTTATATACAATTTATTGTCCCTAAATTAATAATAAAGTGGAGTTCAATATCATTTCTATACATCTGCAGACATCATTTGTATTTCTAATGTGACATTTTATTTTTAAAACAGAATGAGCAATGCCCAGTGAGCTTGAAACAAAGATATTTGAACTTGTTGACGACTCCAACTGATGACTGCAAATAAATTACATTCCTGTATTAGTCCGATTCACGAATAGCATCCATATATTTATTTTATTTTTCGACGTTCACATTTGTACATATCTGAGCCAATTCTAATTTATATTCACAGCTGGGTAGGTATACCCATGCTTTTTTATAGAGTACTTATGAGAAAAGTACATACTAATTATTTTTTGAGCGACTTTCCAAACTGAGAAGCTACTTGTACAATTCGTCTGTTTTTTTAATTTTTGTTAGGACCTTTCGTATACCTATAGCATAGTACCAAAATTGTAGATAGTGACTCATATTTTCAACATAGACCTTTGCGGGTCTGAGGGGAAAGGAAATCGACGATTCATAGGTGGCTATTATTAAAAATAATTTATGTATATAATAATGCTCTATGAAATCCCTATCCGCACGCCCAAATATGAGTCACTAACTACCAATTTTGGTACTATGCTATAGTAAACGTGCACCGATTTTGAGGATTCTCTTTCATTGGAAAGAGGAGAGTTGAAAAATCCCATATTTCTTTTTCAAAATCCAATGTCTTCCTTCCTCAAAAAATAACCCCAAACGGACTGGAAGGGGCATTTTTTTTTCAAATTTTTTTTCTAGCAAGATTAAAGAAAACAATATTCATGACAAAATAGAACAGAATAAAAAATAGGAAAAAACTAGGACCGACTTTATTAGTTGGTGCACTGAAATTCAAAATAATGTTGATTCTATTAGTACTGGTAATTTTGAAGTTAGTTCAAAAAGTCTTGTATATCTTTATATTAATACGTAATTGTAGACGATTTTAAAGGCATAAAACATGCACGGAGGAGTATGAGATTTGGCATAGTGAATTTTTATATGGTGAAATAGTGCACACAATTAAATTTTTTTATGAATTATGTGTTAATCTTTTAAATTAAATTAAAATTAAAAAAACGGTTTACGTGGTAGAAGTGTAATGTGTGTTGTATAGATAGAGAATAGAGCATGGAAATTATATTATACGAATATTATAGATCTCTATGTAACAGAGACGTCGGTTCTCTGTTGAAGTCAACGAGTCAGGGCCAGGGCTGTCAGATTGTTTTATTCGTGAATGACAACCCTGGTCAGACGCAAATTTAAATAGTGTGAATACTGTATACAAAGTGATGAAGTTATTTTAAGAAATTTTAATACTTTTGTTTTAATAACTTACACTCTAAAATGCACCATTGCCGAGATACAGGGTGTTGAAATTTAAAAAAAAACGTTTTTGTGAATATCTCCGGAACCGTTTATAGTACAGAAAACAGCTTTAGTAAGTATTTTGCACTCATAATAAGCTAAGTTTTGAGTCAGAAAAAAATTTTGTTAAGTCATAGATAATTGGTGAAGATTTTGAAGGAGTAGTAGTTGTTTTTCTCCCCAATTTCCACGCAAATGGAAAAAGTACGATTTTGCGGCGCCCCTTTGAACCGCCAATGTTTTCTACACAAAAAAGGTACAATTGGTCGTGAGCTCTGAAGTCGACCGTTTTCGTGAAAATTCAACTTTTATGTTGAAAAAACACGGTAAATTTTTTTAAATACAATTTTTGTATTTATTAATCAAACAAAATTTAGGTGAACGTTAGAACAAGTAAGAAAAGTTAAAACTGACCGTGTTTTTTTAACATAAAAGTTGATTTTTCTCGAAAACGGTCGACTTTAGAGCTCACGACCACATTATAAATATATGTTTATCTATACTGTGCTCAAGACCAACAGTACATTTTTTGTGTAAAAAACATTAGCGGTCCAAAGGGGCGCCGCAAAACCGTACTTTTTCCGTTGGCGTAGAAATTGGGGAGAAAAACAACCACTACTCCTTCAAAACGTTCACCAATTATAACTTAACAAAATTTTTCTTCTGACTCAAAACTTAATTTATTATTAATGGAAAATGCTTACATAAGCTGTTTTTGCACTATGAACGGTTCCGGAGATATTCACATAAAACGATTTTTTTTTCAATTTCTACACCCTGTATCTCGAAAATGGTGCATTTTAGAGGGTAAGTTAATATGAACTTTTTTTCATATTTTTGGACGAGCTATCACATCCTCAAGTTCTACGCATATATTATGAAACCCCCTGTATAATAATGCTCTCATAATAATAATATATTTTGCTTGAAAATTGAAAACAGGCTGCTGTAGATTATTATCAATACCTACCATGAATCAAAAGACTTGATCCAAGATTTACCTGAGACCATAATAAAAAATTCCAAACGGCTTTGTTAACCTTGAAAGACACTTCTTTAATGCTCAACTATTACATACACCTGCAAATGCATCGATAGTAACGACGTAAGTATGTAGTTGCTAATTATGGCCAATTATATTCGTACAACGGCATCGAGTCGTTAAGCCAGATGGACTTGTTCATGTATATAATATATTACGATGGCGTCTGGATTGGACCATTTAAAAATCGAAGAAAAAGAAGCCTCTCATACACAACACATACATATGTCGATCCCTTTCAAGTTCGCTGTAGGTCTTCCCCTTTGATAGTTATGCACATCGACGGCCATGCCATGACGCTGGTCCGCCAGCAGGTGCTGAAAGGTATAATATTAGTCTGGGTGATTTGCGCTAGGTAAATAGTACGGGTGATAAGTTATTATTTTATTGACCTTTGAAATTTATAAGTGTTATTGACCAGCCACATTATTAAATAATTTCGCAACAGCGGCGTGACTTTAGTGGATTATGCAATCGTTGCTTCCAAAATTGCATTTGGTAACCAATGAGCTGTAGGTAATAACTAGAGATAACTGTAATTACATTTAATAATTTAGTTCTGTTAATTGCTTCCTATTACTATAAGTAGCATATTAGCAAACAGCGCTTGGTTAACAAACGAACGCTTTACGGGATACGATTTTCTGGGAATAGCACCTAGATGACAATGGAGAAGTTTCATGCTGTTAGTCATATTATATTCAACTAATCAATCACTAAAAAAAAAATTGAAATCCATGAATAAATGACTTAGAAACAGATTATTGAAGTATACGTAATTTAGTACGGAACGTTTCGCCTGTGACGTCATCTGACCTACCGAGATAGCTTTTGCTCTTGCTCCGTTTGTGTTTATTTAAGTAAAGTTGTTCGTTTCTTTTTTATTTTATTTATGAGTGTAGTTTTTAGTTCAGTATAATGGAAGAAGGCTTCGTCAAAGGATAAAGTAATAATTTGCCTAATATTGATATTTACACAGTGATGGACTTTTTTTCTTCAAATCCGTGTTATGTTCGTACTGAAATAAAAGTAAGCATATACTTATAAGTTCAATTCATCAGCCAAATGGACTAAGTTACAACTGTGATTTCTAGATAAAAATCGTTCCATAAACATATCGTCATGTTTACAATACATTCGTCTATTACCCGCCGTATACGGACAAGATATTAAATGTATTGATATCAAAGTTTAAGATCCTTAGATAGACTTTGTTGATATGTTTTCAGGGAAGAAGCTATTGGATACGTTCATGTGAAACGTGAGGGCTCTAAAAGCACAGTTAAATACAGAATTCCACCTCAACATAATGGTGGAAAGTGTAGTCAATCAAATCAAATTACGCTTCATTAGTTAGCACCACTTTTACCTTGTTATTATATTATTTGGTACACGAGAAAACAATTTATTGGGATTTTAAATTGCCGTGCTTTGACACATGGAAACAATACAATATTTGTAGGATTTTCTTAAGATTTAGCCATCGTGTAATAACTAAAATACAACTTGAACGGCACAAGTGACTACACAATTAATAAATCTGTACGTACTCGGCGAATACGGACCGCATCTTTTAGGTCAAATGACGTCACATGATAGAGCGCAACGAGCAATGAAATTATTTTTGCAAGCGCAACTTCAAAGTCCCATAACTTTTTTTCATTTTTAGAGATATTTTAATGATTCTTTAAATTCTTTCACATTTTTGTTTCATTTTACTTAAATTTTTATAATCAATCGGTAAGAAAAAAATGGAAACTTCCTATTACTGTATCAGTCTGCTGATTAAATAGAGGATCAAGATGAAAGTAAAGTAAGAAATTATTTTTACAAAGAGTATCAATGGGCAATATCGTTTTTTACATAGGACTAATAACCAACAATCTCAAAATAACAAATAGGTCATAAAGAACGTTACTGCTCCTAAACAAAAAAAATAAAGGCACCTAGTTCACCAGAATCATCACAGGCCACTACCCAGTAAACGCTCATCTCGAAAAAATATACAGGATGGATAATGATTCCTGCACAGTATGAGCAACGGAAAAATAATCTGTACAATATCTCCGTAGTAGAGTGCAAATATTTGACGCAAAATGGGGTGATATGTTCCGGTAAGGTAACTCCTACCTACGAAGATCTGAAGAAATGCAAGATGCAAGATCACTGATGTCTTACTTTAATGTCATCGATTTCAATTAAAGAACCCTCAAGTCAGTATGATATAATCAATAGGATGGCACTAACAGCAGATCGAAGTGCTACAAAGACCTCATATTTCCAAACCATCTTTTTAAATAAATAATAATGATAATAAAGGTAGGCAGGTACCTACTCAGATCATCTTCACTTTTAGGAAAATTTCTTATAGAAATGTACCTATTGCGATCGTTCACACTTTTGAATTTCGAAAAAATTTTAACGGCATGTTGTTATATGTCTATAAGTTAGTCCAAAAAAACATTTGGTTCAAAAGTTTATATAATATATATATATATATATATATATATATATATATATATATATATATATATATATATATATATATATATATATATATATATATATATATATATATATATATATATATATATATATATATGGGATATTACGAAATTTGTTAACACGATAGAGGTCGCAGTTTTGAAGGTATCAAGTTCAAATTTGCTACAAAAATCAACCTCTCAAATATCTCGGTCGAGTTCGTTATTGGGCAATATCGGGTAAGTAGTTTCAAAATGGCGACCATTCAAACATTTAAAAAAATTTATCAAAAAAGAGCCGTAGTGTAAATATTATTAAAAATAATTTTAGGTTACAGATATAATCAGTACCTACAACTTTTGTTCAAAGCAATTTTTCATAAAATACACAGGTAAAAAAATAAAAATTAATAAAGAAAAATAACAAATATTGATAAAACATGAACACTCAATATCAAATTGATGTAATTGTACATTTTCTAGAGATTTTAATATAGACCCTGATTAAAAAAATATATAGTATATTTATTGAAAAGAAATAGGCGAAAAAAAAATCTGCCTTGAAGTGGACTCGAACCCTGTCTGCTTTATATTCAAAAGCCAAAACAAAAACCTCTAACCGCAAGGCTATGACACATACGACAAATTTTTGTAATAATAATAACAATGTAGGTATACCAATGAAAAGATTGTTAAAATTTCAATTCAATGAATTTTGAAAAATTTACCTTTCCGCTGATTACAGGCCATCGGGATTTTTTTCTTTACAGTTTAATTTATTTCATCAGTGTCAGTATGAGTACATTTTCAACATTCATAAATTATTTTTACAACGTCATTTAGATAATCTGATTAAAATTTATTATTTTAGCGATCATTTTCCAATATAAAAATAGTTTCACGCGCCTCTTGACATCTTCTATAATTAATCCAAGCCATTCATATAAATATCCACTACGTGTATATCTATATACATATGGATGAAGAAAAGTGAACAACCTTTTCAGAATGGACCGACCACACAGTCTTTTAGAATTGTTTTGTCTTTTTTACAAACCATTATGAGACGAGAATAGATTAGAGCGAGAGCGTATCTCCGAATTCACTGCGAAAGGTATTCGATTGATATTTGTCTATTTTCATGTCATTTTCAAACAGGCACACTGTGCCGTATCTAATGAAGAGTTTAAATAGTTCGTAAAGTAATTTTAATTAAAAACATTTCCTATATGTCACTTGATCAGTTGACATAATAAAACAATAATTTAACTTACAGACAAGGGGGGGGAAATAAATATCACAGCAAAAAAAATAAATGTGAAAGAAAGCCAAACAACAGAAAACTGCAAGATTGTATTTGAATATCGGATAATGAAGTTCCTCAAATCGTAGCACCTGACATGCATAACGTTCTTCAGTTGGTTTAAGAGAAAATTTGTCATGTTTTTTGCTGCACAATATATTGCAACTTCATCAAGTTGTTCCCAAAGTCGAAAATTAAATTTGGTGGGTAGTACGGAGGAGGGAGTACGACGGAATTGGTATCCAATTTGATCTCACATCTTTTATAAGCAAAGGTGTTTATTCAAGTCATAGCCTTGCAGCTTTTTTTACAAATTTGGCGTTCTTTCTCATGTATATGTTTTTGCTGGGTAAAATTTTTAATAACAGCAATACAAAGTTATCTAATTAACTATATATGTCACCAATAACTTATCTCCTCAGTAATTTTTAACTTTCCAAGTCACCTGGAAGTGATCAAAGTCAGTGATAAAAATATAGATTTTCGGACGTTATTATCTCGTGAATAGTGATACACAGCAGCGTGTCTTGATAACTTCAGGAAATATTAAGAAAACTTCTTAGATCATCCTCCATTATTACAAATTTCCTGCTTGGTTTTACGATCACCGCTCATCAATAATTAAGAGAGCATACCGCCGTGAAACATACTTTTCCTTCTTTTACAAATTGATTATCATAACAATATTATAATTTCGTAATTGTTATTTCATCTTTGTTACAAGTCATTTCGTGGGTTGTTCTATTACTTAATGAAATTCAAACGGAAGCTTTGAATAGAAAAAAATATGGAGTGAAAGCTGTTTAGCGTCGGTTATTAAGTATAATACAATATCATCAGTTGATGTACATTAAAGACCGTGCACACGGAGCGGTTCGGATACCACACTATAAATAATAATAATATAATCTCCAGAATGGTGATGTCCAAAAAACCAGAAAATAAACTATGTTGCACAACATCAATGATTAGGCTAAATAAACCTCTGGGGGCGAATTTTTTCGTATATCGAAAATCTGAGTTATAATTGAAGATAGGACAATATCCGGCAACGTTTAAATTGAACATTTTTTCAAAAGAGTGACGGTTTTCGAGATAGAAGCATGTTAAATTTGCAAATATTTGTATTTTTTTTATGTGGAGAGGGCGATTTCTTTCGAAAATTGAAAATCTTTCGATACTACATGAAAGGCATAATTATTTGTAGCAACATTTATAATGAAAATTTTCTCCTTAGAGTTACAGTTTTCGAGTTAAATCGGTGTTAAAATGGTAACATATAAAATACTTCAGCGTATTTCCGCAGTGATGCTTTGAGATCTCAATAACTACAAGCAAAGAATATACGTAATAAGATAAGTATTATCTTCATTGTTACACTCAAAAGTGTGAAATAAATATTTTTTACAAAAAATTGGACCGACGTTATTAGTTGATGCACTGAAAAGTATAAAATAATATTAATTCTTTTGGTGATGGTACTTGTGAAGTTGGTGCCAAAAGATATCAATCTAACTGCAACTGCACAACTTCAAAAGTACCAGCACCAGCAGCAATATTTTTATAGGTCTGATGTCCATGTTTAATTACACTACAGATGAGATAATAATGGCAGATGAGTGACGGCATATTTTTTGGATTAACAAACCTATCCTTGTTAATCCAATTGCCAGAAAGTAGCAGGATGGAATTTTCGATCAACTTAAAAGAATGGAGATGCTTCTGCATTTTTGCCTTTCTTATGTAAGCGCGTTATGCATATTAAACGATTGCTTTTGATGTTTCTTTCTTTGGTGGTGAGTGCAGATTTGATACATAGACTGAGTTAGTTTAAGCTTAATTTAATTATGTACTTACCTGATATGGATTTTGTGGCGTAAATTAATCTTGGAGTGTATTATGTGACATTTGCATAATCAAAATAATATTAGTGAACATTTGACGATCTCCCTTTTAAGTCCTAAGCCACTAAAATTTATACAAAAAAACAGATGATAAGGTTTCCCAGCTTACAGAAAATCTTGAGCAAAAATCCTATGTAAGAAAACTGTTACCGGAGGGTCCGACTCGCACTTGGGGGTGGGGCTTTTAATTATAATTTATATTTACAACATTCAAATAACCACTTACAATTCTAATTAGAAAATATCATGACCTACCTTTCTTTTTCTAAGTATGAGTTGGGACTACATATTCTACAGGTTGATTCACTTGATGACCAGGGAGATCTGTAATTCGGACATTCAGGGTTTACAATTTTGTTGAAAGAAATATTTTTCTATCATAATTTGTAAGTTTGTATAGTTGACTGTAATAAGTTTGGTGGTTTGCAAGTTTGAAAAGGGGGGACAGCTCCCTATTAGAGTAAGAAGATTCAATAAAATATATTATAATAATTGTTAAAGAAAATATATAATTATAATATGGTAGTTTTCCAATACATACTCCATAAGTCGTTTTGTTATTGACCGTGTTCATAAAAGAAGGAGTACCTATTTCTGTTTTGCTTCAATGTTTGTTCAAGTGTTTTCTATATAAACGCGCCCAGATTTTCTGGATCTATTGATTGTTTTTAAAAATTCAAAAAAAGGTGTTCTCAAAAATGACGCCTTATTAAACTGTTTGATAATCTAGAACCTACCCTAAAAGGAGTGAGTCTTAATTGTAAACTATATCTGGTAGCATTAATGAAGAGATCATTTGAATATATTTAAGAATTTTTTCATAAAAAGTCTCCTTATAATAGGTCTTTTTGATCGACTTCACAAATGGAGGAGGTATACAACTCTACAGTCTACTTTTTATATGTTTGTAGGCTTTGTATAGCAAACGGGCACCCATTTTTACTATTTTTTTAAAATCCAATACGTTCCCCCCAAAAAATACCCCAACAGGCATGGAGGTGATAATTTTTTTATTTTATCTGGCAAGATTAAAGAAAAGATAATTTCCGAAAAAGTTCCGCTCAACACTCAAAAATATGAAATATGTATATATTTCAATAAACATGATTGACTTAAGTAGTTGTTGCAATGAGAAATACGAAATAATATCGATCCTAATGGTACCAAAACTATTCTTTCAACCTACATCTGCACAACTTCAAAATTACCACTACTACTAGAATTAATATTATTTCATTATTTATCAGTACAAAAACTAATAAAGTCGGTCCTATTTTTTATATACTTTATATTATATTCATGGTAAATTTAAATTCTAAAGATATTTTATTTCTTGTATGATAATCAGAGCACCCAGAACACTTTTAAATAGGTCCAATATAATTATTCATAAGCTTTGCCAACTTGTATATAAGCAGCATTTGAAGTTGGTTAACAAAATAAACAATTTAACGAATCTTAAAAGCCCTGAAGATATGTTTTCAATAGCTTGAAAAGTAAAAAAAACGACTGGATTTTAAACAACAGGATGACTACAAAGACTATTTGAGCGGAAAATACTCGTCTGTTTGAATGTAGTAGATAGACAAAATTATAGTCAATGCAATGCCTGTGTATGCCCTTTTGTTTCCGTTTCGATGCCACCGAGACCATATAAAATACAAAATGTGTTTTCTCTGTCGTTTCCACCAAAGGATGTCGTCGAAGGTAATAACTGGCAAAGATAAAAAGCACTCCGCCAATTTTCTTGCAAATTAATGCAATTTCCAAGCGTGCAATGCACGAAAAAGGGCACTTACTTGGAGCTTGGACTGAGTGCATATTCACGAGAACCACACAGGTGAAACGGTTTTGTTTCAATTTTAATAACGACTGTTGTTTGTGGGATGAAAGAGCATGATGATGCCATTAAGAATGCATATACCTACAGAGAATATGAAACTTGAGGCAATTTCATTTGTACCATTATGTACATATATATGTATCAACATTTGTAATGTTTTGGAATTTGAGATCATATTTCGAATCATCCAAAATTACGTGTCAAAAACACCACATGCCTATTCTATGATCGAGAATCTTTTATTGAACACCAAGGAAAGAAATACACAAACCTGTACCAAAGTAATGAACAGTTCTTGAAAATAATTAATTGAGCACATTTTAAGTAGAATTTAACTCACATACATTTATATTGGTGTACCTACTTGTCTCAGTTCATTCTCTAACAGTGTCAGTTATAGCTGAAAATCTCTTATTTGGCTTATCAAATGCATGTTCTTTGAAATGTTCACAAAACGAATGAGAATTGACTTGACAGGTAAAAGACTGGGAAGAGAGCGAAACTAAGAAAAACAGACAAAAAACATTTATAAATAGTATAACAGATTTAATAAATCTAAAAAAAATCAACGGACTTTGTTGGTGAAATGAAAAATACAAAATAATATTTATTCTAGGTATTGGTACTGGTAATTTTTGAGTTGTGCAATAATTGTAGTTAAATAGAAGACTATTTGCACCATGTTCACAAGTAACAGCATCAACAGAATTAATATACCAACAAATAAAGTCGCTCCCAATTTTTGTCAAAAATATATTTTACACTTTTGCGTGTAACTTAGTTCACGTATACCAAAGAAGATAGTACTTATCCTATTACCCACGTATATCCTTTACTCGTACTGGTTAATATTCAGAGATCTCAAAAACATAGCGGCGGAAATAGGCACATTTCAGGTTTTACCACTACTCTAACTCAAAAACCGTAACTCTGGAAAAAATGTTCAATTCAAATGTTGCTGCAAATAATCTGGTCTTTAATTTGGCCGTCTGAGATTTTCAATTTTAGAACGAAACTGCCCCCTCCACTTATCGGAAATTAGGGATGGACCGAATATTCGGTCTTGCTTCGGTATTCGGCGATTCGGCGTACTTTTTAAATATTCGGCTTCGGCCGAAGCTAGCCAGATATTAGGTATTCGGCCGAAGCATAAAAGATTCGGTATTCGGCCGGTCGAAGCAACGATTAATATTTTATTTTACTTTTCTTTTCACAAGGTCACGATTCATTAATGCATAATTAATGTAATTCTTCATTAATAAATAAAATAACCAAATCTGAACACTGTTGTCTGTTGTTTCGTTTTAATAGATACTTTTGTAATGTAGAGGTCAATTCATTTAAAATTTTAAACGTTCTGATCAAAGATGTATGTATGTATGTTATTTTAGCATTGCATAAATACCATTCTTTCATTGCCCAATTAAATTTATTTTGTAAATTAAAGATTTTAATGCTTCGGCCGAATATTCGGTCCATCCCTATCAGAAATACACATATTTCAGATTTTAACATTGCTGTAACTCGAAAACCGTAACTTTTTTCAGAAATTTTTCTGGATATTTTTTCCCTGCCGTCTCAGATTTTCGATTTTCGAGGAAAATCAAAAACTATAGAACCTTTGAAGACCTGTACAAGGTGGTCCTAATTTTTCTTGGAACTTCTGAAGAAGTTTCAAATACCTTTAATGGTTTTGTTTATTTGACCAGTCTAGCTCACCCTGTTTGGGCTCGTTGATAAGGGTCGGAATACAATGGAAATCGTACATCATATTGCATGTAAATAAGGTCATAACCGTATCTTTAGGTAAGGGCTGTGTATAATGAATGTACATAACTTTTAGGATAGAATTGCTAATTGCTTAATGAACTTCCGGAATATAATTAAAAATACAGTTCATTTGATTTGATATATTTATTAAAAATTATGAATTTATTAAAAATAAAAGTAGCTTTTATGTTCGAAACATTATTTATAAAATATTGTATTTCGTATTTGTAGATAGATTCATTTATGCTCGTTATCAGAAAGAGGCTAATCGGAGGAATTTTTGTCGTTTCCTACGTTTATATCAGTGGTTCGATCGTTTCGTCTATGCAGTGATCTAGATCTCCCTTTTTTTAAATTTTTATTACATGTGCAATAAATACATTTAGACCACTTTTCTCCATCTATTTTGCTTACGTCCTTTTCGAACAGCACCTGAACATTATGTCTTGCCACGAAACCTTTTACTCGCGCCCATATTAACTCTATTGGGATTAGTTCACAGTGGTATGGAGGCAGTCTAAGTACCGTCACATTGCGTTTTTGCCATTTCATTCATGACGTATTTGGTAAAGCGGTGTTTATGAGCCTGGCCTATTGCAAGAAGTTTTTTTTACCATATTGACTCTAAAGTTGAGATGATATCTGCAATTCATGTTTAAAGTCATTTCCACTAAATTTTAAACACTACATGCATGTTTTACATATTTAAGAGCCCTGTATATGTTGAGTATTATAATTTTCTCGTTGGTGGATAAAGCACACTTCCTTGTCATTTTAACTGGAGAGAAATTTGAAATATTTTCCATTATTGACAATTTTGAAAAATAACTTGCTGATAATATAACGACTCCACTTGACAACTCTAAAATCACTTTCAAACTGATACAATGCTAGATATCCAGGTAAAACAATGAAAACTATTCAGCAGGTTTACTAAGAGAGCAGATCTAGGAAATATAAAGTTATTTACCAGAATAAATAAATAAACTTTTTTATAAAACTCCTCAATAATTAATACCTACATATATAGAGCTACAAAATATTTTACGATTTTGGAATGAATATTTACTGCACGCCTCTGAAACTAGCCGTCAAAAATGATTTATTACTCTTTATCCTTTTCAAATCTACTATAGCTAAAGGAACACTTTCAATCAAGTCACCATTCAAACAAAAATAACTGAATCAAAATCGGTTCATCCGTTTGGGAGCTACGATGCTTCCGACAGATAGACAGATGCAGATTATAGGTACCTATTCGAATAAAAAATAGTTAAGTAAACTCTCGATCATGTCACCGGTCAAATATAAAAATCTAATTCAATCGACTCATCCAACCGAAAGCTACGCTTCCTCAAGCAGACAGACAGATGCAAATATTTAACATAATCAAAGAAAAACTAGCAAAGAGTACTCTCGGCAAATTCACAGTTTCGAACAAAAAAAAACATTGGTTCATTCGTTTGGCAGCCTTGATGCCACAGACATCCTCATAGATACACACCTCAAACTCAAACCACTGATTTGTTTGCGTCTTGGGTTAAAAATCAAAATTGTATCATCAGTAAAGTAAGTTAGGTAAGTTGTATATAATATGTATACATTTATATGATGCAATTATCATTTCCATGTAATATCATAACACATTTAACAATCTTACAAAATAAAAATATAACATATAACGTTATCGTTATTTGTTAATGATATTGATGCTTCGACGACATAGTCTGAACGTAACCAATGTTAAACCTTAACGCATCTAATAGCATTAAATAATAATAGATTAGATTTGTTGGAGTGGCTGCTTGTCCTAGCCGAACACGACCAGTTTTGGACTATTGTGGTTCTCCATTGTCTTATAATTCAGTATCTAGATTTATCCTTTTTAGCAGACTTAGCCGTCTAGATACCAAGTCCTTCACGTAGCTCTTTGTCTTCGGATTCTCTTTCCCTAATAATTGGAAGTGCGGTTTCCTCCTCTTCCTGGCAGAAGCCTATAGTGTCCTGTCAGCATCCCTACGAATATCCTTGTCTTTTTCAACTTTGATTTAGTATTTCGCAGGATATTTTGGCTCTGTCCTGTGATTTTCTGGCCCAATAGCAATGCCTGGTTCTTGATTCAAGGATGGATATCATCTAATAGCATACTGGATATAAAAAAAATGTTTTTCACAAAAAATTGGACCGAATTTATTAGTTGGTCTTGGTATACTGAAAAATACAAAATAATATTAATGCTATTGGTAAAGGTAATTTTGAAGTTGTAGTTAGATTGAAAACTTTTGCCACCAAGTTCAAAAGTACCAGAACCAATAGAATGAATATTATTTTGTACTTTTCAGTGCAGCAATTAATAAAGTCGGTCCAATTTTTTGTAAAAAGATTTTTTGAAAAAATATTTAGGTATTTCACACTTTTGCGTGTAACGATAGTGATCAAAATCAACGTTAACCAAAACAACATAATACCGAGGATAATACGTAGCTTTATACTTATTCAGAGATTTTAAAAAACATCGCGGAAATACACATATTTCAGACTTTATCAATGCTATAACTCGGAAACGGTAGGTTTTTTTGAAAAATGTTCAATTAACGTTGCCGGTTATTATTGTTTCTTCTTTAATTTTGTCGTCTCAAATTTTTGATTTTCGAAAAAATTGCCCCTCCACCTCCTTTGGGTGAAGTTTTTGAATGTCGATTTTTTTTATGAGCCAACTCTCAATGGTCCTCTATGAAAATCTTTTTCATTTCATCTATCATAACTCAGAATCTTTAGTCTATTAACATGCACCATTCAATACCTGATCATTTTTGTAGAAAAAATACTACTACTGGTGAAAATTACCAATACCTATCAAATTATTACAGAGTTACAACAGTGTTTGTAGAAATTAAATTACGCAATTACACGTGTATTTTTTATGATAACATTTCAAACAAAAATATTATCGATTTATTATGTCAATTTATCTTTGATAAATTATTTGCTTAGTGGTTGAATTACCTATTAGGCATGTTACAAGGACCATAAAAATCTCACATTATTAGTGTTCGTTTATTGAGAGGCAAGCTAATGAGCTGATTCCAAAAAGAAATAGACGCAGAGGTGTTAAGAAAATGGACCATTACATAAATAGCTTTTAATGAGAGAAAAAGATAAACACATTTTGCCAGTGTTATGACCTAGCTGAAAGAAATGATTAAATATCTGTTTTCAAGGGGTATTAATAAATGGTACTAGAACATTCATAATTGAAGAGTAATTTTAGATTAATATGTACCTCAGGAAATATTCATCGTACATCTTTGGGAATATAATTTCCTAGCAAAGTTGGACCGTTTTTCTCTAAAATTTAATAAATTATTTATAGAAAAAGGCCTAATTATTTTTAACATATTTATTTATTTTAACTTATTTATTTATTATCCAGTATCTACATTAAGTTATTTTGTATGAGAAAATAATCTGAATCCCTCGGAGACAAACGAGGTTGTCTGTGCAAGGGAACTGGAAATTCTGAATACATTTTGTTGAATCCTTTTATTCTACCTTTTCAAATAAAGGGTGGAGTAAAGTGGGGAAGTGTTGACATACTGTAATGAGCAACATGATCTGGTTCCGATTGTCGTAGGATTAGAAATATTTAAACTCGTTGAAAATGTCGAATGGAAACTCCCAATTATTGTGAATTACTATGAAAACAAAATGGCGAAAACTGCATGCCGATATCATTTGTCTAAATTGAGAGATAAGTGAAAACGCATAAACGTAGTTAACCAGCTCACAATTTATTATAAATTAAATTTATAAAATATATCAATACTTTTCCAATATGAGATTACCTATTTTACAAGAGAATTATCATCTACACAAAGAAAAAAAGGGTGCAAAAAAATGAAACATGTCATGCTGCTAGCTTAAAATTTTTCCCATAGATAATACATGCGAGGTTCCGCAAGGTACCACTGTCACCTCTGCAAACTACAGTATGCATTGATACTGATAATGATTTGGCGTTTTCATGGAATCTTTTTAAAAAAATGAGTTTCACCCGGTACATTTAACATAATACGTTACATTATACATTATTAACCATTTATACCTATTGGAGAGGTTGGATAACCTTGAAGGATTATTTTTCTGGAAATCTTGATTTCGTCCCAAGTGTCATCAAGTCTAACTTTGCGTAGATGCAATATAAAATAATCCGGGAAAAAAAGCGTAGATACAATCGAATTGTATTTACTACTAAACAAACAAATAGACAATATTTTTTACAAACAATTGGACCGAATTTATTAGTTTGTGCACTGAAAAATACAAAATAATATTAATGGTTCTGGCAATTTTAAAGTTGCGCAGTTATAGTTAGATTGAAAACTTTTCGCACCAACTTCAAAAGTATCAGAACCAATAGAGTTAATATTATTTTGTAGTTTTCAGTGCATCAACATATAAAATCGGTCAAATTTTTCGTAAAAATATTTATTTCATACTTTTGAGTGTAATGATTCATCGAAATTTTATCATTTAAAACTTAACTAGGTAAGTACATTGACTTGGTGTAGGTAAAGAATTTGTACAAATGGTAGGTAGATTTCAGATGGAGTGGCTTTTCCTATCCCACTGCGACCTTTTCAGACCTATTGTGGTTCTTCATTTAATTAAAGCCCAGTATCTAGATTCAAACTTTTCAAATTTTTCTTCTCCTTAGGTAAAGCCGCCTCCCTGTCAGCGCGGTTTCCTCTTCCTCCTGGAAAATGTGTGCTTTCCCTAAGCCTGTAGTGCCATATCAGCATCCCTACTAGTTTAGTCATTTCTTGACTTTGAATAGTTCGCGTGAAAGTTTGGGCGATGTGCTCTTTAGGAATAGATTAGCTTGTCTCTTTCCTGGGGTTTCTTGCCACCAGCACTGCACCATATATTTATCCACTGTTGGATATGTCCCTTAATGAGGCATTCAGCTATTCCACAGGAAAGTTCTGGTCCTAACAAGGCCTGCTCAGATCCCTGTTCGTCGGCCTTTGGTTCCTGGCTGCCCTCTAACCCAGTCTAGGATCCGACTATCTAAGAGCCATGCGACATTTTCATACCAATTATCTTCGTCGTAGTTATTCTTCAAATGTAATTCGATATAGCCTAATATCACTAATATGTCTCTTTCAAAAAATGACTTTTATGCTATGAATAAAGCAGAATATATTAATCAAAAATATTATAAGAAGTAAAACTCTAATCAGAATCTCAATTAAAAACGGATCACTCCAACTTTTTAACTTGCACAACCTTGAAGACACACAAAAAGGCAACGGAAGCACACACAAACACACATCTTGTGAAACGAAAAGAAGAAATAATAATACGCTCCAACAGACACCAAACAACTTGTTCCCTTTCTTCATTGTTCTTGCATATCCTACCTATTAGCTTATTATTCGTCAACGATCCCATTAAATGAAGATTCGAAGTGTTGCGTTTGAGCACTCTTCGTTGGATATAATTCAAATACACAATAATTCTGTAATATACTTAAGTACCTAAGCTATCATTATTGTTATTATGATTGTTATTATTTATAATTTGAAATCAAGACACACCCAAAATTCACTAGGCGGTTAGCAGAGGAATCGGTAGTTTAGAATATACCTAAACGCTGAACACTTATGTAATTGTTAGGTATACTTTATTTTTGAAGCTGCATATAGTAAACCTACACCTATTTTGATGTTTTTGATTCATTGGAAAGAAGGGACTTGAGAAATGGTTCCGTATTCGAAAAAACTCAAATCTGAAATCTCCTTCCCTCTAAAAACCGCTCACGAATGGGGTGGAGAGGGCAAGTTCTCTCGAAAATCTGAGACGGCAGGATTAAATATAAGACTATATCCGGAAACGTTTAAATTGAAAAACTTTTATTTTTTTCGAGTTACATTAATAGTAAAGAATATCTGGAATTCCGCTATGTGGGTGGGTAATTTATTGTGAAAATTGAAAATATGAAACGGACAAATTAGAGAAGAGATTATAAATTAATCTGTAGCAACATTAAAATTGGATATTTTTCCAAAGAAGCTACGGTTTTGGAGTTACAGCAATGGTAAGTCTGAAATAATATGTGTATTTCCGCCGCGATGTTATGAGATCTCTGAATAATAACAAGTAGAAACAAAGAAAATACATGGGTAATAGGATAAGTAATATCTTCTTTGGTATTAGTTACACTCGAAAATGTGAAATAAATATTTTTACCAAAAACTGGACCGACTTTATAAGTTGGAGCACTGAGCGAGCCCCCTTAATATTATTTTGTATTTTTCAGTGAACCAAATAATAAAGTCGGTGCAATTTTTCGTAAAAAATATTTATATTATATATATTTATATATATATATATATATATATATATATATATATATATATATATATATATATATATATATATTAGCATTAGCATTGAATAAGGTGTTTCATTTAGCAGGTTATCAAATTAAAATTCTGAAAATTGGATGTCTAGTATCAAGTGTAGGTAAATAACATAATTGGCTAGCTACAATTAACATCATAATATTATTCATAATGATCTACACACACCCAGAAGCTAACTCTGGATTACACAATTAAAGAGTTCGTCGATTGAATATTATGTTTGTGAATTATTAACGTTTGCCAAGGACATAGGTCAGACTCCCACACATATATAACAACAAAATCTGATTAATTCTGTGCCTAGTTTAATGAACAAAATGGTTTCAGGTGTGGAACCACTGAATAATAATGTGATCATATAGATGATTATATTTTCTCTAACATTCTATATAATTTTCGGCAAAGTCGCTAAGTAACTGGTAAATGAATTTTTATTGTCTTGGTAATCGATTGTAAACAAGAAACACGGATATTTTCACCAAATCTAAAAACGTTGCACTGAATGTCCCATTGTTTGAAAGATTATGATGATGATGATGGTGTCGATGATTGCGGAAACTTGAAGAGCAAGAAAGTTTATGTCGTTTTGATGATGGCTCATGCAAGAAAATCATGTTCAAGAACCGTAAACATATAAAATCGTTGAAAACACTATTGTTACTGAATGCATATAAGTAAAAGTTTAAATTACCTTCCTCCTTATTACATTGTTCTTTGAAAATTGAAGACAAAATTTTGTTGGTATGAGATAAAAATCTGAAATAGAATTGCGGTTTTCGAAAAAGTTCTTTCATGTCAAATTGGAGGGGCTTTCAAAAAAGTGGTGGATTTATGGGTAATGAAAACCCGAAACATGTTGGCCCCCAAGAAAA
The DNA here is from genome assembly GCA_958507055.1 of Crioceris asparagi. Classification (NCBI taxonomy): domain Eukaryota; kingdom Metazoa; phylum Arthropoda; class Insecta; order Coleoptera; family Chrysomelidae; genus Crioceris; species Crioceris asparagi. The sequence goes on from OY293828.1 coordinate 13,790,401, forward strand.
AGAACAAGGATTAACATAAGAATGAGCTGATGAACAAGCTAATCCTTCCTCAAACTATTTACTTATTCTTACCAAAAATTGGACCGACTTTATTAGTTGGTGCACTGAAGAATACAAAATAATATTAATTCTATTGGTGCTGGTACTTTGAAGTTGTGTAATTGTAGTTAGATAGTTAGAAGACTTTTGAGAAATGTTCAATTTAAATGTTTTCGGATATGGTCTCATCTTCTATTCTACCGTCTCAGTCTCAGATTTTCAATTTTTGAGAAAAATTGCCCCCTCGACACACCTTTGGGAGAAGTTTTTGGGGAAAAGGACATGTTGAATGTCGATTTTATATAAAGAATATGAAAATTAAAGCACGTTTACTATTTATAAGGCGCGAACATCCTTAAAAAAGACATGCAGGACAAACAGTCGAATAATTGTATACCTCCTTCGGTTGAGTCGTCGGTCAAAAACCAAACTGACACCAAGAACTTCTTTGTGATTGGCTTAATCATGTGTTAACATCAAAAACAAATATGTACTATAACCTACAAATACAACAACGAAATTAATTTTTCCCAATACGGGGCACATTGAAGTGTCTTTTGTACATTATTTCCTAACATAGCTACTGAAGTATCATCACATCCGATGTCAGATTATTGTTTAAAATTTCTTAAATCATACAATTTTCGATTGGGCTTACTTAGAAGAAGTTGTTAAGTAGTTGAAAAAACTGCACTGTTCTACAACTAAATCAATCTCATCTTATTAAATAGTTCTTATTACTTTCTCAGGTCTAATATGGGCTAGGGGCTTGAAATTTCGTGTTCAAACCTAGAACGAAGGCATATTATCCATAGAATAATTGAGACATGGAACCATAAAGACACATACATCTATGCAAAGAATAGCTGTTATGGTTTCGGCCACTGGAACTAGGTATGGGTAAGGAAAAGTTACATCCAAAACATCTAAACTCTATCAGTAAAGACCGATCTGTTGATTCGTTATGTCAAGTCAACTAATATGTCCATCGCCAGTAATATGCTTTGAGTATGGCCTTCCTCTTCAACCTAGGCAGAGTTCACATCGGGGTGGAAGGAAATTTAATAAATTTTCGTAAGGGCAGTACACGTGGTAGAAGATTCGAGTTATGGGTTTGCTTTTATGAAGAAGTTGATTCCTAGAAAGTTTTTGGAGGTTAAAAGCACGTGGTAGCGTGGTCCGGCGGAGACAGGAGGAACACCTCGCGGATATCCTTAAGGGCGTGACAGTGATGGTTATATTCGGATCAAAGCAAAATCCTGGCCCTTCCTTGACAAGTGCATTGCATGAAATTTTATTACTGAAAATATTAAGAAGTATGAAAAAGAAGAAGAAGGAAGAGTAGGTCCTTGTGTGTATTTGATAAATCTGTGGTTATCTTTCTAGCTCGAAAATAAGTATGTTGTCTGGTTTAAATCAAGGCAAAAAGCAAGAGCAGTTGTATTCTCAAGTTGTATTAAGTATGTTTTTTTGATTGTTCAAATGTCCTGACAGAATAAGCTATCAGAGTATCATATAATTGCTAAAGATGCCTTGTAGTTGGATCCATAGCCATTTTATCGACTGTAAACTCAATCCATAGGCAACTTTTATTAATTGTAACGTAAAAAAATCAGTGAAGTGCTTTCTAGAAGAGTGAAACAACATTGACAGCTTTATTTTTAATTTAGAAGAAGAAATAAACTTCTTCATTTGATTCTAAAATATTACTAATCAAAACCCAATTTTGCACAGTTAGGTAGGGATTCCAAGAGAAAAATGCTTTCCATTTTATTGATATCAAATATGTAATCAGTTTAGAAGTTATTAAACTCGCAATTAGAGATATTCCGATAAATTTTCGTATTTGCACATCTTCAGAATTTTTTATAAACCTTTTACAAACACCATGTAACATTATTCTTCGATGCTTTTATGGTTGTTTGCAGATATTTTTGCAGAGACCAATCACCTTGAAACTCATTTTCCCAAGGTACGTTTTTTTCTTTGCTGAACCTTCCACCTTAAATGTTGTGTATGTAATTGACAAACTGTATTATCTATGGAATGTCGATTAATATTTTCTGTATATATTGACATAATCAACTGATAATGAAGGAATATTTAACTCCTGACTCACTTTAGTTGACTTAATGATAATAAAAAAATCGAAAAGTCGACTATAGTAAAAGGTAGATGGAGAGATAATGTATATACACATATTGTTATACAATAGTAAACAGAACATCCGTTCACATATTATATTGACAACATTTTATGATAGATAGATTGGTATAACTAATAAGATGAAACCATGGACAAGTTCAAATAGACATAAATAATTAATACTTCTTGAGGTGAATACATTTACGATCAAAAGTAGAAGTAATAAACATTACATTCGTATACTTCGGTACTTTAGTTCGATACTTCAATTGTAAGGAAAGATTTTGTGAAGAAGAAGAAGAATCATTACCAATACCTCGCTACTTGTAAAATGTTCTGCGCAGAGTAACATTTTTTTAAATATAAAAGGTGACAGATTCTTTAATCTAATGAAGAATAGCAAAAATTATTTTTTTTTTGTAAATATTGAATGTGGTTAGTCTCACATGAGAGGATGTCGTACCTCGGATTTTGTTAAGCTTTTATTGCTAACTGTGAATGCAGCCTATATATTTTTTTATTTTAGGCTAATTAATTTAATACCTCACATTTTTCTTTGAATCCCCCCACAAAATTAACCCCCAGAATCAGAATTCGTTTATTCATAGGTTATCTAACTCTGAAGATTACCAAATATTTGTTTTTTTTTGCTGACGGACAGAAACAAAAGTAATTTTATAAGAAGTTCGATATGCAGGACCCTAAAAAATCATGGATAAAAAAACTGAAGAAGTAGTAACGTCTTCATCTGAAATTTAATGTATTTTCTACTGGGAAGAAAAGTTTCAATAAGGAGCTTATAAATAACGAACGACATGAAAAAAAAAATTATTATATTGATTACAAAACAGAATTGTCTACTACAAGATTATCGCAGCGTAGGCAACTTTTTATAGAAAATCCAATATAATCTAGTAGACATCAGAAAATCGATATAAGCTCAAAGTTATAAAAATGCTCAATTAATTATGTAATTAAATGAACTTAAATAAGTAGTAATAATAAAGAATTACGTACGCGAAGTATCAGATTGCAGGTACACATATAATATAATAATAATATCAAGATCTAATACAGATTAAAATGAAATATTGACTTTCTCTTTTGGTGTAACACATAATCAATTTTACTTTTTTCCCATTCTTTCCTCTGATAACCGCATATAAGAAAAGCTTGAGTGCATTTGGTGAGTCAGCATTTTTTTTTCTCGTGCAACTTGATATAATAGACCAATAATTACTACGGTATCTACTTGAAAGACAAATTTCACAGCCGTATTCATAATACAAGTTAGTACCTATAATGTATTAAATTTGGTATAGAATCAAACAGGATTTCCAATTGCTGACCAAGCAGGTACCTAACTGATAAATATTGTTTATCAGTTTTGTGTTAGTATATAAATGTCTTTAAAAACAAAGCAAAATAAAAATTATTATTGATTTAATCTGCATGTTTGATAAATTTATAGGTTTTCTCGATGTTCGGTTAGAGCATGCTGGATAGTAATGCAAGGATTTTAATGAAACTGGTGATAGTGTTAGCTTATATTTAGATAATCGTTTCTACAAAAAGAAACAAAAATAACTCTCAAAATTAAACTGCAAGAATAGTAGATACAGATGGTGATATCTGCTGTGGATTTGTGAACTCACAAGCTCACAAACCAATTGGGCAAGACTATATATGGGTTCATACTACAGATTATTAACAAAGTTCACACATCACATGGGTACTGGATAGATGGACAAAGTCACGAGCATCTTCCAGTCATTTATATAGGAGTTAAGTTAACAAATCACTGAAGTTTGCAGCAAAACTAACACTTCATGTCCTTAAAATATGGATATAAACTACTACTAAAACTACCTATTTCATCTCCGCGAATTGATAAAATATCCATCACCACGTCATCTGGGGAAACTGCACATAATACAAGAGGCGAACGTCTTGTGGCTGACGGTTTTCAGCAAAAAAAAATAATTGAGATAAATTACATTGGTGCCTTTTTATTCGCGACGTGTCTTTTAGCCCCAATAAAAGGGATGGAATATTTTATTGCAAAGTAAAATTATTGTTTTTGCATCATACTTTTCTATTCAGAGTATGTAATGATAAATAACATCAATCGCCACGACGATGAAATCTAATTATTATTAATAACATCAACAGTCATTCAGCCTATTCAAGCTTCTATGCTGTTTTTCTTCATGTACACGAAACTACATAGTGAATAGTGTTTCTTCTTTCTTGTGTATTATATAGCTCGTGAAAAATGCATGAGGCAATAACCTGCTGGATATTAACAGGTGCATTGCTTCAGAAGAATAACAGCTGACGCTTTCAATGGGTAGTTTTCACTGGTATAGCATCTAGAAAGACGTAAGTTGTTTGTCTTTTTTTTCTACCTCCTTATTTTAAGAAGCGATGTTTCACGCCCAATTGTGAAAAGTTCTTGAGAACAGAGGAAACAATAAATTTAGTTTTCAAAACGACTTTGAAGATAACGCTTATAGGATAATGGTAAATCCATATATATCAAATAAGTATTATATTTCATCCAAGAAGTGTAAGTTATGTCTTCATTTTTTGATTGTATCTTATAAGTTAGGTAATGTGATCAAAAATCCTTATTTGCAGATTAATTTTATGTTATGAAATAGAATGGTTATTGAAATAGAAAATATTTAAATAGGCGTAAATTCAAAATCAAAAATATCTCACGCACTTATATACAGTGCGTTCATAAATATGGAAAGAGGTAGAATCGGAGGTAGATTAATACAATTCAAACGAACAGATGTTTAGACACCTCGTATTTCATATTTCCAAATTTCAATGATCATATATTTAGTAGGACAAAATTTCATCTGATCAAAATGAGTCTTTGGGAGTGATAGTACAGGAAGCAGTGATATTAGGAAGTAGTGGCAGTAGTACTTATTGAGAATGAAATTGTAGTGCCACAATGAAACTTTATTATTAGAATTTTAGTTCAAGATATAGGTTATGTTAGCTTAATATATAATTGTAGATAATCCAACTATAAGAAACTCTTTGAGTAAAGTTGTGTATTTATACAAAATTTAATGCTCAGTTTTAAAGTTAAGAGAGAGGGGATGGTCGATTTTTGTATAAGTATCGCAAATATATTTTTCAATCACTCATAATAAGCGGATCTAATTTTCTATTTTGCCCCACAAAATTACCCCCAGTATTAGAATTTGTCACCTGACCTTGTATAAGTACAAAATTTCAACTTCTCTTCTTTCAGAGAATACAACGTAGCCTGGGTTAGATAATATAAAACTTTTTTACAAAAACCAGAACCGACTTTATTAGTTGGTTCACTGAAAAATAATATTAATTCCACTAGTGCTGGTAATTTTGGAGTTGTGCATTTATAGGTAGATAGAAGCCTCTTGGCACCAACTTCAAAAGAACCAGCACTCCAGCACCAGGGGAATTAATATTATTTTATGTTTTTCAGTGCACCAACTAATAAAATCGGTCCTAGCTTTTGTATACATGTCAATCGATGAACAGAGATTAATAGGAAATTTGATTGAATTACATTGACATTGACGGTAACTATTAACGCATCCCAATTGATCGTGTAATCCGAAGCTTTTTTCGGGTTCATATAAGAACTATTCCAGACCGGCAGGAGTGTGCGCAGTTCAAATATACATGTTCGAGTTTTATGAAACTAATTCAAGGACGCTTCTGGAACCAACGCTTCACGTTCGAGTTGGAATTGGAACTATTCTGGGACGGTTCCAGAACTATCAGAAACGATCCCAGGATCAGAGCAAGAACTGTTTTTCGCTTATTGTTCACAGGTGCGCGTTACATGGGCATGTGTACAACGACCTGTAGCGTTTTTGAGGTTTGATTTTACTTGAGCAAATTATGTACCTATACCGTGTAACATTAGATACAGATTGTTTGAGTTGGAAGCTAAATTAATTTCTATCTATCGATCTATGTTCGAGGTAGTGTTCTATGTCTATATACGTTAGTACTATTACTATCCATTTTATTTTGATCCAGGTAGGTTTATGGAAATTTCAGAGTTGAAATCAATTACAAACAATAACAAAACCCATAAACAAAACAATCACAAGCCGCAACAAAGTAGAGAACCTGAGATAAATCATGAAATCATTTAATAACAAATTAATAAAGCAAGGAACATCTGATTCATGGAAGTTGATGTATTCTTCTTGAAATAGTCGTCTAAATTGTGACTTATTTCGAGAAATTGACAATTGTTCGGGTAGTTGCTTACCAGACGACCACGATGATGGACACGCCGCCGAGCTCCGTGGAACCCGAAATCATGGCTGCTGGAGATTTTGTCTTGCTTTTAATAGCGTTGTATTATGATCAGCCAGAGTTGTGGAACGTAAAATCTAATGATTATTGGAACAAAAATAAAAAAAAGTATTTCTTTGCAAAAGTATAAACCTAATTGTACGGAGGACAATTTAAAGATGAAAATTAATATTCTGCGAAAAAATTTTAACAAAGAGTTCCAGAAGATGAACCAAAAAAGCGATCAGGTGTATCTAGTGATGATATTCGGGAGCCCAAATCAATATTTGAGGACACCATTATAGTTCACAATGAATGAATGATTCGAGTCGCGAGAAATTGAATGAGCAACTGATGAAATTGATGAAAAATTGACGTGTTGATTGGATCTCCATCAATCCCAATTGCAATTGAAATCATCAATTTTATCGACAATATTATTGACCGTCTCTTGGGCCCTTAAGGAATAATTCAACCGGTACTGTTTTTTAAAAATTATCAACTGTCGTATATCTACAAGAAATTAACTATCAGATATCGAATGGGATCGTAAATGTTATCAAAGAAGAAATTATAGTGTTGACCATCTGATGTTCTTCGTCTGTTTTTGGGATGACAACTACTGTAGTCGAGTTTATACAGGGTGTATCGGTGTATCTGGAATAATCTATTAATGTTAAAAGTGAGTGTCTTAATAAAAATGAGAAGCTGCAATAACCCTCTATCCTAACTACAATCATGATTTATATCTCAAATGAAGCTCGAACCACACTATTTTTGGCTTGTTGTTGCAATCACTTGATAATGTAAATTTTGCAACAAGTGCTCGACATATGTTCGTGTGTGAGTGTGTGTATGCGCGCGCGTTTACACGAAAATTTAGTTATACAAATAATAATGAGTAACAATAATAAACCGTAGACTATAAATATATATATATTCATAGCACAGTTGAATGTCGATGATGAAATCATATTCATAAACACACAGAAAATTATTTGCTTTGTAGTGAGTGCATATTATTATTATTATTATATTGCTTGAACTAATTTAGGATGATCCACATCTATGAAGGATCGACAAAAATAAAACAGCATTTTTTTGGATACCAGACGTGCCTGTGAGTTAATTCGTCCAATATCTTTGATTAGAAATCTCCATCAAAGTAAAAATTTGAATAAATAACTTTTGGTTATTAGATCGTTTCTTACAGGCAGTAAAAAGTCTTCTTTACAAAAAAATTATTTACTTAATTCTTATTGAACACACACTTCATTCTTACCTAAAAAAAACTTTCTACTTTTTAGTTCGGCTTGCTGTTAATATGTTTTTATAGTTTTTTAAACTATAATTTATTTTTTACTTCTTAGTCTCAAAACGGAATCAAAACAAATTGTACTCCATAGACTAGTAACTCAAAATCAAAAACAAAATTTTAATTAAAAAAGGTCAAAGTTATAGAATTATTTTATTGTCATAGGTTCCTGACACGTGTGCAGATTGTGGTCCGAAAAAATAAAGTCATAGTAAGTGCCCATTTATAATGGACGTAAGATGTAGGGATACATAACGCATAAGATAGACGTAACATTTTTCTATCTATAATGAACGTAAAATCTTTGTTGCTACGTATGCGTGAAATAATTTGACGGCTATAGTTCATCTGGGTGTTTTTACTGGTATAGGTATACTAAATATAACGCCATAGAGTTGGAAATGCAGTTATTGGTTTTGTTATTAGAAATGCGTAGCGTACAAGGAAGATATTGTGTAAAAAAAACCTAGGCGATGGAGTGTGCGTCCTGTAAACAGGGATCAAGAAAAGAAAGGTGAATATCGACGTTTAATATTAGAACTAAAACTTCATGATGAAGAATGATTCTTTAAATATACAAGATTGCGACTCGACACTTACCAACCGAGGCATAATTCAACCCAAGAAATCCAAATCCCCTAAAAATGTTCCTAAATTTTCCATAAGCCGCACGTAAAGTTGAACATTGTCCAACTTTATGTGCGCCTAACGTTCGGTCCACCGTAAAACAACAAACAACAGTGTATCGTTCGCTTATTGTGAACGATCCCACTTATTTTCCAGTGTCCAACTTTATCCATTACGCATCCATTATAAATGAGCACAAAGTCTTGAGAATGGAACTATCAGTCCTACTCGCACGTAGAACTAGTCCAAACACCAATCCAGATCCATCTACAGACATGGACCAAGAGAGAACAGCATGAAACCTTCTCCTATATATGTCTTAGGGAACCCTGCACCTTTGAGTCCCAGAGACACTGACAGACTCACACAAACAACAGTCCAGTGAAGAATTCAGCTCGGAAATACATACTTCTCTGGGTATTGTAGGAAAGGAACCCTCCACGTATGAGGCCCAGTCACACTTACAGCCAGATCATTCGAATAACATTCTACATACATACATGGAACATTAAGTTAGAGAGATATGAAATTTCGGCTTTCAATGTCAAATTACCATCAAACATGATACCACTATAGAAATATAATAATATTTAAATTATTACTAAAATCACATTGGATTTCAATAAGATGTATTCGTAAGTTTCAAATCAGAGATTTCAGAAGTTTGGAGAAGCATTAAGAACTATTTTTGATTCTTAACAGTAAATAAAACAAGATTTCACTTTTTCACCTAAAAATTTCATGCAAAGTCATAGATAATTTTATGAATTTTTTTTATATATATATGGGACATTACGAAATTTGTTAACACGATAGAGGTCGCAGTTTTGAAGGTATCAACTTCAAATTTGCTACAAAAATCAAATAAAATATGAACACTCAATATAAATTTTATGTAATTGTACATTTTCCGAAGAATATAGACCCTGATTAAAAAAAATTATAGTATATTTATTGATAAGAAATAGGCGAAAAAAAATTCTGCCTTGAAATGGAACGCGAACCCTGTCTGCTTTATATTCAACAGCCAAAACAAAAACCTCTAACCGCAAGGCTATGATACATACGGCAACTGTTATGTAATGACATGTAGGTATACCAATGAAAAGGTTGTTCAAATTTCAATTCAATGAATTTTGAGAAATTTACCTTTCCTCTGGCTACAGGCCATCAGGATTTTTATATTTGTTATAGTTCTTTAATACAAGAACATCACCGCCATTGTCAAGCCCAATACCTTTCAGTTGTGTCAATGATACAGCCAACCACTGTTTTTGATTTATTGGTTTCCATAATTCATACAAAAAGTCCACATCGAGAACATATCGATTTCGAGCAAAATTTAGAGGTTCGATTTCCCAAAAGATACATCAATTCGCGAAATTGGATATTTCACCAGTCAAATCTCACCGTATGTATTGACTGACTCATTTTTAATACTATCAATCCCCCGTATGGTTGACAAGGTAACTCGATACGCTTTTTTGTTACACCGCGTTCATACAAGTAATAATATTATTCATGATTCACCATTGGCCAGCTTTCGCCCTATCGTATTACAGATATTCAAATTAAAACTTAAAGCAGGTGTATTATTATTTTTTTACCTTCGGTTGGACAAATGTTTTTTAATGCATCCTGGGTATTAATAAATGGCAAGGGGAAGAACTAGCAGAGCAAGTGAATTGAATAGATGACTGCACGTTCAAACTTTATTGGAAATAAATTGATAAATATATCTTGGAAAGTTAAATTCAAAATGTATTTACTTACTATATTAACAAAAGTTCGCAATTTCAGAACCGAGATTATTATTTTATGTAAAAAATTTGTTGGCGATACAGATGCGTAGGTCTTTTCCGGTAGCGTCGGAGGAAAAATGGGATGAAGTTTTCTCCGACTAAACGAAATTTCATAAAATCTATCTCAGATGCTAGATTGAATTTACAGATTTTCGATGGTGATTCGATTTTATCGCTATAATATTTTATTGATTTTTAAAGTAACAGACAGTTGCTAGGAAAAAAGAGTACAGCTACAGTTTAACGTGGATTCCGAACCACCACCGAATTTCCATCAGATAAATCTAAAGACATATATCGTAGATGCAGGTTGATTAACATTATCACTGGTCAACTATCCAGAAATGCTTTTCCAGACAAGAAATCGCTTTTCTTTGAAAACTGAAGACTACTCAGCCGACAACTACGCAATCATCTTGATGTATTGATTAATCAATTCAATTAGAGCGACCTAAGCTATAGCCTCGAAAACATTAGAACATTATGAGATAATTCAAATTTTGGAGACATCTGTAATAGCAACTTCTTCTAAATTTTCCGACAGAAGGAACTGATCCACGCGCCATATTCCTTCCTCCTCATTTGCATATTTTCGGGATACAATGAATGCATCAACATGAAACGAAAAAATATACAAACAATACCACAAAAGATCCTCGCACTCGCAAAGGCAATGATGTGCCTACTTTAAACGCGTTTTTTTTTTCATCGATGAACAAAAAGCTGACTTTGAAAAGATATCGTATTACAATGACGTAAAGAGAATATGAGAACCAACTGGAGAAAAAAAATTGCTAGAGTTATAAATTTAACGGGGCTTGAAAAAATAGTCTGAATACTCGCATTAATTTGTGACAGACTTCAAAAAAAGGAGGATGTATACAATATTTGCGTTTTTATGTAGATATGTCTGTTAGCGCGTTTTGTATAGTAAACGTACTCCAATTTAGACGATTTTTGTTTCATTTGAAAGAGGAGAGTTGAGAAATGGTCCTAAATTTAGAAAAACTCAAATCCGAAATCTCCTTCCCTCCAAACAAAGAGGGCAATTTTTCTCGAAAAACGAAAATCTGAGACGGCAGAATTAAAGATGAGACCATATCCGGAAACGTATGAATTGATTTTTTTTTCAAGACTTACAGTTCTCGAGCTACAAACACGGTGAAGTCTAAAATATGTGATAGGTATGTGTATTTCCGCTATGTGGAAGGAGCAATTCTTTTTCGAAAATTGCAAATATGAGATGGCCAAATTAAGGAAGAGAATATAAATAGCAACATTTAAATCGAGTTTTTTTTCAAAAGAGTTACGGTTTTCGAGTTGCAGCAGTAAAGTCTGAAATATGTATATCTGCGCCGCGATGGGTAATAGGATAAGTAGTATCTTCTTTGTTATTAGTGAACGTTCAATAATTTTCATGACTAATGTTACACTCAAAAGTGTGCAATAAACATTGGACCGACTTTATTAGTTGGTGCACTGTAAAATACAAAATAATATAAATTCTATTGGTGCTGGTAGATACTTTTGAAGTTGGTGCCAAAAATATTTCTGCACAACTGCACAATGCATGGGGTTAAGTTATATATCTATAATTATTGGATACAATATTTTGAATTTTGTTTATAATAAATATTTTTTACCAAAATTTGTACCGACTTTATTAGTTGATGTACAGAAAAATATAAAATAATAATAATATCAATTCTATTTTATATTTTTCAGTGCACCAACTAATAAAGTCGGTCCAATTTTTTGTAAAAAATATTTATCCTGTGTGCTTGATAACTATTTTACCAACAATGAATAAACGTGAATGTAGGTATGTATATAGAGGTTCTAATTAATCAATTAATATTTATAGTATTTGTATATGTATATTTGTAAGCGATGCACGTATCAAGGTATCAAGTAAAAAGTGCTAAACAAATTTGAATGAAACGGTTTTGAGCTATATTCTCTAGTTTTGTAACCGTCTCACAAATATTCTGTGTCCAGTTTTCTGGATGTTTACGGCTTTGTGCTCATTGAATCAATTGGTATCTCTGTATGTCGTTCCGTGCCAAGCTTGTCCTTGGAACAGATGGAGAGATTTTGTCGTTTCGTTTTAGGTAAATTTCTTATAGAAATGTACCTATTGCGATCGATCACACTTTTGAATTTCGAAAAAATTTTAACGGCATGTTGTTATATGTCTATAAGTTAGCCCAAAAAAACATTTTACGAAATTTGTTAACACGATAGAGGTCGCAGTTTTGAAGGTATCAAGTTCAAATTTGCTACAAAAATCAATCCCTCAAATATCTCAGTCGATTTCGTTATTGGGCAATATCGGGTAAGTAGTTTCAAAATGGCGACCATTCAAACATTTAAAAAAATTATCAAAAAAGAGCCGTAGTGAAATATCAAAAATAATTTTAGGTTGTTCAAAGCAATTTTTCATAAAATACACAGATAAAAAAATAAAAATTAATGAAGAAAAATAACAAATATTGATAAAAAATGAACACTCAATATAAATTTGATGTAATTGTACATTTTCTGGAGATCTTAATATAGACCCTGATTAAAAAAATATAGGTATAGTATATTTATTGAAAAGAAATAGGCGAAAAAAAAATTCTGCCTTGAAGTGGAACGCGAACCCTGTCTGCTTTATATTCAACAGCCAAAACAAAAACCTCTAACCGCAAGGCTATGACACATACGACAATTTTATGTAATAACATGTAGGTATACCAATGAAAAAGTTGTTAAAATTTCACTTCAATGAATTTTGAGAAATTTACCTTTCCGCTGACTACATGCCATCGGGATTTTTTTTCTTTGTATTTTCGAATAATCCTTCTTAAACACCATTTATTGCATAGACAATAGACAATTCTGTGGCATATTTTCTTATCTCTGCAGTAAATGTTGCATCAGACAGGCTACATACAACCAGTTCAGGATCCTTGTCAGTTATATGTCTCAACACCGTAATCGAAAATACTCATGACCCAAAAGAAAGAAAGTCAACTAAGCATCTAACCATCTATAAAATAGGGATATATTTTTACATTATCAACAAGCAATTTTCCTAATAATACTACGTTTGATACATTTTTATGCATATTAGCCCTGTAATTTGCAATATGTAATAGTAGATAAGGAATACAAGCCATAGAGAAACAAAACGAAGTAGAGTTTATTAAATCCAAATTATGCTAGTGCAGTTAGATCAATAAACAGTATTCTAATTCGAAATTCTTTCTATCATTGATGACCGACAACATTCATCTGTATCTCAGATTTTTCACCTCCTTCACGCAAGACCTATATGTACCTATGGCTCCAATTTTGATCATTCATTTTCTCATTGGAAAGAGGAGTGATGGGAAGTGATTCAATTGAAAAAAAAATATCTCCAAAAGGTTTCTGAAGTTATACTTCTTTGGGCTCGTTGGGATGGGGTGTTGGTCGAGCAACAGTGTCACTCTAAAAGTGAGAAAAATTGTCGATTATATGTTTTCGTGTACTTTCTTGAACGTTCTGGCTTTTAGAGATTTTTTTAATAATTAAATTATATATTAAATTTCCTTTTTAACTACAGTTTTTTTTGGGTAGTTATTGTTTTGATCATCCTGTCTGTCAGTCTGTCAACACTATAACTCGGAAAATACTTAACCGATTAACACCAAACTTGGTACACAAATACGTAAGGGTAATACCTCCTACGGGATTGATTTTCAGCTGTATGTCTGTCTGTGTGTCTGTCAACACGATATCTCGGAACATACTTAATCGATCGACACTAAACTTGGTACATAAATACGTAAGGGTAATACCTGCTATAAGATTGATTATCAGCTGTCTGACTGTCTGTCTGTCTGTCAATCAATACTATAATATCTCGAAAAATACTTGACCGATCGACACCAAACTTGGTACACAAATACGCTTGCAAATACTTAAGGGAAATACCTCCTATGGAATTGATTTTCTGCTGCCTGTTAGTCTGTGTGTGATTACAAGATTTACAAGATTGTTTTCGGTAGTTTTCCTCTCTATGCTTGCATATCTAGCCAAAGAAGTATAATTTCGCCGTCTGGTCCGACGCAGACCCAGTTCTTTTTCAACAAATAGAACTTTTTTGACAGCAGAAATAAATAAAAGACCATTTCCGGAAACGTTTTAATGGACTTTATGAGTTGGTGCAATGGTAAATTTAAAATAAGATTAATTCTATTAGTGCTGGTAATTTTGAAGTAAGTACCTACCTAGTGCATTGATTTGTGAGTAAATAGAAAACCAACAACTTGAAAAATACAAGCACCAACTTATTAAGAAGGAAGGTACTATTTTTTGTAATTCTTGAAACTTATTCACTTATAGGTATGCAATGTTTGAAAATTAGAGGGTGACAAGATTTCACTTTTCTTGTAGGTAACTTGGAAACTTGATTTTTTAAATGTCCAATTAAAACATTGCTGGAAAAGATCTTTTCTCCAGTCAGATAAAATTTTCTATTTTGGAAAAATTCTACCCCCACCCCCACCAGTAATATATTTTGCAAAGTTATTAAAATCCATCTTCACGACAGGTTAATTTTTGATTTTTTTGTTTTAAAGAATACTTAATTTGTAAAAAAGTATCTAATGACATAAACAACTGTCTGTATTGGTTGTCTCTGTCAGAATCCTGAATAAGAGCTCGTGTAAAGTTATTTAGGTACTTTTCGCACAAGTGCGGTGAATTAACTCATGGTTCAGAATAATCAGCTACTTTACTTAAAAATGGAGTAAAATAAGAAGTCATAAAAGCTGTTTGTATGCTACTAGTTGAATTTCCAATCATCCAATACATTTTCATTAGTAGAGTCAGCTGATATTCATTAATCTTATTAATGGTAAAAGATAATCCGTCATGTTATACACGCACGACAGAATTATAGTGATGTGCTCATAATTCTCCCAAAAAAACAAAGAAGGATAGTAATCGCAATTTGATTTTATTCACACGCAAACATTCATCACATAGATGCTTTGGAAAAAAATGTTGCTCGGAAAATTAACATGAATAAATTTAGCAAAGAGTAAAAAACCATTTGTCGGCAAAATTGAAATGATATGTTATAAATATATCTCTTAGAAATAATATGTGATTTACATATTTTAAATTAGACAATTATATTTCAAGTATCAAATTATATTTTGAATACATTAGGTATTAAAAATATTATTTACTACCTTGTTATTGTTAAAGATATGGATAATAGAAAAACATGCAGTTACATTATATATCTCACATTTCAACGCTTTTCAACTTACCGCATACGCATTTTATGCAGAAGAAAAAGAAATATGTACTTGAAGCCATCGCAAATCCAATAAAGGAAGTCAGTCAGTCGGTTTCAAGTTCACACACATTATATCCAACGTGCATAAATTTAAACTGAAACCAGTATTCTTATCATAGTGCTGAAGGATTTTTGATATACCTATTTTTTAATATTATGCTTAATTAATATGTAAGTTATACCTACTTCTTACAACTCAAGATTAAATGGAGGGTACCTATATAATAATAAATAACAATTACACTCGCAAAACAATTGAAAAGATGACAGATACATGTGCAGAAACAAAACAAAATCGAGTTAGTTACAGATGGGGTAACACAAAGCCTACCTTATAATAAAAATGTTCGTTGTTAATCCACTTAAGGCACAAGAAAACCACTGAAAACCCACTCAAAACACCGCGTTGTAGCAGCGCGACGACGACAGGGAGACACCGCTACGTGCAATATAATAATTGAATCGTCCCGTAACAAACAAACGACGCGACCGTTCAAGGTAAACTAAACTAAACTGAAAATGAAAACTCACGACTCCACACACACAACAACCTCAACACAACGCAACGGTAGAAACGGGTTGGCCGGTGCGTAAAAACGCTCTTCTTCTGTTGTTTCTTCTTCGTGCCGCTTCGGAGGATCGCGTTCGGTGCATTCGTTTTTTTTTGTTGCGTTTTTTTGTTCGTCTGCTAGCAGCTCTGGCAACAACAACCCTTTCGGCTTTCGACAATTTCTGAGATTAGTCGGGCAAAAGGGGATGAGGCAACGTGTCGCTAGCGTAATGTACACCATGCATAAAAAGTAGATGGATGTGCAAATAATTAGATTTTCGAATGTTTTTTTTACGTATTCGTCGCAGTCATTCATTGGATAGATAAGCCTAGGACATGCTATTTTAAAAGATGGATTGATTCTTTGTTTTTTGAATAGCTGGTGAATGTATTTACCCATATCTGATTGTAAACGTGACCGATTATCGTATGTGACCAGACGACACCAGTTCACCAAAAAGAATAAATCCTTAGAAAATCAGCTTTAAAATCATTTTGGAGAGCTGCAAGAAGCTATCATATTTCATCTTCGAGTGCTTGAAATATTTATACGTATATCGGACAAAAGTAAAGCAACTTTTATCTCTTACGATTCAATACAAAATTTAAATATCTAAGAAATATTGACGTAGGCCATCGCGGAAATTAAAAAAAACCTAATTTGAAGGATCACAAGTAGTCTACTCTCACAGGTGACATGAAATAAATACCCAGAAAAAATATTAAACTCGTTTAAAAAATACATAATAATGCTAAAGATAATTGGCCGTATCCGACGATATTTAATTCTCAATGTGCATTTTTCCAGAAATATTAGGAAGGATACACGATAATAAATAAATAATTAGTTGTTGTTGTATTTGAAGATCTTAGGAAATCCTTTGACGTACGTACCTAATTGACAAAAAACAGAATGTTCGGCTTAACAGAGTTTCAGGCTTTATATTTTGAACCGCTGCTCTAACTCCATCTTCTAGTTCTTGGAGGGATTGAGGTAGAGAGCCTTATAAATAGTAGGCTTCAAATGACCCCAAAGAAAAAAGTCTAGTGGAGATAAATCTGCTGACCTTGCCGACCACTCAATATATCCTCTTCGTCCCACCTATCTCTGTGGAAATACTGTGTTCAAGTATTCCCTAAGCCTGACAGCATAATGAGGTGGAGCACCATCTTGCTGGAACCAAATTTCTTCTGATAGCTGTAACTGATTAGCACCATTGGGAAACAACCGAATTAATTCTGGAACCTATGAGTTCTATATAAAAAAAATGTATCAATTTGCACTGTTCAATTTCAAGAAGCGTACTCATATTGGAAACAGCCATGTCTTGATATAAATTCTCTGTATAAGTAAGTCTTTTTGTAGTTGATGAATTTATTTTGTAAATTCTGTGTTGAGTTGAATCTATGTTATATGAAAGGTAGGAAATAAGAGTTGTAAATATATCTCATTATTTTTGCTAAGGTAATTTTGGGTAATTGGGTGTATAAGCGAATATACTTTTTGGTAGATATGGTCAATATGGCCAACAAATATTTTATTTTTATATATTCATTAACAATCTTCTAAATTTGTTTGCCCTTCAGACATATAGAAAGACCGTATCATCTACAAACTTATTATACTGGATACTGGGCCTTCAATCCAACATATTTATGTAAATTTAAGACATATAAATAAATAATAGAAAAGAGATCCGAGTACAGAGCCTTGTTGTACTCCACAGTCTCAAAGTTATTTGTAAATGAGACAATTTTCTGAAAGATTTTGAAATATTAAATATTGTGCCTCTGAAGCCCATATTACTCAGCTTGCTTAACAATTTGTATTTATATTGATACAACATCAAAAGCCTTTCTCAAATCCACAAATACAGGAATGACGATCTTTTTATTTTCTAATTCTGTCATGATCCTATCCATTAAGTCAACAGGTGCACTCAACTCAATGTCAATGTACTACCACATCTTCCCTAGCAATCTACTATTTGAGAAAAATTCGCATTGAAATTAATTTCTTACAGTAAATGTGTCAATAAATTGTTACAATCTCTTCTTGAAGATTTTTTCTGTACTCACAGCAAAAACACTCAGTACACTTATTGGTCTATAATTATCCATATCATCCATTTTTCCTGACTTGTATTTTCGATTTATTTTGCTTATTTTTGATTCTTGAGGAAAGGTACCTTCAGTCAAAATTTTGTTATTTATGTCTAATAATATTATAATTAATAATTATAACAAATTGGTTACATCCTTCACTGTAATTCCGTCACTTTCAGTGTTTTCATATTGTTGTTTACTTTGTTGTTAACTGAATTAAATCCTACTAACACATATGTATTAGCTTTAATTATTTGTTTATAAAGCTTATCACGTTTATTCATCATTGTAAGTCAATACGGCATCATATCGCAAGGTTCTATACTGGGACCACACCTATATTCCCTTTACGTGTTTAATTTAAGGAGTGCAAATCTAAACGTTCCTTTAAATTTGGTGATGATACAGCCCAGGGTGGCCAATCGAAAACGAAACAGGGCCATTTTCAGGATGCGTGTCATTATTTTAGGAAAAAGCAGGACCCGACGCTTTTTGATTCATGGGGGACACTTTTTTCGGTATTTTTGACTCCACCACTTTTACCCCCTAGTGAGAGTAAGAATCACCCTAAAATATTTAAATATCATCGAGTCTTTTAAAAGCTCTTGTAATTCCCTTTACAATAGTCTTTAAATTTGGAAATTCCGCCTAATACTTTGAAGACTTTACAATTTTAAGTTTAACTGATGGTTTGCTGCTTACTTACCTACTACTTAGTTGATTAAATGTTCAAACTGATGACCATCTACCTCCATATAATAATAAAGATTGTGTTCGAAACGTTCGCGGACATTCCGCAGCATTTCCGGAGTGATTCGACGGCACTCGTCAACCGTACTTTGACGCAAATCTTCTAACGATGCTGGTTGTATTCTGTAGAAGAATGTGATTTTCTTCAACGTTTAGGTGGAATTTACAAATACTACTGTATAGGGAATTACACGAGCTGTTAAAAGACATCTTACTCGACCCCCAATGCCATTTAAATATTTTGGGGTGATTCTTACCCTCACTAGGAGGTAAAAGTGGTGGAGTCCAAAATACTGGAAAAAGTGTCCCCCTTGAATTGAAAAGCGACGAGTCCCTGCTTTTTCCTAAAATAATGACACATTTTTTGAAAATGGCTCTGTTTCGTTTTCATTTGGCCAACCATATACTTACCTACAGATGGTACAGGTGGAGGCTTTGAACGCTACTTCAAATGAAGATCGTTGAAGGTTGAAGGTATCTAAATTGGTTATATTTTAATAAATTTAAAGTGAATATTGAAAAAACCAAAACATGTATTTCGAACAGTGAAACAAAAATATTGTAACGTGCAAAGGGAATAGCCGCCGGCCACAAAGTCTTCTTCTTCTTTAGGTGCCTATTCGTTCCGAATATTGGCGATCATCCTGGATATGATTTATTCACGGCTGCTCTGAATAATTCGGTGGTAGTTTTTGAGAACCATGTCCTTAAGTTTTTAAGCCATGAATTTCTTCTTCTTCATGGTCCCCTCTTACCATAAACTTTCCCTTGAATAACAGATTTTAAAAGGCGGTATTTACTTTCGTTCCTCATAATGTGCCCAAGGTATTCAAATTTTCTTCTCTTGATGGTGTTCATTATTTCTAAGCTTTTATTCATTCGTTCTAGCACTGCCTTGTTGGTGACTCGGTCTACCCAAGAGATCCTCAATATTCTCCTGTAGAGCCACATTTCGAAGGCCTCAAGTCTTCTTTCTGCTGCCTCGGTTAGTGTCCATGATTCCATACCATAATAAAGTATTGAGAAAATATAGCATCTGAGAAGTCTGATTTTAATATCCATGTTGAGGCTGTGACTTTTAAAAAGTTTAGCCATTTGATTGAAGGCAGCTCTTGCTTTCTCTATTCTAAGCCTTATCTCCTGCGAATGATTCCAGTCCTCATTAATCATGGTTCCCAGATAGGCGAACTGTGATACCCTCTCTATAGGTGCATTGTTGATCATTATGTCGTATCTTCCACCTATTTCTTTACTAATTACCATGAATTTAGTTTTCCTAATGTTGATTTCTAAGCCATATTGATTGCTGATGTCTGTTATCCTATTCATTAGCTCTTGTAAGCTATTAATGCTATCAGTAAATATCATAGTATCATCTGCGTATCGGATGTTGTTCAACCGCTCCCCATTCAAAAGGATTCCTATGTTGGTATTCTCAAGGGCTTCCATGAAGATTTCTTCGGAGTAGAGGTTGAATATGAGTGGCGAAATGCAACCTTGTCTAACGCCTCGAAGAATGTTGACTGCGTCTGTTTTTTCCTCCATACTCAACTTAACAGTGGCTGACTGATTCCAGTATAGGTTCCTGATAATCCTGAGATCTTTATCATCCATTCCAGTGTTTTTCAAAACCTCCATCATCTTTTTATGCTTTTTTTGTCGAACGCCTTTTGGTAGTCGATAAAACATGCGAAGATATCACAATTCATATCCCTACATCTTTGGAATAATACTTGAAAACAGAACAGCGCATCTCTTGTACCCACACCCTTCATGAATCCAAATTGTGTATCTGTTACTCTCTCTTCGCATAACTTATAGATTCTCCGGTTGATAATTTTAAGAAAAAGCTTTAGCAAGTGACTCATGAGGCTAATAGTTCTATAGTCATCACATGTTTTGGCTCCTTGTTTTGGCTCCTTGTTTTTTGGGTTGTACTATAAAATCTGAGGTCAGCCATTCTTTTGGGATGTTTCCAGTATTGTAGATGTTATTAAAAATTCCAGTCAAGAATTTGATAGATTCGTCATCAAGAACTTTGAAGAATTCTGAATGTATCCCATCTGGGGGTCACAAAGTCGCTGCGTCCTTTTGATACATGCGCGAGTGTTGGGGATCTCGAAAGATCTGGAGTCTTTGTCGGGTATATATATGGGAAAATTGTCGGCATGAGTGACAGACCATGACAGACAGTGTGCAATAATAGAATAGTCCGAGTATGCTAGTGAGAATATAGTAAAGGGAATTTGTAATTTTTATTACTTTCGAGTGTAAATAAAGTTTATCTAATATATCTTGTAAATTAACCTCACTTATCTGCGAACCCGCATACGCAACAATATTTGTAAATTGAATATTGCAATGAATGATACAGGGAATGGAAAAAATTATCTACATATCTCACATTTTTTGATTTTTTCAAGAATCGTACAAATATTAACATCTTTGAACTTCCTCTAACTCAGAAACCTTTCAACCTTTTCCATAAACGTCACTGCGGGAAGTGATCTATAATTTCGACAAAAAAAAACAATTCTTGCGAAAAAATGGCCCCTCAAAATACTGAGGGTTTCTTACATGCGATGAGAAAACAGAAAACTTCCAAGATCACATACTGGTTCGAGTCCATCCACCCGTCTGTCTGACCGTCTGGCACAGCCTATTTTCTACATATCTACTTAACGAAAAGTGATCATAATAATATCTGATATTTATTCAGAGTTTTGAAGTTATGAAGAAAATTGACCTTTCTCCCTCTCTTGCGCATAGAACAAACATAAGAAAAAAATGTAGAATATAAGGCTTTACTACATTTTACAAGGAAAACAAAGCCAAATCCTAATTATAGAAGCGTCTCCACGCAATCTCAATTTGAACTTGAAAACTGTGGAATAAAGTTCAAAAGAAATTAAAAAAGAGTAAAAATATACTTTTATTTCAAGAGATAAGTTCCTAATTTATTTGATTATTAGGTAAATTTTGTACGGAAACTACATTATTAATTTGACCAAACGTTGATGGACAAATCAACAAATATCAATGAATTAATGATATAGCCAGTAAGTACAATTTGATCATTTCTGCCGCATTCCCAGACAAAGGTTTATACAAATTAAAACCTTTTTAATTTTGTAAAACCTTTGTCTTCCGGTTGAACGTATTTCTTGTATCTAATTTATAAAACCTTGCTTCTATCTGATGATGAACCTAGCGGTCGAAACATGTCCTACAATTTCTTAATCAATAAAGAACATTTAACTGTGGAAGATTGACTTTGTTATCTTTTTCCCCCTTTCAGTACTTCTTCCACATTGAGAAATGTATCTGTCTTCATATCTAAAAAAAGGTTCTTTAAATAAAAAAAATGTGAAAACGATAAGAGACATCGAGTATTATCAAGATTATATTAAATAAACTGCTTAATCAACATTTTATACTCAAATACTTTTCATCCATTGGCGTAGAAAAAAAAGAATATGCAAATATTGAAAAATAAAAGTTCTACTCCCGTAGACAGATGTTTCACATAATTTTTAAATGGATTTATTTTTTCTATTCAACAATGTAATCGTGGAAAAATTCAGCAAAATGAGCGTTTTGAGATTCAAAACAACAAAATTAAGTAAATTAAATTAAAATTGAAACTTAACTTCAGGACCCTCTAGAACCATAAAATACCATTCCGTGAATACTTTTCAGATATACCTACATTGTATTTCCTAAGGAAAATTATATTCAGTTTTAAGCTCATAAAATTATTATTTTTTCAAAATAATCAATAGTCATCTACCATTCCTTTGATCTCAAAATTGACAAGTTCTAATGTTCTCATGAATGTTCGTCTCACTAGATAGGTACATCCTGTATTTTTAAGATCTCTACCACTTATAACCATTGACGTACACTTAGGGATAAAGATAAGCTACCTTTAGTCAGAAATCACGTCGCATTTGATTTTTAAAATTCTATTATTATATTTAATATGACATTTGGTTCAAAATATATTAGTCCAGGAGCCATAAGCCCGCAGTATAAAAATAAATAAGTTTGTGTAAAAAGCCACCTTTGATTATGGTCAATTTTGCTCGAAATATAAAGTATGAAGCCACTTCCGGTGTCAAGCCAAAATTTTAGAGATAGTTTTCAGGAAATTATTATTATTTGTACAATCAATGAGCAGGCATCCTAAATATAATTCAATCCATTTCTACGGAGGTTTAAACGTGGGGGTAAATATAGAGGGAATTTTAAACTCTCATAACAGTTGAATGGATCTTCAAGTACAATAAAATTTGAGATATATTACAATTAGCAATCAAACATACATATCACAACAAGCCAGAACAGTACAAATTAACTTTGTTAGCGAAAGACGTGTCATGCTCTAGAACTCAAGTTGGTGTGTTGTAGTGCTTAGTACAGTTGTCCATGCTATTCATATTACTTCAAGTTACCTAAAAGTTACAAAATCTGGTAAATGTGTAGAACAGGTTACCACCGATTCTAGGAAAATTTTCTGGCTAGTTGCATATGTATATATTATAGAAACACATTCCAATTAAAATTTTAGCCCGCTAACCCCCAACAAGCTTGCGGAAGGGTGAAGTGAATAGGGGTGCTACGGTGGGGAAAATAAGTGTTTAATGATATACTTCAAGTCCCTAGTAATTTGGCTAATACAATACTAAATTAACCCGAAAAATAAAAAAAAGTTCTGCAATTAGCGAATACAGATCCATGAAAAAAATAAAAGAAGACGGAACAATCAGCCTGCCGCTATATTTATGTTGTAGATACAGCAATTGTGCGATGTTGCCAAAATGACACGTTTGTATGGACATCCGATATATGTTGGTCGAATTTGTAGGAATAAAGTAATAAATAAATAATTAACCAATGAAATATTAATAATACGCCATCAAAGTAAACAGTCCAGCAGCGCAGTGGCGCACAGGCCTGTCATATGAGTCGCAATTAGTAGAAATTCGATGTGAAATTAGTAAACTTTAGAATTTTTTTTCTCGGCAATGTGAAGTAAGCGGGCTAAAATTTTAATTGGAATGTGTTTCCATAATATATAACTATACAACAAGCTAAAAAAATTGCCAAAAATCGGTGGGAACCTGTTCTACACATTGACCCAAAATCTATAGACTAGATAGGTTATTCTATATTTATCATAGAGAGGTAAGGAAACATAAATTTATCTAAAAAATCAGGATAATTAAGCTCTATTGCTCTATTTAGATGAACTAATAGTAATAAATACAAACTATATGATAGTCATTGCTTATTCCGCCGCTAGAGAGCGCTATGTATACAAGGAGGTGAGGTTATAAATTTGATATTCGACGTATTCGACATACCTACTTCTTTTTTTTTATTCTTCCTACTCACGATACACATCATGTTCCTACTATAAATTTATTCGTGAAAAGTACAAAGTGCAGCGTGCAGTCGTAAAATATATTATTTTTATCAATGGGTTGTGTAAGAATGGAATGGAAGTGCTGTTGATAGATCAAGAAAACCAAACCTATGAAAGACAAATTATTGTGAAACTGTAAGTACTAGAATATTATTATTTAAAGATCACTTTATTTATATCAGAGCATTACCAGTATTTTGGACAAATCCAATATTATTCTCTTATCATTCATTGAATTCTTCCTACTCAAATATGGTTCGAAATGAAACAATCAGTCAAAAATATATATGTTCTGTTATAATTCAAATCATAATGATATTACAGTACAAAAATGATAAAAAACTTAATCTATATTAAAGCACCTCTTTTTACAAGGCGATGGCCATTAGAACATAATCTTCTGAAAAAAGAAATTGAAGTTTTTGAACGTAGAATTCCAAAATCAAAAACAAAAATATGATAATAAAGATTAGCTAAGTAACTACCTACCTACTTAAGAAACAAAAATAATATCTTCTCATCGAATTAAGGTAGCAAAATACCAAAAATAAAGCATACAGAATAAATAAATAGAAATTCTTACAAGATTATATTTAACTACATGTTACCAATGTGTTGGTATTTGTTTCATATATATCAAAATACACAGCCTTCGGTTCAACAATGGATCCATATAATCCATGTTCATTTTATTGTTTCATTAATTGGACAATTCAGACTAGTTTTAAATTAAATGAGATTACCAGTGATATAAAATTTACAAAAAGTGAATTTGATGATTCAATAACAACGTTATTTACAAATTCTCGTTTAAAATATCAAAACTAGATATTAACCAAGTCCTAGAACGTATTTTGGCAGTTGGATGGTGAGTCGCGGTATAGCCATCAATACTGACATCCTGGAAAAATACAAAGTGACAGGTTAGAAACAACTTCAATTATAATCATATATGTAATACTACAACTACATATATGATTGATTATAACCCAAATTCACACAAACAATTTTTAGAATAATCTGTTATCCCCAATTTGTGATATTGGATGAGAAAATAATACCTACCTAATACATATATAAATTTTCACACCCAAAATGATCGATTATGTCACATGTGACGTCATACCAACTTTATCAAGTCGCTTTATTTTGTTAATTTTCGATCTTTTGTCGCAATGTGACGTCACAAGTGTTATAACCCAATTGTTATTAGTAAGTAAGTAATTAATGATTGTGAGTTGAGACATTTTAAACAATGAAATATTATTTACAATAAAATAGCACATAGCACCTACCTGACATGTAAATTGTTGCTTTAAAATTTGTGTATGATTGTGTAAAAGTAAGCCATCACCTATAGCACTAGACCTAGATTACGCTATAAAGAAAAGAGTATCGGCCAATGAGAAATTTATTTACAAAAAAAACAAAATAAAAGATAATTTACTTAGTAGTCGTCACCTGTTGTAGCTTTCAAAAAAATCCCAATACTTACGAAACCGAAATGGTGTTGTAGAACCATTCTCTCCAACTTGTATTAGCTGATGAATCTATCCGGGATTCGATGCTTTCACACAAGTTCTTTCTATCGTGTGATCGTCCAGAATGGAGATCACACAAAATCTTTTTTTTGCATTCCATATCACAGGTAGGCCTAGCATCACTGGCCTTGTAGTAATACCTTAAAAAAATAATCATCGATGCAATTCAGTCCACTTGTAGATGGAGGGGTCTTATGGACTCACTTATAAAATAGTTCGAATAGTTTCGGATCATTCGCCATCCTCTCGACAAGATCATCCCAATCCTGTGGTCTTAGCGCGTCCATACCGAAGGCTTGCTTTGCTGAATAAAGCTTGAACCAAATTGGGTAACCATAGAGATTTGCTTCTTTGAGGTTCATGGTCCATGACTCGTGGTCTACCACTGACTATAGAGCCAAAAAATAATATTCAATATCAATTTTTTTTGAGAAATAAAATTATGACCACTTACTCTGGTAGACTTGTCATGATCCCCATCGACGTAATAGATCCTGTACCCCGGATTTAAGTCATAGTATGGAGTTACAGACGGTCCAACATAGGCTATACTAATTGGTCTACCTGAAGAAAAATTCCTCTTAATATCGGACCTTCTGTTTTTGTAAGTTATACTTACTGAGTTCTTTATGATCATAGAAAACTTCAAATTCGTCATAATGAGTGTGCCCGAAGAATTGTGATGTTATAGTAGCTTCATATCTGCTCACGATGGCATAGTAATTTCTTGACCAGACCTTTAGACAATCAGAATGGCCAGGTGGGATATGACCTGCAAAGGTTCATAAATATTTGTCAGCGAAACAATAGATAAAATATAAATAACATTACTAACCTATAACGTGAACTTTTTCGCCATTAAACTCGGCAGCCTGCAACTCATATATAAACCATTGCAATTCTGTAGCTGGATCAGTGCTGTTGAGCAACAGCCACCAATTTTTATTGTTGCAATAGTTCATGTTGAGTGAAATCAATCTGAAACCGGGCCTGACCAATACCGAATAGAAAGCACCACGTCGCACTGTATTGCTCACAGATGTCGGCAACCATTTACGCCATTGCACATCGAGTTCATCGTAGAGCCAGGAGATGGAGCTCTCGGGACTGTCGACAAATGGCGGTGGGAAGCTGAATATGAAAATTTAAATGTAGGAATGTTAATTATTTAGGGGTTTCGTACAGTTATCTAAAAAGCTACCTGTTGACTGGTGCAGATTCATGGTTTCCGAGTGCTGGGAATATTGGAGCACCTGGAAACATGTCCGACATTTGTTTGACGGTTTCTTTTAGCACCTTCAGGTTTTCTTCCTTTGTCTGGTTCCAAATGTCGTGTGGTGGTAGATCCCCCGTCCAGATGATGTAGTCTATATCCTGAAATATCATTAAATTATTTCACAATATTATATTTTATTAGATATTTTGTTGTTCCAATGTCTTAACTTACCGGATGAGTTTCTTGAATGTGCAAAAGCATATTGTCGACTGTAATTTTGGGTGTGTCACATTTTCTGTAATCGCCCCACCTGAAAATTTTGTTTAGAATAATACAAGTTTAGTTGGTACTAACATTTGCCTGGAGACTCACTTTCCAGCTGCTTGTTCCTTCGAAGCTGCAGGGCCATTTGTTAGGCGGCAACAAAGTGGTTCAGCACAGTCTGCATTTGCACCTTCCATATAGTACGGATCATAATGGGTATCGGAAAGGTGAAGGACTTTGAAAGTTGGTGCATTCACCTGAAGAAGTTATCAATGTGATTAATAAAATTAACGGTCATGGGGAGGGTTCCGTACGTACTTAAAAAAATTATAATTCAATGCCTGGTTTTTCTAAAAAGGGCTAAATACATTTGAATTTTTATAATTTAATAATATGTTTACTTATACGATAATTATTATAAGTATGCGGTGGGTACCTCGGGTATCTTCTGTTGGGTGACTTGGGGTTTTGGTACTGGCGGAAATACCACCTCCCATTCATGGTAAGGGTTGTAAACGTCACCGCACGCATCACCAATTACAAAGCTGCAGATTTCATCTGGACCTGGACCAAAGATTCATTTTGTTTTTAAATTATTTTTGTTATTATTCCATTATTCTTAAAGATAGTTTGTTATGGAAGTGTACAATTTGAAAAACGTTTATGAATTAATCTTTCATTGCAACGGATACATTTATTTTTAAAAACATTTCTGAAATTGATTCAGGGCAGCCTTAGATTTTTATTTAATTACTGTCAAATATGATTTACAAACTACCACACATTTGACAAAACTTAGTAGCTACTAAACAAATATCGAACGCGACAGTTTTGATATCAAACTAAACTAGTACCGAGCTAAGATTTGTTTATGGAACAATTTCAGTGTATTCTACAGAAAAAAAAGTCATAAATGCATTTGAAACTTTTTATTAATGAATATATTTACCTATCTTCAGTTTGCTGAGAACGTAGATGACTTCACCTGCAAACAGCTCAGTGATACCTTCACATACCCTTGGTGACTGTATTTTCAGATTAACACAGAACTGATAGATGGTCTTCTTGATTTCCCTTTCCGATTTACCAGTTCTTGTGTAATGTTGCAATAGACCAGCACCTATGAAAAGATAAAATATCTTGAAATTCACTTCCAAACAAATACGATTGTTTTTTTTATTTTCTAGAGTCTTCTTACCTGCTTTACATGCAGTACACGACACTCTGGACATGACAGAATTTTCAATTTCAAACGCCACTTGCTTTAAATTCAGCAGCTTCAATGCCTTATTAACAAATTGAGGCAAGTGTGTGGTTTTCTCCTGGTCCAGTTCCCATAGCAGCCGAGACTGGAACAATAAAGAGAGATTTGAAGATGTTGTTTCTATTATTATTATGTTTGTGTCAAGTTTCTCTTCCAACTTGATAAAAATGAATGCAAATATGTGATGAAGGTATGTCGGGTTATTGTGTTAATATTAATAATTATTAGAATTTTCTCTGAAATAACTCTTGATTTATGTACAACTGAGTAGATTCCCGTTGGATATCATAATAGTGCCATAATAAACCAAAACTTGGAAGCAGATTTTTGATGATTTCAAAATTATTTTCTCAAATTTTGGCTGTAGGTAACTGCTTTAAGATTCAGTTGCTGCAAGATTTGACTCGAACAAACATTCATTAATTTTTTTTTTTCAATAAACTTGATAGTCTACCCAACAAACAACACGTCTACGTCATCATGTAGGATCTGTTCTGAAATTGATATTTTTCACAGGTTGTGTCTGATACCAAGCTTGAGTGCAATAAATGATTATTTCTTAGTTACCTGCTGTTATTAAACAAGTAATTTTCGTATCATATTACCAAACCAAAGACAATAATACTGAGATTTGTAACAACCAATTACATATCAAATTATCAGTAGATTCTAATCAATTCCAATTTTACAACTGGGCAACCTTTGTACTTTTCAGTCATACATATTCTTATGACGTCGATCTATTGATTATTCAGACAAACTCCATAATTGAAATGAAAAACATAGTGATATACGGTGAAGTTACCTACTTACAGTGCCATTACCGGTAGGAGGTAGGGTATGGTTTCTCCTTAGGTTAGACAATATTGGTTGTCTATCTTGTATTAGCTTCTTGAAATCCCAATCATCTCTAAACGTTTCCTCTTCTGAGAATGCACTCTGTGGTGCGAATCCATTATCGGCTTCTATAACTGTTACTGGTTTTGGTTTAGCTGTAAATCAGATATTTTTCAAAAAAACATCAAGTGCGTTTATTCTAACGTTTTCAAGTGATGATTTCAAACGTTATGTCAATATGAAATCAAACAAACAATCAATTTTATTTTCTATTTGAATGATTTCATATTATTAGAAGTTATATAATGTCCAAGTCGGGTTTGCATGTTAAGGGTTCAGTACTTCGGATTTTTGTTCAAATTTTCTTGTGAAGAATGCGAAATGTGAAAAAGTGTTATCTTATATTTTCTGATGTAGCCCCCCCTCGGATATTAACCGAATGAATCAGAATTTGTTTTATTTAACCATTCATGAGTGGCTAACCTAACTCTCTTCTTGGGCAAGTTATCATCCGTTGAAGAAGGTTGAAGAGTTGCAGGACACATCTAGTAAGAAACAAAATTAAATAGACATTCTTAGAAACTTGTTCAACGGTTAATTTCTTGCTCTGCAAAGATTTCTGGTTACTAACAACATAGTTCTTTTTTCTACAATCTACATGTTTGCATCTGCTAAAGTTTAAAAATATTCAGTTCAGTCACTTCTATAAACTACGAGATTTGCGCTCCATGCGATCAGATTATCAGATCGCCTTTTGATTGCAGAAATTGATTGATGACGACATTTTAAAATCTTTGACTATCTGCAAGCTAATGTTCAGTTGGTCAAATATTTTTGCATGATTGAGAAATACATATTTACACAGACAGTCACCACACGATTTTCACATATTTAGTTTGATGGCGAAAGTATGAATTTAGTTTTAAAAACTTTATAAAAACAACTTCTAATAACATTCATTTATTTGTTGGCTAATTAACTTTGTTCTTATCCTTATATGTTGTTTGTCAAGATAGTACACAAATAATACCATATGGTATATTGTTAATTATCTTCATTTGTCATAAACTATTCGCTAAGGAGGTTCATTCATTACTTAAATTAGAAAAAAAGATTACAACTGAACTACACTCCTGGTAGAAAAAACAGAACAATGAAAATTTGGTTCAATTTCAACAATTTTGACCGAAGAACCAAATATGGAGGAGGTATACAATTGTCTGATTTTCATGATTCTTTTTTCATTTGAAAGAGGACTATCGAGAGATGGTCCCATTGAAAATCGACATTCAACATCTCCGTTCCCCCAAAAATTTCTCATAAAGGGGGTGGAGAAGGCACTTTTTTCAAATCGAAAATTTTAGACAACAACATTAAGGACATTAAAAACTGGACTGACGTTATTAGTTGGTGCACTGAAAAATACAAAATAATATTAATTTTATTGGCCCTGGTACTTTAGAACTTTTGAAGTTGTGCAGTTGCAGTTTACAGATTGAAAACTTTTGGCACCAACTTCACAAACATTTATCAATATAAATGTTGCTACAATTAATCTAGTCATTAAGTTTCCATTCTCAGATTTCCAATTTTCGAAAGAAATTGCCTCTTCCACATAGCAAAAATACACATATTTCAAATTTTAGCATCTCAGAAGCTTGAAAACCGTAGCTCTTTTGAAAAAAATGTTCAATTTAAACGTTTCCGGCTATTTTGGTCTCTTTAATTCTGCCATCTCGGAGGGAATGAGATGTCGGATTTGCGTTTTTGTGAATATGGGACCATTTTTTCGGAAATGGTACCTACGTGTTCCAGAGCATCTGTTCAAGATCATGAATGACTCTTCGGCAACACTGTATCAAGTCATCGTTTTGACAGTAAAGATTGTAAAATAGTCGCATTCACGTTGCAGGGGTTTAGATCAAGACGTCGTGGAGGCCAATCTGATCGCATTTTATCCAGGCATCCATTGAAAACTCTTGCAACATGAGGCCTGGCATTATTGACCATTCCCGGAGAAATTCTTACGAACAAATGGAGCGAAAAGAATGTTATGGTCGGCTAAACATTCATCGATTTTACGGTACCATTTACGACAAAAAAAATATATCTCAATCTTCTGTTATTGCTGTAAATTGCTTATATAAGGTACTTAAAAAAAATGTGTTTTCTTTAAAAAATGAGTCAGGGTCAACCAAAAATGAAAAGATGAGGCTTACAAAATTGTACAAGGACATATTATTTCGTCACCTAATTTGTCCATAGAGCAT
Source organism: Crioceris asparagi (assembly GCA_958507055.1). Classification (NCBI taxonomy): domain Eukaryota; kingdom Metazoa; phylum Arthropoda; class Insecta; order Coleoptera; family Chrysomelidae; genus Crioceris; species Crioceris asparagi. The sequence goes on from OY293828.1 coordinate 13,822,210, forward strand.
TTAGAAATGTAATACATAATGCAACTTATTTTTTCACACTGTATAACACCAGTATTAGATAAAATTTTCATTGTCCGTTTTTTTGTCCAAGAGTGTATCGAAAAAGAGGTGAGGTGAGTGAATTAACTTATTCCAGAATAGAATAGGTACTTTGAAATAACAGCACTAGAAAATATCTTGAATTTCCATCGGTATAACGTACAGAATAGCATTAGTCTTTCTTCTCTATAAATATTTTTATAAGAATATTTTCCGCTCAAACACTTCCTGTAGTCATAGTTGTTTAAAATTCAGTCGTTCTTCTGAAACATTTGAAACTTTTTCTTTCAAGCGTCTGAAAACGTATCTTGAGGGCTGTTAAAATTCGTTAAATTGTTTATTCTATGAAACAACATCACAATCTGCTTCTATAAGTTGGCAAAGCTTATGAATAATTATATTGTAACTATTTAAAAGCTTTCTGGTACACTGAAACCTAATTATCACGGAAAAACTACAATAAGCTTGAGTATTTAAATTCACTATGAATATAATAACAAAGAAGATACAAGAAATAGGACCGCCTTTATTAGTTGGTGTACTGAAAGTACAAAATAATATTAATTTTACTGGTGCTCGTAATTTTCATCTTTTTTCAAGTGAAACGAAAATCATCAAAATTGGAGCACGTTACTATGCGAAAGGCGCAGACGAACATAGGAAAGTCGATATGTCGAATTGTAAGCCTCCTCAGTTTGGGAAGTCGGTCAAAAATCTAGAAATAACTTTTGGTAATGACGGAGATAACGGATTGTCTTCTAAAAATTAAAGTTAACGGCTCTTCTTTCAATAACCTTAACCATAACGGAATATCAAAATAGGAGCCTCCTCCTTTGCTTATACTTAACTATTTAACTATTTAGTATTTGCAAAATATAAAAGCAACAATTTTGCATTCTCTAATTCGGTAAACCTTGTACTTTCTTAAAACTTTCGATTTAAATGTTGCCGGAAATTAGTTTATGTTTAATTTTGCCAAATAAAATGTTCAACTTTGCAAAAAACCGCCCCCACCACTATTGGGGGAAGGACATATTGGATTTAAAAAAAAATGCATTTCTCGAAAGTCATCTTTCAAATGAAAATCTGGTGTGTCCACTCACACGACTTTCCTACCGCTCGCAGACAAATTCCAGTGAATAAAAAATACTCTGGTCAAATCGTGCTACCACTCAGTTTTTTCAGCATGTCAAGACAAACAATAATGGCCATGTAGCATTTTTTCGCAAGATGAAACGTTTAGCCAGAATCTGAAGAAACATGTGGAAAATATGGAATTTTATTCAAGCGTAACTTTTTTTTTTGCTTTTTCTCAGAAATGGCGCTGTATGTGGGTGGTAAAGGGCTCTCAGAAGAATACTCAAGGCAAGTTTAATCAAAATTCTTAGAGCCTTTTTCGCGCTACAATCTTGAGCAAATCACGTTTTTTGGCTATAGCTCAACACCCAGCGTATACAGGATTCTCATTCAGTGCCACCGGCGAGTGGTATTGGTAACAAACAAAATAAAAAAGAATTCAACAAAATACACCGATCCGTTCCCGAGATAATGCTGTCACAGACAGACATATGGGCAGACAGACAGACACAGACCAATGACGGAAAATATGTTTTTTAGACTTAGAAAACTCTGGAACGTCAACATTTGTAAAAATCTCGATACCGAAATTTTCACACGATTACAATATTTTCCTTATACAGCTACTATAGTAGCGTAGGAAAGTAAAAAAAAAGAATCATACAAAACTTGCTAACAAAAAAACAGACAAACAATGTAGACCTCCTGCCTTTGGCAAGTTAGTTAAAAAACTATATTTAATTGTTAGAACTTAATAAATTCCACAGGACAAGATGGTTTGGATATTTCCGATTTTATAACGTCACAAATCCTTTACTTTTAGGGTTCCGTATATCTGATGTAAAAACTGAACCCCTATAAGATTACTCTAGTGTCTGTTCATTTGTCCGACAAATAGCGTTAATAAATAATTCGATGATTCTGGGAGTTCATTTTTGAGACAAATAAAAAAATTAAAAGAAAAATGTCTTTCAAGTATCTACATCATGTGCCATCAAATGAAAGGGTTTGGGAAAGTACGAGTATAGTGACAGAGTACCTAGCTCTAAATACTTGCCAAGATTAATGATGATGTAAACGCGTGAAAGTGTAAGTTTTAGGAATTATAGCTAGCACACGACAGAACTCTTGTAGAAGTATTTTCTTACATTTTTGTTTTCCTATGAGTCCAATACTTATTTGAAAGAACAATGCAGCTGATTAAATTTATACTGAAAAGTTAATTAACATCTGTGTCACTATTGCACGTATTTGAGATAATTGCGCCTACAAATATGTATATAACAAATATTATGTATATATAGAAACTTACCTTGAATAGTGATTAAGTTGCAAAATAGCCATAATGCTGTAATGATCTTGAACATAATCGAGAGCTGTAAGAAAGAAAATCCAACATTAGAATATATTTTCTGTAATCAAAGCAAATGAAACATATAGTCGTTTTTTGTTTGAATGCATATCAAACAAAAAGCACGTGCACATTCATTGTGGAACATAACTGCTATTATAATAGAGAGTTATTTCAGTTTTATAGTGCTCATTAGCTTTGTGCAGTTATTTGGCAATTTAGAAAATAAAACTTTCTTTCTAATAACTTTGTAGCCAAATTAATATCTGCTCATTACATTTTGTCAGGTGAATATGATATAAACTTTTCAGAAGTGTTGTGAAAAGAACTTGACTAAACATATTTTTTAATGAGTCATGAACATGGTTGAGTGGTCATTTATTGAATGATTGATTTGAAAATACGGCGGTAAAAATCTGCGCTGTAATTCGGAAAACATTGTTTTTTTTCGAAAAAAAAATTTTTTTCTCTGATACTCTGAATAAAACCATAAAATTTTCTATAAATGTTGTCCCCCCAATTCCTTTGGGAGCTTTTTTCTTTGGGAAGATGTTGGGGTTTTTTGTGTAGTACCATTTCAAAACTCTCCTCTTTCCATTAAAAAAAAGAATCATAAAAATCGATGCAAGTTTACTAAGCTAAAAGAGGAGCACCTACATAAAAAAAGAAAACATACTCATGAATTATGAGCATCAAGTTAGCTAAGCACCTGTCAAGAATCGACTCGAGAGTAGGTGGATAATTTGCCGCTAATTAGTCGTGAATTAGTTGTGAAAATACCGATTTTGTCGTTTATTGTTTTTTTGTTTTTTTCGGATGCTTTGCTAACTTGATATAAAGTTAGCAAAGCACGGCTACAAAAATGACTTTAAAGCGTTCGTAGAAGAATGGGAATAGGATCAGTTTTTGCCGCTAATTAGTCGTTAATTAGTTGTGAAGAAATAAATTTCCTAAAATATTTTCTTTGTTTTTTTTTGGGTGCTTTGCTAACTTGATATAAAGTTAGCAAAGCACACCTCCAAAAATAACTTTAGAGCGTTCATAGAGTAATGGGAATAAAACAAGAATTTGCCGCTAATTAGTCGCTAATTAGTTGTGAAAAAACAAATTTCCTAAAATATTTTTTTTGTTTTTTTTGGGTGCTTTGCTAACTTGATATAGAGTTAGCAACGCACGCCTACAAAAAATGACTTTAGAGCGTTCATAGAAGAATGGTATTGGGATAAGTTTTTGCCGCTAATTAGTTGTGAAGAAATTAATTTTCCAAATTATTTTTTTTGTTTATTTTTTGGGTGCTTTGCTAACTTGATATAAAGTTAGCAAAGCAGGCCTTCAAAAAATGACTTTAGAGCGTTCGTAGAAGAATGGGATTGGGATAAGTTTTTGCAGCTAATTAGTTGCTAATTAGTTGTGAAGAAATTAATTTTCCAAATTAATTTTTTTGTTTATTTTTTGGATGCTTTGCTAACTTGATATAAAGTTACCAAAGCACGCCTCCCAAAAATGACTTTAGAGCGTTCATCGAAGAATGGGAATAGGATCAGTTTTTGCCGCTAATTAGTCGTTAATTAGTTGTGAAGAAATTGATTTCCTAAATTATTATTTTTTAGTTTTTTTGGGTGCCTTGTTAACTTGATACAAAGTTAGCAAAGTACGCCTCGAAAAATGACTTTAGAACGTTCGTAGAATAATGGGAATAGAACAAGAATTTGCCGCTAATTAGTCGTTAATTAGTTGTGAAGAAATAAATTTCCTAAAATATTTTTTTTGTTTTTTTTTGGGTGCTTTGCTAACTTGATATGAAGTTAGCAAAGCACACCTCCAAAAATAACTTTAGAGCGTTCGTAGAGTAATGGGAATAAAACAATAATTTGCCGCTAATTAGTCGCTAATTAGTTGTGAAGAAATAAATTTCCTAAAATATTTTTTTTTGTTTTTTTTGGGTGCTTTGCTAACTTGATATAGAGTTAGCAAAGCACGCCTACAAAAAATGACTTTAGAGCGTTCGTAGAAGAATGGTATTGGCATAAGTTTTTGCTAATTAGTTGTACAGAAAGTAATTCGAGCTCGAGATTTTATTTCTTTCCGTGATTTCAAAATGTCCTGCAATGTGAATTAGAAATGCCAATTCATAGAATCTGAGAATTTTGTACGTTTTGAAAAATACTTTTCCTTTGTATTTTATGAATACATTAAGTGCTATGTTTATTTTATAAACTACTATAAATATCTGAATTATCATTACCTTTAAATGATTTTGTTTGGTAATAATACGGTTTTTGGTAAAAGAGAAATCGTCTCAGCATTAAAGATATATTTCTCTAAGTATATCAGTTTCTGAATTTTTCAACCAATCTTAACAAATTTCCTTAAAATACTAAAATACTAAAACAAGTACTAAAATCGAGAAAAATACATCAAGGAATTAGGTACTTGGTGGAATTTCTTCCTGGATTTGTTGAACTGGGGCTATTATAATAATCACTTCCTATCACAATTCTTATTTCAAAATTCTGAATTTGATATAATGGCAGAGCTATATGAGGTTACTAAAAAGGATAATTTCTTCAATATTTATTCAAGATTCAACTTTGTGGTTGCAACACTGCAAGATTGACTTCAATTTTTTGCTGACAAAGTTTGCCTTCATTTTTTTAGGTTGCAATATTTTGGATACTACTCTAAAAGAATAATCATGCCTAGAGGGCGCCCACCTTCTGTCGAAAATAGTACTGTAATTCAGGCTATTTTGAATCACAAAATCGATATCATTTGTGATGATAAACACAATGATATTGCCTTAGAATCTGATCCCGTGTGGAGCAAAATTTCTGAAGATTTTCTCAGTAAAGTGAAATCAAGGTCCCTATATTCTACGTTGTGAATAGTCGGTTCCGCTTGAAAAATTTGTCATTTGGCACGAATGAAAAAAATAATAATTTTGAAACTTAATTTCTTCACAACTAATTAGCGAGTAATTAGCGGCAAATTCTTATTCTATTCCCATTATTCTACGAACGCTGTAAAGTCATTTTTCCAGGCGTGCTTTGCTAACTTTATATCAAGTTAGCAAAGCACCCAAAAAAACCAAAACAAATAGTTTGGGAAATTAATTTCTTCACAACTAATTATCGGCAAAAACTTATTCCATTCCCATTCTTCTACGAACGCTTTAAGGTTATTTTTTAAGGCGTGCTTTGCTAACTTTATATCATTTTAGCAAAGCACCCAAAAAAATAAACAAAAAAAATTATTTGGAAAATCAATTTCTGTACAACTAATTAGCAACTAATTAGCGGCAAAAACTTATCCCAATACCATTCTTCTACGAACGCTCTAAAGTCATTTTTTGTAGGCGTGCGTTGCTAACTCTATATCAAGTTAGCAAAGCACCCCAAAAAAAACAAAGCAAATATTTTAGGAAATTTGTTTCTTCACAACTAATTAGCGAATAATTAGCGGCAAATTCTTGTTTTATCCCCATTACTCTACGAACGCTCTAAAGTTATTTTTGGAGGTGTGCTTTGCTAACTTTATATCATTTTAGCAAAGCACCCAAAAAAATAAACAAAAAAAAATATTTCGAAAATTAATTTCTGTACAACTAATTAGCGACTAATTAGCGGCAAAAACTTATCGCAATACCATTCTTCTACGAACGCTCTAAAGTCATTTTTTGTAGGCGTGCGTTGCTAACTCTATATCAAGTTAGCAAAGCACCCAAAAAAAAACAAAAAAATTATTTCAGGAAATTTGTTTCTTCACAACTAATTAGCGACTAATTAGCGGCAAATTCTTGTTTTATTCCCATTACTCTACGAACGCTCTAAAGTTATTTTTGGAGGTGTGCTTTGCTAACTTTATATCAAGTTAGCAAAGCACCAAAAAAAAACAAAAAAAATATTTTAGGAAATCTATTTCTTCACAACTAATTAACGACTAATTAGCGGCAAAAACTGATCCTATTCCCATTCTTCTACGAACGCTTTAAAGTCATTTTTGGAGCCGTGCTTTGCTAACTTTATATCAAGTTAGCAAAGCATCCGAAAAAAACAAAAAAACAATAAACGACAAAATCGGTATTTTCACAACTAATTCACGACTAATTAGCGGCAAATTATCCAGCTACTCTCAAATCGATTCGTGACAGGTGCTTAGCTAACTTGATGCTCATAGATGATGAGTATACCTCCTCCGTTCTGGCGAAGTCGTTCAAAAATGTCTTTTAATGCTACATTATCGTCAACATTATTCTAAAATAACGTAATTTATTATTTCTTTATTATTTATTTTATTATTGTTTTGTCTGAATACAATCACTTTACGTCTTTTATCATCGTTCCATTTATGAAATGGACTATTTTTAAATCAAGAAGCGTTCTATTTTTCGAACAACAGATAACAACATGTGATTGATAATTTTACAAACAATTATATATAATAAATAATATTAATGCGAGATTAATTAATATGAAAAATTTAAACTTTACAAAGGGTCAGAAGTCAGAAGTTAAATAACATTATGAAATCGATATGCGAAATAATCCATTTATAACGTATAATTAGAAGGTACCGGTATAATGTTAGGCATTTTGAATATTTCAACTCTCTATGCTCGTTGTTTTTATGAGGTTTTTTTTACATTAGAGTACCTATATGTATTTTATCGACACTACAAATGTGTCCAATAAAACTTTGTTTGGACGCTTTTCGGTAAAAACGTACGCTTTACAATAAGATTTAATAAATTATTATCTTTGAATTATAGTCCTAATAACCTAATCTTCTTAGCATCCAGAAGAAAAAATCTGGAGTATCCACTCACAGGACTTTCCTACCGCCTTCAAAATGAGTTCCATGATATAAAAATTGGCTGATCATATTTTTCAGTTTACCAAGAGAAACAATAATGGTCATTTTCAATTTTGACTTAGGAAGAACGGGTTTAGCTAGAATATGAATAAACGGTTAGAAAATATGATAGATACTTTATTTGAGCATAGCTTTCTGCCTTGAGAGCGTGATAAAGGGTATTCAAAAGAAAATTTTAGACATGTTCCTCCGTTTGGGGAGAACAAAGGAAAACGGTTTTTAAATTCATAAATATTTCCTAGATTACCGTGTCAATTAAAATGGTCGGTGTACAAAACTAGATACTGAAAATGTGTTAATTAATTCAGTGTTTCGAAACAAGAATATTTCAGATCAATTTCTGAAGTGTACGAATTAATCATTTTTGACCAAGTTTTTCCTTATATTGTACCTGAGGCTTAAAAAAAATAAGTACATTTAAATTCACAAACGCTCCCTTTATATCAGATAAATGAGATTACTCAAAAATGTGCAAATGGTTTGACATCATCTGCAAGTCTGCTCTACACAAAACAATTATTATTATAATAGCAATGTTTCATGTTTCATAAATTTTATTTACGTTTGATCCATCTTTGCTGTTGCTCCATAACAGAAGGATAAGAAATAGAAGTTCGTCACTAATCTTATTATCCCTCGATTATATTGACGAGTCAAATGAAACCTTGCAATCAAGAGCATGTTGCTGCTTGAAAAACAAAAGCACGCAAATCCAATGCGAATGACTAACTAATAATAATATGCATCCAGTAACAGAAGGAGAAAATAAATCCAATACCATGACGAATCGCAAAATTCCCCACTTTCCGTTCTTTCAAAGAAAACAGACTTGAATAATGCTGAGGAAAGTTCTTTCACTTTTTTTCAATGAGCATTAATAATATCTTTATTTGTATATTCGAAAATATGATTGACTAATTCTAATAAATCAGTTTGTATAGAAAAAAAATATGCAAAAAAATAGGGCAACCTAAGCTATTTACAAAACGAGGAGAAAACTAAATACCTCTGCCTGTCTCGACAACAAGGAAGGTGAGCAATTTTGACAGGACAACAATATGCAGCAAAATCTACTCTAATATATAAGACAATCATTAGACCCGTCTTGATGTATAGTTCGCAAATATAGACCCTAACTGAGGAGAACGAATATAGACTCAAAGTGTTTGAACGGAAGGTCCCTAAGAAAAATCTTTGGACCAGTGAGCGATAGGGCATCCCGCCAGGTTCAGAATAAGAACAAATGCTGAACTCAAAGACCTGTACCCAGACCCTGATATTATACATAGAGGACCATAAGGACGTGCCAGCTGGCCTTTGAGCAAAACCCAGTAAACAAGAAACGCGTGGGACAACCACACCATGGGAAGATGGGCCAACAAATAATAATGGACCGAGAGGCCTGGAAACAGGTCGTGCGGACAACCTGACTCTACCCCCCGTTATGGGTTGCAAACTCTCCAACCCGCCTTGAATTATATCATCGCTGGTAGGTGCACTATGTTCGAGTTCTTACTTAAATAAAGATTTCCGTGACAAATGACACCGTCATATTTCATTATCTAGGGTACACATCACAAAGGTACAAAGAACAAAATCGCTGCGATTTCTGACCTTCGGACAAACAACGGTAGGTACCATAAGTTCAAATGGTGATGATGAGATCTGACGAGGTCGGAATTGCAGCAACTTCAAAACTATTAGTCGGTACCAATAGAATTACATTGTATTTTTTATATTATCACTTTCACATTCTTGAGTGGATCAATTCAATATTCATCGAAATCGTTGAATGTTAACTTATAATCAGTGATTTGAAACTATGGCGGGAACAAACTCGCATTTTCCCAGTTTATGAAAATTTGCCCTCCCTACCTCATTTAACGGAAGTTTTTGGAAGGAACGACAAATTGAATTTTGAAAAATTTAATGTATTACCATCTTAAAACACTCCTTTTTCCAATGAAAAACAAAATTAGTGCACGTTTACTGAGCAAAACTAGTAAAATTTCTAAAAAAAAGACTTGTATCTTGCTCCTTTTGAGAAGTCGGTCAAAAAAACTCTTAAAGCCTGTCACGTCAGCCAGCTGCTGTGTTAACTTATTGCACTTTAACCCAAAAACCAATTTCACATTATTTCACACAATGTATAATTTATGTTGATACAAGGACTGTCATATTTTCAACAACTTGAGTAATGCTTCTGTCGCTGAATGTTAATTAAAATTAAGTAGATAATGAATATCATTCGCACTTAACCAGTAGATATATTATGTCCCCTCTTCCGCAACAATTGGTACATGTTATTTGGAAACATTGCACAGTTATAGTGCAGTTTCATCGCAAGTATTTTTTTGTTATCGGTGCGGCAAATACATTATCAAAATTATTGATTTAGATATCATTTTGAAGTTTATCTAGCCCGCTAATGAAAAAGAATAGAATGATAGAATTTATTGTTTTCGTTGGAAAAACTTTTTATGAAATTTGGAAATCGCCATCTATTTACAAACTGTTTAATTAACGAGGGAACATAAAAAATGTGGTTGAAATAAATATTTTTAACAGCTTTCGGCTTTTAGATTTACTTATTTAGGTACATACTTTACGCAAATTTAATTAGCTATTAGAACTATAGATTTTGCTTACTGCGTAAATAGAACAAAATTAAGTCATCAACCTTTTTAACAACAAATCTCTCATTTCGAAAAAAAGGTTTTCTTGAATCTTTATAGAATTATTGTATATGTCATGAAAAATGGAAACTATTTGATCCGCCTTGATTTAACAAACAAGACCTCAAAAAAAATCTTTTACAAAAACTAGGATTGCATTGAAAAACACAAAATAATGTTAATTCTATTGGTGCTGATAATTTTGGAGTTGTGCAATTGTAGTTAAATAGAAGACTCTTTGCACCAACTTCACAAGTACCAGCACCAATAGAATTGATATTATTTCGTATTTTTCAGTGCACCAGACTTTATTAGTTGCACAGAAAAATACAAAATAATATTAATTGTACTGGTGCTGGTAATATCAAAGTGGTGCATTTATAGGTAGATAGAAGACTTTCGGTACTAGTAAAATTGATATTATTTTTGACCGACGAACCCAAACGGAGGAAGTATACAATTCGACTGTCTGCTTTTTTGATTGTGCGCGCGCAAATGTACTCGGATTTTGATGATTTTTCATTTATTTAAAAGAGGAGACTTGAGAAATGGTCTCATATTCATGAAAACTCTAATCCGAAATCTTCTTCCCTCAGAAAACCGCCCCCGAAGAGGGTGGAAGGTCAAATTTTCTCGAAAATCCGAGATGGCAGAATTAAAGATAACAAAATATCAGGAAACTTTTAAATTGAACATTTTTCAAAAGAGCTACGGTATTCGAGTTTCAGCGATTTTAATATGCATATTTTCGCTATGTGGAAGAGGCCATTTCCTTCGAAAACTGCAAATCTGAAAATTAATAATTAAAGACCATTTGTAGCAACATTGATATCTATTATATTTTCCATTTTGTTACGGTTTTAGAGATACAGCAGTGGTAAAGTCGAAAATATGCGTATTTCCGCGACGATGTTTGTACATTTCTGAATAATAACGAATAAATATACATGAAGTACCTATACGTGAACGTTCAAAGATCTTCGTGACTAATTTAACATCGGTCCAATTAAAAAAAATAAGTGAGTTAGTGGAATGTTCTCTTATATTAAAGGATTTCAATGCATAACAATAACACACATATTTCAGACTATTGGTGTAACTTGGAAATCGTGAGTTTTATTGTTATTTTAATGTCGCCGAATCTGGTCTGTTCTTTCTCTTATCTTCTCAAATATTCGTTTTTTTTTGTATACAGGACCCATTCTCAGTATTCTTTCAAATAAGAAAGAATCCTCAAAATCAGAGAATATTTACTATGCAAACCGCGCAAACGAACATACAAAAATTATAAATTTTTTTACAAAAAATTGGACCGACTCTATTAATTGGTGCACTGAAAAATAAAAAATAATATAAATTATAATAGTACTGGTAGTTTTGATTGAAAACTTCAAAAGTACCAGAACTAACAGAATTAATATTACTTTGTATTTTTCAGAGCACCAACTAATAAAATCGGTCAATTTCTTTGTAAGAAATATTTATTTCACACTTTTGAGTGTAACATTAGTCATCAAAATCATTTAGCGTTCACCAAAGAAGATAATGCGTTGCTCATACTTATTCAGAGAACAATGCGGAAATACACATATTTGAGTTTACCACTGCTGTAACTCGGAAACCTACAATTTTTTTGAAAAATGTCCAAATAAAATGTTGCTGGATATGACTTCTTCTTTAATTTGGTCATCTCGAGTTTTTGATTTTCGAAAAAAATGCCCCCTCTACATAGCCGAAGCACATATTTCAGGCCGTAACGCGGAAACCTATGATTATTTAAAAAAATGTCCAATTCAAAAGTTTTCGGATATGCAATTTTCTTTAATTCTGCGGTTTCGGATTTTCAATTTTCGGGAAAAATTGCCCCCACCACCCCCTTTGGGAGAAGTTTATAAGGGGAGGAAATGTCCAATATTTTTTTAATGGGACCAATTCTCAATACTCCTGTCAAATGAAAAAAAAAACATCAAAATCGAAGCCCGTTTACTACGCAAAAGCGCAAAAATCCATCAAAAAACATGCAGACATACAGTCGAATTCTATACCTCCTCTTTTTGAGAAGTTGGTCAAAAATGGTCTTTCTAGTATAGGCTTTTATGAGAACCATGTCGTACAAGTACAAAGACATCTCGTTATATCTTTGCAAGAATCTACGGTCTTTTTTATGATGTTTATCAAAAACACTTATTTTTCATTCCATTATCTTTCTTGTTAAATGGATATTATTTCAACCTTTTGACGAATATAATTTTCGTGAATGCTCGCGCAGCGTTTTTGCCATAAAAACAATATTGTGGAGAGCAATAATAAGCTGCAATAATAATAAAAGTAATCTGGCTACTGGCGTTACCGGAGTGAAAACCAGAACTCTTGCTACGATGATAATAAAAATATAAATTACATTAATCACCAAATCCCTGTGATACAGTAATAAAAGTAAAGAGATCAACGACTCATACACCGGATATCTAAAGAGGTGAGGACAAATTGAAATTAAAAAAAATCATACCGTAAGGCCACTAGGTCACCCGAAAACTTTCTACAAGAGTTTTATACACATATATATTCAACGGATGGTTCATGTTGGCAAGGCACGTGTGAAGTTTTTTTTCTTCCACCATTATCACGAACTTCTTTTGATGATGGACAACATAACAATGGCCAAGTTTGTCCTTGGCGTCAAGAATTTTGTAGTGAGAGTACTTCTACACATCATGTTGCTTCAATGTCATGTCAATGCACTTTGGAAATTGTGTTTTTATGATTACTAACACCTACTTGATTATTATGAAGTCATTGCCCATGCTTGATGAATAGAAAATATTTTTGAGAGAATGTATCTCACTGATGAATTAAACATTTTTCTGACGTGACAACGGTGGCATGTTCAGCATGTTTAGCTGAAAGTACCAATCTATAATAACCTTTTTCTTGGAAATTATAACTGATGCATTCAATAACTTTCTGATATTATGTAGACTAACATACATATTTAGAAATTTTATAAAATGAGTGTAAAAAATTGTGATTTATAAATATTTTACAGTTACCATTTGGGTTCTTCGGTCAAAAATCAAATATGTTTCTTTGATATACGTTATTATTGACCAGTTTCCTAAAGAGGGTGGAGGGGCAATTTTTTTCGAAAATCTAAAATTTGAGACGACAAAATTAAAGAAGAGATTTTATGTAGCAACATTCAAAGTGGACAAGTTTCAAAAGAATCTACGGTTTCCGAGTTACAGCTGTGGCAAAGTCTGAAATATATGTATTTCCGCGATGTTTTCAAATGTCTGAATAAGTATAAGCAACGTATTATCTTCTTTGGTGAACGTTGAATGATTCTGATGTCTAATGGTAAACTCAAAAGTGTGAAATAAATATTTTTTACAAAGAATTGGACCTATTTTATTAGTTGGTGTCTGAAATATATTAATTCTATTCGTTCTGGTTCTTTTGAAGTTGGTGCCAAAAGTTTTCTAGCAAATTCGAAATTACCAGTACCAATAGAATTAATATCTATTATTTTGTATTTTTCAGTGCCCCAACTAATAAAGTCGTCCAATTTTTTGTAAAAAATATTTATAGAAATACGATGAGGGAGAAAAAATATAAATAAAAGAGACTGCTGCCAAAGAATATGTCAGGGAATAATTGTATGAATTGAAATTGAAAGTTTCAATATATTTCATATATACAGGGTGATTTATTAATAATAATTTGAAATTTTTTAACCGGTAAATCCTGAACTCAAACTCAGGGACCTCTGAAACGTAAACATCTATTCAAAATCAGCCGCCGAAAAGATTACCTGATGTCAATTTATTTAAAATAACGTGATAGATATTTCTACAACACGTGTTAATAATGTGTCCGTACCTTTACTGTTTCTTTTTTAATGCTTGTAGGGCTAATTAAGTGCTATATTACAAAATTAATTGCTTTTATAGTTTTTTGGAAAATGGCTGCTTTAGATTTAAATATAAAAACTATAAGAGCAATTAGTTTTTCAGAAATCAACTTTATTGCGAAAATCTTTTTAGTGCTTGTAGAGCGAATGAAGGTCTAATTGAGTGCTGTATTCCAAAATTAATTGCTCTAATAGTTTTTTTTTAAATGACTGTTGTGCTAGCTTTAGATCTAAAGCTAGCACAGCAACCTTAAAAAGTCTACTTTTTTGAGAACTTTTTTTTAGTTCTTGTAAGGTTAATTAAGTGCTGTATTCCGAAATTAATTGCTCTTATAGTTTTTTGGAAAATGGTGCTTTAGATTTAAATATAAAAACTATAAGAGCAATTAATTTCTGAATACACCACTTATTTAGCACTTAATTAGCTCTATAAGCACTAAAAAAGATTTTCTCAAAAAGTTGATTTTTAAAAGCAAAGTAGCCATTTGCCAAAAAAATATAAGAACAATTAATTTAAGAATACAGCACTTAATTAGCCCTACCAGCACTAAACAAGAATTTATTAAATAAGTTGATTTTTAAAGGTTGCTGTGCTAGCTTTAGTCTAAAGCTAGCAAAGCTGCTATTTTCCAGAAAACTATGAGAGCAATTAATTCCCGAATAAGGCACTTAATTAGCTCTACAAGCACAAAATATGTATTTTGGATTCTGCTCACGTTGCTCTGCTAACTTTAGGGAGGTACCTTGATGGAGTGAGTTTGAGTATCTATCGTGTGTGTGGTCTATTTAAATGCGATATTAAAAACTAATAATTTTGATCCGTGACATTATTTTCACGATGGCATATCACATAAATAAATAAACATTTTCGATATTTCTTCTTTCGGTGTTAGATCCTTGTATATTTTCTCTATATGTTCATTTTATTTATTTTTTTTTTTATACAAAATTGGACCGACCCTATTGGTTGGTGTACTGAAAAATACAAAATAATATTAATTCTATTGGTGTTGGTACTTTGCAAGTTGTGCAGTTACAGTTTGTTGTAGGCACCAGCTCCAAAAGTACCAGCACCAATAGAATTAATATTATTTTTCAGTGCACCTACCAATAAAGTCGGTCCAATTTTTATATAAAATATTTATTTCACACTTTAGTCATGAAAGTTGTTGGACGTTCACTAATACCAAATAAGATAGAACTTATCCTCTTAACCATGTACAGGCTTAGCTTCTTGAACTTGAACTTGTTATTATTCTGAGATCGCAAAACATCGCGTCGCAGATATACATATTTCAGACATAACTGCTGTAACTCGAAAACGGTAACTCTTAAAAAAAAAATTAAATTCCCTGTCTTATTTTCCAATCTTGAATTTTCGATTCTCGGAAAAATGTGCCCCTTCCACGTAGCTGAAACACATATTTCAGACTGTAACTCGAAAACCTATGATTATTTTTAAAATTGTCCAATTTATTTCCGAATATAGAATTTTCTTTAATTCTATCGTCTCGGATTTTCAATTTTCTGGAAAAATTGCTTTCTCCACCCCCTGGGGGGGGAAGTTTTTATATATAAAAAGAACATGCAGACAATGCATTTCAAATTTCAACGAGTTGCAGAAGCTCGAACCAAACACTTAATTATTATCTATCTTGACCCAAACTTCTATGATTGTCGATATTAATTGGACGTATAAGACAATAATATTGTGTTACTAGCCTGTATGACATGCATTCATCTGAATAATATTAAATTGGTTCTCTATGTTTATTGCTAACACAGTTTTTGTTTGATTCACCTACCTCATGTACACACACTGTCGATCACTCACATAGGCTTCATATCTATTGTTAAGTAAATTTTATTTTTCTGACCGTTGTTATAAGATATTAAGGTAATTATGTATATTGTTGAATTGTAATTACTTTTTAAATGTGATAAAAATGAATTCAAACCTATATTTTTGTAGGGCTATCAAAGAAATAATATTCGATGATATCATAAAATTATTCGTTACTATTAAGTTTGTAAACATAACAAGCAAAATTTTATCACTTATTTTTTAAATGATAACATGTTTAGGTAATCAGCTAAGGGTCTGTTATTTAGCTTTCAACATCATTTGACATTGAGAATGCAT
Source organism: Crioceris asparagi (assembly GCA_958507055.1). Lineage (NCBI taxonomy): Eukaryota > Metazoa > Arthropoda > Insecta > Coleoptera > Chrysomelidae > Crioceris > Crioceris asparagi. Next base: position 13,838,277 of record OY293828.1, read on the forward strand.
AGATAAGTACCAAATTTGTTTGGAAATTTATCGCTTTGAATAGTAGAGTTTTACAGAGTAGTCAAATCTATTGACGTCTATGCCAATTGTCATGTTTGATGTCAAATATTTTGAGCGTTGAATGCAGCTGTTTATAATCAGTTTCGATTTGAGAACGTTTGTAATTTCACGCCTACCAATTCACCTGTGACGTAATACAAATGGTTACTTACTTAAGGTTAGGAATATAAATCACCATTGTATCCTAGAATGGGGGGGTTTCTGAACAACAAACTTATTTCATATATTGAAGAATGATTAATTCTAGGTATTCATTAATTATTAGAGAATATTCATACTAAAGCTAAAAAATCACATGTCTCAATAAATTCATTATCATAGGACTGTAACTTAACAGGTAACACTTGGATATTTTGAAAAATATTCAATTCAAAATTCATCATAAATGACTTTTTGATTCTATCATATCAAATTTTAGATTTTTGAGAGAAATGTCCCCCTTCACTCAATCTGGAGGGTGTTTTTGGGGGATAGGCATGTTCTATTTCAAATAGATTGATATGGGACCATCACTCACTTTTTCAAATGAAAAAAAAAACAAATAATTTTCATTTAGTAGGATTTAAAAAGATATCATTTCCAGCGACTTTTTGATCAAACGTTTCAACTAAATTCAAGGGTTTCCATGAAATTATTTTTGATGTAAATAACTGAACTGACTAAATAGAATATTATTCATCATTCATATTCTCAATCTCATATTTTTTTAGGATGACATCTAAACAGTAAATATATTACAGTTGAATGAATATCATTCATAATTTATAGATACTTTTCTTTGCATCACCAAATGTTGCCGGCCCATGCTCGTATATTATAAAAAATGTCATGTAACTTTGATATAAAATATGTTTTATTATGTAATCGGAATCGCTTTTACATCTTAGAATTACATTGCCTATTCAGCAAATAAGTATACTCCAATTTTTACATTAAACAGATTACCCCAAAAGATTCTTACTTGGTTGGCGAAACATGCTTGAGAATATATAATTCTATATAGTTGTAGTAAGTGGTGCCAATATATTTTTTATTAATAATAATAATAATTATATTCTTCGCCAAAAGATACTTAGTTTTTGATAACTTTTCAGGACTTATCATACATACTACAGGAAAATACTTGATATTTTATCGATCATCCCAGTTTATTTGTTTATATCCGTACATAATATAAATTCAATTCTTTTCCGAACCACAAGGTAGCCTTGACATTAGGTGGTACTGCTGCAGTGATCAGTTTTCCGGCATTGTCATGGTACAAATACACTACCAAGGGTATTGTCATCTTCTATCTCTTAGAACGTGACGAGACACAGAACAAAAGGTTAGATACAACTAGATGCGTTTTAAATTGAATAAATTATCAATATTGTTTGCAAATGTATGAGTGTATTTTTTAAACACAGTGACTAAGAAAAGTGATATTCTACTTGAGAGTTAATCATATCGATAATTGAATGTTTTTGATTATCCAAGTCAGTACGATTTTGATGCCTAGAGTCTTCTATATCTAATATATAGCGATTTTTCAAGGTCGCGTCACGGCGCAAATAACACGTTTTCTGAATATTTTCGTGATGCAATAAAGATAAAGCATATTCTCTTTTGTCTTGCTTAAAAAGGGAAACTTACGTTTTATGTCCAGCCAAGAATTTTTCAAATTCTATAGAGAAATCGAAAATGAGATACATACATAGATAATAGTGGAACAGTATAGAGTATAGTGACAAATATTTTTTACAAAAAATTGGACCGACTTTATTAGTTAGTGCACTGAAAAATACAAAATAATATTAATTCTATTGGTACTGGTACTTGAAGGTGGTGCCAAATGTTTTCAATCTTACTACAACTGCACAACATACAGAATTACCAGTACCAATAGAATTAATATTATTTTTTATTTTTCAATGCACCAATATAAAGTCGGTCAAATTTTTTGTAAGAAATATTTATTAAGTTTATTTATATAGCTGGCTTTCGTGAAAAAACGCACCGGTGTCACCCTCGAGATTCACAAGCTTTTTCTAGAATAGCTCGGCAGATATCGATAAAAAAAAATTTAATTAATATTTTTTTTTACTTAAATACCTTTTTATCCATTGGCGTGGAAATTGAAAATATGCCAATACATATTGAAAAATAAAAGTTATTTTGACGTACCTAGTTAAATATTTTTCACCAAAAATAGCATTCTGTAAAGACCTTTTAAATAAAAATTGTATTTTCTAGGGAAAATTATATTCAATTTTAACCTCGTTTAAGTTGTCCAATTGTAGTTAGATTTAAAACTTTTGACACTAACTTCGGAAGTACCTGAACCACTAGAATTAATATTATTTTATATTTTTCAGTGTATATAATTAAGTCGGTCCAATTTTTTTAAATATTTATTTCACACTTTTTAGTGTAACATTAGTCATCAAAATCATTCAACGTTCATCTATGAATACGTTGCTTATAATGTCTTCTTTAATTTGAGCGTCTCATATTTTCAATTTTCGAAAAAATGCCTCACTACATAACGGAAAAACATATATTTCAGATTTTACCACTGCGGATTTTTTTTCAAATTCCAATTTAAACGTTGCTGGATATATGGTCTCTTCTTTATTTTGTCGTCTCAAATGTTCGATTTCTGAAAAAAATTGCCCTCTCCTCCCCCTTTGACATGTTGAATGTAGATTTTTTCAATCGGACCAATAATTCTTCATAGTCCTCTTTCAAATGAAGAAAGAATCAGGAAAATCGGAGCACCCTTACAATTTATAAGGCGCGAACATATATAAAAAATTAAAAAATGCAAATAGTTGAATTATATACCTTCTCCGTTCGGTACGTCGGTCAAAAATATTTATGTTTGCTACTTTAAATTTTTGACAAAAGACAGGTTTCTATAAAAAAAATCTGGTGTGTCCACTCACACGACTTTCCTACCGCTCGTAGCCAAATTCCAGTAAATATAGTGGTAGTAAAGTAAAAAATCTTCTGGTGAAATCGTACTACCACTCATTTTTCTCAGCATGTCAAGACAAACAACAATGGTCATGTAACATTTTTTCTCAAGATGAAACGTTTAGCCAGAATCTGAAGAAACATGTGGAAAATATGGAATTTTATACAAGCATAACTTTTTTGTGCTTTTTCTCAGAGCTGGCGATGTATATGGGTGGTATAAGGCTCTCAGAAGAATACTTCAGACAAGTTTAATCCAAATCCTTAGAGCCGTTTTAGCGCTATAGTCTTGAGCAAATCACGTTTTTGGCTATAGCTCAACAACCAGTGAATACAGGATTCTCATTCAGTGCCACCGGCGGATTGATATTGGTACCAAACAAAATAAAAAAGAAAGCAACAAAATACACCGATCCGTTCCCGAGATAATGCTGTCACAGACAGACAGGCAGACGGACAGACAGACAGATAGACCAATGGCTGAAAATATGTTTATTAGACTTAGAAAACTCTGAAACGTCAACATTTGCAAAAATCTCGATACCGAAAATTTCACACGATTACAATACTTTCCTTATACAGCTACTATAGTAGCATATGAAAGTAAAAAGGTCATGGTTTAAAAATATACTATCCGGCTGGATACCGAAGAGTAAGAGTAAAAATTACGACAATTTTCTAATATCAACTGCAATACATGATTTATTCTTAGATAAAATAATACAAAAATAAACTCAGGTGTAAAAGAACGCAACAATATTGATATATTATCTTCTTTGGTGAACGTTGAATGATTTTGATAACTAACGTTATTCCTATTCGAAAGTGCGAGATAAATATTTTTTACAAAAAAGTGGACCGACTTCATTAATTGGTGCACTGAAAAATACAAAATAATATTGATTTTATTAGGGCTGGTACTTTCGAAGTTGTTGCTAAAAGTATTGTCTAACTACAACTGTACCACTTTATTTTTATTATTTATTATTTACCAGTACCAATAGGATTAGTATTATTTTGTAATGAAGTTGGTAAAATTTTATGTAAAAAATATTTATCCTTATGTCTTCTAAAACTATACTTTGTTCCTTATGGAATCGGAAACACATGCGCTAGAAGCTATATATTATTTTTGAGTCACTAAGGGCCGATTTCATAATCAAATTTAATCTCCTATTTTGATCTCACATTAAAAATTTCATATTTTCTTTATAGGACATACAATTCAAAGTTACTTTAAAAGAACTTAAGATAAGGTGACTGACGTTGTAAAGGTTATTGAAAAATGCACTATTTTTATTCTGTCATCAAAATATGAGTTAAACAAATTGGAGAATTAACTAATCTGCTGTTAGGAATTTATTATGAAATCGGCCAAAGTTTGTGATTCTAGAACCAATAAATAAATATTATTTTTATTGCAGCATCAAAAAATGTGGGTTTTTTGTTTTTTCTAAAAATTTATTTATTATACAATTTGTACAGTTACGTATGGATATAGGCGCATTTATGGCGATTTTTAAGTTTCCTTGACTTCTTTCACGAATTAACAAACATACTCTAATAATTGACGGTACTTTCTAACACGACAATACTATGTATCCTATATACATAAACGTATCTTCTGTATAAGGTGTTTCTTCTTTTAATGTGAAATAATGTTGTTTTGCATCACTTCCCAGCAAGTCCTAGCATAATGTCAATGACTGGACCATCTAATAGTACGGTTGGTTGAAGTAAATATGTATTTTCTCTTTGATATTGATATCTTCCATCTTTAACTTTTTTGCTTAGTACCGTCTTGATGCAAGAAAAAAGTGCGCTTCCGGTTGACAGCTAACTGTAATCGTTGTTATACTTACTATAATAATTAATTAATAAAGACAACTGATAACTTAAGTAGGAAAAACTAGAAGAAGAAAATACGGCTTGAGTGGCTATTTTGAAATTTATCTTAGTAATGTTATGTTAAATAATTGCAGGCTTTAACCTTTATGACATATTTTGACCCAAATAATGATTATTATATATGGAATAAGTCTCAATAACCTTTCAAGGCCAACATAGTAAATTCAACAATGATCTGTCTGAGGAGTAAACAACTGAAGATCTCACATTTATTGATTTCAATTAAAACTTGAGCCAATCTATTTTATTAACTAAATTAAAATTTCAGTAGAAAATAAATTGAAATATCACCGCCGAACTTGTAAGACACAAGTTGTTATTTTACAATACAATATTAAGGGATCCCATATTAGGAAAACAGAATATTCATCTTTGCAAAAAACATATAATGTTCCACTAGAAAATTTTTTTGCACAACTTAAAAAGATAATACCTCAATACGGAAAAAATATGCAATTGTTTTCTTCCTTGTGGAAAAAAATTATAGGTATAGTCAAAGGTTGGGGGGTATAATTATATTATTTGTACAAAAAAGTAGATAATCAAAATTAATAATGGACCTGTCGAAGTTTTTACTATTTTTTTCCATATTCTATCTAGAAGATACTGAATCGTTTCCATACTTTATGAGCGCAATGTATAATCTTTTTTTAACAAGCGACCGATCTAAACAACTCGTCTAGAACAAATTATGAATTACATTTTAGTCATTGAGGCTTGTTGCAGAAGAAAAAACAATGAGATGATAGATAGTACAGGCATATCCGGTGATGTTTTTTGATTTTGTTTGTGATTGTATCCGGTATTGTATACTGCGTTCTAATCTCGTAACGACAAACTTCGGTATAGATCAGGCGATTTTAATTGGACATTGATGGGCAAATTTCGATTAATTTTTGAGGCCTGATCTTTACTTCTGTCTGTTCAATAGAGCGACTCCAAATTCCGAAGTTTTATGTCTGTCTATTCGGCTGGTTCGACGAAGTTCCGATAGAGGTAGATGGCGAAAACTGATTCCTGATGAGTTTTCAATAGAAAATATTATTGTTAATTGACCGCAACTATTGTTTCAACCTATGTAGATACTTTCAGCAGCAGAAACATTTTGGTAGCTTTGGGTACCATTCAATTTGGGTCAGGACATGTGGGTCTTCAAATCCTAATGATCAAAGTACCATTTAACATTCGATAGATGGCATTTCTTTGTGTTGTACATTGTTGTTATCTTGTATCTTGGCAAATATTGAAATAAATTGATAATTGTAATAATGCACTAATAATTTACCCATATTGAAAGAAAATTACAACTTGAAAACATTATTTTTTCACTTCTTATCGCATTACTTAGTTAGTTGATAAGGAGTGACATCAAGTGCGTTGTTTCAATTACTTGGACTTCTTTATTAATGATAATTCATATTATTCATTATATCTATCTAACTGTTCAAGTAGCAAACACAGTTTAACCCAATTTTTTCGTTCATCGACAATAGCGAAAGGTTGTACCGGTGTAAACATTTGTACGATTTCTTTGTCACCTACTTTTATATCATATATATACAAGGTGTAACTGAAATGCTTGACCATACCAAATAAATGACGTATTTTTTTTAAACAAAACTTCTTTGGAAAATAAAGACATAAAACTTCTCTTGTTGAGACAAAATAAATTAAATTGCGAAATGGAAAATTATCATTAACAACTCGTTAGGAAGTCTAATTATGAACAAGTTGGATGTAGTTAAAAACAGGTAATTATGAAAGAAAATTCTCACTATTATATAACTGAGCCATTTTTCATGCATAATCTAGTAAGGCATTGTTGTTGTTATTTAATCAGACCATTGTTTATGTCTGACAAATTCACAGGGAAAAATTACAGTTTATTATTATTATTATTCATTTTAATAATCAACTTAAGCATCAATCTGCTAATTACATATGTTATATGTGATAGTGTTTATCGGAAATTCAGTATTTTGCTACTATTTTGCCTCACTTTTTGACCATTTCGGTAAGGCATACAATTCATTTGTATGTTTGCTTTTGAATGTATGTTTTCACGCTTTGCATTGTGAATGTGCACTGATTTTGATGATTTTTTTCTATTTAGAGGGATGTTGAGACATTGTCCCATATTTTTTGTCAGAATCCAATATCCCCAAAGGCGACAAATTGAAAATTTTGTAGAATTATTTCCAGCAACGTTTAAGTTGGACATTTTCCAAAGAAATCAACAGTTTCCGAGTTACAGTACTAGAAAAGATCAAGAGTTTTGAAGTACCCAAAACTGCACCACATGAAAATTACCACCACCAACAGAATAGGAGTTAATTTTAATATTTCAGTGTAACAATTCGGTCATATTTTTCGTAAGAAATATCTAGGAGAAAATAATGCTACGTTAAAAGCATTTTTCATTTGTCTCATCTGATTTAATTATTCACAAGTGAACTCATATCGCCTCAACTACAGCTATGTAAGGCAATTTTGTAACCAAGTCAAATTTTCGGTATCTGGCATCAGATATTTACGACCGCTGATTCCAATAAACGTATTTCAACTATTAGTTTGTAGATCTGTCTGTCTGTCTTTTTGCAATAAGATTATCTCGCAAATAGATAGATCGTTTTTGTTACTTTTGTAAAGCAACAAGCTTCTACTGTGGCCGCCTTGCACCTATTGTACGATTGCCAAAACATATTCTAAACATATTCTATCTAAACTATTCGTCTTACGACATAATTCAATATAACCATTTTAGTCTGGGAACGTTGAACATAATTATTGATCACACGAATCAATGGGATGGTTTTGATTCGTTTAAGAAGAGAAAACAAGTGTTCTGCAGTTTCCAAATTTGAAACAGCTCCAATGGAGTTTGCAAGTGGAAGAAAAGTACTGTGAGTGGACACTGGACACACTATATAATATTAATGAATAAATAACATTTAGTGAAAACTTCATTAGAATTACTTAAGTATGTTCGTGCGTTTTGGATTGTAAACTACTTTGATACTTCTGAAAAATACAAAATAATATATTTTCTTTTCAGTAGATTGAAGAAGTTTATAAAAAAATATTGAATATACAGAAACAGCAAATGTAAATAATGGAATGAAGTTTAATTTTATCAATTCGGCAATGTATCACAAAAATATGTATTATTTTCTGTTTCAATGATTTTAAAATTTAACCAAAACAATTTTGAACTGCGATCTAACAAGGAAACCCTTAAATTTTTTTAAATAATGTTTCTGAAAATGATCTCATCTGCAATTCTCTTATATGAACGTCACTACTAACTGATTCTAGAAAAAAATTCAGAGGCGAAGAACTAACAGTTTTTTACGTTTAATGTAGGACAATTCCTCAACAGAAGCATAAAAATCAGTGTACCGTTTAGTAAAAAAAGTAACAAAAACTCTTAGGTGTGCTTTAGAATAATTGAACCCCAACTTTCCAAACCGCATTCAATAATATACGAGTAGTATAAACTAAAAGCACCCACCGCACGTGAAATTTACATGCTCGTCTCTTTCATCAAATATTTATCTACAAAATTATAAATTATAATCCACTCATTCATTATCCGTTCCACCATTTCGTAGTGTGTTTTAATTTTGATTTCATTTTCTTGTTTCCAAAAGCTCATATTTTTTTCAACGATTCTGAAGACTAATGATACAGTAAAAAAATAAATCTTTTTTTACAAAAACTAGAACTGACTTTATTTGTATAATATCAATTCCACTGGTGCTGGTACTTTTGAAGTTTGTGCCAAAAGTCTTTTCTCTACCCATAATAGCACAACTTCAAAATCACCAATCGGAAAAAGTTTTATTTTAGGCTAACACACACATATCATATAGATTATTTAAAAAATAGGTTGAAAAATCGAAATGAGAACAAAAGTTATGAAGAGATATGTTTTTATGCAACTTAATTTCGCAGCTTTAGAGCATGGTATTTCACGTGAGTGCGTCTAAGGTTTTTGACTTTGATAAAAAAAACACAATGCTTAATTTTCCAAATTTTCTATTTTAATCAAATTTAAAATGTCTATTTTCTTTGGCAGAACAGAAATTAGTGTCAGTACAGATTTTTCAATCATACCCTGTATATAAACTAAATGTATCCGAACTTCTTCCACTTCCTTCGATTAATTTCAAGGTTTTTCATTTCGAAGAAGATCCGTTAACTTTACTACGTGATTTCATTGTCGATATATAAAATCGTGGTAGATGTAGGTTTATGACTTAATTTGCAGTTGATATTGAATATGGCAAAGTTATATATTACTTTTTTGAATATGTTTTCAGCTTTCAAACTCGTTATCGTTTGGTATAAAAAAAAATGGAAAAACCATGAGCTTCTTCTTCCTCGAATCTTATAGGCAAATATTTTATACCTTCATCAATTCCGGTACGATAAAAGATTCTCGCAAATTGTGCGATGTTTATACAATACGTTTTCAAATTTTATGAGGTTTCTAGGTCGCTCGTCAGTGAGAAGGCATTCGGAATTATTTTGATTTGGCGCCCGCGATCTACCAAGTAATCAATTAAGTATAATTTTCTCTGAATTCTTCTCGCATTCTTTATGTAACACATCTGACAAAATTATTAAATGTTCGCTGTGGAATATTTCAGCGGTCAAAATAGATAAAATGATTCTATTTTATATATGTTTTTCCTTCTTCTTATTTTTTTACATGCGCTTGTAGGAAGGATAAACGCAAGTGTACGACTTTTACATGCAGACTAAGAAAATGAGAAAGCTATGTTATGCTAAGATTATTTGAATATAATAATATATGATATAGAACAGTGTTGACAAGAGTGAAAACTCCTTAATCAGCTTAGGAGAGGAGCCTGTATATTTTAATGCTAATTGTCTTTGAATTATTGCGACTGGTTTCTCTAGCGTTAGAATATTTTTTTGAAATTATTAAAGCCCATACCTGTTTATAAGTTGTCCAAATCTGCTAAATTCGCGATGCAAATCCTCCTAAGAACTAACAATGAAAAAAGGCACAAAATATTACTACTTTTATAATTGGTGCACATGTGTATGTTGAAATCTTGTGTACTTGTTGTTGTTGATGATATCAAAACTTTCTTGAATGATCGCGAAATGGTGATATTACTTTTATATCTTTACGGCGCGAACGTTTACGGAATACTAGATACTGCTGCTACCAACACCAACTACTCTGGCCATTGGCACTTGGAGCTGCTGATGGCATCGTGTACTGGGGCTGGGGGCCTTCTTCAGCGGAGATAATAAAAGCGGGAGTGAGCGCGTCATTTGAATCGGGTCAGAGTTCCAGGGCCGGACGAGAAGTGGCTGAAAGAATCACTCCACATCCATCGGCGATCATTGAATTCAATTAGGTGCCAAACTTTCCAATTAATTATAATTTAATCGTATTCTTAAGGATATACGCGAACATAAGGAACAGCAAATAATCTAAATAACTTTTTGAACCAGCTGTATGAGGTGCGGGCGCTCAAGGTCCTCACAATGAACTTGCCTGTAGATTGTAATCTTCAAATTTCATCAGGCAATCAAGCATAACTTACCGTGCCATTTGTAACATAACATACAAAAATGTTATACTTAATTTATTTGTTTTCGTATTATTTTTCTAAAAACGGTTTTTGAAAAGAGATAAAAAAATTCAGTGGTATTTTAATATTGGTCACATTTCTAAATATTGATCCTTGATCGGTGTATTTATTATAACTGATGATATTTCAAATTTAACATTTTTTTAAAAATAACAAAAAACTCTCGCACATAATTTGATGAAAACTTGATCAGTGATCTGGCTTCATAATTATTTACATATTGAACATTCTGGTACATCAGCACTAGTGCAAATTTGATTGGTTGATTTCAAACCATAAACCACTAACTGTGAAGTGCAAATAGCAAATCAAAAGCAAATTGTCAGTGTTCAACTGCAGGTTGGAATGTTGCAGTGTATCGCTGAATTTAAAAATCAAGACACAAAAAAAGATATGGACATCTTTTTAAAACACAATGCTTCATATATTTTCAAAATTCTGGATTCTATTTTTTGACCTATAGACCTGTATACCAGAGAGCAGATATGTATATATACGCTCCATATTCGTGCGTAATTTCACTGACGGATCCCATTGTCCGACATTGTCGTTCCATATCGAAGAAATAGTTTGATCTTGCTTGAATGAGATAATATAATTAATAATCGATTCAAGAACCGAAAGTAATAAAAACTATTTAATAACAAGTAAATAGATTATTCTTTATGTTTCTATTTATCGAGAAATATCTGAATGGCGGTTTCTTTGACCAAAAATAAGAGTAAAATGTTCCATATATTTTTTTCGTAAGGCCCTTCTATTCAGAATTAGTCGTACTTTCAAGTTACGCCCAGAAGAAGGATTTTTCTTGAGTGTTCCAAAACAGTGAAATCAATAATCATGAAATGTTACTGAATTCAGCAACGTTACCTTTATCGTAGTCGCTTAGATACTGTGTTCGTGCTAACAATGCATAGAACAAGAAATGAGATAGTATACATTCGCACTGCTATCTGTTATTTGTGAGTGTTTTTCTTGAAAATGGTTATTTTTTTTAGATGTGAATGAACCTTTTTTGTCACAAGTTTGTTGGTAAACTTGAATAAAATTAAAAAGAAGAAGGCGTATCAAACTTTAGGGGTGGTCCGCCCCTGGCTGCCAATATTGCTATAATTTCATATTATCAGTACTCATGTACTGGGTAAAGTGTCCAAGATTTATTAAAATTGATATCACTATTTCAGAAAATCCTTTTTCAGGCCATAGCTTGAAAGCGCAAATAATTCTGAAAGGAAGGGCCATACAAACATTCTAATCGTATTTTTGTTTAATATATCCGCTATTCAAATATCTTCCAATATTTCTGGGACACCCGGTATAGGTACTATTGATATTATTGTAATTGACGGATACAAAAATTGTGATTTAAAAAATAAATGGTCGTGTCCACAGCAGTAACTGATTACCAATCGATTAATAATCAATAATAACTAATCATACTCTTGTGGCTTAGCTCATTTGTTCACTGATAGCTGTCATATTAAAAATGTCAACTTTTTGATTACTGATTACCAAGCGATTGGTGGTAATCAGACACTGTGATGGACACGACCAGTGTTTAGAATCTAAAAGTGTAAAAATATACCGGTCATTCCATTGTTTTTTAAATCTGGTTAATCTCATACCTTATTATTCAGTGATAATAAATATGGGTAATTGTTATTTTTGGCCATTTTTTACAGATAGTAGCAGTAAAGCATTGTCGAAATAATTTTTCTTAAAAATCGTACGTTCTGCTAAATTAGCGAAGTCATGGGCTCTGGAACGAACGGGGCTGCTTGGTGGGTAAAATGTTTATGAAGAGCAATGGTAACCATTTATTTGTTTATTATTATTTACCCTCGTCCTGAAACTTGTTGACCATATGTAGTTCAAAAATCATCGTCGGTCTAGTAACTTCCGTAGGGCTAGGGCTCATAAAAATTCTGTTTGAATGAGTTTCAACAATGCTTTGTTTAAGTCAAAACACAACACTTTTATGTTTTTTGAATTTTATTTCATTTCTTACTTTAATGCAGCACTCTACTCTGGCTGATTTACTGCAACATTCTGACCTGCCTTTCGGCAATGTTCAACATTCTAACATTCAGTACTTTATTATTATTAGTCTAATAGGTATTTGAATTGAACGAATCAAATTTGCATTGGTGCTGAATCCTATACCAAAATTTTTAAATGCGAACAGTACATGCAACCATTTAGAATTTTCTCAGATAAGACGTAATGAGTCGTAAAATAATGTTCATTTTATTGATAGTAGAATTGCAATATTATTAATAGGATAATTTTGATAATTCATAAGGTATGTAGAAAATATGCCACAGAAAGGCGGTTTAAATCACAATTCCACCAAATACTGATCGTGTCCAGAGAAAATAGACGTGACTAATTAACAAATGCTTAGTAATCAGTAATCACTAATCATACTTTCGTGGACACGACCTGCCAACTTTCTGATTACTAAATCAATTGGTAGTCAGCCACTGCTGTGGACACGACCACTGATATTACATAATTTGAGATAGGTATCTTAACCGATTTTTAGACAAGAGTTACTACTAGGTCAAAAAAACTCTCAAAGAATTAAATATTACTTAACAATAATTCCATTACTTCATAGAAATATCGTTATACTCGTATTGCTTATAGATAGCGATTTCCAGACACCGAGAAAACAATTTCGAATAATTCTAATCAAACACTTATTTAATTTTTAAGAAACATCCGCCAATTGTTACTAAACATCTTGAATGCACGTTTTAATTTCTTATATCGAGCGATCAAAAAAAAACATGCGAAGTAGACTAATGCAAGTGAGTAAGATTTCTCCCAGGCGTCAAATAAGGACAAAAATACTTTATCTTCTGTGATTCTCTTAGTGCTTTTCAAACTTTGAAAAGCACAGAACAAAATACAAACCTAAAGCCAAATATCCTAGAAGTCAAGAGAAAATACAATATCTTCCACAGTCAATTCCCATAATGCAACGAAATATCAAATTCTTCTAGTTACCTGCGCACATGGGAATAAAAGGAAATGAAGAAGCAGATGCACTCGCTAAGAAAGCCACCAATGGGCAATTTGACAATTCCATCCTAATCCTCTTCACGGATCTAAACACGAGAACTTGATCAAAACTGCAATAAATAATACGTTGAATAATGTCAAAAACGTAGGAAATGTTAAAGGCTAGAATTACTTTGAATTCTATTACAGCGATCATCTCAAACCATGGTTCTCACACAAAAACTTCTCAAGAAAACTGATAGTGACCATCAATCGTTGTCGAGCCAACCACTACTTACAGCCTAGCTGAATCCTTAGGTCGGCTCGGAACCATTGAAGATCCCAAATGGAAGAGCGGGAAAAGCAATGAAAACCTAAATCACATTTTGTGGCAATGTCAACTGTACAACAGCCAAAGAGACGTGCTTACGAACCTACTAAGAAAGATCAATATGTTCCTTCCAATTAATGTTCAGGGGCTCAATATAAAAAAAATGTCTTTGCTAGGTTCAGATGGGAATAAGTTGTCATGTCATAAGCAATTAGTTTGTGTGTGTGCCAACGGTAGCAATGATAAACAAACATAATAAATGAATCTATGTGCCTCTTGTGTTGAAAGATTGAAAATTTCTTAAGGATTCAGTATGAAAAAAGATATCTTCACTATGTAAATGATAATAATTGTATTTTTTTGACCGACAAACTCAAATGGAGGAGGTATACAATTCGACTGTCTGATTTTTTTAATTGTGCGCGCGCACGTAAACGTACTCTGATTTTGATTCATTTGAAAGAGGAGACTTGAGAAATAATCCCATATTGGTGAAAACCCAAATAATCTTCTTCCCTCCAAAAACGAACCCGAAGGCGGTGGAGAGGGCAATTTTTCTCGAAAAACAAATTTCTGAGACGGCAGAATTAAAAATAGGACAATATCGTGTTCAGCAGTCTATGCGTATGGCCATATAAACATTTTGAATTTTCATTATGATCATTATATTATTTCAGGCTTGTATATTTCTTTCAATATCGATCAATCAAATATTTCTGCACATATCTTACACAAGGGGTTTTGGCAGAATTTTACTAGGATATTCCAGGCAAACAGAACGCTTATAATTTGAAATCGAAAGGTAATAGAATGTAATTATTAAATTATTTGGTTCTTTTCTTATTTAGCGGCTACCTTAGAAAACTGAAAACAATTTCCAACATTTTTGACCGACGAACCCTGAACGCCGGAGGTATACATATATTTGGTTTGTGCGCGCGTTTTATATAGTAATCGTACTCTTGTTTTGATTCATTTGAAAGAGGAAGCTTAAGAAATGGCCCCATATTCATAAAAACGCAAATCCGAAATCTCCTTCCTTTCGAAAACAACCCCCGACGGGGGTGAGGGGATAAATTTTCTCTAAATCGAAAATCTTGGTATGACAATATCAGGAAACGTTTAAATTGAACATTTTTTCAAAAGAGTTATTGGTTTTCGAGCTAGAGGCATGTTAAATTCTCAAATATGTGTAGTTTTGCTATGTGAAGAGGGCGATTTCTTTCGAAAATCGAAAATGTGTGGGTACTACATGAAAGACCTAATTATTTGTAGCAACATTTATACTGAACAATTTTTTCTTTAGAGTGGCGGTTTTCGAATTACAGCGGTGGTAAAATGGTAACATCTAAAATACTTATGTTTATTTCCGCAGCGATGTTTTAGAGATCTCAATAATAACAAATACAAGAATATACGTGGATAATAGGACCAGTAATATTCATTGGTATTTGTGAACATTCAACGATTTTTGTGACTAATGTTACACTCTCGTAAGTGTGAAATAAATATTTTTTACAAAAAATTGACTTCATTAAATGGTGCACTGAAAAATACAAATTATATTAATTCTATAGGTGCTGGTACTCTACAGGTCTCTACAATGAGTAGTTTTCGAGACATAGAGAAAGCAAGAACAAATTTTCACAAATGAAATTTTGTACCTCTTTATATTGCGACAAAACGCTTCTTCTAGCAAAACAAAATAATATGACCATTGTTTTTTGTCTCGATAATTTGAAAAATTAAATGGTCGCACGAGTTTCTCTGATGAGGGGGATAAATAAAAACAGCATAAACATTCAACTAATTTATAATTTAATTGAGATAAAAATACATAAATAATTGAACAGCTGTTGCGCAATATAATGGAGCCCTTGGACTTAATTATTTTTCTCCTGATATGAAAAGTCAAAGTAAAAAAGATTAATATTTCGAAAAATTGTCACTTAATATTAAAAATCTTACATCTTCATTGGCTTTCGTACAAAAAAAAACTTAATGATATGCATAATATACAGGATACAGGTAAATTCGACAAAAATGGCCTGATTAAAAATTGAACTTTCATAATATATATATTTTTTTCTACATTCACATCTGAAAATTTGTACTGTAAAAATATTATCAGTTTATATAAATAAATTAATATTAATAAATCATATAGTTCAATATTTGTCAAATTTCACCTGATGCTTTACTTAAAAAAATATATAATAATAAGTATAGCTGAGGGGGCTGATGCGAAATTATTAGAATTAATAAAATTATATTAATCGATTGAAAATTACAACTAACATTATAGCTTTGACGTCAGTAATAATTGGCAAAAAAGTATACTAGCCTTAAAGGTAGTAACAAACAACTAAATATCTAACAAAAAAGTTTCATTTATAAAGTACCATCGAAAGAAAAATAATGTACGAAATAAAGGCGTAAAACAAATATGTATGTAAATTCGTAAGAGTCCGCTAATATTAAAATAACTTGTTTGACAGAAATATGAATAGCGATAGTTTTTATTTGTACTATAATACATAAATATATACTAAAATTGCTGATTAAGTTTATGGGTCTCTCCCTTCTTCAAATAAAGTGTAATTTCTTTCAAACATGTCATCGTAATATATATAATTGACTCTATCGAAATGTTTGGTCAATTACATAAGTTTTGCACCTTCTTCGATACGTAATTATTCGTACACAATATCTTTACGATGCTAGATTTTTTGGCTTCTCGATATTTTTTCTTCTTAAGCAAAATACATAACTTTCTTTGTATCCGCATGGACAGTTATGGCTCTTGCCATGGCACCTGGAGTCCTGTCTTCCGAAGAACCTGACTGATGTGAACCTTCCCCACTGAAAACAAATATATAAATATTTATTTTTGATGTTTTTCACATATTAATTCACAGAAAATATAAATATAAATGATAAAATGTGAGAATCTTTTTCGCTAATTCAGCCAAGTCAGTGGAGCAAAAAGATCAATAAATAGATTTTGATATAAGTTCAGCAGCATAGGACATTTAGTGTAAAAGTATTTAAGAAAGGTTCTAGAAACAAACAGTGTACAGCTAATGCGAAGTAATCGTATTAGAATGGAACTCCGACAAAAATGTACGTCACTGTATGTCCCCTTTTGATTAACACTGGGACGACTCTACTAATAGTTCTTAAACAATTTAGGTCCAAAATCATTTACTCAGGTTTTGCATCTAGAGCTTTGTCAATGGGCCTGTTAACGTGTTGACTCAACAGGATCGCTACTATCGAGGGAGTGCTACGAATGGCGACGAATTACGAAGATGTCACTAAGGTTACTCGAATTTACTCAATGACACAAACTATGAACTGTAATTTAAAAAGCCTTTATTTTATTCTCTATGATGCAGAGTATTGATTTGACTAACAAAAAATGGCAACTATAAAAATAATCTTAAACAATGGTTGATACTCAAACTTTTTTCTATTAATCAAGAGGCTTTTTGTGAACTGAACATGATTCTACAATAGAAATAGAACAGGAGCTGAAAATGTTTCCAATATGTACCTTTAATTTAGATTTAAGAACTGCAATAATAAATAAGTCAATGATTATTAAATAGATAGGTTATATTTAATGTTTATGTATGTATTCCTAATTTCTCATTACGGTATTTTTTATTTTGATCCCTCGATAGCAACGCCACTTGATCTTTGGCTCATTTTCTAACTTTCATAGTATTAAGTAGATCGGGAGATGCAAGACCAGAATAAATGATCGTGACGAGAGTAAGCGTCCTTTGGTCATGATTAGTTAATCGCCATCTAGTACTGGGGGGTAAGAACTAGAGCGCAGTGCGGCGTTTATGAAGCCAAAATATACTGCACACATCGCACTTCTATGTACGGTCTTCTCTTTTCTGCGTATGTATTTACATTCATACCAACTGGTAGACAAAGAAACCAAAGATATTGACAGTAACTTCGGCGCATAAACCTAACACTCAGATAAGGCCATCTATTCTTACGAGTAAAAGTGACAGATAAGCACCACAGAATAAATACGCTCATCTACTTAAGCTCCTAGATCCATTCTTATGCGTGCATTCTACACTGAAATTAGTTTATAGTCAACTTTTGTTAATTTCACTAATTCTACGTGTATTCGCAACCAAATGTTATTTCAAAAATTGTCACACTGCATAAGAAGTCTATGCCTAGGATGACATAGAAAATACATGACATGTGGGAAAAGAGCATTAAAAAAAATATTCATAATTAGTAAGTTTCATACACACCGAGAATATAATAAAGAAATGGTGTTATAGGGAACAAATAAATGGTTGAAAAATATTTTCGTTCGTTTTTCAATAATTGCCGAAAATATCAGTAATTCTGCTTTATTTTTTCACAAGCTGATCCGGCGAACTTTGTACCTACCGCCCAAGAGTCAATGAGTGCTGTATTAAGTATCAAGTTTCTGCTAAACCTAACTTATTAACGTATATACTGTTCTTGGTAGTGCCACCTCTTGAGGATTAGATGAAAATCACGATCCGATATGGTAGTGGTGTTTGACTTATCGGCAATGAATGTGGCGGATGTCCAATCTTAATTTATAGAAAAATTAATTACATGTATATTTTTTCAGTTAATTATCTGATATTTTAATAGTTATTCTGTTTTTCTATGCGAAGAGGAATCCAAAAAATAAGAGATATTGAAAAATATCCAGCCAATCATGAGTTATAAATGCTGTAACTAAAACCACTTTTTATGTACATATATAGATTATCAGGTGTATGATAAACCACGCAGATTGATCTGCCATAATTATAAAAAAATAACGAAATTGGTTTGGTCAATGGGTTTAAGGGTTTAATGAAATCTGCAGTTATAATCAAAATAAGAACTATAATATTAGCAATTAATTTATGTGTATTTTAGAATAACATGGAACTAACATAAAATATAAAATTAACATTATTATAGCATAAATACAAAATAAATAAAATACTAACCTGTCGTGTTCCTTTTCTACCAGGTGATAACGTGCGCGGAAAGCTACCAAATGGGCATAGTAGGCTGGGGCTGGAATGGATACTGATCTGGTGCAACGGACATAAGTGTGACACAGCTGGTACGTGAGACACTGCAACTCATCAGAATCCAGATGAGAATCATCCCAAAGGACATGGTAGTGTGAAGGTCTTGATGTTCCCTGCAAAATAAATGCTTACGTTACGGCAATTGTCTT
Organism: Crioceris asparagi; assembly: GCA_958507055.1. Taxonomy (NCBI): domain Eukaryota; kingdom Metazoa; phylum Arthropoda; class Insecta; order Coleoptera; family Chrysomelidae; genus Crioceris; species Crioceris asparagi. The sequence goes on from OY293828.1 coordinate 13,857,418, forward strand.
AATTACACTTAATTACATTCGGCCTATGTAGATTTAGGTTGGGTTAGTTGATTTTGAGAGCAGGTGCAATAAACAAATTCGAAGTATTGGAAGCTATAAAAAAAAATCTTTTTAGGGGATTTTTTGATCAAATATGTTAACTTTAACTTAGAATTAATAACAACAAAGTATATATGTTTATTTTTATGGTAAATTCTATATTACTAATGTGTGATTAAAGGTTTATATTTAAATATTGTTGCAGTTGGTAATAAGCATACAATACATACCTGGATACCCTGGTGACTGCATAGATAGAAATCAAATTCCGTTGGATGTGTAATACCAACATCAACTGTTGTACCAGCTGGAATGTTGCCACTCTTGCCACTTTGTTCCTTCTTATCAGAACAAAACAATCGAGTGTGATGTCGCTTTTGTACAACAATGAACGTGATGCCGGGCTTGTAGTCAGCTTCCAGCTTGATACAAGCTTCTCGAATGGCGGTCAGCTCGTGTTGGAGCAGCTGAAGGAATTGCCCTTCGGACACCCCATCGCGATACAAGATGATGCGATGTGGTTTGTAGCCGCCTAAAAATACAAACAAAAATATATTTACTGCAAAATATGTGTGTTGTACTCCAAAGTATTGTATAAATTTAAGCTCCAAGCTCGTAACCAAAAGTAAATGAAATCTAATAGCTTCAATAATGAAACACAAACGTTTTTTGTCAACTGCTGGTACAAGTGTCGAACATAATCATGGCGATTTAGTTGTTTATTGTTCTCAGAATAAAACTCACGTAAACCTATATTATAACGATTTAAACTTTAATAAACATAAATCAACAAACAAGAATTTAATTAGTACAATGTTATGCGTTTGGAATAGATTAAAAATAATTTCTGAAATTTCAGTTATCATACTTAATCAATCATTTGATATTTTAATAATAACATACGGTCAACAGTTCAGGGAGTATACCATACGAATCACTTGAATAGGATAATAGCTTAAAAAAGTTGATTCTACAATTAGCCATTCCCGGAGCCAAATAATGGTACCTAACGAAATGCTTGTCGTCTTGTCGTACTGATTCTCTAGCCGTTTACGGTTTGAGCGTGCTTTGGATATGTAAATTGCTATAAGTTATTCTCTAAACGTGCTATGATCGTATTTCTGTGATTTTATCCGTATAAAACTCCACCTAAAACAGATGGTCATCGAAAATGTCTAAAGAAAAAAAATATTTTATAAAAAAATGTTCGGACAGTAAATCTACTTTTGATAGTTTATAATTATCAAATAAATAAGTCCAAATTTATTTGAGAATTTGAGAGACGAGTATTGAGAATTGGTCCCATTGGAAAAAATCAATATTAGACATCCTCTTCCCTCAAAAACTTCCCCCAAAGGAGGTGGTGGGGACAATTTTTTCCGAAAATTGAAAATCTGAGAAAAATTCCATATACGGAAACGTTTAAATAGGACATTTTTTAAAATGGAAGGAAGGAAAGGGCCATTTTTTTCGAAAATCGAAAAGTCGAGATTTAAAAATTAGAATGGGGGCCATATTCGGAAACGTTTAAATTGAACATTTTTCCAAAACAGTTACGGTTTTCGAATTACAGCAATGGTAAAGTCTGCAATATGTGTAATGTGGAAGGGGCATTTTTTTCGGAAATTGGAAAGATGAGACAGCCAAATTCAAGAAGAGATTATATACAACGACATTTAAATTGGACATTTTTTGAAAAGAGTTTTCGAGTTACAGCTATAAAGATCTATATCTGTGCCGCGACGGTTGGAGATCTCTGCTACAAGCTAAGCCTTATACATGGTAATAGGATAATTACTTTCTTCTTTGGTACGAACGTTCAAAAATTTTCATGACTAATGTTACACTTACACTGAAATAAATATTTTTTTACAAAAACTTGGACTGAGTTTATTAGTTGGTGCACTGAAAAATACAAAATAATATTAATGCTATTGGTGTTGGTACGTTTGGAGTTGGTGCCTACAATAAATATTTTTTACAAAAAATTGGACCGACGTTATTAGTTGGTGCACTGAAAAGTATAAATTAATATTATTTTATACTTTTCATTGCACCAACTAATAACGTCGGTCCAATTTTTTGTAAAAAATATTTATTTCACACTTTTGAGTGTAACATCAGTCCCGAAAATCGTTGAACGTTCACTAGACCATATCAATGAAGATAGTACTTGTCCTATTACCCACGTATATTCCTTGCTTGTAGTTATTATTATAGAGATCTCCGAACATCGCTGCGGAAATACGCTTGAATATTTTAGTTGTTATCATTTTAACACCGATTTAACTCGAAAACCGTAACTCTAAGGAAAAAATGTTCATTATAAATATTGCTATAAATAATTATATATTTCATGTGTATCAAAAAAATTTCAATTTTCGAAAGAAATTGTCCTCTCCACATAGCAAAAATACATATTTAACATGCGTCTATCTCGAAAACCGTAACACTTTTGAAAAAATGTTAATTTAAACGTTTCCGGATATTGTCCTATCTTTAATTATACCATCTCAAATTTTCGATTTTCGAGAAAATTCGCCCCCACCACCCCTTCTGGGGCGGTTTTCAGAGTGAAGGAGATTTTGGATTTGCGTTTTTATGAATATGGGACCATTTTTCAATCCCCTTCTTTCAAATGAATCCAAAATCATCAACATCGGAGCACGTTAACTAGGCGCACACGAACCAAAAAAAAAAGTAAGCAGACAGTCGAATTGTATACCTCCTCCGTTCGGGGTTCGTCGGTCAAAAACAAACTACAACGGGACAACTTCAATACCAGCACCAATAGAATTAATATTATTTTGTATTTTTCAGTGCACCAACTAATAAAGTCGGTCATATTTTTTGTGAAAAATATTTATTCTGTATATGCTGCAGTCTATTCTAATTCAAGCATTTGCTCATTGCTCCCCCATCTCCCTCAACCAATAATTCCTGTATAAATAGTTACTGTCGTATTCAAATCTCAACCATTATTTTTCAGTACAAATAATTATTGGATCGATGAATAACTTTCTTTTCAGAGAATGCTACTAACCTGTTGACTTGTAGAACATTATCAACAACTCCCTAACCATGGAGCTGAGTTCTTGTATGATTTCTTGTCTATGTTGCTGTACTCGAACAGTTGCTGCATACCTGGACGGATGTGCGTCCATTGAACCAACAACGGCTGCTATTGAAGGCTTCTTATTGTCACCAGCCGGTGGATGGGTGACATCGGCACCCAGGAATATCACTGGCTCATTGAATATCTAAGGAATGTATGTATGCAGTCATAATAATATTTGGATTTCAAAATGAATTTGTTTTACCTTTGGTCTTATTGATGGCACTAGAATGCTGTTGATTCCACCCAATTTAACATTAATCTTCAAACATAGATTGGACAATGTTTGTGGTGATGTCTTATTGACGTTTTTAGCTTGAACACATTGGGTGGCCATTCCTAATACAGTATCTCCAACTCTTTTAACTTCGGCTGCACAAGAATAATAATAAAATTGATTTGAAAATAATAGTTTATGCAACAAGGGGCGAATATCTGACAATCATGTCTGGGCGGTCTCTATTTCAGGGCGAAATAGAGTAAATTGAATAACAACATGTGTTCTATTAAGGGTAATAATACAGTTACCTGTTAATTTTAATATCAATTTTAATGAAGCAGGTACAAAACACCTCATAAAATTATTAAAAGCTGTATTCTCAAGATGTATCTACAAACAAAATATCGCAACTGTTATCTGTTACTGTTACAGAAAATTTCTTTCATCGAGTCTAAAGATTTTAAATCAATAATTAATTGTAAAGAGTTTAGTCATATTTCTTCTTTTTACCTTTCGTTTTAATATCAGGGCGAATTCGTTTCACTTTTATCGTGCTTTAGATACACACACACACTCCTATTCTTATAGTTCACATTCGAATATAAAAATCATGGAATATAACCAGTGAAAATTATAAAATCTACTAATATGATAATTATAATGAATGTTGTGACTTAAATAGTATGTACTGAGTCTATGTCAGACTGACAAATGAATCAGCAGTTATTTACTTTTCCACAATGGTCCCATAAAGTAACTCAGTTCCGAAGTATTTGCTATTTCTTTGTGGTAAAATAAGAATAAATTGTGAGGGCTCTAATATTGAACACCTATCGTCATGACACTCGGTGTCGGTTCGAAAGTTAGTTGAACTTCCAAGGTAGGTAGTGTTGCAAAAACTTAATTGTTGTATAAAAATACAGTTATTACTCACCATATACTGGAGTTTTTCCAGGCAAAACAACAACAACTAGCTGCAATGACTGGAATGTTGTTTTCAAATAACGAAACATTGGTTCAACCTGATCTGGACCAGTAGCATATTTACAAAAACATGGTTGACCAATAATTGGCATACCTGCATCATTCGAGATCTTTTGGAGTTGTTGAGTGAAGTTCCTGATAGACAGAAAAGAAAATAAAGTTTTTTTGAAAAAAACCTTTTTTGAAATTTATTACCTGAGTGCATCTTCCCTTACAGTGCGCTGTGGAGCAAAACATGCTATAGCCCAAACTCTTATTTCTACACCCGTAAAGAATTGTTTGCCACGCATATCCCACACACCTTGATTCGGCATAGCCTGCTGCTTACTCTGTAAAAAATAGCTAGAACTAATACCAGAAAATTTGGCCAATTAATTTTGGGAAATTGTCTGACATTTTTACTTGAAAATTTATCGTGACACAAAACAAGATGAGTCTTCTAATTAGCTCCACATAACAGAGAACAAAAATAAAATTTTGGAACTGGAAAATAGATCCTGCCAACTATTGAAGACCAAACAAACAAGGTTGAGTAAATGTGTGGGGAACAACATCTGGTTTCGGGTTAAGCTTTACCGTTATATGTAAAAGATACCCTGAATTTATTTGGTACTTTTTTCTTCAGAGAAGTACTTTTGACGTTCAACTACTACGGTGGTTTTTCTAACATGAATCACTCTGCAAATTTTTGCATTTACAGAAAACATGAAAATATGTTTTCTATAATATGAGGAATATGAAAAAATCACCCTCTTGAAGAGCACACTTTTTTAGATTTACAAATTCGTCAGTGAAATATGAAAAAATATATTCGATAGGGTTCATTTAATGTGCTCCGATTTTCATAATTCTTTTTTCATTTGATAGAGGACACCAGTGATAAAGTCTGAAATATGTCTCTGCTATGTGGTGGGGGCAATTTTTTGCGAAAATTAGAAGAGAATATATTTGGACATTTTTAAAAAAATGTACGGTTTCCGAGTTACAGCAGTGGAAAAGTGTTTTAGAAATCTCTGAATAAGTATAATCAACGTATTATCTTCTTTGGTGAACGTTGAATGATTTTGAGGAGTAATGTTACACCCAAAAGTGTGAAATAAATATTTTTACAAAAAATAGGAGCGACTTTATTAGTTGGTGCGCTGAGAAAAAAAAAATTAATTCTATTGGTTCTGGTGCTTTTGAAGTTTTCAATCTAACTGCACAACTTTAAAATTACCAATACCAATAGAATTTACATTATTTTGTATTTTTCAGTGCACCAACTAATAAAGTCGGCGGTGCAATTTTTTAAAAAATATTTTCTGGAAATGCAATCTTGGGCATCTAATAATAATATATATATATATATATATATAGAATATAAAACTATCGGAAAACTGCACCTATGGAATCGTCAATGACTTTCTAAGAACGAGAAAGATCCATGTAACCTGAACGATCTATGATACAAGAACAATGTACTTGGAAAAAGGTTCGGTAACACTTTTTTTGAACATTGGCAAGAGAGTATGACAAAATAAGTCGAAAATTTCGAATGCAAATGATACAACAAACATGCTTCACAATAATAATACCATCGATGTGCACAATAATTCAACCGATACATTTTCATAGTAGGTACAAACTGTGTGTATTATGGATACTATCTACGTACTGAAAATTATCATTACATCTCCAAAATAAATATTGTTTTTTCTCTTACAACATCAATTGCAAAACCCCGGTGGGCACATGCTACAATAAGATACAGAAAAAAAAATAACAGAAATAAGACCAAATAAATTTTCCATCAATGTCAACGTCCATCAAATAGTAACTCGTGTAGGGTGTTTATATAATAATTTCTTATTATGATGATATATCGGGATGTTTGATTAATAATTAATTAGATAATTGGACACAATGTGACTACGTCACATTCAGATTTCAGCGTTTTGGAGAAATTTATGAAAATCGTATTCTTCAAGAAACTATTAAGTAATACATCCAAATTTAGGAAAGAATGCTCAATCTGGTTATCAAAAATGTAATATTGTACTATTGCAATATAAGTTTATCGAGCTGTGAAGTAAATAATGATTCTGAAACGCTAACTATTTTACGTACGTATAGTGTGATATGTGAAATCATCGTGAAAGCGGAGGGTATTGAGCACTTTCCTCATGACACTCGAAAACTAAACTTATATAGCAGTTGTAGAAAAAATACCCGCAATTTAATCATCCCTTTTGCTAAGTCGAAATAATGACAGATTTTTTTTGCCACACAAGCTATTTGACTATCATTTAAACTTTCAATGTTCTAACATAATCGGTCGTATTGGCGACATAACAAAATCATGTTTTTGTGAACATCCCAGATACGTCATCAACAAGTTTATGAGTAGGTAAGCATCTTTGGAACAACATTTTTTGTTCACATTAAAATTGTAGATGGTATTTCATTCACTGTCGATATTTACAGATAATGCCCACATTTATCACAAAATGAAGCAATAAAAATACTTTAACCTACTTTACTATAAAATATTCTATAGAGGTTTTAACTTTACTAGTTTCGAAAAATCTTGGTGATATTTTTTTTTATAGTCAGCAATATAATAATAAATCTAAATTGCATCATTTTTAGAGAAAACATGAAACAAAACAAAGATCTTCTGATTAATTCTAAAAGCTGGAAGAATTGCGAGTACCATTTGAAATGGTATTTCTTGACCAATTGCAGAAGAATTACTCTAAGAATGTTTAAACTGAAAGTAAATTTTATTGTGTATTTATTTATAGGTCATTTTGAACTTACATATTTAACCAAAACAAAACTTAATAGGTGAAAGTTGTTTTGTGGGATCTGAGAATAATTCAATTTAATTATAAATGAACCTATTTAATTAGGGCTACCTCCATCGCAATAAATCATAACTCAATGTTAAACTATATGCTCTTTTAAATTTTTACTACAGTCAATCAAAAACTCTAGAACTTAACTGAAATATTGATGAAATTCTAAAGATCAATCGAATGACAATTAGAAGCTATCCAAATCAGACTAGTTTGTTTCAAAGATGCTTTTCAAGAAAATTTCAAATGCTACTATTAAGTATTTTACTGAAACAAATAAAAGGTAACAAATTTTTATCGAGAAGAATAACATAAAAAAAAATTTAAACAACATACCTTCACAAAAGTAGCATTTGATATTTTCATTTTCAGAAGAGAGATTTGAAATTATTTATTTATATCCATTGTGAAAAGAACAATTGTTCCATATCTTTCAAATCTTCCTTATTAATAGACTAAAGTACTAAATGGTAAAATAAAAAAGAAAAATCAACTGGGAAACTAACGTGCCAGCCCACCTGTCCGCTGAGCGAGGCCACCCGCCCCCCGTATTGGAGTTTCGGGGGCGGCAGCACCCGCCCGCGCACCTCCATCATATTGTTGCTTATCGTCAGACCGAATTCCTGGACGTATTCATCATTATTGAAATCGGCTCGCCTCACTAAATTGTTGATTTCTCTCTCTCTGTCCGGTGCCGATCTGTAAAACAACCAGAGCAAAATATGTTTATTTTAGGCTCTAAAAAAACTAAATATCTAATTGTGATAACTACAATTATACTTGAGACTATTTGCAGAAAATGAGTCCACCATTTCCTCAATTATTACGCTAGGTAATTTGTAATCGTTGAAATGTAAATTCAATAGTTGATGAACGTTATCCCCCGTTTTCGTTTTCAGTTTTCTAGAATTCATTAGTTGGTAATACTGAAACCATTCCTTTTTGACCGACGCCCAAATGGAGGAGGTATACAATTCGACTGTCAGATAAGAGCAAAAATATATTTCACTCATTCCAGAAACAGCTGCTTACAATTTAAAAAATTTCTTATAATAAAGTTGTTTATAAATATAAAGTAATTGCCTTCCCATTAATGATCGCATTTCTGGGATAATGACACTTTTATCTTTTATACAGTCATGGTTCATGTACTACTTTATATATAGGATTTGTGTGAAATGATATCAATTTACTTGCAATTTACTCAATACTTCCACCTTCTGTTTTTCTACAATCAACTTATCATTATTGTTTCTTTTTTGGTTTGTGCGCGCGCTGTATATAGTAAACGTACTCCGATTTTGATGATTGATGATCATTTGAAAGATGAGATTTAAGAAATGGTCCCATATCCGTAAAAACTCAAATCCGAAATCACTCTTGCTTCAAAACAACGCAAAACGCCCCCAAAGGGGTGTGGAGGGGGTATTTTTTCTCGAAAATCGGAGATATGAGCGACAGGATTAAAGATAGGACAATATCTGGAAATCTTTAAATTGAACATTTTTTCGAAAGAATTACGGTTTTCGATGAACAGGCGATGTTAAAATCTGAAAAATGTGTATTTACTCTATGTGGAGGTGGCCATTTCTTTCGAAAATTGAAAATCTGAGGCAACCAAATTAAAGTCCAGAAAATTTGTAGCAACATTTATATTGAACATTTTTTCCCTAGAATTACGGTTTTCGAGTTACAGCCGTGGTAAAGTCTAAAATATGCGTATTTCCGCGATGATGTTTTTAGATTTCTGAATAACACGGGATATAACATGGGTAATAGTATAAATGAACGTTCAAAGATTTTCGTGACTAATGTTACACTCAAAGTGTGAAATTATTTTTTTTACAAAAAATTGGACCGACGTCATTAGCTGGTACACTGAAAAATAAAAAATAATATTAATTCTTTTGGTGCTGGTACTTGCGAAGTTGGTGCCAAAAGATTTCAATCTAACTTCAACTGTACAACTTCAAAAGTACCAACACCAATAGAATTAATATTATTTTGTATTTTTCAGTGCACCAACTAATAACGCCGGTCAATTTTTTTTTATTTATTAAAATAAACTGTCTAAAAAGTATAAAGGGATATTATTGAAAAAGAAAAAGTTGAAGTAAGTGGATATAAACAATAACACTGTAGATACAATACATCAAAAAAAAAATTGCTGTATTTTCAGAAAAGTGCAATTTATAGAATTTTAGATTATTTTAAATTCAACCAAGGTATCTATCTGTACGTGTAATCGATGAGTATAAAATTTACTCCCTGCGCACGTATCAAAAGATTTTAATGAACCATAAAACAAATTATATGATTACATACAGAACAACGAGCCAGAAAACATTTCGTGAAACTCGGGCACTTTTGAGAGGTATGTAATGTCACCGTTAGGCTAGATTCATACAGTAGTAAATAGCGAAAAACGTATTTTGAAACTGTTTTCTATTGGTCATAAGCCACTATTTTATTATTTTTCAAAGTCAATGCGAAGTGTGTATAAAAAACTTTCTCAATTTGATTATCGCATTTTTTTGGTATAACCTAAGTAAACTATTATATTACATACCGTGCAGTAGCTTTGATCATTGTAGATGTCTGCATATCAGTTAATTTCTTAATACACCTTTGCCCAGCAACTATATTACAAACTTCTAGCGGTAAATAGGTGTGCTTGTGCTCTTGTCCTACTTGAAGGCAAGGTAAATGCGGGTACCTCAACTTCATCTTGTACTTGTCCAGAAAATATTTCGCAACAGTACACTCTACTGTCTGTCCATTTTCCAATTGCAGGGGGAATCTAAAAACAAAAAAAACATTTTATAGGAACAGAACAAATAACAGTAATTGAGTTGTAATAAAATACTTATTGGAAGTGAAACTTCTTTTTGTGCGTTCTGATATTTGACGAGAATGGAGAGTGAATTGGAAAAAATGTAACGTTTCGAGATTTCGTTACACGAGAAAGAAAAAAGATATAACGTAGAAAGATGGAGAAAGAGAGCTATACATTTTGTATACCTCAAACACAGGCTTCGTTACGAGAGAGTAAGACAGACATATAACATAGAGAGAAAGTCTGGTCCTTCGTCTAGAACCCCACTCATAAACTAAGTCCAAGTTGCTTGAAGGGGAATAGTTCAGGAAGCGTCGTACGAGCAAAAGAGAGCCACGTATTTCGATGGCTACGGAGTTGGGAGTTGATAGGGAGTTAAGGGAAGGTACTTTAGTGTGCATGGGACTGATTAGGTGTGGGTTTCATACTTCTGACATGTTGTATAAGTGGTGGAGTCGTGTAGTTTCAAGTGCGAATGGGGCTCATTAGGTGAGGGTTCCGTGCTGGCACTCTTATATATGCTTCAATTAGATGTTGTTTTTGTGCAAGTCATACGTGGTGGGCATGGTTATGGGTCGATGTTATGGTTAAGTGCGACTCGGGCTCATTGGATGTGAGTTTCATACCTATACGTGGTCTCTAATTAATAATATAACTAAAAAGAATCCAGAAGTACCACTATCTTTGATAAACTACGGGATAATGTAAAATCTGTGAGAAAGAACTATTAGATTCAATCAACACTACATTTATAAACGCATGTCCAAACATTAGGGGAGCACTATATCCAGACTTCTCAAAAATAGTACCTAACAATCGGTCTATTTTTTTAGGGAGTGCTACACCTATGGAAGTCTACAAATGTATAAAAGGGTTAAAAAATAAAAAATCGGTTGGAGACGATGAAGTTCCTATTTCCCTGTTAAAAAAAGTAGCTGATATTATATCGGAACCACTATCACACATAATTAACCTATGCTTCCAATTTGGCATATTCCCACATGAACTAAAACTGGCTAATGTAAAACCTATATATAAAAATAAAGGAGATCATAATGAAAAAAATTACAGGCCAGTGTCACTTTTACCTAACATAAGTAAAGTCTTTGAAAAATTAATATATGAAAGATTTACAAGCATCTTGGATGCGTGTAGGGTGATCAACAACTATCAATTTGGATTTCGAAGGGGCTATTCGACAATTAAAGGAGTCTACTCAGCATTGATACAAATCCTGGAATTAGTAAACCAAAAAAAACATACTTTAGCAGTATGTTTAGACCTGTCGAGAGCATTTGATAGTGTTGACCATGGTATACACATTGAAAAGCTTGATAAATATGGAATTAGGGGAGTGGCTCAAAAATTGATTAGTTCTTATTTAACTGATAGGATGCAATGTGTGTTTGAAAGGAATGAGAGAGGTTTGATAATCAAGTCATTGTTTATTCTAATACTTGTGTTTTTTTTATTATTATATATATTTTTTTGTACTTTCCCTGTTATAAACATTTATGTTTCTTGGGAAATAAACCGTTATTATTATTATTATTAAAGTCAGATATGTCTGATAAAAAAGGGGGTACCCCAAGGCTCAATATTGGGCCAACTTTTGTACATTCTATACACCAACGAGGTTCCCTCCCTAATCGATGATCATGTGATCATGTACGCAGACGACACTTTAGCTGTTATGAGTGAAACGGTTCAGAGTAATATGGGACAACATATTGAGGATTCATTAGGCAGTTTACATTCTTGGTTTTCCAGTAATAATTTATTGCTCAATGTTGATAAAACGCAAGTAATACAGTTTGCAGCTAGAGCAAATAATAGACAAACATATAAGTCTACAATAATGAAATACAGACATCACCAAATATATCATTTGTAGGCATTACTATAGACCAAAGACTTGACTGGCAAGCACATGTGGAGAGACTGTCTGGTGAATTATCCAGATATTGTTATGCGTTAAGAGTGATTGTGAATGAAGTAGGGATGGAGGCAGCTCTGTGTTTATATCATGCTCATGTCATGTCCAGAATCAGATATGGTATCATTTTCTGGGGAAATTCAGTGAATGCAGAAAGGGTGCAGATTATGCAAAAGAGATTTATCAGAATAATCTTTAAAGTACGACCCCGGGATAGTTGTAAGCCATTCTACAAAAACAATAAATTGCTTACCTTCACCAACCTTTATATTTTTGAATCTATAAAGTTCATATCTCAAAACATGCCTTTATTCGAGGGAAATTATAAAAAACACCCATACGATACAAGTACAAGAAATGATCTTGTATCCGATAAAGCAAATTATACTTTTGTACAAAAAAATGTGAAGTATAGTATGACAAAAATTTGGAACAAAATCCCAGACAGTTTTAGAACACTACCACATAAAGTGATGTTAAATAAACTTAGGACACATGTGTTAATTTTCCTACTTCAAATTTATCTTTTATAAGCCGTATTTTATCCATAAGTTGTGGTGTGTATTTTTATCTATATTGTGACCTGTTATATTTAAATTTATATATGTATATTATGTGACAAGTTCCACACCTCTGAATGAGGTATTTATTGTAAATTTTCTTTTACTAATGGAACAAATAAAGTATTATTATTATTATACCCTTTTGAGTCCCGGGCATGCCTGTTACCGGGACTTGCGTTATGTATGCGGTTAAGGAAGATTTATGTTGGTGTCTAAGTACACTTGGGACCCTCGTGTTGAGGGTTCCACCATTTTTTGATCTGGCCGTCATCTTGGATTTTTCGTTTTTAACTATTCGAGAACGGCTCAATATTTTTGGGATTTTTAAGTGCTACGACACATTAGTTTAGGGTTCCATACCTCTGGGTACACAACTTTCTACAAGTATTTTTCCTTTTTTTTAAACAAATTAAAAACAACGCAAATTTCTCTAATTTTCTAGTTCAAGAAGTTTCACCAAGAGTACGATGTGCATGTTTTTTATTTATTTCCTTCTACTTACGATTGCATCTGCGCTGGCCGTCGTGTAACATTACAAACTCTATATTTTCGACGCATTGCGCCGCAATGTGTAATTTCAATTTTGAGACCTTTAATCTCCTTGGTGAACTTTACACGTTGACTGTCTGTTAATGGCTTTCTTTGTTCATTAATATCCCTGATGTCGAGAACTTCGCACATAAACTCTATCACAGGTTGGGCCTTGTAAAACGCAGTAGCAGAAACTGTAAAAAATTATGATATAATATTTTGAAAATTTCAGCAAATCTCTCACTCACCGTCAATATTGAGCATCATCTTCCATTGACTTGGCCTTACGGATTGATGGAAACCAAACCACACTTCTCTGCCGCCACCTGTTTTTGATTATAGTTAATATTAGTATACAGTGATGTGAAATTCTCCCAGTAGATACCTTCTTGTCGTTGGTACCGTGATAACCATTGAGTCAACTCGTAGTCAACCTACTACAAACTATATTTGCTAAAAATTGTCTATTTTATGTTAACCGTGGTAACGAATCCACCAAAGTCTAGTGAAATTTCTTGACAGAAGAGGTACCAAATACAGAAGCATCATCTGAGATTCATTTAGCATCTAGCCACTTAGATAAATAACTTACCCAAAGGATGGTAATAACCCTCTGGACTGCTGAAGAAACTTCTTCCTACTGGCGTATAACTCATTGAGGGTAAATGTCTCATAACAACATCCAAGGCCAAGACCGCCTCATAAGGTATTTGCCTGGTTCTACCTTCAAGAGCCTCTTCGAGTCCATGGAGCGATACCTGCGCTACCCACTTGATGCTGACTCGAAACAATCGATCCTTACCCTCGCCGGGCAGAGTGACTTCTAGTTCTTCGCGGGAATTTCCAATTGGTAGAAGATCTCTGGTATATAAATTGCTGCGACCATCGAATACCGGCTTCAGATTGCCGAAAATTTTACCATAAGCCTTCACCATGGTCTCAATAATCTCCCGATTTACCTGAAAGGTAAAACAAATAAAGGTTAATGCCCCAATGTTACGATAATTTTTTTTTTTTACCTTTCTGGGACACTTGTCCGGCTGTATGTTGACGTCATAATGGTGGACAAAGCCTCTGGGCATGGATATTTGGAAGTGATTGGCCTTCAGGCCAATAGGCCTGCCCTCTCGGCCCAAATTTGGACGTCGTGGGCATTGGAATACTGGCGGTTCCAATGGCGGGGATACACCCGCTGTGGCGACCACAACTGCGCCAGCTCCAGCTGCCCCGACTACCGCTGAAGCTGCCCCCGCAGGAAGAGTCACAGCAGTACCACCTGCTGTAACACCGCCAAGTGGTGGTGCTGCACTTGCTGCAAAAATCATTCGAAATTGCGAAGTTCAGTTGTAATCAGATTATGACAAAGTGATAATGAAATAATATTATGTGCTGAATATAAAAATAAATTTGTGCGAGTATTAGAAGGTACACAATGTCCAAATTTCGTATGTAACTGAGTGATTCTCGGTCGTTGATGTTTAGTTGTATTCCTTTTTTAATGAATACCACTATTGTATGTCCGTGTTGAACTAAGCCTTCCAACCCACCTGTCTTCCTTTTCTTCAATAAATGATACTCCCTTTTCTTTCACATGAAATCTCTACACTATTGTATTATCACAATGGAGTGTTAATGCTTTTTTCTAATTCAAACATTTCACATTTAAAAGGATTTCAATATTCCAGTTCGCAGTTCGAAAAGGTGTAAAAGTAAAAAAAAATTAATCGAGTGCGCCATAACATTAATGAAAGGCCAGTATCGCTCATAAAAAGGTTGAATGATACCCACAGAGCACTATAGCGCCAACGTTTGCCACAGACTATGAGGTGGTAATTGTTCTTGAAATCCCAGCCAGAATTTTTTTAAATATATTGAATAATCTTAAAAATTAGTGAGATTGTTTGTGAATTGTAATAACATTATGATGGCGAAGTAGGTATTAAGCAAACTGGATACTTTTATCATTAACAATAGCCGAAAAACACTCAATTTTTTCTCAAGGACATTTTTACTTCTTGTTGTCTTCAACCAGCATTCTTAACTACAAATCTTCACAATAAGTCTTCTTCCAGTAGATATTGTTCTTCACAAACGGTTTCTTCACTTTATTTATGTACAAAACTGCCACCAATCACACATTCTTTTACTCTTAAAATTTGGGCACTTCAAACTTGTCACACATCATCATCGTTTACTCTATGATCATCGTCGTCAAGCACTTTAATAAATAATAATATCGGGACCATCATTTTTGTATGCTATTATTCAATAAATGATAAATGAAGCGCTTCTAGTTATTTTTGGCAAGGAGTCGAACTTTGCACCAAATCAATAGGAAACATTTCCTTATTTCATAGCCTTATTTTGCGGTACACAAATGTTTATCAAATATATAGACATTTATATCTCGAAAAATAAAAAAGGCAACACAGAAAAAATCTATTCCAATAAAGAAATACTAACAAAATTAAATTAACTAATAAGGGTCGATTAGATTAGACTGAAAACACTGAGACACAGTCATTATTTTTCGAGATAATCTTAGGTTCGGATTGGAAACACTAATATGGATTTTACGCCAATTATTAGGAAACCACAAAAACCATCTAATAAATTTACCTGCCAAAGGATCTGGAAAAGTGGTTTGTGATGGGCTACCGGATCTAGGTGGACTGGTCTGCCATGTTTCTGAAGAAAGAAAAACAGAAAACCTACTTATTTAACAAATTCTCACGAGTCATAGTTAATGAGCTCAACTACGAAAAAAAATAACACTCAAAACATCACATGCCTTTCAATTTCATTCCGAGATAGTCACTGTGTTATGCCTCATTACAGAACAAAAAAAAAATTATAAAAAAACAAACATTGCACACCTCGACCAATGTAAAATTATTCAAAAAATAATTGTTTTGCAATGAGTTTACTATTATAAGTTCCGGTAATTAAAAATCTTATGTTCTTTCATGCATTACTCAGTATTCAATTTGAAAATTCGCATTAGAATTTGTATCCTAATATCAGTCATTCGTACATAGAATACAAATAATTTATGATTAAGTATTAGTGATTTGTTAGTATACAAATTTCTCACATTCATATTATCAACTAAAGTTAGTTAAATCTTTCAATTTTCTAGATGCAATATTTATAATAACATACTAAAATTTCATAGATCAAAATCAATAAGTCTAGCTCACAACGGGTCTTAAGGTCATTGACCTCAGTGCAATCCACTTCCGCATTTTTCTCTTAAAACTTGTCCTCAGGATCTTATCCAAAACGTAAACAGTATTTGGAGAAAAAAGCTACCTTTTAATCACTTGATATTTTAATTTGTATTTTACAAAAGAAACGATATTTTGATAAGCAAAGAAATTCCTATTTGTATACTTTAAGAGGAATATATATTATTTTGTCAGAATTGCATCTAAAATAATTAAGGTGTTTCGGATTCTTTCGTCATTCTTCAAGATAAATTCGCAGAAGATTATGAGTATGGTAAATCTAATTATTTGACAATAAACAAACGGTTGAATGTTTTTTTTTAGAAATAAGCCCAGGCATATTATGAAAATTTATACGGATTATAAGAGGTAGATAATATGCTAGAGCTGTGGAAATTCGATGACCTTATTAGAGAAACGTTTTGTTAAATACCCGTCTAGGTTAAGATTCCCAATAAACATTAGAAATCCCATTTGAATGAATCATTTCCTGGATGAAATTCAGTCATGCAAGTACGAATCATAGCACTTTCATCAAATTTTACATTAGTTTTGTAATAGAAATAATCGAAAATTGTTAAAACGACGATTAAATCGCAATAGACCTCGTTTCATTTTGAAAACAAAACACAAACGACGACAAAACGAGCTCGTGCGATAGTGAAACGATTCCCAATAAATAGGTAAGTGCTGAGATTTGAATGTATAAAAATTCCTACTTACGACCACCTGATCCCGGATACATTTTCTTATTTTCCTTAAATTAACTACACAAGCACACACACACCACACTTCTTATCCGACAGAAATTTCTAACTATAGTTACAAAAGCAAAAGACAGTCGGCCATATGCAATACGTGACGTCACACGCTCTGGTTGCTCAGGAGCTCGTTCGTTCGGTTATGTCGACTTTAGCCGATCGACGTGCAGCTGTCTTTTTCTACAGCTAGTAATTTAACAAGAGCTTGTCTCGAATAGAGGGGCATGGGCGTGTGTAACAAAGGGATTTATAGAGATATGGGATTTAATAATTTAATAAATAGAATGGTCAATTCTTGTCATACTCCGTGTAAGTTAGGTATATTGTTCTATGCGTCATACCTACATAAGTTAAGCTGATCAAGAAAATTTTATGATAATCTTGAGAAACTTAAAGGATTTATTTGAGAAATAATACTAGGTATAAAGTTCTTAAAATTCTGGATTATCTACCTACTTTCCTTTATTGTAGGTAAAATTGCAGCTGTGACTATAAACTTAAGCAGAACTTTCAATGCAATTCGACTAGATGAAAACAAAACATTTCGAAATTATTGTGAACCTTACAACAGCAATAACATATTATTGCTATTTTTGTAATATAATAATTTCTATGGGAATTACATCAATATAATCTACTATATCTTTTCTATATTAGTTAGTTAGTTGAGAAAAATATCTTGATTAAATTCATACCTATCTCTTGCAATCGTGTACACTTCAAAAATGTAATAATGAGATTTAACCAAATATAAAAATATAATATCGATAGGTGTTCTCAGAAAATTCGACATTGAACTTTTGATTTGAGTTTCATTACAATTGATAAATATTATCATATTGCGCGTTATGCAAGTTAAAGAAAATTACAGGTACGTATTTGTAGATCATATTCATATTTACAGTAAAGGCTTAATTTACCCGTAAAATATTCTTATATATTCCGTTTCACACTGAGAATGCAGTGTAGCCGGGCATAGCTAATGTATTTCAAAACAGCAGACCGTGTTGCCATTTTTTAAATTTCCCTGTGATATTTTCTGATGTAATTTTGAAATTTATTGTCGAATCCTGCATAACAATACGTTGGCATAGGTATCCACAAGTCTTTGGGATCAAAATTCCTCATCAAGAACTGTGCGCGTTCATAAAGAATAGAAATGCTTCAATATCTTCTAGAATATTGAAAAAAAAGCTCCGACAAGTCTATTTTTGATTTTAATATCGTAATTTTTAATGCAATTTTTTTATTCCCTATAGCTTTCTACCTAAAACGTCATCGTTAATTTTATGAACGGAAAGGACATAATTTTATATCACAAATGAGAAACTAATGATTTTCTGCTTTCAAAAATACTAAATACATTGATATTTAAAGATATAAAGTACTGGGTGCTCAAGAAGTATTATATTTTGATTTTATGATTCCTATTTTGGACAAATTGAATCTGTCAATATATGTACCGATATCGCATAAAATCAAAGAAGTTTGTGAATTAATAGTTTCATAATTATCGCCATATATATAATTAGTAGAATGATGTTTAAAGTAAAAAACTCATTAACAATTCATTTATTTTGGTCTATTTTAAATATAATGACGTCATAGGCTTAAAGGTGGTAAGGATACTTGTATAAGTACATTAAAAAGATGAAAATTAAAATAAAAAATTGGTAAAAGCCTTTACCTATGACTTCCCTCGACAAACCACCCCGCTTCGAGAATTTATCTTTATCGACCTGAGTAACTTACATCTTTCTGCTCATGGAAACAACCTCGTCGCTTCTACCGTTCTTATATTGACACTTAATATTTTGGACACCCTGTATATATGATTAACGAAAACCCTTACATTGCGTCGCCGGTAGTCCTTCAATATGCATACCAAAATTCGTTGTCCTAGGTCAAGCCGTTATTGAGCTACAACGCCAACAGACTACAGACAGACAGACCGATGGACTTGAGATACCATGATTTTCGTGATCTGGGAACCCCAAAACGTAAATATCAGCAAAAATCTCGAGATCGATTTTTTACGTGAATACAATTCTTCCCTTATTGAGGGAAGTAAAAATCAACTTATCGGAGGCTTTTCTTAATATTTTAATAATTCTGAAGATATTGAAGCGTTTGAAATAATATTATTGTGATTGATTTGTTAAAAACAGGTACTCTATCATCAAATGCAATGTGATGAGGCATTTAGGATCGATTCGGCAACACCGTAAAACAGTACTTATCCAGTAGGGAAAAGTCGTGCGGTAATTCCATGCTCTAAGCTAATCCCCAATAAAGTCTATTTTTATTTAAATGAGAACGCGTCTGCGTCTACGTCATCATTTAGAATCTAGGGGCTTCTTGGTGACTTCCTTAAAGACATATTAAGAAAACATGTCTGTATCTGTAAATTATGTTTGCTATTTGATTTTGATGATACTTGTTAACAAATCGAATCACAATAGGTAGACGCTCGAAACTGCTTCTTTGTTCTGAAATGAAACTAGTAGGAGTAGGTAGGTATATCGGACAGCAAACACTGACAGTTATTTATGGAAAGGCGCAAAGCGCAAAGACGCATGATTATATGTCAAGGGTGTTTGAGCAACGGTTCAAACAAGTCCCAAACCGTCAGACGCCTGCGCACTTCAATTTACGATGAAATAATTTATTCCCAACTACTAGTAAGATGTTCGAGCAGTAGTTTGAAGATTTCCAAACTCAGTTTGAGACAGGCGCAGTTGAAGCGTCTTCTTCTTCTTAGAGTATAGTGTTCTCTGTTGTTGGGGAAATCCCTTTCAGAGAACACCACCACATTCCTAAACGAAAACCCTGGTTTTGTGTTTTGTCCATCAGTCTTTCATTGCTGTTCTCTCTTATCTTTGGTCTAGAACACATCTATCGGCATAATCATTTGTTCTATGACGACGAAATTGTAAGAAAGTGGAAGGGGTAGTTTGAAAACTGTGGTTTGGTGTTCGAGCAACAAAATCCCAAACCAATTGGAAACTGCTTCAAACCGCACATGCGCATTTTAAACAGTTATCAAACCGTCCCAAACTACTGCTCGAACAGCCTTGTCGAGTTTCATCTCCCTTTTCTTGCCTAATGTTCAGAAATATAAATCGACCTGTGAGGTAAAGCAAATGGTAACTTCAGGGGATGTACACTCTAATAGGAAAAAGATGAACTAGCAATATTTGTCGCCACCTGTCCCTGCGGTTTGGAAACAACATAAATTATTATAAGAATCTGCATAAGTACGTTAAAAAGTAAACAAGAGACGGCTATATTTTTGAAATCTATCAATTTTATCTAGTTTGCTTCTTGTCAAATATTGTATGTAGTTTATATTATTAATCACGCCATATTATTTTGAATTGAGTTTATGTGTGTTAGATGTGCGAAAAAAGTGATATTAACATTGAAATGCCTCGTGAGTATTGAGTGCCTCGTTGTAAAAGTGAACATCCTCGAATGGAATGGGTTTCCACGAAAATCAGGAGATTCAGCGGACTTAGACGTCAAAAATTCCATATAAGTATCTAAGTTTGCGTAAACATTTCCAAAGAAGATGTTTTACTAGAAAAGTTGCAATAACATGGCCTTGCCAACATTATACTTGCTCTGTAAGTTCTTCATATAGATTTTTGGTATCTAATATTATATGTTTCTCATTTTGGATCACTGAAATTATAGATTGCTGATGATTGGAGAGCAACAGTTTCTCCAAATTTCTAGAGGACATCCCAGGAAGATTTCTTAAATTTTATGAATTTTTTAAAGGTGAGCAACTATTTAATCTGAATAGATAACGAGTCTAGAAAGTTTCGTTCAGAACATTGATGATGATTAATCGTGTGAGAATCTCTTCAATTCCTTCCAGAACCTATACTGTTCGTTCAAGACCAGAGAGCTTAGAAGTGGGCCTACCAATAATTGCCAACAGACCTCTCCTGCCTCCGAAAATCTATTAAAAAGCATGTTTGAGCGAGACCATGCTGGCTTACTAGTGCCATCAACCAATACGAAACCTGTTGAATTATTTGGTTAGTTATTATTTGATATTGATCATAACTCAACTTATTGTTTATTAGTATAGTTATTGAATTATTGAATATTCCTTAGTAGTGGTGGGTTGTCCACAAACGTGACAACGCTTAGAATGTGCAGTGTAATTACTGTAAAAATTTCCTTTCACGAAGTAATCCATCACCAAAATTTTCAGTTTCTTGCCTATCTTTTCAGAATATATTATAAAAATGGATTAAAATATCTTTTTGAAACATTGCTTAGAACCTTTATACAACACAGACAAAATTTAGTTAACTTAAGAGTATACCAATTTTTAGAAATTTTTCTTTTTAAAAGAAAGAATTATTGAGTCAGTTGGTGAAGGGAGGAGCCACTCATCTCCACCAAAAGATCTCGAAGGCAACGGAAGAAGACATTTTCTGGAGAACCCTCAAGTCGTCTAGTAATAGCAAAGCCATCATCCAAGCATCATCATACATTGTTGATCTTCTATACAGGTAACAAGTTCAAGATCCCGTAAAATATACGGTGGCACTATAATATTAAATAATATCAGATTATGAATTGATCTATGATTAACATAATATCAACTAACTGAACACTTTTCAAGGATTTTAACTCCATGAAAACAAGTACATCATTTATATTTCGTTTCTCAAATCTGGTCAAATAATAATCAGATATTCGAAGCTTATATTATATCGAGACATTTTGAAAATAAACCAACGATTATTTCAGTATGTTTAATGGCAATAATAGATATTTTGGTTTGAAAGTCTGAACAGGTTTGTTTATTTAATTTTGTCTATTATAGTATTCTAAAAATTTGTTTGTGACTGAAAATTGTTGTGGTGAGGTTTACATTGATTTTAGTTAATACGCTGTGAATTTGTATTTATGTTAAATAAGGTAAAGGATTATTATGGATATTTTCATTGTCTATTTGTTGTAGTTAGATATATTTCTTATAATGGTTAGGATATATTTAGTTTGATTGTTTAAATATAGTCACTAATGTTACAAAGACATCCCGTCATAAATATGCAAGTAAAGTAACTACGGCATTGTGCTGAAAAATCTTATAAACTTCCCGTTCATATTCGATTTGCACTTATTTCTCACGATGATTCCAAATTAAAGACTAACGATACTTTTTTAAATTATATAGTAACGAATTCACATTGGTTCACAGTTTTCGTTATTTATACAGCTTTATTATTTTGTCAAACATGCATGGTAGAAAGACAACATAAGGATAAATAATAACTATAAAATGAATAAAAAGATCATTACAGCGTCTGAATATGGTAGTTTCTCAATTTTATTCTCCATTCACAAACTTTATAAAAATATTTTTTTCATATTTTCTATATTGTACTTTAGAAGGATAAGATGTTTGTATTTATGAGAATGCAGAGAATGTTAGATTATTTATATGTATAATTATCTTATAAATAAAAAGTAATAAAAAATCGTTGTTTGATTTTGCCATTAGAATACACTTTAATATTTCTTAGATCATGTTATCAATTAGTTTCTGGATTTCTTATTAAAGCTTATCAATAAAATGTAGTTTTCTTAAGAATTCCTTGAAACTGATTGAAAATATGATTTAAGGAATAATATAAATACCTAATTTTCTAGAAAAAAAAAGGAATATATTTCAAATTTGCCGCCACCATATTTCATTGTAAGTTCAAAAAATCAGGGACAGATGGCGATAAACAGCTACAATTTTTATATCATAGAGTAGCCTCTCTATATTTATTATTACTCTATGGGTAACTTCATCAAAGTATACCTTAATTTATAAGCTGTCAAAGTCAATGTTTCTAGAGCGTAAATTTCCTAGATAGTAACGTTGGAAATTGTCAAATAAATGACAGTCTCTAAATATTGTTGTCGCTAGGTAGCACCCCAGTCGTGCACTTAGCCATCAGTACGAAAGAGAGTACAAACCATTGACATTGGGTTATTATGTCAATGGTATAAAATAATAGCTATTCTATTTGTCAGTTTTGCGAATAAATATTAGTATGCCTTTCCTCCATCACCCCTACCAAGAAGACTGGAAACAGGAGATTAAACATAAAACACCCTAAAAATCGTGTAAAATGTAAATGAGTCTTTGCGCACCATGCCGCTCGCAACAAGCGGCTCTCGCTTAAAAAAGACAGAATATCATGATCACGAAGATAAATAAAGAGAAAAAATAGTTAAGGTAGTTGTCAAGATGTACACGAGGCCACGCCCCTGACATGCAACTTCTGTAATCTCATGTGGCTACGTGGAGAAGCATAGGAAGTTTACTCTCCTGTTTCCAGTCTTCTTGACCCCTACTATAAGGCCAGATTGTCATGATCTCCAGACAGACCAACGGGGCGTGTTCAGTGATATAAAACAGTGACAGATGTATGGGAGCTCCAGTGGAATATAACGTTGACAATGACATAACTAACACTGACTCGTTTTCATTACGGAACACGTTGCAACAAAACTTTTCCACAGATTACAAAACAACCAGATAAGACTATTAGTAATTATATGCCAGACCCCTATCAATTACCAAGACAACTTTTTTCCCCATACATATTATCTTCAGAGTGTTCGAGCAGCATTTCATACCAAACTCAAACCGTCAGAGTCACAAGCATGCGCTTGAAATGCGCATGCGCCACAATCACGGAACACAGTTGGAAACAGTTTGAAACTGGTCCGAACAGTCCAAAAAAACTGCTCGAACACCCTTCTTAGTCACACAGTAATTATGACTTCACTGAAAAATACTCACCGTTCGGATTGGTCTGCATATTGGGGTGGGGTGGATGCGATGTCGTCAGGTGGTTTGTATGCGACGACGAACGGTTGCTACGACTGCCGCCAATAATGCTGAGCGTCGTCAGGTCAGGTAGCAGGACCGCATTCAACCCGCCCTGCATGGTCAATTCCGTCTCGGCCGACATGATAAGTGTCGACGACGGAAATGATGAGGGTAAAACTAGAAAATAAAAAAGAACATGTACGATCTATTAATAGATAATAAATGTAATTATCTCTTCGTTCGACTGTAGTCTTTTTTAACAACATTGTCAACAGGCCTAGCAAGGCAAATTTTCAAATTCTATCACGTCGTTATTATCCCATGCACCCTAATACAAAATGTACCAAAAATAATTTTATGGATTTGACCCTCAAGGTGTATAATATGAGCTTCCCACAGTTATAAAGGATTCCGCATCCTTATAGTGAGAATGTTTCTTACAAATAATAGGACCGAAATTTATACATGTGCATGTCGATTTTTCATAGGGACCATCTCTCAATAGCCATATGTGAAGTTGGTGCCAAAAGTTATCAATCCAACTGTAACTGCACAATATTACCAATAATAAACTAGCAACACCAAAAAAATTCAGTCACGAGTTTATTATCGGTATTCTGATAGCAACACACCAACAGAATTCAATTACAAGATAATTATTGCTAATATTCTTTGTTTGTGTTTTGTTGCTGGTTATTCAAGCACTAATAAAGACTTATCTAATGAGCAACAAAATTTCTGCTAGAAATTAAGAGAGAAAATGGAGGTATTCTGATAGCGACATCAATTAAATTCAATCACAAGTTTATTATTGGTAATATTCTTTGTTTGTATTTTGAATTTTCTCTATACTATCTTCCAGCAACAAATTCAGGTGGTGCTAGTATACAAAAAAAATCAATGATTTCACTGCTATCTTACACGCTAAGATTTTTTCAAAACTGGTTCGAGCAACAAAATCCGTGCCGTTGTAGTGTGTTGTTGTAGGCACCTACTCCAAAGGAACAAGCACCAATAGAATTAATATTATTTCGTACTTTTCAGTGCACCAACTAATAACGTCGGTCCAATTTTTTTAAAAAAATATTTATACAATATTTGCTGTCAAAACGATGATTTGGTATAGTGTTGCCGAAGAGTCGAATAAACAGGATCAAAGCAAAGTTGATTACATGCATTTAATTTTCTAATTTTTTGAAGAACAAAAAATTTAAGCGTCGTCATTGCGTATCAAAATTGCTAAAATTGTAGCACTGCGCAACACTGTTACAGCAACGCGATAGCAAGTGGTTGATAATTGTATAAATCATTGCATTTACATTGGTAAAGAACCCTTCGTGTGAGAGTTCAACTCGCATTTGGCCACATATTTTATGTTCTAGATGCTAGAGTATCTAACAACATCACTTCTAAACATTCTATTTTGCTGAATTATTAAGAAAACATTAATTCAGTATTTGAGTGTGAGGTGAGTTTATTGATGAAAGGCTTGAAAGTAACTTCTTTATGAATAAACCAACCATGAGCACTAAAAATCAGGAATCATAAAAAATCAATATCAAAATTTTTATGTTTCCTACAATATATCCTGTTATTTCATACTTTTTGATTGAGGGAGAAGGTATAAATTCGGTTGTATGTTTGCTTTTTTTATGGCTGTTTGCGCGTTTTGCACAGTAAACTTCCTCCAATTTAGACGATTTTTGTTTCATTTGAAAGAGGAGAGAGTTGAGAAATGGTCCCATATTTAGAAAAACTCAAATCCGAAATCTCCTTCCCTCCAAAAACCGCCCTCAAAGGGGGTAGAGAGGGCAATTTTTCTCGAAAATCAAAAATCTTACAAGGCAGATTTAAAGATGGGACCATATCCGGAAACGTTTAAATTGAACATTTTTTCAAAAGAGTTATGGTTTCCGAATTTCGCAATGGTAAAGTCTGAAATATGTGATATGCATATTTCCGCTATGTGGAAGAGCAATTTTTTTTCGAAAATTGAAAACATGAGACGGCGAAATTAAAGAAAATATTATATGTAGCAATATTTAAATTCAGTAACGGTTTTCGAGTTACAGCAGTAAAGTCAGAAATAGGTATATTTGCGCCGCGACCCGCGATTTTTTGAGATCTCTGAATAATAAATAACAAGTACAAGCTAAGCCTATATCTTCTTGGGTATAAGTGAACGTTCAACAATTTTCATGACTAATGTTACACTCAAAAATGTGAAATACCCAAATATTTTTTACAAAAAATTGGACCGACTTTATTAGTTGGTGCACTGAAAAATACAAAATAATATTAATTCTATTGGTGCTCGTAATTTTGAAGTTGTGCTTTGTAGGTAGTTCGTTGTTGTAGGCACCAACTCCAAAAGTACCAGCACCAATAGAATTAATATTATTTTGTGTTTTTCAGTGCAACAACTAATAAATTCGGTGCATTTTTTTGTTAAAAATATTTATTAGAGCAACATCTAATGAAGACAGTTCTGCTTTATTATGCCAACCGGCCACCAAAAGAGTTGTTGAGCTGAACTGAGCTGAGCTGAGTTGAGCGGAGCGGATTGGTGTCCGAGGGGGTCGGCAACTAATTGCGTAATGGACCTCACCTCAGTCACCAATTTCCCTTTCATAGGTATCCTTTTATTAAGTCATTTTTTGAAAGAAAAGAAGCAAACTTGGTCATGTCGGATTTGAAAAGAAAAATTGAATATTTAGATCTCAAAACGAAATCTGATGATTCAGACGTCGAATTTATTTATGTCAGCATGTTGAGTTAAAACTAGCAAAAAAAGTGGTAAAGTCTTTATCTCAAAAGAAGGAATCAGTGTGGAGAATTTCTTCCCTGACGCATTCAATTAACAATAATTTTTCCACATCCATTATGTACAGCCTGTTGATATTTGTTTGCTCTTTAGGGGCAGCGGAGCGTAGCTGCAAAACCGAACCTCGGTCGATTCGAGCGGAGTGGAGCTGATCCTTGCGACGCCGCTCAACTAAGCTCTGCTCCGCTCCGTACCTAGTTGCCGAACGTTCATAAAAAATCGTTGATTCCGTTTTGGAAGCTGCTACAGCTCAGCTGAGCTCCGCTTTTGGTAGCCGGTTGGCCTTAAATGATGCCAGAAATGTCACCGAACTAAATTTCCAATTTTCGAATAAATTGCCCCCTACGACCTTTTTTTTAAGGATAAGTTCTTGGGGGGAGGACATATAGGATTTTGAAGTGATCAATATAGTACCATCTCTTAGCCTTTCACCTTTCCAATCAAAAAAGGATTATCAAAATCGGTGCGAGTTTAATATACAAAACGCGCCGAAAATAAATAAGCAAACATAACTTCTGTTGGGATGTCGGTCAAAAGTATAAATGAAAAACTATGTGCATATCTATCATTTTATGTATAAAACTGTTGACTTATATTATAGTAGTATGACACACTCTTATGTATGATTTATTGTCTTCATCTAATTCGAAGTTTCGATTGGAAAAATTGTAGGTATAGAGTTATAGAGCTTTAAGAGTTAGAGCTAGTTTCATAGAAAATGGTCGGATCAAATCGAGCTTTCATTTATTTACTCCAGCGTTCCAAGACAACAACAATTCATAATAAACACATTTAATTTTGACGTAGGAAGGACCTTCTTTAGCCAGGCTAGGAACAAGTAGAAAATATATTTTATTTGAACATACCTAACTTTTTTCCCGCTTTTTAAGATACGTTCTGAGAGGGTGGTGAAGGACTTTAAGAAGAATATTTTAGAAAAGTTTCATCAAAATCCTTTCAGCCGTTTTCTCGCTACAGTCTATTGCGCAGCAACTAGCGCAAGCAGAATGGCTCAAGAATATTTTAAAAACCTGACATCAGGTCCGGGTGGGATAGTAAAATTCGTTAATTTCATTTGTTTACAAACATAAATTAAGTATTTGGAGTATGCGATATGAGGCCCAGGTGTGAAGTATGGTACCTAGGTAGAAATGCTCTCGTTGTTGAAAAGCATGAATAAAAAACATGTTTGGTAATGTTATAGAATACTTTAATATCCTGTATCATTCTTAGATGAAAGAAATAAGGCAGGTATTCAAGTTTATTCTAGGTCCAATAGGAATCCACTTGAACTTAATACAGAACCCTGAATAAAGGTCATGGTATCTGGCACGCACGCGAAATATCCTCAGACGTGAGACGAGAAAACTTGTAGGTGTAGCGAAAATAACATCAGATTACACTGTTGATAAATTCTTATGAACTAAAAATCATACCCATATCCATCATAAGTTATGTCGGATTTCTTATATAATTTAAAGAAATATTTTAAAAAAAATTCTCAAATGACTACTAATTTTTAGAATTCAAATTAAGGAGAATTCGGATATTTGTAGATTTGAATTTTTTTACTTACGTATTTGTAAAGACATTTTTTCTCGAAGAAGCTACACAAAATAACTAAAAAATACAGAAATATACACAGCGACGAATTATAAACGTCTTGTCACTGATGGTAAATTAAAATACAAAAATAATTAGTTATCGGTAATCGATAAACTATTAGTCAACACCAACAAAATAAAATACAATACACACAAACTGTACTCGTACAGATGCGATCGTCTACTATTAAAATTTGCAAATTTTCTGCTCGAATATATTCAAAAATATGCCTTTTTTTCAAGTAACAGAAAATCTCAAATATCTACACATTTACATGGTGACTTTTGTGTTTGTTATTATTATTGTTGGAAAACGCAAAACGCTGCTACCATGTCTGTTTGTCATGTGACGAAACAGAACGCAAAAATATGCACAATTTCTTTGTCATATTTGTTACAAGCGATACATATTAAGCCCGTACCTACGCATCCAATTAACTATGGTCTCATCATCATCATCACCCCAAAGCCCATTGACCGTCATGTCTTCCTTTATCAGATCCACCCTTCAACACTTTTCCTACCCTCGCAGCTTTTGCTATTCTTATTAAAATAAACGAAACTGTCCTAGGTTAATAAATCATTGAAACAACAATTCAAGGCTAAGCCGGGAAAAATCGGCAATGGCAAAACAAATTAAATACGTACCTCACGAAATCGCCTTAAACTTTGCTTGTCACATCTACCACCATAGCTCTTTGGCTTACGACACCGCAACAGCACTTGAAACGACACCTATCACTGCACTGAATTGTTTTTATTTTGAGAAATTTGACGAATACGTTCCAAACATTTACACTTGTTTTGGATACCTTAGCGGATGTCTGGATGATCAGTGATGGCAATAATGCGCAGGCGCGGTCGCGTACACATTCAATTTTCGGGGGTTCTTCAACAGTGCAGACTACCTGTTTCGAATTAAAAGTTTCACCAACCCATGGTGTTGCATAACAACTGAGACCTGCCAAAATTACAAACTTTCACCTTTAAGATGTCGATAATCGAGTTGCAAATCGACCATGAAGAGGATTTAAAAATTGTTTAGGAATGAACTGCGCACCACAATGCGAGTACAACACTATCATAAATAAATATTACATTGAATCGTTTCGCGCTATATTGCAAGCACGTGGTTTACTTGCGATAGAAGCTCAATTTATTGCAAATATTATATTGATTTCCTTTAACGAAACACACTTATGTTCTTCTCGACTAACTAGACACGGGCTGTTGTATCTGTAAATGGAAGATGCATTTTATAATCCATTCAAGTGCATCAACGCACGTCGCGAATTCGGAAAGCATTATCAGTTGCGCGTCGAACGTGCGCATTTTGCCAGTGCTCAACAACAACAAAGTAGAAATAGCTGCATTGCCAGCTTGCGCAAAAGTTTGTAAATTATCTTTAGACTTTCAATAGATCAAGATCATAATACAGTGTGTTCCTAAACACAAAACATTAGCCTGGCTAGGCTTAAATTATGTCATCAGTCAATGTCATATTCCTATATTAAGTCCATATATCTGTCGATTTTCGACGTCCATTTTAACTTTGTCAGGCTAATGTTTTGAATTTTGGAACTGCCAGATTATTTTAAATCAACACATAACTGATAGGTAACTAGGACTTTTATACTCTCTGGTTATGTTCAGCCCACACGGTTAATATTGAAACGCACTCTTCAAAGTTCAATCGCGGATATACATTTTTCAATGTCGTCATGTAGACTTTGATAAAAGCTGTCGAAACGATGACTGTTGTTTATTTATAGTGTTCGGATTTCTCCGTCGAGAGTATTTGTGAAAACTGATTTCCATTTTTTGTTGTAGATTTTCAAATAGTGCAATTTGGCATCGTTGTCTAGATCCCTTAAGGAGAACTTCATGTTTAGTTTATTGATTGCACGCGCTCGACCTTGAAATTTAGTGCAAGACAAGCCCCTAACAGAAAGTGGTCAAATACTGCCCTTGCGCATCAACCTTGAAAATTGGTGAATCTCCCCAGATGAGATGATCGATTGAAGTAAGCCGATTTTTGGAGATTATGAGTCATTTGACAAATTTCACCTTATTTTTCAATATGCATACATAGATTAAGAAAATGGATAAGAGCAATACCAAAATCTTATTCATTCAGTTAATAATTACAAGTCTTGTAGACTTTTCCTGAGTTAAAATATATCAATAAACAAAGATAATACAAATGAGTAGAAGCTGACAATTATGGTATAAATTTATTTCCAACATACATCTTACGTACTATGTTTTCTATCATATTGTAGAATTCGAAACTATGCAATTCATCTAGCATCGAAGACGACCACTGTAATGATTGTTAAGGAAAGTAAAATTTATTTTTGATTGCCATATGGCAGAAGACAACAAAAATGAGTGCTTAGTAAAAGACTCTAATGATCATTCTTTATCAACACACTAAAAGACAAGTTAAATTTCAGAAAAAGGATACACCTCTTAGTTCTTTTCTTGTACATTATTCTATAACCACATTCTCTGCATCTAATAGGATCTTTTGGACGAATTTCGTTCTCGTTATGGCATTCTGAAACAGTTTTGGTTATTATAATGGGTAATAATAAAACCTACTGTACTTTGCATTTACCT
Organism: Crioceris asparagi; assembly: GCA_958507055.1. NCBI lineage: Eukaryota > Metazoa > Arthropoda > Insecta > Coleoptera > Chrysomelidae > Crioceris > Crioceris asparagi. Next base: position 13,888,373 of record OY293828.1, read on the forward strand.
CCACATATATACACCATTGGCATTTTTGATGTTGTGCCATCTTTACCTGTACCTTCAGACATTCCGGTTCTTCTGTTTAAATTATTATTAATAGCAGGAACAGATTAAAAACTATTTGTCTACTGTGTAGGTATTATGAAAATTTTGTTATGTTAAAAAGTGAAAACAAAACATAACCACTAACACTAACCATGCACAGCCAGAGAAGATAGTTTCAAGATAGTACACTTACCTCCACAGCACAGAATACTATGCCCAGCACCACAGACTAGTCTGTGCCCAGCACAGAATACTAATAAATAATGCACAGTCACAGTATCACTAATCACAGACATAGATAACATAACAGACATAGACATAATTCTATGACCAGACCACAACCACAAGTAACAACCATACAAAGAACCATAGATACCAAACAATATATCAAGATCAAATGATTATGAATTGTGATTTGACAATTCTGAGAACAGAGACTGTTCTCTGCCAAAATCTTACAGATGCCAACTTTAAGCTGGCTGCTCTAGGTGCCTACATTTTTGTATAGCTAATGGTCATCAGGTGTCGCTCGCAGAGATAGTTGAAATTTATTCAAATCGGTACATATTTTCATCATATTTGAACTGTTGGTAAATTCTGAGCTCTATAAACGTTATGATCTCTTTCATCATATTAACTGGACCAATTGATGAATTACAGTCTTCTTGGGTGGATACATTATTAATTGACTTTTTTAACAAGCAAATCCACTTTAAATTTGAGTAAGACACCTGGTGGAATTTATATGAAACGATATTCATGTTTCAGGCACAGTTTACAGTTTGTGTGTAAGAAGTAAAGCTCAGCAAAGTATAAAGAAATATAGTTCTTTATACTGTGGTTTCAGGTTCACATATGGCAACATCGGTATTTATTGTTGGCAACATTGCTTCAGTTAGATTCCTATAATAGAATTTTTGACGTTTAATGTGGACTGTTTATTTTTACAATTGTGTTAAAATTATTGACTAGAATAATGTTATATATATATTATATATATATATATATATTCGCTAAACATATGAAGTGCTTGATAAAGTGAAATTATGTGCTAGCAATAATTAATCAGCATCCTTGGTACCCTAGACCCACATTAACTCGTTTTATGGTTAGTAATCGTTATCACGGTAAATAATCATACATCTTTGAATTTAAAGCACCCGACCCGTCTTGTGTCGTAAGATCAACGTTGCGATAATAAGTGTTTCAGTAAATTTCTATCTTCGTAAGATTCCTAGAGCAGATTTCGATGTTATTGTCGTTATATGCTATATAAGGAGATGCAGTAAGAGTTTTCTGCAGCATCGTTGTACATAGATTTAATATCATAAAATAGATAACCAGATAACGACCAACGTTATTATCGAAGGTTTGAATCGACGCCAAGAGGAGTGCGGCGGCAAACATCCAGGTATTACGAGCCAAACGATTGGGACAGCGTCCCGTTGTGTAAAATTAAATTCATTATTCGTTGATCCTCATCTTCATAGTGTTCAGAAGCGATCGTGCTCACGCAGAGGTGTGTCATTCTATTCATTTCTCGTGTATTCGGTACGGGTCTATTGTGGGCATTTTAGTTGCTTTGCAGTGTTGATTTTTGTGTGTGATTAAAAACAACGACAAACTGAGTGTTATCTAGCAAATGGCAATGCTCTTAATGGTAAGTGTCCTCGACTTGTTTATGCTTGTCAGACGTTCTATTATTACCGAGTTTATTCTCTTTAGTTATTGTGCACAATAAAGGAAGTGTATTTGGTAAGGCAAATTTCTTTTTTGATTATTTAAATTCTGCGGCGCTCTAAGGAGCTAGAAGTTCCAATCCGCACTTCGTGGGAGACCTAAATACATGAAAGAGTATGAAACTGAATTATTGTTAATTTGCTTTGCGAATGTTTTTGAAATATTATAACAGCCTCAAGGTATTGCTGTCATATCCATTCCTGGAACCATAATATTATTATTGAACTGTTAGTCATGTTATTGTTATTTTGCTAAGTATTTGCTTGGTAGGTATTGTATCTATGGCAAATTTTACAGATTTTTCTCCTATTGTTTATCTCAATCTGTAACAGATGCTGTTGCTTCACCAAGAAGCTATAATGTATTAGGTACCTAGGTACCTATTTGAAATGGTTTTGATCCTTTACAAATTTCTTTTCTTCTTCATTCATTGTCATTTCCTTGAGTCTTTGCTTATATATACCTACACACATATACCTATACGTACTTTCAAATATGTGCTAGTATTTTTTTGTATATAAGGATAACTATTGCTGAGGTCATCCATAAAAGCTAACTAAACCAAAGATTAAAAATGAAAGTCAAATTAAAATAAATCTTTTGAGTGCTTTAGTGCTTTTATGGCTCATTAAGTACTACTTTATACCCAAATCCATTGCTCTTAGGTTTTTTATTGCTCCCAAAATCAATTGCTTACCTATTTATTTAAAAAAATGTGTGTGTGCCTCTTTTTGATCAACTCAGTAAAACAACCTTTGTGGAACAGATGAATTCCTAAACGAGTTCATGCTTAAAGATCTGATTAAGTGTTGTAAAATTGCTTTACTGATTGAAAATAAAATACTTGTATTCAAAACAACATTCCGGTCTTTGTATGAACATTAACTGTAGATCGCATACTACTAGGTAGGTATGCGAAATGCGAAATTATTCTGAATACTTAAATACTTAGTCTCAAAAATGAAATTTATCGACAGGCAACTCGATTACATGTATGTGAAGTTAGCATCTCAAGTCTCAGCATCTCACACTCTGAGACTCTGAGTGGAGTTCTTATAGCATACGATGTACCTAGTTCTATAGTTTTAGTACCGAAAAAATATTGTTGTTGTAAATGTAGAATTGGGATGCTAAATTCCGTCCGTCGATAGCATCCCAATTTTTGTTTTTAGTGATTTCAAAAATAATAAGATGGAAATCGGTACCCCATGAATAGTTCTAGAGTTCCTGCTAGTTTATATTGTCATATTCTCGGTCAAAGAAGGAAAAAATATATTCTTGCCTCGATTCTTGCTTATTTATGAAGTGATTTTAAAATTTCCAAAACATATGTATAGAGAATAGTAATGCCTACCAAAATACTTAAAAAATATACCGAGTGTCAATAAAAAATCTTATGGGGTATTTTCCGGGGGATGGTTGTATTTATGTAAAAGTAAAATAATAATCATTCAGGGTGGTTTTTACCTTGTTCGAATATCTAGTATGGTTCAGAATTGGTCTAAGACCGAGTGTAAGAGTTTTTGGGACAGCCGGTATATACAGGCTATGATTTTGTTCTTTAATCGGAAGATTACGGCGTTATGGATAAAAATATCAAAAATATGTTTCTATTAACTACCTATATCTGATTTTTTAAGTTCTATAATGCAAACATATTTTCAATTGTACCAGGTACGTCCAAATAGACGTAATCAACTTCATTCTTTCTTATGGATCATGTGTATTTTTATTTATTGCTTAAATTCTTCATGAAATTTTTATGCCAGTTGTATATAACAGAACTGTAAGATTAATGATAATAGATTTCGAGATATAAATGTTTTTTTTTACTTTCCTACGCTACTATAGTAGCTGTATAAGGAAAGTATTGTAATCGTGTGAAATTTTCGGTATCGAGATTTTTACAAACGTTTCATCTTGCGAAGAAATGTTACATGACCATTGTTGTTTGTCTTGACATGCTGAAAAAAATGAGTGGTAGCACGATTTAACCAGAGGATTTTTACTTTACTACCGCTATTATCGTCGCTATGTAAGGAAAGTATTATAATAGTGTAAAATTTTTCATTCATTGGAATTTGCTTGCGAGCGGTAGGAAAGTTGTGTGAGTGGACACACCACATTTCTTTAATTTTGACGGAACAAAGGCTCTTTATAAAAATTAATATATCAGAACATGTAGAAGAGCAGAGAATGCAATTTCTATCAGAGTCACACACAATATTGGAGATTATTATGAACTGGTTAAATTCCCTTTATATCATACGAGGCGTGAACAAAAAATAATTTTCCGAAAGGTTAAAAAAAGTTGCAAAAGTATTTTTTTTTAAACTTATTGGTATATTTTTATTGTCTCAGTGGAAAGGGGAGAAAATCATGTAGAATTTTCTATCTACCAAAAATATTTTGTAGTTTCATAAGATTTTTTTTATAGAAATCCAAAAATATTATAAAAATTTGAAGTTGCGCAGTTGTAGTTAGATTGAATATTTTTGGCACCAACTTCACAAGTACCAGCACCAATAGAATTAATAGTACCTATTTTGTATTTTCTAATGCATCAAATAATAACGTCGCTCCATTTTTTTGTAAAATATATTTATTTCACACTTTTGAGAGTAACATTAGTCATGAAAATTAATACAATTACCCATGTACCTATAATCTTTGGTTGTACTTGTTATTATTCAGAAATATGAAAACATCATCGCGGAAATTAGCATATTTAGACTCTACCACCGCTGTACCTCGAATACCGTAACTCTATGGAAAGAATGTTCAATATAAATGCTGCTACAAGCTACAAATAATCTGGTTTTTGATTTGGTCGCCTCAGATTTTAAAGTCTCGATAGAAATTGGCCCCTTCCACATAGCGAAAATACATATACGTTTGAGATTTTAACATCGGTGTAACTCGAAAACCGTACCTCTTTTTAAGAATTGTTCAACTTAAACGTTAACGGATATTCCACTATCTTCAATTCTGTCGTTTCAGATTTTCGTTTTTCGAAAAAAATTGACCCACCCCGTCTTTTGGAGGGAAGGAGATTTCGGATTTAAGTAAGCAGACAGTCGACTTGTATACCTCCTCCCTTTGGTTTTGTCGGTCAAAAATAGAACCGACTGTATCAGTTGTTGCACTGAAAAATAAAAAATAATGTTAAATCTATTATACTCCATTTCAAACAGAAAAAAAATAATTAGGTAATTATGACAATGAATTAATGAAGGGATCTTATTGTGTTCTGCCGTTATAACTAATAAACATGAACCAAAAAGCCAAAAATTGGAAAGGAATGGTTTTAAAACAATCTTACTATCCAATAATATATCTAGGAAATTATTCCACAAGGTACCTATACAACAGTCTTTCAAATACCCCTATATAATGACTTGTAATGCAAGATGAATTTAGTCATTTTATCTACATGTTGATAGAAAAATAATAGAATTGAAATAACAACAAAAAAAAGATTTAAAATTTTACCAATTACTAGCATGTAGCGTTTTTTTGCACCTGACTGTATTAGTTAGGTAGAGCATTCCCAATATGCCAAAAATAATTTGATTTTGCAAAACTAAAATGGGAGTAGTTTTCTCACGGTGAAGTACCTTGTATACAGATAACACTTGATTATCTCTGTATAAAGGTTTTCAGTAACAAATTATCTGATGAAATTGGATTCAGATAACATTTATCTCTTTGCATACTTTTGAGTTTCGAGTACCCAGATTTGCGCAATAAATGGTTCTCCAGTTTATCTAATAATTTGAAAATTCGCAGATGTGATTTTATGTAAAACCACTTGAAGAAGTGAATTTGGAAAAATGTAAGCTTCAGCATCGATTGAATTGCTTTCACTTATTACATTCGTATTTAAGATGGTAATGAGATATATCTATGTCGTTATTTATTGGAATAGTATCGTGCGATCCAAAAAATCCATTCGCAGTAGGCATTTGAAATCGGGAGCGTTTCTTTACTAGGCTCAAGTGATAAGTCTAGGCTGTCACTGCTGTCAGGCAACTGGCAAATGACGAGACGGATAGAAGAGTAGGATGCGAAACTAACCATTACAGCTAACGAAACGTATAAAAATACTATTATCGGCTCTATTTATGTAGTGTAATTCTCTTTTTAGAAGCTATATTTATTAATTTACTTCTGTATACCATTGTCATTTGTCATTGTTCGAAGTGTTCGAACTTACCAAATGTTGGCTGGATACACGCATTCGGTAATGAAATGACAAATACTTATTACTTGAATCTAGTAAACACACGCTTTCTAGTTTAAATGCCTATGCGAATGATTTTTTTTGATCGCTCTATACACAGCCTTCTTTATATCAAGCCTGGAAATAAGAAACAACGGCAACACTGTGATAGTCCTGTTTCTTATTTGATCGACCATAGTCCGGCGTTATTCGCTAATCTAAATCTAGTAGTCTCATTTTTCGTGTAGATTGACACGTTTTTAAATTAGGTTATATTTTGTATTCGGCGGGATAATAGTTTAATACTCGGTATAATAAGTACGTAATAAAAAGTTTTCGGAAAGTAACGTGAGTGAAATGATAGTGTTCTGTGATAACAATGCTGACTGGGGACTGACTCTCCAAATTTCGAAATTAACGAAAAACCAGCGTTGGTTGATTTTGGAAGAATGTCTTGAAGTTTTTTATTATCGGTATTTGTCCGAATGTGAAGTAGACGAGGCAGTCAAAATTTATATTTCAGGATATGCATCCCATTCAATATCAAAAAAGTGTCCTGTTTTGAGTGTCTTTTTGACATTTGAAGAGTTCAGAGTCAATGTAACTTCACTGATCATCATTATTTTAATGATTTACAACGCCGAGGTCTATCTTTACCTACCAATTTTGTAACAATAATTTTCTTCCACATGTATGCTATTTTCGAGGCTATTTTATTTATCAATGACAGTGAATTAGAAGAAAAAATCCTCGGTAATGAAAACCAGAATGATTTGCTTAGCGGTCTTACAATAAGAAGCATCTCTTCTGATCATCTTTATTTAGAATTTTCAAAACCTGCGTAACTAATATCGTAGTAATATTTTGAGAAATATTCGTTCAATATTCGCTAACACGCTCTTGAATAATTAGGTATGTCAAAACAGAAAATAATCATGCTATGGACCAGATTAGAACAAAATACCAAAAATCCAAAAAAGCGAACAGAATAGTGACAAAATCAAAATTAAGAAACTTGATACTTTCAAAATAATTAAATAAGGTAAATAAATATAATCATTATGAATTTTAAATTTCTCAATTTTATTCACTTAAAGAAGACAAAACTACTCTTTCTGCTTTTTACCGAATTATAACTTTCGTTTTTATTTAGTTTTAAATAGAGTGATAGAGTTATTTTGTATTTGTTATATTTATATGCTTCTACTCAACTGATTCCCAACTCCAACCACCAACTGCCAATAAGCATCTACATTTAAACTCCTCCCAAACCACATTCCATAGCCTGGCAAAAAGCGTGGAATAATTCAGTTTCTGGAAGTTACACTTTATTAGTAGAGACTGTTATTGCCTACTTAATTGGATATGTAACTTCCAAATAAGCATTTAAAATATTAACATATTTACTTAATTGGGGAGGTGGCTCAGATGGAAATAGATAAATATCTACTGTGTAACTTTGACTTTTACGATACTGAATAATTGTGGCGTTATCTCTGCACCTTCCCCTTGGTTTTGCTTAACATTCCGAATATCCGATTTTAATGCGCAGATTAAATTGATATTCAATTAACATTTTATCACCTCTTTGAAGTTGGCATGGCAAATTTGGCTGGCAAACAAACAAAGTATTGAATAATTAGCCGTTAATTAGCCGCAAATTAACCGTGAAAATAAAAAATTACCCGCATGAAAAGAAACCCGAAAATTGGTTTGCATGCTAGCTTTAAGTGAAGTTGGCATGCATCAACAGTGAAATGGGTTAGGACCGTCCCGGCCAATTCCAACCAGGCTCATAATTGGCCGCTAATTAACCGCTGACGATACAGCCTCATACTTAAGGCCAATGATTTTTTTTCCAAAACATCGCATGTTTTTCAAAACATCGCATGTTTTCATACGTACAATAAAATGAACGTTCTAAAATCTAACGGGATCGTTTTGGCTACATGTAGATGGGCCGAAAAGTTACTCCAACTATCGTACTAATTAACCGAGAAAGAGAAAAATTAACCGCAAGCAAAGAAACCTGAAATTTGGTTTGCTTGCTAGCTTCAAGTGAAGTTGGCATGCAAAAACAGTGAAATCGGTTAGGACCGTCCCAGCCAATTCCACCCAGGTTCATAATTTGCCGCTAATTAACCGCTGACGATACTGCCTCATACTTGAGGCCAATTAAATTTTTTTTCCAAAACATCGCATGTTTTTCATACGTACGATAAAAGGGGTTTCTTTGCATGCGGGTAATTTTTTATTTTTACTGTTAATTTGCGGCTATTTAACGGCTAATTATTCAATACTTTGTTTGCCTGCCAAATTTGCCGGCAAATTATGAGCCTGTGTGGAATTGGATGGGACGATCATAACCGATTTCACGGTTTTTACATGCCAACTTCACTTGAAGCTAGCATGCAAACCAATTTTCGAGTTTCTTGGCTTGCGGTTATTTTTTCTCTTTCACGGTTAATTAGTACGATAGATGGAGTAACATTACGGCCCATCTACAGGTAGCCAAAACGATCCCGTTAGATTTTAGAACGTTCGTTTTATCGTACGTATGAAAAACATGCGATGTTTTGAAAAACATGCGATATTTAAAAAAAAATGTTGGCCTTAAGAATGAGGCTGTATCGTCAGCGGTTAATTAGCGGCAAATTATGAGCCTGGGTGGAATTGGCTGGGATGGTCCTAACCGATTTCACTGTTTTTGCATGCCAACTTCACTTAAAGCTACCAATTTTCTGGTTTCTTTGCATGCGGTTAATTTTTTATTTTCACGGTTAATTTGTATGAGACGTAATAGGAAAAAAAATCCGTAAATAAATCGGCAGTATGTCATATGAGAGTAGTTAGTAGACGACAGCGATAGGACTACCGCTTTGAGATTATGTGGTGTTGCAGTTCCAGGCTTGATATAGAGAAGGCTGTGCTCTATAGTTGACTAGAAGAAAATTGTCACTTATTACGCGTTATGCCCCATTTATGCTTCCTCGATGGGAGTAAGTATGTGCTCATGCGAGATTCGATTTGACAGGAATCCATCCATACAAGCGTCGTGTGTAGTAGGTTGTATAACCTCAAAATTAAATCTCACAATTATTATTTTGGATTCCTGGAACAATTAGTCGGAAAATTAAGGAAGCAAAAGAACTATGGCTGCAGGACGAATGCATGGAGATTGAATCCTTAGAACGGAAACATGACACATTTAATCTACACAAGAAAATCAAAATCGTAACAGGAGGAAAAAGTACACAAAGTAGGAACATGATACTGGATAAAAATAATAATCTAATTTATGACAGTCAAAAAGTACTTGAGAGATGGTGGGACTATATGGGAGAGCTGTTCAAGGAGGAGCAGCAGACAGAGGTTGAAGTGTCTGGGTCTTCAGGACCAGAAATAACTCTTGATGAAGTAAGAAAAGCAATACAACGGCTTAAGAACAATAAGTCACCCGGTCCTGATAAGATACATGGGGAAATACTAAAACTTCTCGAAGACGAACAACTTAAAATACTAACAAGGCTGCTCAATAAAATATACGCATCTGGACAACTCCCTAGAGATTGGTTGACCTCCACATTCATTCCTCTTCCTAAGAAAGCAAATGCCAATAGATGCTCGGACTATCGAATTATTATCTTGATGAGCCATGCGCTTAAAATTCTCCTAAATGTTACACACACTAGAATATATAGAAAGCTTGAAGACAACATAAGCAGTGTTCAGTTTGAATTTAGACAAGGACTTGGTACACGAGACGCGCTATTTTCGATTCAAGTTCTAATACAAAGAGCAAGGGACGTGAATTGTTATGTAAACGCCTGTTTCATCGATTTCGAGAAGGCATTCGATAGGGTGCAACACCATAAGCTGCTTCAAATGGTGAGAGATTCAGGCATCGACGACAGAGACTTACAACTCATTTAAAATTTATATTTGCAGCAGACGGCAACTATAAGAGTGGGCAATCAGAACTCACAAAAATTTGACGTAAGACGAGGAGTCCGTCAGGGATGCATTTTATCGCCGATGCTATTCAACATATACTCGGAAGTGCTGCTCAGGGAGGCTATCAGGGGAGTAAAAGAGGGCATACATATCAGTGGCCAAATCATTAACAACTTGCGGTATGCAGATGACACAGTTCTGTTGGCTGATAGTGCGATTGGTCTGCATGCCTTAATAGACCGGGTGGTAGAAGCCTGTGAGAGATACGGCATGAAATTAAATTGCAAAAAGACCAAAATCTTGATAGTAAGTAAAAGTGACCAGACACAACACCAATTTACAGCCAACGATGAATCCTTAGAAGAAGTAAAAAATGTCACATACTTAGGATGCAGTTTAAATGCAGAATGGGATCACTCACAGGAAATAAGAAGTCGCATAGAGAAGGCGAGGGCAGTATTGAACCACCTTAGAAGGATTCTCTGTAATATAGACTTAAGTGTTGCGAGAAGAACTCGAGTCTTGAGATGCTATGTCTTCTCCACTCTTCTATAAGGTGTGGAAGCCTGGACCTTGACAGAAGCTACAAGTAAGAGATTGGAAGCCTTTGAAATGTGGTGCTACCGTCGAATGCTGAGAATCTCATATGTCTACCATGTTACAAACCAGAACGTACTCCAACCAATGCAGAAAGACCTGGAAATCCTACACTGTATAAAGACCCGAAAAATGCCATATCTAGGGCATGTTATGCGCAGTGAAAAATATCAGGTCATACAACTCATCCTGCAAGGAAAAATAGAAGGTAGACGGTCTCTGGGGCGCAGGCGTACGTCATGGTTGAAGAACATAAGGCAATGGACTGGAATGACAACCGTAGAATTATTCAGGGCAGCTGTTAATAGGGTCATGTGGGCCAGTGTGAGAGCCAACATCCACAGAGGATAGGTACTTAAAGAAGAAGAAGATAGTCTGAATATCCATCGAATGGGGGTTCGTCATACCTTGTCTATCTTTTTTTTGTTTGTAAACTAGGTGAAATAAAATTTTAACGTCATAAACATATATCTTCGATCAGATCGGCTGATTGTTATTTTGACGTTTGTTCTTGTTCTCTTTGACGTTTAATATCAAACATTTCTTTTTGAAAGTGATTTAGCCGCCTTACAAATATGTCAGTGTCAGTGTTTTGGGTTTAGGAATTAAAATGTGATTTAAATTATTTATGACATGCGTAAAATGGCAGATGATGTCAGGAATCGTGACGAAACCCCACTCGATGGGTATTCAAACTATATCAAGTAACTGCCAATATAGTTAAGCGAGGTCTCGAATTGTATCAAATAAAATTTGGAATTGGAGAGAATGCGTTTGGAACTTCTGCCGCGCAACTTGTTTTATTATTTGTGTTCTTTATTTCGATATTGGCCAAACATTATCGAGATTAGATATTCATTGCTTCGTTATCAAAATAGATTATGGTTAACAAATAATTTTTTATTTTTTTGACCGACTGTCCATAAGAATAATAAAGAGGTATACAATCCAGCTGCATGCGCACCGATTTGGATAAGTCTTATGAATGTTAGAAAATAAATCTTTCAAAAAAATTAAAAATTTCTTTGTATGTACATGGGAATTTCTCGATAAATCTAACGGTTTTGTAGTTAGGGATCAGATAAGAGCAAAAATATATTTCACCCATTCCAGAAACAGCTGCTTACAATTTAAAATATTTCTATAATAAAGTTGTTTATAAATATGAAGTAATTGCCTTCCCATTAATGATCGCATTTCTGAGATAATGACACTTTTATCTTATACAGTCATAGTTCATGTAATTCTTTATATATAGGATTTGTGTAAAATGATATCAATTTACTCGCAATTTACATACCTCAATACTTCCACCTTCTGTTTTTCTACAATCAATTTATCATTATTGTTTTTTTTTTGACCGACGAACCCAATACAATTCGAATGTTTTTGGTTTGTGCGCGCGCTGTATATAGTAAACGTAGTCCGATTTTGATGATTTTTGATTCATTTGAACGAGGAGACTTGAGAAATAGTCCCATATCAGTAAAAATTCGAAAGTCTGAGACGGTAGAATTAAAGATAGGACAATACCCGGAAACGGTTAAATTGAACAGTTTTTCAGAGTTACGGTTTTCGAGTTACAGCGATGTTAAAATCTCAAATATGTATATTTACGCTATGTGGAGGGGGCAATTTCTTTCGAAAACTGAAAAATACAACTACGGTGTTTTTAGATTTCTGAATAACAAGTACAAGCAAAGAATATACAAGTAATGGTATAAGTCAGCGTTCAACGATTTTCACCCAAAAGTGTGAAATAAATATTTTTTACTAAAAAATTTGGTGCCAATAGTTATCAATCTAACTGCAACTGCACAACTTCAAAAGTACCAGCACCAATAGAATTAATATTATTTTGTATTTTTCAGTGCACCAACTAATAACGTCGGTAAATTTTTTTGTAAAACATATTTATTATTCTTCTAACATTTATATGTATATATGTATTTTTTTCTGTTTATAATACTCTATTTTTTGACTTTTCAGTTCTGTATTGATATTCTGCTTTCTAACTAGTACGTTTCCTCAATAATTTTGTGGTTTCAGCTGGGCGACTTGGTTTCTCAAGCTGAGTTTTTCCAGTGTAGTTTTTCCTCTTTACTGTCACATCTTCTGCACTCTCACTTCTAGAAACAACTATTTTTGTAGGAATTATCTCTGCAGCATTGGTTAGTAGGATTTTCGGATGTATATTTTCTTTACTTGCGAAAATCTCATTCATCTCTTCCAGATACTCAAAGTATTTTCTCATCTTTCTGGTCCATTTCTGGTTGTCGATATAGTCCTTGTATTTTTATTCAAGAACTTTCCACCTTTTTGCACAATTTGTAGCTGTATAATCATAGTTTTTTATTTTGTTTTCTCTAATATTTCAAATTCAAATATTTTTCATCTCATAGGAGCCTACTCGACCTCGATATTCTCTATATAGTTGAATGAATATTGTTGTCGCCTTTGGAAAACACCAAGTTTTTTTACTCATCAGTGTCTCCTTTTCAATACAGGGTTTGCATTTTCTTTTACCTCTTCAATATCATTAACCTGATAAATGCCAACTCCAGCCACATCTCCTTGGGTCTCACTAGGATCGGTTATTAATTAATAATATAATACGTGGCTGAAAACCCCTTCTCTCAGTAACTGATCATAGTATTATATCATAATATTAATACTATTTGGAATCTGGAACCATTGGCGTAGATGGAATCAAAAATAATAAACACAGAATTACCATATTAAACACCAACACTTTATTTTGTCAAACCCGACAATTGTTTTGTCGGTTGGCATCTTATGGGGTAAAACCTGTACTATGTTGGCGAAGCAATTGTCGGGTTTGACAAAATAATTTACTGTAATTGTAATTATTTTTGATACATAATATTGATATATTTAAGTAGATATTCGTATACAACAGGTTATTTGGCTATAATTCAATTTCTATAGCCATCTCTAGACCATAAGTAGGGAAAAGTATTATGAACAGAATAATTATCTGTTTTTATGACTAACAAGTGGAATTTCCGAAAAAAAATTAAAAATAGTTTTTATTAGGCATTTAAGATTTGAACCGTACCGATGAGTACTATTGCTATCTCTCCTTTCCTTGATTTGAAGTATACTTATATATATCTGTTTGCCAGCAACAGCAATTCTATAGCAAATTACAAATTACTGTTTGTCTACCACAACACAAAATTGAATTTTAAATTAGTGTTATCAACGTATGACAATTGCGACAGCTGACAGTGAACAGCGCGACATAACCATAGAGTAATATACCAGAGAACAGAGACGTATATATACAACCCTCCATGCTCGTGTGTAATTCCAGTGACAGATCCCATTGTCCGACATTGTCATTTCATGTTGAAAAAATAGTTTGCTCTTGCTTGAATGAGATATGATTAATCAATATTGGATCACACTTGGAACTTAACAGGCGGTGAGATGTCTGCGATCTAAGTCCGAATTCGAAATTTCAAATCTCTAGAATGTATGGGGTCTGAGAAATCGCTGCGGAGTCCATCCATACAAGAACCGAAAGTAATAAAAACTATTTAAAAACTATACAAAAACATATTATATTCTGTTTGATGACACAATCGTAACCTTAAACTTTTGAAATACAGTTTTATTATTGTTCCAGCTAGACCCTGCTTACAGAACAGTTCAAAAAAAAAATTCTTGCTTCTGCACGGTATAAAAAATGAAATTCTTATCAATTTCTAGATTTATAGTATACCTACGAAGGTTCGAAAAGTCTTAGGGCTGATTTCTTAATAAAATTTAATCTCCTATTAATTTTGATCCCTCATTAAAAAGTTTATAATTTTTTTTGATTGAACAAATAATTGAAAGTTAATTTAAAAGAACGGAAGATATGGGGACTGATTCGTTATGAAATTGTCCCTTGGTTTTCTATTGTTTCCTGAAACAAACACTGTTTCACCACAATAGACTTTAATTTTTTGTCATGTTCACCGTTTTGGCTTCAAAATAAATGCCATTTTCGCATAATTGACCCAAAAAACCTCAATAATGATGCAAATATCGATTTTTCGATTCATTTACCCCATTTCACCACCAAAAGTAATTTTCAAAAATTAATATATTTTCTCTTCAATACCGTTGCCCTTAACTGAACACACCCAATGCTTTTTATTGTAATAATTATAATCTGGAGCCTACTCTGGACTGCTACGCATTCTGAATCAACCAAATTTGATTTGAAAAAAAAATACTCAAGATCCTGAGTAGGCTTAATAGAAATACTATTCTACTACTATTGTAACATTCACCAGAAATATTCAACCACATAAAGGAATTCCAATAAAAACCCATAGGCCGTGAACACACAGACAGTTCTTCCTAACTTAGTCGATTGCTAATCGAACCAAAGACAAATTTAGGATCGAACTGAATTTCAAGAATACCTAAGCCCTCTTACTTAAAACAAAAAACTGGGTTTGGGGGCTCAATTTCGAAACTCGATTCGATTTTGCATTCGACTAAGAACTCGATCCAGCTTAATATTTCCTATGCAATCCATCAGCGTGTCGGCACCGATTGTCAATAAATTATTGTTCTCGATACTAATTCGACTGATTCAGAACTCGATGCAATAATTGGTTAGCCCCATGATATCAAATTCAATGGCACAATCAATATTCAGGATGTTTTTTTTTGGGATCGCTTGATATAACTTTGATAACGACGATTTGAATATTTATTGAGTGAAAATTAAATTGATATCCGTATTCATCGTATGCCATTTTGTTATTGCTGGCAAGCTTTTGTATACATCGTAGATCTGTGAGTCATGTTCAACTTGTCAGTAGCTAATGGCGAAATGTTCTGGTATCATCTGCAATTTAGTCGACATGAGCGAAATCGAGCATATATATGTATGTGTTTTATATATGTAGTAGCAGTGCTGGCTGTTTGCCATATAGTTCTGAAGATAAAGTCAAAAATAGAGAATATAACAATATATAATATGTGTAATATGTATATGTATCACTATATATAGAGTGGACTCTCATTTGTTGCATTTGAGCACTTGCAGTTGTTTAATAAAGAGCAGCACTGAAACGGATTCTGCATTGAGACCATAATGAAGAGGGAAATCTATGTATATCATTCTACCTTCTCTTTGAGTCGATCTCAAATTGATATGTGGCTAGAACTCCATGCATGAACCAGTCAACAGGTTCTAGAGTTGCTCAAAGATACCGGGAGACTGGTGAATTTAATTGGAGGACCAAAAAAGGTCGGAGAAAGATCAAATCTCAAGCTGATTATCGATTTGTTCGTTTAACATTATTGCGAAATAAACGGCACTAGAGCTCTTTTATAATATATATAATCCCATTATGTTTGGGACAAACTTGGGCGAAGGATCAAAGTGCGCAGAAATCATCCAGAAACACTTGATCAACTTCTTGAAGCTCTTAATGAAGAGTGGGAACAAATGGATCACGTAGTATTCCAAGTGTTTATTCAAAGCATGTCTCGCAGAATGGCTGCAGTTATTTAAGTGGAAGGGGATGATACCCGGTACTAAAAGTTGGCGTTAGATGTGCGAAAGAAAGGGACTAAATTTGAATCTTCAAAAGAAATGGAGGATCAGGTCACTATTGGAGCCAACCAATAATAATTCAACAATAAGTTTTCATTTTACACTGACATAATCAGCATAAAAATATTATTTGGGTATTATTATTAACAAAATAAGTTTGAAACACGATATTCCCCTCGAACAAAAATTTAATTTTATTGCTGCATTTAAGAAGTTTAGTCGCCTTCTTTGCAGTTCTCAGTTTAAAATAGACAAACTACCTAAAATTCTTATTTTATCAATAATTCAATGGGTAGTCCACAAAAATATTCCATTTCTGTTTTTGACCGACGAACCCCGAACGGAGGAGGTATACAATTCGACTGTCTGCTTTATTTTTTTTTTTTTTTTTTTTTTTTTTTTTTGGTTCGTGCGCGCCTTTTATATAGTAGACGATCTCCGATTTTGATGATTTTGGATTCATTTGAAAGAAGGGGATTGAGAAATGGTCCCATATTCATAAAAACGCAAATCCGAAATCTCCTTCCCTCCGAAAACCGTCTCCGAAGGGGTGGTGGGGGCGAATTTTCTCGAAAATCGAAAATCTGAGTTGGTATAATTAAAGATAGGACAATATCCGGAAACGTTTAAATTGAACATTTTTTCAAAAGTGTTACGGTTTTCGAGATAGACGCATGTTAAATATGTATTTTTGCTATGTGGAGAGGACAATTTCTTTCGAAAATTGAAAATTTTTCGATACTACATGAAAGATATAATTATTTGTAGCAACATTTATAATGAACATTTTTTCCTTAGAATTACGGTTTTCGAGTTAAATCGGTGTTAAATGGTAACAACTAAAATATTCAAGCGTATTTCCGCCGCGATGTTCTGAGATCTCAATAATAACCACTACAAGCAAGGAATATACGTGGGTAATAGGATAAGTATTATCTTCATTGATATGGTATAGTGAACGTTCAACGATTTTCGGGACTAATGTTACACTCAAAAGTGTGAAATAAATATTTTTTACAAAAAATTGGACCGACGTTATAGTTGATGCACTGAAAAGTTTAAAATAATATTACTTCTATTGGTGATGGTACTTGTGAAGTTGGTGCCAGAAGCTATCAATCTAACTGCAACTGCACAACTTCAAAAGTACCATCACCAATAGAAGTAATATTATTTTAAACTTTTCAGTGCATCAACTATAACGTCGGTCCAATTTTTTGTAAAAAATATTTATATGTTGAACTATTGAAGTGATATAACTGAACATTATCTCTTGTTTATTCTTATTAAATAAAATTTACAATTTTCGAGAAAAAAGACCCTTTCCCCTTTCTGGTCAAATGACATGTTTGATTTTAAAAATATCAATAAGGGATTATTTCTCAGCACTCCCCTTTGCCCGACTTCTATAAAAAGAGGAAGTATACAATTCGGTTGTATGTTTGCTTTTTTTATTTTATTTTTTGGTTGTTCCAGCGTTTTGCATATTAAATGTACACGATTTGTTTCATTTGGAAGAGGAGAGTTGAGTAATGGTCCCATATTTATAAAACCTGAGACGGCCGAAGATGAGGCCATATCTGGAAACGTTTGAATTGAACATTTTTTCAAGAAAGCTACGGTTTTTGAGTTGCAGCAATGGTGTATTTCCGATATGTGTAAGGGGCAATTTTTTTCGAAAACTGAAAATATGTGACGTCTAAATTAAAAGCTTATATGTAGCAACATTTAAACTGAACATTTTCTCAAAAGACTTACGGTTTTCGAGTTACAGCAGTAAAGTCTGAAATATGTACTTACATCTACGCCGTGATGTTGTGAGATCTCTGAATAATAACAAGTACAAGCTAAGTCTATACGTGGATAATAAAGTACTATCTTCTTTGGTATTAGTGAACGTTCAACAATTCTCATGACTAATGTTAGTCAGAAGTGTGAAATAAATATTTAAAAAAAATCGACTTTATTACTACAACTACAACGGCACAACTTCAAAGGTACCAGCACCAATAAAATAATTATTATTATTTTGTATTTTTCAGTGTACCAACTAATAAAGTCGGTCCATTTTTTTGTCTGTCGATTTTGTTGATTTTTTTGTGGGGTATCGATACCGCTCGCCTGTAACACAGAATGGGTATCCTAGTTGCTAGCCAATAGCCGTAAAACATGTTTTGCTCAAAACTGAAACGTGAAAACGGCTTGAACGATTTTGATGAAACTTGTCTAAAGCATTCGTTTGAGGCGTTTTACCACCACGTTAAGGCTCATCACTTCAAAAAAGCATAAAAAAGTTATGCTCAAATGAGCTGCCAAATTATCTGACGGTTTAATCATATTCAGGATAAGCGATTCGTCCTACGTTAAAATTGAATATAACCATTGCTGCTTGTCTTGGCACAATGAAAAAAAAAAAGTTCGTACTATTTGATCAGATGATTTTTATATTCGATGGAATTTCCAACCGGTAGGATAGTCCTGTGAGTGGACATACCAAATTTGGATCGCTGCAAACACATCAGAGAATATTTTTTACAAAAAATTGGACCGACGTTATTAGTTGATGCACTGAAAAGTATAAAATAATATTACTTCTATTGGTGCTGTTACTTTTGAAGTTGTGCAGTTGCAGTTAGACTGATAACTTTTGGCACCAACTTCACAAGTACCAGCCCCAATAGAATTAATATTATTTTATACTTTTCAGTGCACCAACTAATAAAGTCGGTCCAATTTTTTGTAAAAAATATTTATTTCACACTTTTGAGTGTAACATTAGTCCCGAAAATCGTTGAACGTTCACTATACCATATCAATGAAGATAGTACTTATCCTATTACCCACGTATATTCCTTGCTTGTAGTTGTTATTATTGAGATCTCAGAACATCGCTGCGGAAATACGCTTGAATATTTTAGTTGTTACCATTTTAACACCGATTTAACTCGAAAACCGTAACTCTAAGGAAAAAATGTTCATTATAAATGTTGCTACAAATAATTATATCTTTCATATAGTATCGAAAAATTTTCAATTTTCCAAAGAAATTGTCCTCTCCACATAGCAAAAATACATATTTAACATGCGTCTATCTCGAAAACCGTAACACTTTTGAAAATATGTTGAATTTAAACGTTTCTGGATATTGTCCTATCTTTAATTATACCAACTCAGATTTTCGATTTTCGAGAAAATTTGCCCCCACCACCCCTTCGGGGGCGGTTTTCGGAGGGAAGGAGATTTCGGATTTGCGTTTTTATGAATATGGGACCATTTCTCAATCCCCTTCTTTCAAATGAACCCAAAATCATCAAAATCGGAGCTCGTTTACTAGATAAAAGGCGCGCACGAACCAAAAAAAAAAAATAAAGCAGACAGTCGAATTGTATACCTCCTCCGTTCGGGGTTCGTCGGTCAAAAATAACAAACAATATTATTTTCACTTATAGTTACATTATTATTCGGTATCCTGGACTGACGTTACGATAAAAGTACAAGAGCAACAACAGTCATTTTCGGGACCACTCTAATAACATTGGCGTAGGCGTTGAGTCGGAGGATACTCATTATCCAATATTATACAGAGGACCAAATTTTGAATGACTCGTTTATGAATCATGCATTTTATTTATATTGCACGTACTTACATTAAAAGTGCCGCATCGTGTCGGTGTGGCTAAAAAAGCAGACGAAAAATAATTACTGATGTCATTGCTTTGCTGAATTTCAAGTTGTTTGTTCTGAAATATTGTTTGCTAATTTCAAGTTCTCTGAAAGATTCATTGTAAATTAGAATCATATAAATTGATGAAAAATATAATTTGATCATTGGTACTCTTTTACCTACCTACCTTTTCTAGATCTATTTAGAAAAGGATTACATTCTCAAGATTCGATTCCTTTTTGGATATTGTAACTCAAAGCTTGTATTATTTATCTTCATCCCGTTCCAGTGTTTCCAGACACGATCGAAGCGTCCCGACGACGCACTTTCAAAGGTCGAAGTCCCTCTTCATTCTGCCTATTGGACAGTTAGTTGGGCGTTATCCATATTAAGTCCGGTGTAGGATGGGTCATCCTTTTGTCTATTATTGTGGTTGGTAATTAACATGGTGCATGTCAAGATTGAATGTTTCTTTGTTGGCTCTTTCAAATCTGTCAACACAAAAAAGTATTTTGTTTTCCATTTACAGGGTTGATGAAGACGAAACCACGCTACAGCAACCTTTATTTATAATATAATTTAAGTCCTAAAAGCTTTTAAATAAATTTGTTTTCTGAAACTTAACTTTCCGCTGGCTAAGGGCAGTCAGATTTGTTTGGAGAATTTGCGCAACAAGCCACATTTTATCAAAGCTTGAAATTTTCCATAGTTTTGCCGTATTTTATTTGGAAGTGATTATGTAACTGAAAGTAAACTACTGAGAAATGGTCCCATTAAAAAATAAACCCATCATGTATATATCCCCAGAGGGCATGGAAAATCGAGGGTTTAAAATGGCAAAATCAAAGAACAAACCATTTACGGAAACCTTTGAATTGATATTTTTCAAAAACTTCAGAGATGAAGGAATTTAAAAAAAACATTTATGGGATATGAATAAGAAAAGAACTAATAAAAAAATATTAAGGGTACCTTCTTGTTATAACCTGTATAACGACATATCTTTTTAAACTTTCAATTAGGAATGATAAGAATGATAAATATTTTTTACAAAAAATTGGATCGACGTTATCAGTTGTTGCACTGAAAAGTACAAAATAATAATAATTTTATTGGTGCTGGTACTGTTGAAGTTGTGCAGTTGCATTTATATTGAAAACTTTTGCCACCAATACTGACAACGTCGGTCCAATAAAAAAAACATATTTTTGAGTGTTACATTTGTCACGAAAATAGTTGAACGTTTACCAGTATCCATGTATACTTTGCCTGTATGTATTTACTAATATTCAGAAATCTAAGACATCGTCGCGGAAATAGGTACGCATATTATAAACCACTGCTGTAACTTGAAAACCGTATGGAAAAATGTTCAATTTCCGGATATTTTGTTATCTTTAATTCTGCTATCTCGGATTTTTGATTTTCGAGAAAATTTGCCCCCTCCCCCTTCCCCGAGATTTTGAAGTTGTGAATATGGAACCATTCCTCAAGTCTCCTCTTTCATATGAATCAAAAATCATCAACATTGGAGTACTTTTACTATATAAAACGCGTGCACGAATCAAAAAAAAGCAGACAATTGAATTGTATACCTCCTCCGTTCAGGCTTCGTCGGTCAAAAATACCTACGATTTGTAAACAATAATTTATCGAAATTGATGCTTCCTCTTCTTCTAGAAGACCATGAGGTCTTTTAATTTTGAGGCTGCCTTAATCCGGTGGGTTATCCTCAGACATACAATTCCAGCTGTCTTTCCATATTTTGAGTGGTCTTCCCAGCGGTCGTCTGCTTGCCAGTTTTTCTTCTTAGTGATTTATGCCAGTCTGTTCTGGTTCATGGACCATTGTGTTTACGTGGTCACGCCAATATCTCTTTCTTTTCCTTCCCCATCTAACTATATCCTCCACCTTGCATATTGCTCTTATGTCGCTGTTTCTTACCCTTTCTCTTAAGTCTCTTTCCTACTATGGATCTTAAAGTTTACATCTGTCTTATTTGTGTCAGCTCCAGGCTCAATACCATCGGTCGAAATTGATCCTATTTTTTTATCAGTTTATTTTGCATGTCAGGGTATTATCTTATGCAGAGGACGTTAAGTTGTGGGTTGATTTTGGAAAACAGTTGGGTTTGTACCACGGTCATAACGAAAGGTCTTGAAACGAGCGTAAAAAAGAGGTTCGCTTAGCGCCCAGTCTTTTTCAGCTTCCAATTTCTGCCGCATGGTTCACAGTTGAAGGGCAATGTTGCTCAAAACGTAAAAATACCAATTCAAAGTTATATGGCTGGTTATAAAAAGATTCATACTGTCTCCGTTAACATATTTCCATTTCGATAGGTCTTGATATTATTTATCAGAGTATTCGGTGCTGATGAAGTCGTAACTTAATTAGAGGTATTCTATGTTCTAATTAACATCCCCTTTTCTCAAATTTGTAGTGTCATCGTTGATTTTGACATTTGAATAAGACGCTAAGCTACCCACTTGCTACATACAGTTTGTTTCACGAATCATGGCTATTGTGTGTAATCATTCACGAGCTACGTACATATCGCTATAAGTCTCATCGCATCTCATTATCATGAAATTCTCTACTACGTTTGTCGATCTAAGCTACGACATCAGTATGTCAAGCTTATGTCCTTTTATACACTGATAGGGCGCTGCACGTATGTCCGAAGGCAACGCAATCTTTATTTCATAGGCGTCATTGTGACATTTCAGATAATTCAGGTGCATAAATTTATATTTCATAACTCAAGTAATAAATTTGTATTTTGTGTGTCTGCATTATTGTTGATAATAAATCTTTCATATTACGTTTGCTTATTTAATCAATCGATATTTTTTCCTCTAATTATATGAACTTCTTTAAATGCCATATCTTAGCTCGAAATTCTTACGCCACTGATTTACTCCCGTCAGATGGATTGATCCATTTTTCGTGTTTTCAAGGTAGACGCCAACATTCGTGAAACAAACTGTATGTAATTCGACCTTCGATTCCATACCTGTGTTTGTACAACCGTGGTTTGTACACATACATGAAAGGATTTTTTGAAGGATCTGGTCAGCCGTCGATCTGTTTGTGATATCTTACGGATCTGATTTTAGCTCTCTATAACTAAGAATTATACTAGATTCACGATGAAAGATATTTAGACAAAGGCTAATTTAAGGCTAATTAAACGCCCTAATTTCAAATTTTCCCAAAAACACATCTTCTGCTAGCTTAAACTTAAGTGAGCAGAACTTGCTTGAAAAATTTATTTAAACAACAAAAATTAAAAGTTCTTTGACACAGCAATTAAAGACAAATTAAAGGCTCCCAGAAAAAAAGTCCTGAGAAGAATACTACACTACCTTCATATGAAAATTGGAATTGTCTCCAGGCGGGCGATGCGTCAGCAGAGCATGATAGAAAAAACCAAACAAAAATCGGAAATCACTCTTTTGATCCAAAATTATTTAAAGGCTAATTTAAGGCTAATTAGAGAAAAAAATATTATTTGTATTCAAAATTTGTTCAATCGTGTAACATTTCCATTATTCGGCCGGCATATTAACGATCCTGTTATTCGGCCACTATTTGGCCGAATCATTTATAAATAATTTGAAACTATTCGTTATTCGGCCGAAGCAAAAATTAACTATCCGTTTCATCTCTAGTAGGTACTAAGAAAACTTTCTGAACAACGTAGATTCAAAACATCGGAGAAGCGTTTAGGAAATGCAGACCTGGCCGGCTAGTCCGAATCTTGAAAAAGTATCTGTGTAGGGGTACTTATTGTCGAACTTGGCCCATTATTCCTCGGCTCCTCTTTGTTTTCTGCAGGATTTGATTTGATTTATTTGGTTCGAATGTTTGTTAATCCATTTCATCATCATATACAGGGTATGACAAAGTAACCTTGTTTTCTAAGTTGTTGAAAAGAGTTCATATGGTTAATATGTAAAAGTTGTAAAAATCTCTATGTGATTTTATTATTGTTCTTTGTTAATCATGAGAAACGACAGATCAAATCGATTATCAAGTCAGCTTATCCAAATTTCAAATGAAATATCTCAAAAATATATACCAAATCCTTTTGGGCTCGTCGGTCACAAAATTAAATTTATTGAATGGCGACTCCGCTTCAATTTTTAACTTTCCTTTATCCTTCATTATTTTATTAGACATTCTGCGAAAATATCAACTGTCTACCTATTAGGTTTAGTAAATGAGATACAGCCTGCTGGCAGACGTACAGAGGAAGCCTAGTAATAACAAAATACTCTGCTCATAGAACTTAAAAGCTTGCAACATAAAAAGGTTGTTCATGCTCATGCAGGTGAGACTTTATATTACGGTATCCAAACTTCAAAAAACATAATTTCAGTATTTTAAACATAATACCACAGCTGTATGATGCATTTATGTATTTAGTTTTTTTTATTTAGATAATCATTGCATCACATTTCATAATAGAATTCCCCTCGAAAGATTGATATCTGACATGAGTTTATTTTTTTTTCGTTTTCACTATATTTCGACAAAGCCTCATTATATTGCAGAACAGAGCTCTACTTCAGTTCGATTTTCAACCATTACCGTAAAACAAACATACAAAATGAATGCATGCATTTATTTATAGAATCGATGTTCAAATCGTATAAAATGATATCGATCTTGTTTAGTAGCCTAGGTATATAGAACATTTTCCATCGGGATCACGATGCAGTCATAAAATTTGCATATTTGTTATATTTATATATGGTCTTACCTAATGTATTGATTTGATGCTTGAAAGGAAAAAGTTTTATATTTTTGATGAAAAATTTGAGTTGATATGGAATTATCTTTGGAACATTTGGCATTTGGAGTGATAATAAAAATATTGTGCAATGTATGCTTGTTTCCCCGTCTGAATAGATATCAAAACTGAGTTTTTGACCGAATTCGAAAAACGGAGGAGATAGGTACCTAATTATATTCACGCGTTTTGCACAGTAAACGTAGGTACACCGACTCTGATGGTCCCATTTTTTTTGTCTAAATCCAATATGTCCTTCCACCCCAAAATACCCCCAAAAGGAGTGGAGGCAACAATTCTTTTCGAAAATTCCAGAAACATATATATCGGAATTTTTAAAATATAACGTTTTTCCCGATGACAACACTCGAAAAGTACTATATTATTACCACCATATTATGAAATTACTGAAGTAAATGTTCAACAATTTTCAGGGATAATAAAACTCTCAAAAATTTGAAATTAATATTTTAACAAAATATAGGAATGAGTTTTTTTAGTTGGTGCCCTGGAAAAATATAAAACCTAGCCATTAATTCTATTAGTGCTTATACTTTTGGTGCCAATAGTGTTCTATATATCGACAACTGCATCACTTTAGAATTAGCAGCGACAATAGAATTAACATTATTTTGTATTTGTCAGTGCATTAACAAATAGTCGGTTCTATTTTTGGTATATAATTTTTTCTTGTTGATTTTATCCAGAATAAAATGAAAAATGTTGATTCTAGATCCCCTGTTCCTACAAGCTTACTTCCTGTTAGTACTTACTGCCTTGGTAAATATTTGTCTAATGAATAAGTACTTGATAAATAATTTTAGTACAACTAGGCCCTCCAAGTTAAAAATATCTTGAAAAAAATTAAATATGAGAACATCTTAAATACCAATATAAACTCTCGAATACTTGGCCAGCAAAAATCACTAATAATTAATAAAATGCAAAAGTTTTTGTTCGAGGAGGATATGTCTATCGCCGAGAATTCCAAATACTTAGTTTTTAATAATTGTTTACGTTTCTGTCAGGAGAAATCCTCCACTTATTTAAGTTTCAACTGTCCTGTTATTATATGTAAACTTTTAGCACAAATTAGATTAAGTAATAAGAACTTTGGCAATATTTGCTTTAATAAAACCATTTATAAGTACTTTCACGAAGAGATCTGTTCGGTATGTAACAAACTTGAATTTGAAACCTTGGAGCACATTCTATTTACTTGCCCTTTATACTCATATTTACGAAACGAGCTATTCTCAAGCTTTGAAAGATTCGCATCAGTTTGGAATAATTTAAACCCCAAGCAAGCCATACTCATTGCGCACACATGCATGCAAATTTTTCAACTTCGTGCATTCTTAAGAAATGAATAAATAACCTCTCATCTCAGCCTAGGGGCAAGTTAAAAAGATATGTATAAACCTAGTATCTCCTTGCTTGTTTAAATCTCTTTATTAAACAGGAATAACGAGTTTATTTTCAATTTCTAATTTACGGGAATCCTTTTTACTCTTAAGTTTGTATTTTCACTTGTACTTTAATTTCTATTTTATGGGAATGCTATTAATTTTAATTTATCTCTTGTACTCTCTTTATTTATTAGGTAAGAACTCCTTGTTATGAAGATTGTAATATCTTGGGAAACAATAAAGATCTAATCTAATCCAATCTAAATAATTTTAGAAAAAATGTAGAAATTACTCTTCTAGATGATGCACTGTAAAAGACAAAATAATATTGGTACTGGTATTTTCGAATTTGTGCAAAAGATTGCGTACCAGTTACAGGAACCTACTAATAAGTAGATAGACTTTAGACTTACTTTGTATTTTCATGTAATAAAGTATGTCATAGTTTTCGTAGAAAGTTATTTAATTCACATTTTTTGAGCGTTTCATTAGTTAGAAAAATCGTTGAACGTTTACTTATATCTATTCAATAGATTCAAAATATAGCAGCAGCCGTATTCTATGACGGCAACGTGTCCATTTTAAATGTTGTTAGAAATATATTTTTTTTAACCCAGTCAGATAACTTTTTGAGGGACGGACATATACCTAGATTTCTAGAAGTTTAATGGCCCATCACACAGTATGTAGATACTTATTATCTTATCCCCAATGAAAAGGAATTATCAAAATAGACACACGTTTACTGTTCAAAATATGTAAGCAAACATAAAAAGCAAATATGCAATCGTAGTGTTCATTGTATATCTCCTCCTTTCTATGAAATCGGTCAAAAAAGTCTTCTAGGAACACTTGAAAATGAATGCATCTCTACATGCGTTGTTTTTAAAATCATATCATCATATGATAAAAAAACTATTAAATATTAATACATAAATTTTATAAGTACTACAACAATATATTATAGCTTCTAATTATTTAAAATCCAACTCTCAATATGAAGTTCAATACGCCCTTTAGAAAAGTTTTTTAAAATGATTATCTAATCTATTGTAGATAAATTTGGATCGAAATAAATTTGTTTAATATTTAATTTAGTTTTTTTTACTGCTAACGATTTATGTCTAGAACATTCAGATGCTTCATCTGAATAGTATACTGTTCCCGTAAAATAAATACGATAATTATTTATTAGTGTTTCCAAAATATATTTTTAATTGATATTCAACAATCGTTTCTCATTATAAAGGTTGTTTTGCTTATTAAACGTTAAAACTTTTATAGCAAGTTTTTGTACTCTGACTACCGGCCCTAATGCATTTGAATAAGCTGAACTCCAAAAAATAACCCCATAAAATAGGACGCTGAAGAACAAAGCGTGGTATAATTTTAATAAATCATTTTTGTCATCTCATTTTATAGAAAACAAAAAGAAGGTACTTATCTTACTTTTTTAACAATACTAAGATATTTATCTTTCAATTCCAATTTTCTTCCAGTATAACACTAAGGTATTTAACTTCATTTACTTCATAGAGAGAGACACATTTAAAACACTCGATTTTGACATATTTAGAGTCACTCTATAATTATACCATTTTCTTATAATTATTAAGGAATGTTTAGCATTGGCTGTAACTTCATCCCAACTGTCACCACTACACATAATGACTGTGTCATCCGCAAATGATACAATAATACCGGGTATATTAAGATGCAATAGATCATTAAGATAGACTTTGAATAATAATGGACCCAAAATTGAACCTTGAGGGACTCCACAAGTGACTAAGCTGTAAGAACTTTTAACACCATTGACGACAACACACTGAAATCTATTTGAGAGATAGTTCCACATCCACAAATCATTAACAATCCCGCTTATACCAAGATCACTCAATATAATCAATAGAAGTTCATGTACTAGCGTGTCAAAAGCATTCGCTGGATCCAGAAACACAGCTACTACCGATCTGCTATTGTCAAGTTGATCACACATGAAGTTATTGACATAATTAAAGCATCATTAGTCGATTTACTTTTTCTGAGATATATATATATATATATATATATATATATATATATATATATATATATATATATATGCTTTATTGTCAAAGTAAAAAATATGTTCTTAATGACAAAGCTTATAAATATAATAATAAAAATATACAAAACACACCCCCATAATTTAACAAGTGATGGAGAAATAAAAATAAATAGGAATATACATTATTACAGTTTAAAAATAGGTGCCTAAATGTGAAAGATAAAAACAATCAAGTCACACCAGAGTTTCATTGTAATATTCTTCCAGATTGTAGTATGCTTTTATTTCAAGTGCTTATTTGATACGTTTTCAGAATATTTTGTATCTTTTTTTTTTCTTATTCTTATGGGGTATATGGTTGTTTATCTTCTTACTTTCATAAATTAGCAAATCTTTAGTCAAACTTGATCTTGGAATATGCAAAGGAATTTTATTTTCAGATACTAGCCGGGTTACGTAGTTTATTTTATTGGGAGTAATAATCCCATTCCGAATCCGAACTGCCTCCCATTTATCATTCCCCTTCCCTCTAGAAAATCATGTCTCTTGTGAATCAGTTTTTCTGATATTAAAGATACTGGTGACTATCAGTTTTATTTAAAGCAATACATTTTAAAAACAGCGATGGTAATTCCATCAATCCCTTACCTTTTTTTTTCATTGACATAATAATATTCTTTATTTCCTCTGCGTTTGTCTCAGTACAATGACTTATTATTCCACTCTTAAGTGGAACGTACATGGAGTCAAACACTATTTTATCCAAAAGAGACTTAGCGACAGTGGTAAAATACTTATTCAACTCCTGATATATCTCAGTTGTTTGTTTTTTTTCTTCCATAATATCTTGAATCTGAAAAATGTATGTATTATCAAGATTTCTGAGTATTTCTAATCGTTGGCAATTATTGTTATGTTTGAAAATCTCATAATGTTAACTGCAAAACACGATTTACCTGATGTAACATTTTCGGGACAATTTTCTCGTTTAGATCCAGAAAAATCTATTCCTATTTATCTACCTATATTTCTCGAACCTTGAAAACAGTCCTACGCACAGAATTTCTTTTTATTTACAGCTTGTCGGTGAATTTAGGTATACGGACTAGAAATATTCACAATCAAATTTCTACTCAAATCAATTGAATTATACCATGAAAAAACCCGAGACCGTATTTAATTAGAATAAAATCGATTCCAGGCATTCCAGAATAAAATGGAGAGCGTATTAGAAACTTAGCGAAAATCTTAACGGAATCAGTTTCTCTTCGAATCCATAGAAAGCACAATACAGTGGTTTTGTTGAGATAACTATTTTTACATTCTTTGTGTTAGAATAAGTGCGCAGATTTTCTAATGTTTGGTTATTGTTTGATTCATTTTAAATGGTAAATTTAAGAATTCACAAAAACATAAACAGTTGTTTTGAGGTTTTAGTTCCACGTGTATACAAGGTGTACGGAATGTTCAAATTACGGGAGCGTAAAGTAAAAAAAAACAAAACTTGTACCTACATTCATTTTTATTTGTGACACGCTTCTGAATATTATTTGAAAAGACTAATAGAAATGTAAATAAAAATGATTATACATAGTTGAGAAAAGCAATTAATAATTTTCAAAATGTTCACCTTCGTGCTGAATGTAGGCTTGTGCCCATATGCAACCAAATGCAGTAGTTCTCCGTATTTGGCGGTTGTTGGGCAATTTGCTGAATACGCTTCAATAATTCTTCAAATAATTGTCAGAGGTAACTTTGTAACAAATAAAATATATAAGTATACAAGATACAAGTGTTGTCATTTTTTTTTTACTTGAAATGAAGTGCACTTTACTCTCCCACGATTTGAACTTATGAACTTTTTGGGACCTCTCGTATGTCCTGTTTCCCTATAAACCAAATATTTCTTAGGAAATCCCAAATGCCTCACTCCTCACCTGAAATCTATTACATTGGAAAACTTTTCTTGGACTTCCAATTTCCGATTCTATCTCAAGAAACTCGTATAAAAGTTAAAAGATTTCCTTTACCTAAAAGTCATTTTCGGAAACTTTTCAGATACCTTATGTTTTTCCTACATTGAAGGATTATTAGATTAAATTGAAAAGCTGAAAGTTTCTAATCAATAACTATAGTTAAAAGAAATGGTGGATCAAAATTTTACATTTGTTTGTTTAGTAAATATGAAATTCCAATAGATGTGGCAATTATGTATATAATTCTCTTCTTGATAAATGAACTTGCAAAAACTCCTAAGTCCATGAAACTTTTGAATGTTGTGTATGGGGATATCAGGAGGAGTTACACTCCCAATTTTTCCATCTGATTCTTTTACAATTATTTTCGGAATCTACTTCCCGGATTTTCAAACGTTCAATTAGGTATGTTTTTATAAATCTTCCCGCGTTTCGCATATAGGGGAGTGCTCATATTGAACTTTTCAAAATTCCATAGGTATATCTTATTCCTGTAAAAAATATCTAGAAGAAAAAGACAGAGAAACAGATGAATGCTTGAAAGAGGAAAGTGAAATCCTAAATTCCATTAAGTAAATATGTTGCGAAGCGTCAAAAACAAGCGTTTTTAGCAGTTGATATAAATTAGAAATTTACCATTTTCTCAAAGCTGTTTATCGGTATCTTTGAGGTGAAAAAATATGTTCGACGTGGGAAAATTTAAGAAAATTCAGTTTTACATAGTTCGGATTATAATAAACAACATTTGAGAGTTTAATCGAATTGGGAATTTTTGTAATGGAGGAGAGTAATATAATTTCTTATTTTACTGTGATATACCTATATCAAGCAAGCATTAAGGCGAAGGTGGAAGTTTTGTGACAGTGGATGCGATTATGTATGTATGTATGTATGTTTGTTGCCTTGCAAATGTTTTGGCACCATTTCAACTATTGGGTATGAACGATTCAAGATTGAAAGGTGGGCCAGAACATTTCCACTTACAATGTATTTTTAGATGTTACTTTTTCTATTACTACCGGATTGACGAGGTTATATTATAGTGTTGTACAGGATGTGCGTGTAGCATTTCTAGTGATAATTGGAAAAGTAAGTGTAGAGAGAGAAACTAATTTAAAGTTTTATAATTGATAGAGGAGTAGGTAGTTATAGTACTGAAATGTATTTATATTGAGAAGTATGAGAAATTAGATCTACATACTACAGAAAATGATGTTCACAAAAATTTATGGGGGATGCCTCCTGAGAAACGTCCCCTAAGGTTGATTATCTAAGACTTACATAATCGCAGCAGCATGTATAGAACATTCGCTAACTTTGCATTAGTTTAGTAACCAAACCACTTCAAATATTAGTTTCTTACCGTTACTCTAAGTATCCTAGTAAGGAAAGTAGGTAGTGTAATTGTGTAAAATTTTCGATGTTTGGTTTTCAACAGAAGTTTGACGTTCCAGAGGTTTCCACCCAAGAATCATATTTTCAGCTATTGATCTGTCTGCCTGTGCCAAGATTATCTTGAGCTCTGTTAAGCTAGCAGTGACAAGTTAGCAGAAATCGAGTTACTGCTATCTTAACGTATAACTAACAACATCTGAATTTGATGCTGGAGATAGAGAAAAGTAAAAAAAAAATAAAAATAAAAAAAATAATAAAGAAATTGAAAAAATATTTAAAAGAAAATCGCACTTCACAGTTTTAAATCCTAATACTACGCTAATCCAAAAATAGTAAATGGTTAGGATATTTTTGTCTCTCTTTATTTCTAGCAGAAATATTGTTGCTCATTAGATAAGCCTTTATTAGTGCTTGAATAACCAGCAACAAAATACAAACAAAGAATATTAGCCATAATTATCTTGTAATTGAATTTTATTGGTTTCGCTATTAGAAGACCTCCATTTTCTCTTTTAATTTCTAGCAGAAATTTTGTTGCTCATTAAATCAGTCTTTATTAGTGCTTGAATAACCAGCAACAAAATACATAATAAGAATATTAGCAATAATAAACTTGTAATTGAATTTTTTTGGTGTTGCAATCAGAATACCTCCATTTTCTCACTTAATTTCTAGCAGAAATGTTGTTGCTCATTAGATAAGTCTTTATTAGTGCTTGAATAACCAGCTACAAAATACAAACAAAGAATATTACCAATAATAAACTTGTAACTGAATTTTTTTGTGTCGCTATTAGAATTTTCTCTCTTAATTTCTAGCAACACAAAAAAAATCTAT
Source organism: Crioceris asparagi (assembly GCA_958507055.1). NCBI lineage: Eukaryota > Metazoa > Arthropoda > Insecta > Coleoptera > Chrysomelidae > Crioceris > Crioceris asparagi. Next base: position 13,920,635 of record OY293828.1, read on the forward strand.
TACAAGATTATTATTGGTAATATTCTTTGTTTGTATTTTGTTGCTGGTTATTCAAGCACTAAAAAAGACTTATTCTGATAGCAACACCAAAAAAATTCAGTCACAAGTTTATTATCGGTAATATTCTTTGTTTGTATTTTGTTGCTGGTTATTCAAGCCCTAATAAATATTTATCTAACGAGCAACAAAATTTCTGCTAGAAATTATGGGAGAAAATGGAGGTATTCTGATAGCAACACACCAACAGAATTCAATTACAAGATAATTATTGCTAATATTCTTTGTTTGTGTTTTGTTGCTGGTTATTCAAGCACTAATAAAGACTTATCTAATGAGCAACAAAATCTATGCTAGAAATTAAGAGAGAAAATGGAGGTATTCTGATAGCGACATCAATTAAATTCAATCACAAGTTTATTATTGGTAATATTCTTTGTTTGTATTTTGAATTTTCTTTATACTATCTTCCAGCAACAAATTCAGGTGGTGCTAGTATACAAAAAAAAATCAATGATTTCACTGCTATCTTACACGCTAAGATTTTTTCAAAACTGGTTCGAGCAACAAAATCCGTGCCGTTGTAGTTTGTTGTTGTAGGCACCAACTCCAAAAGAACAAGCACCAATAGAATTAATATTATTTTGTATTTTTCAGTGCAACAACTAATATAAAGTTGGTCCACTTTTTGTGGATGACGGTTGAAGGCGGTAGGATAATCATATACAATTTGACATGTGCCCTTTCATCTACAATTATTATTATTACATTATTTTTATCACATTTTGATCGGAAGTTATAACTTATAACTGTTCTGCAAGTGGAATTTTGTGGTAAAAATTCTTCTTATAATAGGGAGCGCTTTTGGTGAACCTAGGTCTATCTGCGATAAGACTTTTCATAGTTTTCCATACTTTTAAAATTTGAACTGAACATTGCAAAATTGGGCGAATGCGCACCAAAAATATTCATTGAATTACGCACAATTTTGTTTATTGGTTGAATCGAACAAAATATATTATCAGAAAACACAGTAGGTACATGAAAATCATTAATTTTATAAAGTTGTCTTGATGATTTGATCGAAAACTCTTTTAAAATATAGCTACAGTACCACCATCTTTTCAGTGCTAAATTTACTGATAACAGAGATTCTGTTATAAATAAAGATATCTACCTGTTATCTACTTAATTGGCTTTTGTGTGTTTCAAGTCGCTTTTGTTGTGTTTGTGTTTTATTCTAATTCGTTTTGATAAGAGATAACGTATAGTACCTACCTAAAAATACATGTTTCTGAAATTTGATCTTTGTACAGGGTGTCACACAGAACGGATAACATTGGTAACTTTGTTATTAGTGGAGTTAGAGGGTTGCTTAAATAGGCAAAGTAGTGAAGATTTTTCCACCTATCAACATGGCGTCGAGAAAACAATTGAACTCCGTTTGGTGTCGATTTTATTTAGAAAAAAATTGCAAATGCCTTGTGACTTTCTCATTTCTATTTATTTTATTATCATTTAATTTATACAACATATAGTTCAAAATCAAGTATTCTGCTGCCAAGGCTACATTCCGGGGGACACCCCGTATATGATAGCATGTTGTGTGGCGAATTGGCTGCCCTTTATACCCCATGCTCGTTATAACTGAATACTGCTCTATTTATATTACTTTTTTTTCCTGTTTGATAAATTGGCGGGTTTTCAAAATCAAAATAATTTATCTACTTATGGAATTTGATGAACTATTGCAAAATTAAATCAATCTCCTTGATTTCAAATCAAAGCTCACAATCATTGCCATTTCAAATTTTCCCACCACTACTATGTCTCAATTTTGCAATTTTGCTTATCCATTTAACAGCATTCTCATCTATTTGTTGCATCATCAAACTGGTAACAAAAATGTTATTGAAATATACACATTCTCTTAAGAATATAATATGTGAGTAGTGAGTGTACCTACTGTACCTATGTGCTGCGCAATCTTGTCGATTTTATGGTCATTCATTGGATATATACTTTCAAATATTTCAAATGGCTGATTGCAAAGTTATTATTTTATTACGAGCATCTTATATTATAGAAGTGTGTTGTGTAATAACTTCAGAATGAATTACGATGTCAGACATAATAACTAGTAAAGTAATCTATAATGGCCTATAGTTTTCAGCATTTACCGGTAATCAATTGCATGTAGGGGTGATAGGTGATCTGCAAGTGAAACAAATCTAATTTCATAATGACATTGTTGGTATAATAATTAATGTTGACCTGAACTGTGTCTAGAATCATTCGCCACATATGTACCCATACTAGACCCATCGTATTGATCTACCTAAGTAGAACACAAGTGTATTGAAGCTACAACATTCCTATTTCATAGGTACCGCTACTGGATCATTACCTAAATACGGTCCTGATTTTATGCCGGAATGCAATTGAGTCTTCTAATTTAGAAGCATTTCATATTGATGTCTGATATAAAATGATTGATTGATTAATATATCTGTGAATAAGAAACAATTTAGCTGGCTGTTCCTATCCTTTTGACCGAATTCAAAAAAGGAGGAGGTATACAATTCGGATGCATGTTTGCTTTTTAATTTTTTTGATGTATATCTTTTCGCGTGTTTTGCATAGTAAACGTACTCCGATGTTGATGAATTTTGATTCATTTGAAAGAGGAGAATTGAGAAATTGTTGGAAAAATACATCTCCTTCCCTCCAACATCTGCCACCGAAGGGGGTGGAAGGGGCAATTAGAGAGATGAGACCATATCCGGAAACGTTTAAATTGAAGTTTTTTTTCAAAAGAGTTACGGTTGTAGAGTTACAGCAAATAAAATTCTACCTTCTTTGGTATTAGTGAACGTTCAACGATTTTCATGACTAATGTTACACTCAAAAGTGTGAAATAAATATTTAAAAAATGGAATGAGTTTATTAGTTGGTGCTGGTACTTTTGAAGTTGGTGCCAATAGTGTTCTATATACCGACAACTGCATCACTTCAGAATTAGCAGCGACAATAGAATTAACATTTTTTGTATTTTATCAGTGCATCAACGAAATAGTCTGATCTATTTTTTGTAAAAAAATTATATCATCTTTTCTTGTTGATTTTATCCAGCATATAACAACGGCACAACTTCAAAATTACCAGCACCAATAGAATTAATATTATTTTGTCGTTTTCAGTGCACCAACTAATAAAGTCGGTCTAATTTTTTGTAAAAAATATTCATTATTAAATCGAATAGTAGGTATCTTTCATTTTCTCCGAAAATCAACAATAATTATTTTCTATAGGTATAGAACTTAATATACATATATATTCAAATTACAATTTATACATTCGTTTCATTTCATTATCATTATAAAATTTAATATTTTTTCTTTTTTTCAGGTAAAACATTCAGAGAAATAAATGTGAGTATCTTCATTTTTTTCTTTCTATTTTACACTTTTTAAACAAATTTCTTTCTCATTTAAAATAAAAAAATATGGTACCACCTCATACCAACACTAGAGTTTTATATACAGATACGTGTTTGGTGCATAAGTTTGGCTTCCTCGTAATTGCGTTAATAAATAAACAGCTTACGGCGTTAATTGTCGGGAAGTCCTATATACTATACAGGAAGCTTTCGGCGCCGAATGCATCTTTAACCCTGTTTAGTGTAGTTGATACTTACCAACCCAGAGGGATCACCGGCATTATGTGCCCTCCGAACCACGGAATTGTGTTAATAATGGATTACCTTTGAAGATGAAAACAAGGCTGGCGAAACACTTGTCGGATTGTTAACTAGAGGTAGTGTTCGTGTGTTAATCCGCCTATTAGCATCCTTCTGCATCTGAAGAGTCTTCATCTTATACTCTGTAGTCTTTGTACATTATTGCAAGTTAACGGTTTTTTTTTAATTCAAATATTGTCGAAGAATGTATATTAGTGAAAGAGCTTAGAAAAATAACGTTCTATAATCATCGCCTTCTAATAAATACGGTCCTGTCTTGGAATTGGTACACCACCCCGGAAATTGGAGCGCCTCTGTGAGAACTCATACATTGATGGATTCAATGATTGACTGAAATTGTCTCACTGCGTCTTCCGGTTTATTATTATCATTATGTTCTTCTTCAGGGCACATGATCGCTGGTTTATTTATCGCCGATGTAGATGGTAAGTGTATTGTTTGGTAGGCACTTTCACTTTGTGCTTTGCTTTTGTTTCCCTATGCAACAAAGAAGGTACGATTAATAATTCTAGATCTGTCAAAAGAATAGAATCTCTATTACGTCTACGATGTAATGGATTATGCTTGGTACAAGAGAAACTACTTTGTCTATTTTGTATATTCAGTCCATTTATCAAAACGAATCTCCAAGCAGCAATTTAAGATGTTGTTTTCGCTCTAAATAATGTTACTTAAAAAATATATTATTCTATCCAATTCATCTGAGTATACTTCTTTATTATTATTTAGTATTCACAAATGAAGTAAAGAATAGATAGATTCACTATTTCAGAAATAATTTCTAATCTTGGTAAACAAAATTATTAGTTTTACTAGGAAACATTTTTGTGCAGATGATCTTGACAAGAAGATATATTTTTTCTAAGAAAGTAAAGAATCTCCATATCCTAAAAAGTAATATAAAGATGTCTAGTCAAAAATTGTAATAGTGTTTGCGTTTCCATATTTTTTTACGTTCTATACTTTCTCGAGCAATTCAAATAGACAACTTTAGAAAGGATCTCATCCCATAGTATTTAACCAGAAATAGTAAACGTTAAATTACTATGCGTGTGTTCCTAAATTTCTTCCAGTATACTACTGAGCAGTACACAAAGACGGCACCAACTTTCCATCAACACCATATTTTACTCATGTACCCTTTTCAGGTCCATTGTTGGACCCAATGTTTCCAATTCTCTCAGTTCTTAGCTGTTGCTTATTTGTTTGTCATCAGTATGGAAGTCTACCGAGTAACCTAACTACCCAGGCTACATCTGTCGCCTCTTGGCCGGCATTCTAGAAGTTATTTTTTTTTGTTCCATCTTCTGTCTACCTTTCTAGTGATGTGTCCAGCCCATTTACACATTAGTCTTGTGACGTTGTATATTGTCATAAAGACCAGTACGTCGACGTACCTCTTCATTTCTTACTCGGTCTTTCAAGGTCAAGGTAATCCAAAGACTCCATAATAACAAACTCTCAGTGTTATCAACAAGCTGGTTCTATTGTACTTGTTCCATTCCGAAACAAGAAAGCATATTACGATTTCAGTTGATGACGTTTCACTGTGCTGGCCAAGATACTGGATCAAATTTAGGAATACACGCTATATCTTCGCGAAATTGGCTATGAAATACCTTTTTGAACGACATAAGCTTAAAATTTTACAAGACATATTTATAAACTTTTGTAGTCTGTACTTTTATACTAAGGTGGTAGCGCGGTCTAACACTGGCCGACTACGATCATTGATGTCTTAAAATTTCTCTGGAGACATTTCGGTGGTTCGGAATCCATTTAGATTCCCTTGTATGTGGTAACACCTTGAAAGCAGAGAATCCGCCAACATTTGAATACCTGTACAACACTGAAAGAAGATAGCAGTAAATATTACATACTTCGAAAAAGTTAACACAAATATATGTAGAAAGATAATAAAAGGTATCCGTTTGCGTTAATTTTTGACACAATTTTAAGAAGACGTTCGACATTCAAGTAAATATTTATAAATAGAAGACCCTCGTGACTTCGACCAAGTGAAGTGTGAACTTGAATTTAGTTGATAATCTATGATTTGAAAACAAACTTAGCTGCGCCATATTGTTTTTTAAGCTAGTGGATGAAATATTCAACGACAGATCTCGCAACCTGTACTGTGCTTTCTAATTTAATTCGGTCGATTAATTTTGAGGCTTTCCCTAGAATTTTCTAACTTAGGTTATAAGCTATCACTATGTCCAGTTTTAACAGAATATATGAATTACTTACCCGGACATCAAACAAACAACAGTTAAATGTATCTTTGACCATTCTTATACAATTACATAATATCTAAATGATAATACAAACGGTTAAAATATAGGTTAAAACTAGGCTAATTTCAATTTCAATATTTTTTTCTAAATTATTGATGTTTTAATGTAAAATTTCTCTTTCGTCTATTATTAAAACAGAAAGAACCGATTCTCAACTAAAAAAATCCATAGAAAATGGAAATTTCATCAAGACGTCTAAATAGGATAATTTTTATAGAGAAAATTCGGAAAATCTACTGAAAATTTCTATTGGTTGTGGATGACAATAACTGTATGTGCTCCAAAGGCAAAATTACGAATTTTCATAAACGTCGAGTAAACGAGTTTGTGCAGATTTTCTCAATAAAAAATACAATGGCGGCGTCTAGGGCATTGGAGTACTATAATTATTCTCATGATTTTGAAATAGAGGATAAAATGTAACTAAGACTTGTCAATCATTTGTCCATTTAAAACTATTTGTCAATGGTCTGTGTCATAGAATTATTTGTTTTATGTTTGCGCTGGTAAAAAACCAGTAAAGAAGCGATATCTGAGACATCGCTTCTCTCGTTCTTGAATCATGTAAAAACATGCAACCAGTAGCTATCGCGTTATTGTTGCCAAGGTCCTACACTGTTTACATATAGTCTGGTATGCCCTCTCTTTTAAAATGTTGTATCAATAAGTGAAAATAAAGAATTTCATAATGAACATTAAAAATTTTCAATTATTCAATAAATAAATGCAATCAACTTGATACCCTTTATTCTAGCATCGGCTTATGCTCAAGATTGACTAAGCAACACCGTATCAAATCGACGTTTTAACCATGACAATCAGTTGCTAGTCTAATTCTAATCAACCCATTTGTGAAGACATTTCTCCGATCTGTAGGTTTCTTCCAACCCAATAACAGAACAGTTCTAGGACATAATTTGAATTGTTGTACAGTGCAAGTTCGAGCAATTCACTTCTGGAACTGTTCTGTAATACTGGCTTGCTAGAACGCTCAAGAGAATTGATAAGGAATCTCAAAAGTTTGAGGTTATGATCTTTAATTTACGTCGGACGACAGATTTGAACATTCATTTATTTTGATTTGAACTATGGTTTCAATTTTACGTCAATTTTACGGAAAATATCTACATTTCAGAACGCACTCATCTAGGTATATATAGTTTAATAAAACCAACTGTACAATCAAATTTGAAATTTAATGACAAAATCCCAGGACATGTCTAGAATTTGCAATATACTGACTTTAAGAAGTAACCGTAAGAACCGTTTCTAGAACTGATCTGTTATTTTGATTCTGGCCTGCTGGAACGCAGAATTCGCAATTCCAAGTAACTAGTAGTAGTACCGAGATTGTTGCTGGAGCAATCACAGTTTCTCTACTACGCATGGACATCCAGTTCTAGAACCGTTCTATTACTGTGTGCTGAAATTCAATATAAAAGAGAGTGCGGACCTGTACGTCTTGTTAGGGAGTCGACTCCGGTCTCCCCCACAAAATAACATTTCGATCAGCTGTGTGTGGCAGCAGGAGCAGGACGACGAACGAAAGCGCGACGGATAGAATAGATATCAAGCAGGCACGCACGGGCGGCCGGCCAGATCGCTTGTCGACATCAACCAATCTCAGCCGGGTGTTGTGGTAAATAGTAGTGACTTTTGTAAAACTCTCTCACTCTCCCGGTAGTTCCACCCATGCCCGACGATAGCCGGCCCCCGATGCTCGACTGTTTTGATTATTATTCCATTACTACCGAAGACAGTCGTAGTGATAGTAGCGCTGCGATGATGAAGATGCTAATCATCACTACATTGTGACACAAAAAAAGGTAAACGTAAATAAACGTTGTAGTGCGTGGTGTTGTGAACAGACACCATACAGCCAGCTGAAAAGAAGAATGAGAAGGAATTTCAAGCTGCTGTTGGGTTTTTCGGCTCTGTGGGCCACATTGGTGTTGATCTATCTGCGAAACGGTGGTTTTACATCCGCCTCCACTACATCATTGTCAACCTCCGCATTGACATCATCTTCAGCGAAGAATGAAGCACTAAGGCTGAAGGAGGGCGTCGTCGTTGTTGTTAACGACGCCGTCGTCCACCACACCGCCAACAACGACATCGACGACGGTGGTTCGATAAGGCCACGAGAGGGCGTCGCCGAGGCATTAGAGGATTTTGAAGGGCCGCCAGAGCCGTATCGGCATGCTGGAGCTGATTATGCATCAGATGATGATAAATTGGCATGGAATTACTTTGACGAGGCATCTTATATTGCAGGGTATGTACCTAAATATTTCATATTATATCTAAAGTAAATTGAGGCTATCAGCAAAAAAGAAGTCTGAGAGGATAATCTAGGATACTTTTAGACCTAAACATAAATTATATTTCCAGAATAAACGTTTCACATTCACATTCAAAAAAAATATATTATTACATTCATAGTGAAGGGTTTTTGCATGGAACTCCTGTTTATTTATTGCAGACAAAGTCGAGGGCATCAACTATTCATATTTTTCTTGATAAAATTACTAGAGTTACGCTACTTTTGTTCTAATGGCCTCAATTATATTGTATTTTAAGGAATTCCAAGTAACTCAAGGTACAAATAATACTATACTAATTGATAATGTTGTTAAGTTCAATTAATTTGAAAATTTTTTTGTACATTTATAATGAACTACACTTATCAACTCCTCTGTCAGAATTCAGTAGGTATGTATGCTAGATCAACCATTTCAACAAATTCTTGGCATTACTTTCAATTTGAAAATATTTCTCTTTGTATTTATTTTGGTTGAATGGTATTTTTTCTCTATATAAAATATATTTTGCCAGATTTTGTCATATACTTGGAAATCCATGTTAATTTAAAAGATTAGTTTATTGGATTTTTGACGAAATCAGGAATACAGGTGTTATTCTATATTTATATTATAAATGTGAAAGTTTGTATGTTTGAATATTTGTTATTCATTCATTCAAAACGGCAGAACTGATTTGGATGAACTTTGGCACACATAAATTGTTTTATAAGGTACCTGAATTAACACATAGGATACATTTTATCTTGGAAATATATGTTAAGTTCCTGTGGTACTATTAAAAAACTAACTACAGGACGTATCCACTTGAAATTTGGTGTAGATGTGTCTTACTGAGGTTTTTTGGGACGTTATTTGTTGGAGATTCCACTGAATTGTGAAGTGGGTAGTTTATTTATAATTTATTCCTATAAAATATGAAATTCCATAGCTTAGTTCATCAATTACATATAACAATCCATTTTCATCTCTAAATTTTGCTATGATAAACAATTTTTGCGGGTCAAGGTTCTTCGATAAAATGTAATGATTGAAGCTAAGATTGAATTAACATTGTAATACTTTCAACAAGCCAAATAAAAAAACATTCTTACGTTGACATTTGGCTTGAATATACATTTTTACAATTCCTTTTTTTTCAAACGTGAAAGTCAATGACAAAAAATTGCACTTCTGCTATTATAAACCAAACAAGAATTAACAAATCGGCCTTGACATGATGGCGTCTTCTATCCTAGAATTTCAAATACTCGTTCACTTTCAAATTGATTAATGGTTCACTTTATAGCCCAAATGTCTCTTTGGAAGATTAAAAATACTGTAATTTATGTTTATTTTAAGGTTACCAATATATCAACATAAAAAAGCAATAAGTGACGTTAATATATGTCCTACTCGATTTATTATTTTGATTTATTGGGTATATTATGAAAGCGTAGGCGTATTTTTAAGATGTGCAAGATTATCTTGAATTTAATAATAATTACTTAATTTTGATATATTTCCAATATCTTATTTCTGGAGTAAAATCTATTTTATCTTCTGCTTCTTGTTAATGAGTCAATTAAATATATGCGACATATGCGGTCATTTCACGATCTATCGCTACAAGCGACAAAATCGCGTTTTTTTGTAATAATCACACTGACATTTGTCGCTAGTAGCTTCAAATTTTAATCAAAAACACTAGCGCCGCCATTCCCGCGGTGTTTTTTTTGTCAGTAACAAATATATACATCAGTGAATGTTATAGAAAAATCAGCTTTTCTGTTGCCATCATTCCTTGTTCCTATATTCGAAATCATCTGGTAACATTCCCACGTTCCAGTAGTATAGTGACAATTGAAATAAAAATAGGAATTCAGGAAGCAGTGATTCTCTTCAAGATTAGTTGTTAGCATCTTTCTTCTTTCAGTATAAATTTTATTGTGTTTCTGCTCCGTGTGAATTAATAAAGCTGTAATAATTAGGTTTTAAAATCCCAAGAATTACTACAACGTTTTTAATGAGGAAGTTTATAGAAGTGATAAATGGAATTCACTGTTATACATTTTGTATTGTACTTACGTAGTGTACGTTTTGCTATTGCGATGAAGGGTTATTATTTCTTGTCCCTTATTATTCTTTGCTGGTACGTTTGAAGTTGGTGCCAAAAGTAAATTAGTCATCAAAATCATTCAACGTTCACCAAAGAAGATAATACGTTTGCTTATAATTATTGTGATAAATATTTATATTCTCTTGGTTCTAATGTTTGTTACATAATGTTTTGTATTAATTAATCTATTTCCAACAAAGTTTAATAGATTCTTGCACACTTATCTCAAAGAATTTACAAAAAAAAATAAAAATAAGAATCTTTGCACGACTAGTTTTTTGAAACTAGTTTCAATTAATCCGTAAAAAAACTTAATTATTTCGAGGAACTTGAACATAAAGTTTTGTGGGAAAGTATCTTGCATGTAGTGTAGTTGTGTAAATATGTAAACTTTGACCGTTAAGATCGTAAATTCAACGTTGAGCCAAAATAACTCATAATTATAACAATGTCTTTCTTTTGTTTCTAAACATTACATCATCATGTATTATTCTTATATATTCTTTCTCATTTCCAGGTTCTCACTGATTTAGATTTAACTAGGCTTCACGGATTTAATTTATACTTGCAAATAAACTAAATTATAATGATAAGATTGAAATCAATATCAGATGATGAGAAAGTGATACACTTTTTATGCGGGCTCGACATTCCTGACCTAGAAAGCTGTTTTTTATCGTATGGTTATTTTAATAGCAGAGATAAAACCAAAAGAATATTGAAATGAAAGTATGTAGTAGTACTATGGTGATGAGTAAATTTTTTGTGGGATTAAGGGCCGATTTCATAATCAAATTTAATCTCTTATTAATTTTAATCCTAGATTAAAAATTTCATAATTTTTTTGGTTATACATATAATTCAAAGTTACTTTAGAAAAACGAAAGAGATGGTAACTAACGTTGTAGAAGATATTGAAAAATGCAAAGTTTTTATTCATTATGAAATCGGCCTTAAGTTCTTGATAGATAAAGCGTCATTTATTTTTCATTAATCGATTTACCGGGATCCGACAAACATAACAATAATTGGGCAGAGTTTATCGGTGACATAAATTGTCACAGAACAAAATTGGTTGTCTAATGACTGATGTTTGCAAAAAGAACAATTATTAGAAAATATCCCAGTTGGACTACTATATTAATTCAATACGGCACCCAAATGGCGCCTCGTTCCACAATGTTCTGTATGTGAAAAATTATCTAACTAATAAATACCGGCTCTAGATGTAGAGACACGGAACCGTCCGATGGCCACCGAATAGTCCGGATCTAAACCCGTGTGATAGATTCTTATGGGGATACCTGAAAAATAAAGTTTAGAAGTAATAAGGCTAAAACTTAATAACGCAGTATTAGAACTGAACACAAAAAATCCAAATCTTATTACCTCTTTTATAAATAATAAGTACATTATTACGCATTACGGAAGTGCTTCGAAAACAAAGAGGGCTAGATAGAAAACAATCAGCTTTGTATTGAGTGTTGTGCTGTGGTTGTTTTTCTTATAACTTAAATAATTTAAAAATCTAAGTATATGTATAAGTTAATATATATTTTTTATAGTTAAGAAAAAGTAATTTATTTAAAACTAGAATAATTTAAAAGTGACTGAATCAAATGCCAACAAATTAGATATATTTGAAATCAAAACAAAGATGACTTTCATTCTAAATAGTAATATATTGGGTGTTCTATTTAAAAATATAACTCAATAAATTTTTTCAATGTTTTAAAGTCATTTTTTTATTTCCGCTATTACCAAGAGATTACTATATGATAAATCATATTCTCCATCACTCGTAATAAGTACTGTATAGGTGGGTGTCAAAATATAATGAACAACCATGTACGTACCTCAAAGGACGCCCTTTATATCTTTTTGTCAGCTTGAGAAAATCTAAATTATAATATACCTAGCATTCACTATCCTGTGTCCGGTTACAAGTATTCAGATGAAAGAAATAAAATAATAATAAGAACCATTGCATTGAAATGCCTGCTAATGTTCGTCTGAATGGATCGTGACTGGGTAAAATGGTCCATCGTTTCACAGTTTCACTCGTTCTCAGACTTTTATGTTACTTGCTATTATATTCTGCAATACTGCTAATACTTCTTCTGTTTTCATCATCATTATAACAACTGATTTATTATCTAATAAATAAATTGTAATGACAAACAATGATGCTATATCTGTATTAAAAAGTTGTAGGTGATATTGTTTCGACATGAATTAAGTAATTAAGGTGAAAGTTGATACTGAAATATCGATGTGAAATTATGTATGAATTAATTGCAATATGCATTACTATACTATTATGTTACTTTCATATTCAAATCTGTTTTAATTATTGGTGCAATGCAATGTTGGTGTTGGAAAAAATGAGTGTAAATCTAGTGTGTGATAATAGATATTGCGTTGAAATATTTGTACAAGGTTAGGTTAGGAATATATCTCAGCTTATTTTTAAGGTACTATAAAATGCCCGTGACTTCGTCCTCGCAGATTGTATGTAGCGCTTGTCGTTTGTGTACAAATGTATTCTGTCAAAATCATCGCTACAATTCATTTGAGGTGTAAACTTATTTAATAATTCAATTGTGAAATCAAAATTAACTCTACCATATAGTTTTGTGAGCTTGTGGATTAAATATATATTGCAACCTGTGCTATTTTTCAATGTCCTGCTGTCGAAACGGTGCTCTTCTACAGGATAAAACTTATCTTAAACTTGGGATATAAACTATAACTATGACAAGTTTTAACAAAATATATAACTTATTTTTCATGTAGGACCGGAAGATCGAATAAAAAACTACCAATTTATTATATGTATAGATTTTTCAACAAATTGAGATAGTATATTAAATAAGATTAGGTTTAAATAACGATTTTTTCAAGTCCAACAGTGGTAACCGGAAATGATGGAAATTTTATTAGTTTTGCTGGTGTATAACCTTTAAATTGTACACAGCTTTATTCAGAATTTCTGGTTAAATTGCTAGATTTCTAGCAGATTAGTTTTGACTAAGTTTTCAATACCCGAAGAATTTTCAGTTACCAGCATGATTTCTATTTATGGATGCTCCAACATATGGAAAGATCTATTTAAATAGAGAAAGTAGGTCCGTAAACATAACTACTTCTCTTATCTTCCCAAAAACAAAATGTATCTTTAGAACTGTTGATTAAATTATGTGAGTAGTTTCTGAAAACTACTGGATTATTTTGTGTTGAGATATGGAAAAAAAATAATTTCGAAAAGACAATTTCTCATATTTTTTGGGTATACTGAGACGGTAGAATTTTACGTTCACTGCTGAGATTTACAAAAATTCAGTTGTAAAATATCATAGACACTTAGTTCTCGGATGTCTGGCGAATCCAAAGATGCATAATGCCGCCTTTTACATTTGAAGATTATAATATGTATGATTCACTATCTATATGAAGGGTGGAATGGAATCTGTTGGGAGATATTGGGCTTTTATATAATAGGGATGCCTGGCCCTTCTTCTGCTAGCTGCCTTAAAAATACTAGGGTGGATGGTATTTGTCCCGAATAGATAGAGCACGGCGGCTATAGTTGCAATTCATGTATATTTTCCAGTTGATTGTCTTGAAAATGAATAATGATTTATCTTCGTCATGGAATAAGGGTTGGACACTTTTAGGTACATTTTATTTCATTATTATCAATCGAGAAATCCATTACATACATAGAATGATAAGTAACGTTTTAACTTGAGTCATCTGATTTAATTAGCAGAGCGTCATTTTTTGGAACAGTTTTCCCTTCTTTATTATAATCATTTTGAAATGATGAGGACGAGTAATTATTTTTTGACCGACCTCCCTATCGGAGAAGGTGAAAAATTTCGATTACCTATGTGCTTGTTTTGTTTTTTTTTGAGCATTTTTCTTAGTAAAAGTGCTCCGATTTTGATGATTTGAAAGAGGAGTGTTGAGAAATCTCAAATTAACAAAAAATATAAAACTCAGTATTTACTTTCCCTCAAAACTGATCGCAAAGTGGGGTGGAGGGGACAGTTTTTCCGAAGATCGAAACGACAAAATTAAAGAAGAGAACAAATCCACAAACATTTATATTGGACACTTTAAAATTTACAGTTTCAGAGTGAAATCTCTGGATATAAGTGAACTTTTAACTTTTTTTTGATTAATGGTACAATCACAAGTGCCGAATATGTTTTTTTGGGGCCAACTTTATTGTCGGTGCACTGAAAAGTGCAAAATAATATTAATATTACAGGTTTAAATCATCTTTAAACATGAATAAATTGCTAAGGATGCAGATTAATTTCTATCTTAATATTTCCCTTGAACGTCTGTATGGTTTTTTCAAAAATTTATTAATATTACAGGTTTAAATCATCTTTAAACATGAATAAATTGCTAAGGATACAGATTAATTTCTATCTTAATATTTCCCTTGAACGTCTGTATCGTTTTTTCAAAAAATTATTTTATATGCTCAATTAAAACATAAATGATATGCAATATTGTTTATTGGAATACTTCGAACCTCCATTCTCTGTAAACCTACAGATGTTTCGAGAATAATATTCATTAAAAATGCTCTTATTATTTATTTTATAAATCTATCCCATTCATTATTGAAATATCAGTAATCATTAATAATTGTTATCTCATTCAAGTAAATACGATATTTTATCAGAGGGAACTAGGGGAATTTTTTTGAGATTGCAAATTACAAACAAGAAAAGACATCTGCTTTTCGCCTGAGACATCTAAAGAGTGAAACTGTTGAATATTTTTCTAGTGATTCACCTTTTTCGCAATACTTATAATGTTCCAGCTATGCATTTTTTATACCTACTTTAAATTCAGTCTTTTTATAACTTCTTACTCAACCAAAAAATGTCTCTCCATTTATATATAAGCAATCATTCAATGGTACCATGATATTCTCTATTGAACATTTGTCGTCTCCTAGATTAGAACTAGCTTTTATTGTTCGCCGGTCTATTATCACCTATAACATTCATCTAAAATGGGGAACGGAATTCAATTCGGAGGCGTAAATATTCGCGACCCAGAGACGGAGATGTCATGGTCATTTCAAGCTTGACTTTCCTTTG
This sequence comes from Crioceris asparagi, assembly GCA_958507055.1. Classification (NCBI taxonomy): domain Eukaryota; kingdom Metazoa; phylum Arthropoda; class Insecta; order Coleoptera; family Chrysomelidae; genus Crioceris; species Crioceris asparagi. The sequence goes on from OY293828.1 coordinate 13,936,234, forward strand.
ACCTTAAACAAATATCTCTCATTTACATTTCCTGTGTGCAACACAGACCCGGATATTAAGACACTCAAAGATCCATCGAGTATGCATTTCAGGTATACAAGGAGTGAATCAATTCAGTAACATTTCATTGAAATCAATCATAAGCCATTGAAATCTTATTCATAAACGTAGTATGTATTAGGTATACCAATTATTTTCGTCAAAAATCCATTCTATTTACATATTCAATAGTGCTAAATATGTTTATTTTTCCAGCGCTGCTTTACGTCGAGGCGAAGATCCCTACATCCGCAACCGGTTCAATCAAGCGGCCAGCGATACGTTGCCCAGCAATCGTGAAATACCCGATACTCGCGTTCAATCATGTGCCAGAAAAACATACAGCATCAACGATTTACCAGCCACCTCTGTCATCATAACATTTCACAATGAAGCCAGATCGACATTGCTTCGCACAGTCGTTAGTGTACTTAACCGAAGTCCTGAGCATCTCATCAAAGAAATCATCCTGGTCGATGATTTCAGTGACAATCCTAGCGATGGTGAAGAGCTGTCAAAGATACGCAAGGTTCGTGTATTGAGAAATGATAAACGGGAAGGTCTGATGCGCTCGAGGGTGAAAGGTGCTGATGCAGCTACAGCGACTGTATTAACTTTTCTCGACAGTCATTGCGAGTGCAATGTCAACTGGCTGGAGCCGTTGTTGGAGCGCGTGCTTCAAGATCCATCCAGAGTAGTGTGCCCAGTCATTGACGTTATCAATTTGGACAATTTCCAATATATTGGAGCCTCTGCAGACTTGCGTGGTGGCTTCGACTGGAATCTCGTCTTCAAGTGGGAGTACCTAAGCGTATCCGAACGTGAAAGTCGACGCCGAGATCCTACACGCCCCATTCGCAGCCCTATGATTGCTGGCGGCTTGTTTGTAATCGATCGCGACTATTTCAACAAACTGGGCAAGTACGACATGAAGATGGATGTGTGGGGTGGGGAAAATTTGGAGATATCCTTCAGAGTTTGGCAATGTGGCGGCAGCCTAGAGATTATACCGTGTAGTCGTGTCGGTCACGTGTTTCGTAAGCGACATCCATACACATTTCCCGGTGGCAGTGGAAATGTATTCGCAAGGAATACCAGACGTGCCGCCGAAGTATGGATGGATGACTACAAGAATTTCTATTATGCTGCCGTACCACTGGCAAAGAACGTACCCTACGGTGATATAAGCGATCGATTGGATTTGAAGAAACGCCTGCAATGTAAACCATTCAAATGGTATCTACAGAATATTTATCCAGAACTGGCGATACCACAAGCCACAACAGCACAAATTGGCGAGCTGAAGCAAGGCATTTACTGCTTGGACACCATGGGCAATCTAATCGATGGCATTGTCGGCATGTACCATTGTCATGGTACTGGTGGCAATCAAGAATGGAGCTTGACCAGTGTGGGTTCAATCAAGCACCATGATTTGTGCCTGGCATTGACCAGTCCACTCAAAGGTACCCAAATCGTGATGCGGATATGTGATGGCTCTGATAGCCAACGGTGGCAAATGATTGTGCCCGGTGGACTATTAAGGCATACCAAATATCCATTGTGTCTGGATTCAAGGGCATCAGATGTGCGTGGCATAACTGCGGAACGATGTAATTCACAAATGCATACGCAAAGGTGGCAGTTGAGCACTAGTAGGTCAACGTAAAAACAAAAAAGTGAATTTGGTTGTGTAGATAGAAAAATCTTACGATTTGGAGTATGTGGCCATCTTTGACCGGATGGCACACACCATAGCAAAAAATGCTATAATATCTAAACATCAACATCACTTATCACCGTCAGATGACGAAGTATGTAATTTAATCCTGAATTACTTCATCTCTACTTAGAACTGAGATGGGAACACTATTAAATGGAATGGGAAAATGAATTCCATACAGTTGAGAAATAACTAATAAAAACAACAGAGTCCTGTCTCATTATGGTAGCGTTATCAAAAGAAATTGAGGAAATACGAGGTTTGTGTACCAGAAAATGCAAACATTGCAGTGTTCTTTTGAATTATATAATAATGGAGTTGAGTTTTTAGGAATGTTTATCAACTCTTGCTTAAGTGGATTGTTCAGAACGCATGTAAATAAATTTATTTAAGGTAAATATAAAGAGGATATTTTGTTTTTTTTCTTACCTAAATTTCAAATTCTAGTTGTAATTTTTCACATGAGATTGTTTTATTCTTTATATTTTTATATTTTATTTAAACTCCCATCTAGTTATTATTACCCATTTTTGAGTAGTTCGCTAAATTGACATGATCTTGGACATCGAATAGAGGAAATCTGCTAATTTTCTGGTTGCTATGAGTAATTTTTGAAAACGTCTAGATGCATTAAAAGCTCACCACCAATCAAATATTCTAGAAATAGGTAAAGCTTACCACCAGTTTGAAATGCATTCTTAGGTCCGCTATGAAGGGGTGCTTAACCTGCTCTAGAATATTTCGTTCGGCTTTTATGTTGTCAGTGTCTTTTTGACATCGGACAGTAGAAGCTTTTCGAAACTTTTCAGTTGCAAACACGGTATTTTGCATCTGTACCAGTTATCTTTTTTGGTCGAAACACTTTACCATAACCACCTTTGTCCAAGTTTTGATGCAATTCGAAATCATCTGACCTTGTCTTATCTTGCCCAGGGTTCACATTATGCTCAGTTAGTTGAACTGTTTAAATTTTTTCATCATCGCAAATTTTGTTGGTATTGGTATTTTTAAGATTTTTTTCATCATCATTTCTAATAGCATCTTCTCAATCATCTAATTTAACAGTTTCAACATCATGGAACTGAATATCAAATAGGTTATTATCGTTATATAGTTTTACACGTTATCTAAAACATATATATCATTGAAATGAATATACTTGAGCTAAGAAAAGTCATGTATGAAAAATGTTTTCATGTAGTTGTTTACATATAATATGGAGTATAAAATTGATCATCTATAACCCTTCTAAAAAATCGACTTATTTTCCACATTATGTATACGATTGAAATTTATCATACGTATAGGATTTTCCGATTCTAGATATAGCTGATCATGTATCACTTAACAGTGTGCCTTACGTACCTTTAAAATATTGTAGGTAAAGATTCATATTGATGTTGAACATTTCTCATTTAATTTATTTTCTTATTCTTGTATCATAGTGCCTTAATAATGTTTTAACGATTATTTTTTCAATTGCGAATCCAATGCATACAATAGTTGTTGTTACATGTGTAAAGAAAACAAAATATCCTCAAAAAATATTGATCCCGTCATAATTTGGAGAAAAATAATTGAACAAAATGTATTGAGCACATATTTGTTATGGCACTGGGACGTACTAGTTTCGATATTTATTTTTTTCAGTTAACAAGGATATAACCGTCCATAAAGGTAGTATCACACATGTATTTATTATAACAAAATTGTGTAGGTCGTGTGAGATTGCCCTAAGACATCATGTCTGATGGATCGTTCGCTAGATGCACCTAGTTTTAGATAAATATATCATGCGTGCACTTAATTTATAAAGGTGTATATAAGTAGTATTTTCTTTGCGTCCATTTTTTCAGATGACATAGAAGAAATGTATAGGATTTATTCGAATTTGTCTATCGAAATTTGTTTGGTAAATTTCCCTTCACGCAGGTTGAACGTTTTCTATTAAATATAAGTGCGTTCATTAGACAACAAATCTATTTATATTTTTTTTCGTCTCGTATACTAACTACATTATTTTCGATATTTCATTTTATTTAAATGATATCTACATTCCAAATATTGTTATGTCGATATACGTAAATATGATATTAAGTTTATCATAAAGAAAACTCTTTTATGTCTTGAAAAAAAAGATGCGCACGCTATCTTTTTTTCTCAAATAGTCTTGAATCTCTAAAAATGTCATGTCATTCATTAAATACCCGCATGAGAACGCATTTCCTGTCAAGTTTGTTCTTGCTTACTCCTTGTTTATTGAATCAATGAATTTCCTGTTTATTTTGTAACCACCATCTTATACAAAAATGTGTATTTATTATATGCATAAGAATATTCTTTGAAGATAAATCGGATATCGTTTTATTATTGAATCTTGTAGTCTCTATTACTTAGGTACCTACTTGTAATTCTTCCTCGGCAATTCTAGTCATCCCGACATGTTTTCTCTAGACACTAGAATACATATATGTATGTATATGTTTTATTACTTTAACATTTTAGACCTTTCTCATTTTACAGAGATCTCTTTTTGTATAGTTGTATATAAAGTGTTTTATAGTATTTAATAAATGTGTAGGTTATCAAGATTCAAAGGGAGATTTTACCAATTTATTTCTGTAGAAAAGTGTTTTCTATAATATATTTTTGCAAATGTATATATACGTGTACTCCTATTTAAATAAAAATGTTACAAATATTATTGAATATGTTTCTAGTAAAATAGAGAATAAAGTAATTTTTTATTGAATACATTGAAGTTTGCTCTATTTTATTACCTATCTATCAGAACTTTTTTAAAGAAATTGTCCACTTGAAGTGATTGTTGAAATCTACAATTTCGAGTTGTATTGAAGAAAAGCCTGAGCACTGCAATTTGTAATTTTTAAATTCAACACTAATGGGGCGTAACACTATGTTCAATTCCTATTCATTTCATATTCATTGGGAAAAATGTAATATATATTCGCAGGCAGAGGATAGAAGTCCAGAGCATTACTCTGGATGAGGTTAAAAATGATATTAAAAGAAACTAAGAAATCACAAAATAGCCCTCCATCCATCATAAGGGGGTTGGTTTGATTTGATGCTCGAACATCCTTCAATTTATAATCTTCTCAGTACACCTAATAGAGGTTTACCCAACATACTGAATGAAATAATTCAACTATTTAGTTTGATATCTGAGAATACCAAACAGTGTTGACATTCATCAATCTACAAATTTAGCACCCTCATATTGTATAAACGAATAACGTCATCTAATTTCTAGAGCGCGTAATTGATGTTCTTTACTTGGGACACAACAATCATTCGTTGTTTTTGACCGACGAACCCCGAACGGATGAGGTATACAATTCGACTGTCTACATTTTTTTTTGTTTGGTGCGCACCTTTTATATAGTAAACGAGCTTCCATTTTGATGATTTTTGATTCATTTGAGGCTTGGGGGAGGCTTGAGAAATGGTCCCATATATATAAAAACGCAAATCTGACATCTCCTCCCCCGAAAACCGCCCATGAAGGAGATGGATGGGGCAAATTTTCTCGAAAATTGAAAATCTGAGGTAGTATAATTAAAGATAGGACAATATCCATTTAAAATGAACATTTTTTCAGAAGAGTTACGGTTTTCGAAATAAAGGCAGGTTAAATTATCAAATATGTATATTTTTTGCTATGTGGAGAGGGTGATTTCTTTCGAAAATTAAAAATCTGTGGGAATTACATGAAATACTTAATCATTTGTAGCAACACTTTTTTCCTTGGTTTTCGAGTTCAACGGTGGTAAAATGGTAACATTTATAAATATTTTTTACAAAAAATTGGACCGACGTTACAGTTGATACACTGGAAAGTATAAAATAATATTACTTCTATTGGTGATGGTACTTTTGAAGTTGTGCAGTTGCAGTTAGATTGATAGCTTTTGGCACCAACTTCACAAGTACCATCACCAATAGAAGTAATATTATTTTATACTTTCCAGTGTATCAACTGTAACGTCGGTCCAATTTTTTGTAAAAAATATTTATTTCACACTTTTGAGTGTAACATTAGTCCCGAAAATCGTTGAACGTTCACTATACCATATCAATGAAGATAATACTTATCCTATTACCCACGTATATTCCTTGCTAGGAGTGGTTATTATTGAGATCTCAGAACATCGCGGCGGAAATACGCTTGAATATTTTAGTTGTTACCATTTAACACCGATTTAACTCGAAAACCGTAATTCTAAGGAAAAAATGTTCATTATAAATGTTGCTACAAATAATTATATCTTTCATGTAGTATCGAAAAATTTTCAATTTTCGAAAGAAATTGTCCTCTCCACATAGCAAAAATACATATTTAACATGCGTCTATCTCGAAAACCGTAACACTTTTGAAAAAATGTTCAATTTAAACGTTTCCGGATATTGTCCTATCTTTAATTATACCAACTCAGATTTTCGATTTTCGAGAAAATTCGCCCCCACCACCCCTTCGGGGGCGGTTTTCGGAGGGAAGGAGATTTCGGATTTGCGTTTTTATGAAAATGGGACCATTTCTCAATCTCCTTCTTTCAAATGAATCCAAAATCATCAAAATCGGAGATCGTCTACTATATAAAAGGCGCGCACGAACCAAAAAAAAAAAAAAAAAAGCAGACAGTCGAATTGTATACCTCCTCCGTTCGAGGTTCGTCGGTCAAAAATACCTACTTATGCGTATTTCCGCAGCGATGTTATGAGATCTCAATAATAACAACTACAAGCAAAGAATATACGTGGGTAATAGGATAAGTACTATCTTTATTGGTATTAGTGAACGTTCAACGATTTTCGTGACTAATGTTACATTCAAAAGTGTGAAATAAATATTTTTTACAAATAAAATTGGACCGACGTTATTAGTTAATGCACTGAAAAATAATATTAATTCTATTGGTGCTGGTACTTGTGAAGTTGGTTATCAGTCTAACTGCAACTGCACAACTGCAAAAGTAACAGCACCAATAGAATTAATATTATTTTGTATTTTTCAGTGCAACTAATAACGTCGGTCCAATTTTTTGCAAAAAATATTTATTAATGAGAGCTTTCTATCTAATATATCAAAATTAACAAAGAAAAAACTACTTAGTGCAAAGCAGGTTTAAATTGACACTCTTATCTGGGTTATCATTCAGCATTTAATTTCATGTGCCGTTTTAGATTTCTTCGTCTATATTTACTTTTACCCACAAAAACGGAATCTTCTTTAAGTAAATACTCAATTAAAAACTCCGAGCGCTAGTTGGAAGTAAATCGAAAAATTGACGATGTTCAAACAGATCCTAATTAGAATTGCGGATTTCTGCTTTCTAGGTGAAAATAAATGGAAAAAAGATTGAATGCTACGCGAATTAGAATGTGAATTAGATTCGGAGTAATATTAAACGAGGTCGAATACTGATTAGCAGTTTTAAAGATTAAAACTTTGTGGTTATTCACTTGCTTTGTTTTAATTAACCAGTTTACAGTTGTTTTATCATCATAATCATTTAGAGTCGGATGTATTATATTGTGTTTGATAAATTTACATTTTTGTTGAATACAACTCATTTTCACTTGTTAATTTATTTGAAGACTTAATAACGATTTGCGCTATTGACATATTAACTGTACATAAATGCAAATGGAGTAGAACTGAGTAATTATTGCGTTAAAAGGTTTTTCATTTAATTTGTTTGCTTGGTTATAAGCAGTGATAATCACTAAATACTTTTAAATTCAATATTGTGCTTTTTTAAAAAAATACTGTTTTCTTTATTTATATCTATAGTAAATCAAAAAGATCTTTGTTCTACGAAATGACAAAAAACAAAGAAAGGAAGATTTTATTTTTTTATTTATATATCGTTTAAACGTTTCCATGGTATCAATAAAATTTGGTTAATTAAATTAACTCTTAATAATCCTTGTTATCATATGCAAACTTCTGTTCAAGTTTGTATTATACCTACACGACAAAATTGTACAGTTAAATGCATACATACATGACAAATTTGACTTTTTTCTTTAATTTTTTTATTTGTTTAATATTTTGATAAAAAAGTATTCCTTAATTCAATTGATCTTAACTGATAATTAATGAAAATCGCATTTTATTCCCAACATGTACGATACATAGCTATCAGCGATCAAAACACAATAAAAAGTGAATCAACTTCAATTCATTTTCTGACGTTGCCTTAACATTTCTGTTGTACCACATCACTCACAAATTATTTCGAATATTTAAAGAGTCATCTTCCAAGACGGACGCATCATTATGAGTTAACTTAATTACCGAATTGTTTTTGATACCATTGCAACCGTTTCAATTATATAAATGAAATCAATTTTTCCATTTCTCAACTTCCATGGCGAATGACTCCATAACGAAACCCGATAGGAGCAGTTTTTATATAAAGTACTAACATTATTTTGGCCCCCAATGTCCTATCATTCTCGGTATGAACTTTCCTATATATAGACTTGTAAACCAATAATAAAACTGTGGATTTACCAGAAAAAAAATTACCTGGTAAGGTTATTTTGATCAAATGTGGGAGTATAGAGATAGTATTGATTTTGATTGAATAAAGAAATTCACTTTAAAGATGAGTTGAATGCTTTTCTACCTTAGGAAATGTGTTAGATGTTAAAGTGCATTTCCTTGTAGATATCTCATGTGGCATTATCTTTTTCTGATTTGAACCGACTTTTACAAAAAGACAATTTTAAATATACCTTTAGTTGAAGTAAATTATTGGAAAAGAGACATGAAACATAGAATAGCGAATAATCAATCAATAAAAGATACTGTAGTAATTGCACATAATATGTAGGTAATTATTATTCTCAATTATAGAGGAAAAATGCAATACTTTCATTTTCTCTTCATTCTATTAAATATTTTCATAAATCATACAGGAAATCAAGTTGAACTAGTATTTTTTCAGTTTTCGTTCAATCATTCGAAGTAAGAAAAAATAATCGTATACCTATGGCTATGGTTTGAAAAAATAAAAATTAAAAGGTGCCAGCATCAAATTTCCTGTGTGTCGTAAATATCCGCATTTTTTCATCTGAAATAATTTCCCAAGAATCTGCTTCGCAATAGAGTGTCTAATTTTAGTTACCTTACTGTACGTTGTTTGACGACCGACCTACAAAGCTGTGTTGCGTTTCCGAAAATAAAGATAACATTCATCCTAGAAAAGACTGAAAGCGAGAGAGATATGATTTAGTTCAAACATAATAAATTTATAGAATTGCAGCTGAAAACAGATATTTTTTAGGTTGATCTCTTGATTTCTTTTCGTTTATACTCCACACTATGAAAACACTTAAATTGTAGCTATAGATACTTTAATATTTACCTAATTATTTCAACGGAAACATTCCTATCGCTACCATTCAAACCGTGAAAGCGAATAACAGACTATATACATCATCTAATAATTATAGATGAATTTTATCATTATAGACGAAAGTATCGGAGAGGTTATCGATTTTCAGCACCTCCTAATATGAAAAGATGTTCACTTTTATGTTATGGCATAGATGATGCTACTTGATTTGTATGTTTCATATTACATTTATCTATATATGTATATTTTTATATAGATTGGAAAGCTACTTTCTTCTGAGAGCATATTATTTATTTACTTTGCTTATATTTAAACTGGTTCTTTCAATTGTCGTTAATTTGACTTATCTATATTGTTCTTAATATGGTGTTCTTACTTCTAAACATAACATTCCAATTATCATAACATCATCAATTCTATTTGTTTTTGACCAACTTTATAATTTTATATATTCTGATGGGGAAAATCCCCAATTAACTAAGTAGGTATAACAAATAAACATTAACTCAATTTTAAAACATGTTAGGGGGATATTTTTTGTTAATTTTTTATATTGAAAATTAAAAAAATAAACTTGGACTCCATGACAACCATCGGTAATTCTCGATTGTTTGTTTGCTCTTTTTATTTTTTGCATGAGGCTGTTCGCGTGTTTTGCATAGTAAACGTGCTCCGATTTTGATGATTTTTGATTAATTTGAAAGAGGAGAGTTGAGAAATAGTTCCATATTTAGAAAAACTCGAATCCGATATCTCCTTCCCTCCAAAAACAATTTTTCTCGAAAATCGAAAATCTGAGGGTCTTTTTTTTGAAAATTGAAAATAACAGAGGACCAAATATAAGAAGAGATTATATGTAGCAACATTTACATTAAAGAAAGTTATGATTTTTGAGTCACAGCAGTGGTAAAGTTTGAAATATGTATATTTCCACCGCTTCTGAGATGTCTGAATAATAAGTACAAGTAAAGAGTATATATACATGGGTAATAGAATAAGTAGTATCTTCTTTGGCATTAGTGAATGTTCAACGATTTTTATGACTAATGTTACAAAAGTGTGAAATAAATATTTTTTACCAAAAATTAGACCGATGTTCTTAGTTAGTATACTGTAAAATACAATTTACATTTTACAAATACAATTGCTCAACTTACCAGTACCAATAGAATTAATGTTAGATATTTTTTATTTTTCATTGCACCAGTAATAAAATAGGTCCAATTTTTGGTAAAAAATATTTATTATAAAAAAATTGCTGCGGGATGATCTAAACGTCCTACTTCCAACTTTCTAAAATAACCTTACCCTTATTTAAAATTTCATTTAAAATAGGCGAATGGAATTTCTTTGTCGAAAAATGAAAATTCCGTCTGTCAGTAGAGATATTTTCAGTAAAATTTGAAAAAGATATTTTTCTAAAATTCGGTGTCCTACTTAAAGCACTTGGAAAATTAAAGATTGTTGGATTTGAGCAAAAATTAAGTATGTATCAACATAATAAAATAATCTTTTTTTATGTTAGTTCCTGGATTGAAGCCTTCAGAAAACTGATACTTAATCTTTTGTCGACTTGTCTGTAATTCTACTGCCAGCAGGTTAAATATTATTTTGTATTTCTCAGTACAAAAAAGTTCTCATATTTCTTGCGTTTCGCTTGGACCCCTAGATCCTTGTTTTCTTATACCCGATTTTCTTTTCAAAAATGTGATATCCAAGGGATTTACGCTAGCAAAATTTAGAGATGGCAAGTAAACTTGTCAGGTATAAACTTATTGAATGTTAACAATATAGAGATTTAGAATGCGTTCGCTTTCATCAATAGTTCTTTCATCTTTCCTATAGTCCAAAAAGTTGTTTTAGTTGAAAATGTACATACGTTTAGGTATTAGGTAGATTAGATTTAATCATGAATATTATCCTCAACTAAGTGTACTTGATATAAATTTAAACATCGATTAATAGTATTTTAAGTTGTTATTTCCCATTATTAATGCTGGCAAACAAATTTATCATAATTTTAAGCTGTATTTGTATGCAAATGATGCATTTCTGATGCAGCTACCATCAAATAAATTGAGGTATCATATTATTAAGGCTCCTAATGTAATAATTTTCTCAGTAACATATAATACAGGGATGAGCAAATGTGATTTCTACGTTTTATTGAAAAATAATACTTATTCACATGTTTTCTTTTTTCTTCAGTAAAGTACTTTTAATTTAAATAGCTACTCTAATATTCGTACTATTACCCTGTATATTTCTGCATTTTCACATAGTAACATTTTCTGAAATTCCAATGTTGGTTGGGTAGGTGTCCTGCTTGCGGTGAAACTAATTTACAATTATTAAATAAACTTTTATTTACACGCAAAAGTAGAATAATACTAATTACAACTTCACTTTACTATTGAATATTCTTACTAGCTTACTTTGACTCTTCTATTAAACTGTCTATTTGCACACTTTCTTTTACACTGTCCCTCATGCCGACAATTATCCCTTAATATATACCCGAAAAAAACTCTCCAGATCTTTGCCGCCTCTTTAGATCACTCCAGCCGCCACTGGACTTTTTTTAAAATCCTTTGTCGGCATCCTAGTGAGCACATGCGTCGCACTCTTTGTCAGCGGCCGCTTTCGAGATCCCCATCACTCGTGCATAAGCGTCAAAAGGACGCCTGCACTTTGTGTCCAGTGTCGGTGGCTGTACCCCTTGCACGTTACGATATTAAAAAGGATTTTTTTTGAAAATAAAAGAACTATTTTTATGTTGTTAGATTAACTACTTAATGATTTCTTAGTTGGTAGGCAGTTCTCCAAAGTTATTTCTTTAATATTTAAAAAGCCTCAAGGTGGACATCCTTCAAACCATATTTTATTTATTTATATTTTCTGAAAATATAGGTATAGGGTGATTCATTAGAAATAAAGAGGTCAATCCTCCTGCTTTTTAGGGTTCTGCACCGAATTGGTGATAACAGGACCTTACTATGCTAAGTCTCCGTCCGCTGTCCGTCTGTTTAGCGGGCTGTACGTCATGAACCGTAATAGGAGGGAGTTGAAATTTTTACAAAATGTGTATTTCTGCTACCACTAAAGTAGCCCGTCCATTTGTTTGTGATCGAGCTGGATGTGTGCTTTTAAAATGATATGCGAGTTCGACCCGCAAATTTTTTGTTTGTTCGCGATATTGATTTTTCTTTTCATTTGAAAGAGGACTGGTAGGAAATAGTCCCATATTGAAAAATCCATTATTTCCTTCTCCCCAAAACCTCTTCCCAAAAGGGATGGAGAGTGCATTTTTTTGCTAAAATTGAAAACTTGAGACGGCAAAATTAAAAAGAAAACAAACAACATTTACACATTTAAACACTCAAAACTGTGAAATATTTTTTTACAAAAACGAGGACCGACTTTATTATTTGGTGCACTGGATATACAAAATAATATTAATATTATTTGAATGTAGTACCAAAAGTCAAAATTAACAACACCGATAGAATTAATATTATTTCGTATTTTTCTGTGGAACAATTAGATATCATTTCAGTTTTTCCTCGATACAAATTTCTTGAATTTTTTCCACATACCTATTGCCTGTTTATGATTAGTTAACCTTTTTTGTGATGTTTGATGTCTTAATTTTCCATTCATTTTATTTCAGAAAAAGCCAAAGGAATTGCAACAAACGCCATAAGGTAAGTTGTTTTTTGTTATTCAACGCACTAGACTAAAAAGGTGGCTTCATGTATCTGGTACGAGTCAATCAGTTTTCAACAGTATAAATAGTTTATTTACATACATATTAATTGTTATATGTTAATGTTGACAAAATTGTCCCTAAATTAATCGCTAAATTATGAGGAGAAAAAGGATAACCAAGGTCCACTTACAGAAGCGATACCCGAGATATCTCGCCATTTCCATCCTTGTCTGTGTTTCTAGTTTTTTTGCACTTGTTAATCACAAAATTCTTCTACTGTTCGGCAACCTATGTTGAAAAAATGCATGAACCCATTCCTTGCATCAATCCATCGAGCGCATCGTTTCGCGTGTACTTTGGGCCTAATAGGTAGTGCAGTGGCGTGCGTCGAAGCGGAACAAACAACGACACACTCCTTCCGTCCGTCTTGCCATCAGTAGTATTTATAATAGAAATACATATATATCTCGTCCAATCTTATGTCGGTGGTGTTATAATTTGGCGAGTTTGTTGACACCAGGCACTCACAATTATTATATTATAGTATCTACGAGTAGTATCTAGCATCACCAGGCGTGGGATGATGAGTTTGTTAGCGTCTAACAGATTCGTATTTATATATTTAAATTTAGAGAGCAATTTGGTAGTCGCGCGTTGACAAAAAGTTCATTTATTTATTTACAAAGTAGTAGCATGTTTCTCAACTACCGAAATATGAGGATATCATTTTAATAATCATTCTGTTGGTTGGTATAAACTAGAACTTATGTAATTTCAAATGGAGCGTTGTAATGTTTAGTGTCTTCTCTAGTATATTATTGTAATCAGGTCAATATTCGTTGCATTTTACATAGAGTAGGCAAGTGTGCTATGCTATTATCCATCAATGGATAAAAAGAGATGTGAAACGTAGATTCTGTGTCTGTCTTTGTTTCATGATTATTATTGTTGTTATGAATATTGTACTTTATAAAAAAAGGTCAAGTGTGAGTTGGGTTTGCAGGAATATGGTTCCGTACTTAGGATTTTTATTTGGGTTTCCCTGTAAGCCATTCATTCTATGATAGTGAAAAATTAAGTATTTGAATTATGTAATATTATAACGAGCCCTTTTATTTGATGTGCATGTTTCTACTTTGATCCATAAAATGAACCTTCGGTATAATTTTTTTACTTAAACTATACGTCCGTTTTGTAGTCACGTAACTCTATATTGGTATCAAATGTCAACTTTCTCTGTTTTCTACATTCCAAGAAAATAGGCTTTGACAGACAGACAGACATTAGAGTGATCTTATAAAATTTCCGTTTTATCATCGGAAGTCTAAAAATATGTAGGTAGATAAAATTTAAAATGTCATATTATACCTTATTTAGACAAAATGCTGAAAACAGCCATCGATGAAGAATTTCGGAGCCAAAAATTAGAAAAAAACTTTAATATGAAAAAGAAATGTTATATTCCAATTTAAATTTTATATTTTATTATTTGCACTTTTATGTGTGGATTATACCTTATTTATACATAAAATGTTGAAAACAGCCATGCAAGAAGGATTTAGGAAGACATAATAAAAAACATAAAATTTGAAAAAGAAATCTTTTTCCAATTTAAAATTCTTTGATTTTTTTGCATTTTTAGGATTGCAAGGATTGATCATATTATACCTTATCTAGACATAAAATCTTGGTAAGCTTATTATTTTTTGATATAGAAGCAATATATACAGTGCGTCCATAAAGTAACGCATAAATTCATCATTAGCGAAATAAACATGAATATTAGAAACTCCCAAAACAGGTCGTTTTATTTATTTAATGTTATTCAAATTTTAATCTAATATAGAGGGTGAACTACCCATCATAAATAGAACACCCCATTTTTCAATTTCCGGATTCTCCTTGATGAACTAATTCCAAAAATATATAACACGTTGCTTCAAATTGGTATAGGGTGGGCAAAAATACAAAAATTTCAAGTTATCTACAAAATATTAAATAAAAAAATAAACGTAATACTACGCACATTAAATGAAATTTTGTGGTTAAGCAATTACTGTGATACACTACCGAAAGCAAAACAAAAGAAAATTTACCGGGCATTACATAACTTTTTTTTTTGTTATAGGTACATTTTTGGAATTAGCTCATCAAGGGAAATCTGGAAATTGAATAAAATGGGGCGTTCCATTTTTTTTAAATGGTGATGATTATAATTTAAAAAAAAACAGTAAATTAAAATCAAAAATCGACTTGTTTTGGGAATTTCTAATATTATTGTTTATTTACCTAATAATGAATGTATGCGTTACTTTATGGACGCACTCTATATTGCGGAGGCCTTAGTAACAGCACAGACAATCTATTCGATTTTGGTAACAGGTATCCGATCTTGTTGATAAAATAATTTTAATATACCCCATGCATTAACCAACCGCATTACATCATTTGATGATATCAATGTCGGAGCAAAACTTGAGATTATTATTGGAATAGAGAGTATTTTTACTTTCCTACGCTAATATAGTAGCTGTATAAAGAAAGTATTGTAATCATGTGAAATTTTCGGTATCGAGATTTTTACAAATGTTGACGTTTCAGAGTTTTCTAAGCCTAATAAGCATATTTTCAGCCATTGGTCTGTCTGTATGTCCGCCTGTCTGTCCGTCTGTCTGTCTGTGACAACATTATCTCGGGAACGGATCGGTGTATTTTATTGCTTTCTTTTTTATTTTGTTTGGTACCAATATAACTCGCCGGTGGCACTGAATGAGGAGCCTGTTGTATACACTGGGTGTTGAGCTATAGCCAAAAAACGTGATTTGCTCAAGCGCAAAAACGGCTCTAAGGATTTTGACTAAACTTGCCTAAAGTATTCTTCTGAGGGCCCTTTACCACCCACTCACAGGGGTATCTCTGAGAAAAAGCACAAAAAAAGTTATGCTTGTATAAAATTCCATATTTTCCACATGTTTCTTCAGATTCTGGCTAAACGTTTCATCTTGCGAAAAAATGTTACATGATCATTGCTGTTTGTCTTGACATGCTGAAAAAAATGAGTGGTAACACGATTTGACCAAAGGATTTTTACTTACTACCGCTATTATCGTCGCTATGTAAGGAAATTATTGTAATAGTGTAAATTTTTTCTTTCACTGGAATTTGTCTACGGGCGGTAGGAAAGTCGTGTGAGTGGACACACCAGGTTTGTTTTGTCCAGTAGAAAACAAGTCTAGTGGAGTGAGCATGCAAACGGTTGAAGAAGAACTTAGGTATAGCATCTTCATTCATTTCTTTAATCCTTCATTTAATCATATAAGGCGGAAATAATTCAATGTTTACATTATGTACTTACTTAAAGCGAAGGGATACAAGCATTATAAACACTGATTGAAAAATTAATGAGCTCTGGTCAGATCATTAGAATGCAGTAGGTAAGTGGTGTCTTCCTTTCACTACAAATCCATAATAACCCTACGAGATGACTCAAGAGCATAAATATTATTTATTGTATAGTTGATAATTTTTGGTATTTTATTTTTATTTGGAAAGTTAGTAGTGTTGATGAATATCGCGGTAAAAAAAATCGAAATATAAATAACAACTTGGTGTTTTTTTCCATTTTATTGGTAGCAGAAAATACACCAACAGCACTAATTACTTTCACTATAAATCAAAAATTCATGTTTTCTGTTATGTTATGTAAAAGATCTTAATCTTTTAGTAGATGTTTATTCGAAATTAAATAGATAATATAGATTGCGTGCGAGTCGACAACCCAAGTAGGTACTTACTACAAGACAATAAGAATATTTTTATTGGATTGTTACAGTTAGTTGCTGCTGCTAAGGTGCTCAATTTAGAACTACTTTTTGAAAACGCAAGGCACATTTTGTTTATGACGTCCACTCGATAACGATTTTTTGTTTTAATTGTCACTGCAACTGAGAACCCTAATCCGTTGTTGCACTGGGAATCAGAATGAACATGACCCACTCAACAACGTGAAATTTCAAATTATTGGCCTTCATGAAAATGAACACCTCCGCGGGGGTGTGTGGACCCTAAGAAATCCTGTTCCAAGTACCCATTATATTTCGTTAAGCCCTTATACACTTAAATTGATCGGTAACACTTATCAAAGTAGCATCTAAGTATCGTGGCATTTTATTAAGAGAACTATTGTTAATACACTGTTAAATAAAAATTTCCATAATTATTTCTTTTGCGCAATGATAACTCTGCATCGTCAGCTTGGTATCAGTTTAGCAGATCACTGAACATAACATTAACAATTAACAAGACGCGCTGCCCTCAATTCAAAATACCAATTACCAATACATGTAGTATTACTTACATGAAACTGCATAGTTCACTCCTTCTGTTATCATTCTTCATCTGGTAAATGACAATTATTTATAAAAAAAAATGATTGCTTGACTTTCACTTCACTAAATAGTGTGTGACCTTCGTTGATCCAGGAATTGGTCAATTGAAATGCTTCTTCAATCATAATTTCATAATTACTCCATAGCACGATCTCTTAAGTGTAATTTGGATTACCTCCACGGACTAACTCTAATGATCGAGTTTCTTTCGAATGATTGATAACATTCAAGCGAATCTCTCTTCTTGTTTTCCCTTTCTAGCTTAATCGTTGGTATAATTAGATTTAATGTTCGCCTTTGGCGACAGCATATACAGGGTGACGTAGATAAAGATTTAGACAGAATGAAGGAAATAATTAATAAATCGTCGTATCAGATCGTATGACCATTCATCTTTTCAGCTTGCCAAACTATAATAGCCATATTCAATTTTGACGTGGGATGAACCGTTTAGCCAGAATATGAATAAAATATTGAACAATTTTGAGTTCATTTGAGCATAACTCTTTCCCTGCCTTTTCTCAGATATATTCGATACAACAGGTAGTTTAAGCAGAATGGTCAAGACAAATTTCAATTAAATGTGTAGAGGAGTTTTCGCTCCACAGTCTTAAGTAAATCTCGTTTCTCAGCTATTTCCTAGCAATCAGTGCTAGCAGGATGTCCAAACTGTGTGACCCGCGAGCGTTATCGATTCCCTACAAAACAATATAAACAACAGTAAATTAGACAGACAGACAAACTAATTGCCAAAAGTACGTTTTTTGGACTCAGGGACAAATGAAACGTAAACATCTGGCTCCAGAGACAGGATGGATGTTATGAAATAAACTTTAAAATCCCATAAGATATTTTATTTTCATCGCTATCTTACAATATTCAGTTTAACTACTTAGGGATACTAGTTAGTTTGTACAAAAAACTCTATTCAATATTATTATTATTACTGTCCATGGTTTCTAATGACCTAATATCTGTACCAAAAACCTGAATCCTTTGCCGGTCTTTGAGTACAATTTGATCTTGACAAATGACCTTCCGATACCACCTTTGAGGACTTGAGCCCGCGCCGAATGTCCATCATGGAATTGATTGATGACCCGTATAGCTGAAATAGTCTCGTGTCTAGTATAGCCTGATGGCAAATCTTCGGGATAGCTGATAATTTTTTCCCTGTTGGTCCACCAACGAGATGGCTTGTAATATTCCTGAAACAAATATGACGTCAAATTATCTTTGATAACTGTTTAATAAATTGAATTCATAATTTTTTGTTGTTGTTGTGCATAGATAGATAGAAGACTTTCGGCACAAACTTCAAAAGTATCAGCACCAGTAGAATTAATATTATTATGTTTTTTTCAGTGTACTAACTAATAAAGTCGGTTATAGTTATTGTAAAAAAAATCGTTATGTAGATAATTTAACAGAAATATCAAAACGAACATACTGATACACAAACGAGCACATCTTGAAATTTGAATTTCGAATAGAGAATCGAGTTCAGTTTGAATTTCAGTTTCAAGAGTAGGTAAATCGATTAAAGCCCCACCAAAAAAAAAACTTATTCTCTACATTTTTTTTATATTGGTAAAAATGATTTTTGATCCATTTCCTAAACAGAGGCTGTTTGTTCGGAGAATTTCGCTTAGCCAACGCGCTCCCATTTTGATGATACTTTATTCATTTGAAAGAGGAGTGCTAATAGATGTTTCCTGTGGAGGATTTTTTCAAAAATTTAAAATTTGAGACTGCAAAATTGAAGAAGAGACACAATACAAAATAATACGTATTATATTGGTGATGGTACTATTGAAGTTCATGCCAAACCTCTTCCATTTATAACTGCACAACTTAAATTTTACCAGCACCAATAGAATTAATTTTATTTTTTATTTTTCATTGCACCATCTATTAAATTCGATTTTTCTCTTTTATCTACCAATCAGCAGTAATTTAAACTCCTTGGATAAGCTCCTTATACAGACGAATATGTGTGTTCCTTACCTGACTGAAAAGCAATCTGTCGTTTACATGGACTGCGCCCAAAAACAAATGACCATCACTTTGACCATTATTGCTGGGATTCAAATAGCTGTTGCTCGGTCCGCTGTTGTTGTAACTACTGTTATTGTATCTTGAAGAATAGTTATTGTATCCGTATTGTGAACCATTGTAAACCGATGGATTGAACCCATACTGAGGTGGCCCATGATAATTATTGTACTGCGGCTGTGGTGGCCTGTTGAATGATGCTTGGCTATAGTTGTACTGTGGTTGTTGATTCCATCCTTGGTTGTTTGGTGGATAGTAGGAACCATTCAAAGTCGGTATCAGTATCTGAGCTGGTACATAGTTCAATTGACATCCGGATGGTTCCAGAAGAGCTGCAAAGCACAAGAGAAAACTCACACCTAGCACCAACACCTTCATCTTGTATCGTTATCAAATTATGGCGATGTAATCTTTTATAAATGATTATACGGTGGCAGGTGATGTTTTGTAATTAAATATTGTTCTTACATCACAGGGTAAATGTTTATTATGTTAACATTGATATAATGAGTAACGTTGTGTTGTTTTCCAAAGGAAAAGGATTTGGAAGTGACATTTTTATCTTTTGCGAAATGTCTATTATTATTTGTTTCTTATCTTCTTTAGTGATGAATGACTTCATATGTATATCTATTTCTATTTAGTTACTGACATTTTTCATTTCAAAATTGTTTCGGTGAACATAAAATATTTCCAAATTCTTATTTTATTTTCAGAATATTTCAATTTCGTCTGAATGTAACAGTCTTATGGAATTATATAAATCTTCAGCTTAATCCTTTGATTTCTCTTTTAGCGCTCCTAATAATCTTGTGTTTCATGATAATATTAATAATTTTTCACCTTGGTCCCTTTCTGCCAATGATTAATCTAGTTAAAATTAAAGGGTTAGTTTATTATGTTAGATTTTTCTGTGGAGTGTCAATAAAATGCATTAGATTCGACATATTTAATTCAAATTTTTGTGTTTAACTTTGCTTTGAGTTTTTTTCAGAATTTTTGCCTGTCTGTATGTTTGTATGCGCATCACGAAGAAATTTCTGCATGGAATTGAATGCAGTTTTCACCGATGTATTACTAGAGGTCTAACTTAAAATATAGACTACATTTTATCGCCTCTGACTGTCTTTCTGTATGTTTGTACATGCATCACGCAAAAACTACTACAAGGAATGGAATGTAATTGAATTCAGTATTACACGCGCATGAAGTCGCGGGCAAAAGCTATTAAACCACAAAAATGCTTCTTGAAGAAATTATAGCAAAAAATTATACCAATAAGGTTGTGACTTGGAAAACTTCAAATCCATAAGAAAACGTGCCATCGATCAATTATCAACTTGAATACGAGAATTTGGAAGTACATAATGCTATTAACATTTAACATATATTGAATTTTTTTACAAAAAATTGGACCGACTTTAATAGTTGGTTCAATGAAAAAGATAAAAAAATATTTTTTACAAAAAAATGGATCGACGTTATTTGGTGCACTGAAAAGTACAGAATAATATTAATTCTATTGGTGCTGGTACTATTTATTGAAGTTGTGCAATTGCAGTTGGATTGATAACTTTTGGCACCAACTTCACAAGTATCTTGGTGCTAATATTATTTTGTACTTTTCAGTGCACCAACTGATAACGTCGGTCCTATTTTTTGTAGAAAATATTTATTTCACACTTTTAAGTGTTAAATTTGTCACGAAAATCGTTGAACGTTCACCATTATCCATGTATGCTTTGCTTGTATTTGCTATTATTCAGAAATTTAAGAACATCGTCGCGGAAATATGCATATAATGAACTTTTGCACTCTTTTAAATCGAAAACAGTATGGAAAAAATGTTCAATATAAATGTTGTTACAAATTATCTTGTGATTATTTTTCTTGCCTCTTCCACATAGCGAAAATACACATATTTCAAATTTTTACATCGCAGAAACTCTTTTGAAAAAATGTTCAATTTAAACGCTTCCGGATATTTTGATATCTTTAATTCTGATATTTTGGAATTTTGATTTTCGAGAAAATTTGCCCCTCCACCCCCTTTGTGGGCGGTTTTCAATGGGAATGAGATTTTGAATTTGCGTTTTTATGGATATGGGACCATGTCTCAAGTCTCCTCTTTCAAATAAATCAAAAAAAGGAGACACTCGAATTGTCTACCTCCTTCGTTCAAGATTCGTCGGTCAATAATATTAATTCTATTGGTAGGTACTGGTAATTTTGAAGTTGTGCAGTTGTAGTTAGATTGAAAACTCTTGACACCCACTTCAAAAGTACCACAACGAATAGAATTAATATTATTTTTCAGTGCTCCAACTAGTAAAGTCGGTCCAATATTTATTTCACTATTCTAAGTATAACATTAGTCACCAAAATCATTAAACGTTTTCCAAAGAAGATAATACGTAGCTTATTATACTTTTTCGAAACATAGCGGAAATACACCTATTTATTTCAAACTTTCCCACTGCTATAACTCACTTTTTTTTTTAAATACCCAATTTAGATGTTGCTACATATAATCTCTTCTTTAATTTGACGGTCTCATCAATTCCCTAAAAAAATGATCCCACCACATATATTTCAGACATTACCACTGATGTAACTCGGAAATATATAAAAAATTAAATGTCTTCTTTAATTTTGCAGTCTCAAATGTTCGATTTTCGAAAAAAACTCCCCTCCACCCCCTTTGGAAGAAGTTTTTTTTGGGGGGGGCATGTTGAATGTCGATTTTTTTTGGGAACCAACTCTCAATGGTTCTAAATCATATGAAAAAGAACCATGAAAATCGGAACACGGTTACTATTTAAAAGGTGTGAAAATCCATAAAAAACATGCAAACAAACAGTCGAAGTCCTCCGTTTGGTTTATCGGTCAATTACTGAAATATAAACTAAAACCACCTTTGAATCAACTAACTCTTTATTCACTATAGCAGTATTTCTTTAAAACAGTTCTTCTAATGACCAAAGATTTGAACAAAAAAATTGAATCCCTTTCCAAATTTGGAATAGAGCCATATTTTTACGTATTTGCTTCCAACTCCACCCTCTTCGATGATAGCTTTAGCAGACCAATCATCGGGATATCTGTTATATACCCGAATAGCAGTTATAACTTCTGGTCCTTGAACAAGTCCCTCGGGATAGTCGAAAGTCGTATCTCTGTATGACCACCAACGAGCTGGCCTATCATATTCCTGAAAAAAATAATATATACTATATTCTCCATTTTTTATCATGTTACTCGTTATTTAGTGTTTAATATCTTCTGGTAACATTGATGAAATATTTGTAATTTTCTATACCTTAGTGCAGAGTAGTCTGTCACCATTTTGGATATTTCCCAAGAAAAGGTGTCCATCATTGGTGCCATTGTAACCATTAGGAAAGTTAAGTCCCGGGTAGGCAGCAGTACTATTGAAATAGGGTTGACTATAGTTGTGCGACTCACCAGTGTAGTTGTGTGATGTGAAATATGCACCAATATTTGCAGGTGCTAAAATTAGTGCTGGTATGTAATTAGCGTTACATTTAAAAACTAAAAGGCACAAGAAAAATGCTATTGATATAGCCGTCTTCATTGTTCGTTTGTTTTTTGTCGAATGCGATATACGTAATTTTGATTTCTGTCCTCTATTTTTATAACGTAATCGGGTAGGATTGTTTACATTTTTCACATGATGTATTTATGAGGATTTTGGCAAAATCGCAGTGCAAACTTGCAACTTCATTATTAGCCATTATTCTCCAAATTAAAAACATTTTGATTTATGATCTATGTACATAACATATAATGTGAAATATGCAATATTAAACTACGGATACATTGTTTTAAAGAGAAAGGCCGTGATAACTTGAGTTTCTTGGAACATTTTTTGTTGATATAATTTGAGAAAATGATTTGTCATCTTTTATCAATGTTAACTCATAAGAACAATGTTCGCCTCTATAGGAGAACTATAGAAATGTGTCTTTTATTCAATCTAAACTTATACCGAACAAAAACATTCCTCTCGAAGAAAATATCGTACCTAAATAAATGTGGAAAGTGGTTAGCTTTTTCAGCAGCAATATCCTGATTTATTTATAATTTCACTGTAACCTGAGAAACGACTCTCGTTATGTCCATAATGATATTATAGTCTAGTCATTAAGGAAAATATTTATTCATGTAACAATAGTCAAAGGCATATTACATATACAGCGTGTATCATAAAGAATGGTCATACTCTTGAAGGTATATCATATGGTCAATTTTTAGGCGATTTGACAACATGTGTTTGTATACAAAAACACACCCTTAAAAAGTCACTTCCCTTCAAAGTTGCAGGACATCGATAAGTATTTTGGCTATAAAATCCAAATTTTGGTATCTACTATTTCTTAGGTTTAAAAATCGTTTGCGAATAGAGTTGGAAACGTTCCAGTGAAGGCAAGGGGGTGAAATTGGCATTGCACCCCCTTTCAACCCCCTATTTTTAGTTTCCTTTACATCTAGAAATCTTTTTTAGACATTTTGAAAAGAATAATTCATTAAGATTTTTTTTGCTTTTTTGCCGATAACTAAATTTCAAGCTATTATTTTGTACTGTTTGGATTTTAAAGCCAAAAAACTTATCGATTTGATGTAATTTTGAAGGGCTGTAACTTTTTAAGGGTGCGTTTTTGTAATTTAAACATGTTCAATATTCCGGATTGCATATCTTAAAAAATCTGGTGTGTCCACTCACACGACTTTCCTACCGCTCGCGCTCGCAGTGAATGAAAATTTTTATAATAATACTAAATTTTACACTAATACAATACTCTCCTTACATAGCGACGATAATAGCGGTAGTAAAGTAAAAATCCTCTGATCAAATCGTGCTACTACTAATTTTTTTCAGCATGTCAAGACAAACAACAATGGTTATGTAATTTTTTTTCGCAAGATGAAACGTTTAGCCAGATTCTGAAGAAGCATGTTGAAAATACGGAATTTTATTCAAGCATAACTTTTTTGTACTTTTTCTCAGAGATGACGCTATATGTGGGTGGTAAACGGCTCTCAGAAGAATGCTTTAGGCAAGTTTAATCAAAAGTTTTTTGGCTATAGCTCAACACCCAGTGTATACAGGATTCTCATTCAGTACCACCGGCGAGTGATATTGGTACCAAACAAAATAAAAAAGAAAGCAACAAAATACACCGATCTGTTCCCGAGATAATGCTGTCACAGACAGACGGACAGAAAAACAGACAGACCAATGACTGAAAATATGTTTATTAGACTTAGAAAACTCTAAAACGTCAACATTTGTAAAAATCTCGATACCAAAAATTTCACACGATTACAATACTTTCTTTATACAGCTACTATATATAGTAGCGTAGGGAAGTAAAATTCAAAGGTTCCTGAAATATTTTGAAAAAACTGAAAATCATCGATTTTGTTTTCATTTATTTTCTCAATTGATACTCGGAGAGGAAAGCTGAAACTTGGCATATGCAAGTCATGCACCAAGATTAAGTAGATGGAATTGTTGGAAATATTTTATCATTTATATTTTTAAAGTTATGAAGCCAAAAATCTCCTTTGTAAAAATGTATAACATGTCGTCACTTAAAGCCAGAAAGCCATAGAAAAACGGTAACAGTATTTGCAAATGTAATAGGCCGTGATGGTAAGAAAACAAAATATAAATTTTAATTTCCATGACAATAGTATAGATTATTCTCTCTGCAGCAATCAATAAGTTAAATTCCTTGTTAAAAAATCACAAATTTGTTGGCAAACCAAAGGAATCAAGAACAATTAAATAACCATAAATAAATAACCAACAAAAAAATATTTAATAGCTCAAGTGTTGTACAAGGTGCTCACAATTATTTACAATACATTTTTGGGTTTTTAGGCTCAACTTCCCCATGTCTTTAAAAGCTGAAGTAATTCTTTGACGCAATTCTTCAACACTATTCGCATCATTGTGATAAACTTTATTTTTTAGGAAGCCTCATAAATCATTTAATATTTCGCAAAGTTGCAGGAGGTATTTCTTCCATAACTTTTAACCACTCCATTCATTCATTTCCCTTAATAAGTTTGGGTCCTATAATGATTTTCAATAATTCCACACCATAGATTAATGCTGTAGTTTAGTCTGCTGCCTTAAATGAGGATTATCAATCGCATAAAAATGTTTGTTTCTTCTATAGAAAACCCCACTATTCGTAAATTATGATTCATCTGTTCATAAAATAGTGTCTTGAAATGATATTGTTCTAACATGGTTTGGTACCAATTACAAAATCCAAGTCGACGCTCGTAATCTCCAGGATGTAATTTGTTAACAATTTTAAATTTATAATCATGGTGATTGTGCTTCTTAAGGATTCTCTGAACCCACGATGCGCCAATACGTTAATTTCATGGTTTGTATTTCTGACAGGATATTATTATGGCGTTTTCGAAACGCTTCCAAATTCTGTCAAGTTTCTTGAAATTGACTATATTTAATTTTTTCGCGCATATTTGGCATATTTTTCATTTTTGTTTTTAGTTTGATATATTGATATCGTTAAATACTATGCATGCTACCAGTTTTTCATGAAATTTTAGGACCTGAAATTATACTTACGTAACGAAAATATAACATTTCGAATAAGGAATCAGTGTAATTTGGCATATTTGTCTAGCACACGTTTTATAGGACTGTTTAGAATCAATAAAATGATTTATGGACGTTTATGCCCAATCTTGACAGCATATCTAAGGAATTCTAGGTATCATTTCTGCTGAAATGGAAATACTAGTGGCATTGCATTTTTATGCTACAGGTACAAATCAGAGGGTGATCGGAGAAGATTGTACATAGTATCTAAATATCTAAATCTTCTTCGGTGGGGACCAGTAGTACGGTGGGGACCAGTAGTACGGTGGGGACCGGTAGTACGGTGGGGACCAGTAGTACGGTGGGGACTGGTAGTACGATGGAGACCGGTAGTGCGGTGGGGACCGGTATAGGTTAGGTTAGGTTAGGTTAGTAAGATGGAGACCGGTAGTCGGTAGTACGGAGGAGAACTTGTTTTCCTTGTTAGCGCATTTCTTTCTGGATACAATCAGTATTTTCGCACTGCTATATCGACATTTCGAATATAAATGTCATACGTATCCTTTTTTTCACTATCTCTATTACGCACTGTTTTCTAAAATCTTTAATTTAAAAACAATATTTTGATAACGAAACTTCAGAATGTTGACGATTCTCCGCGGTTGTGGTATATTTCGTGAAATGACCGACTGTGTCGCATGTTAATATAAAGGAAAGACATCTTTGATAAAAAGTCGCAATAGCTGGAGGAAAGAGTGGGAACATAATAATGGATAATTTCAAATACAAGTGTAATTATTGAAAAGTCTTCAAACTGGTAATCTAATAAGTTGAAATTTAATATGAGATTCTTTGTTCGTTATATTTGTATACATCTGATTTCGAAGAAATGAATAATTGTCAGTCTGTTCGTCTTTTATGCGTTTCTGTAATCCGATTATGATGTAACTTTGGTGAGTTTTGCACATGTCTGCGAAAATTTTCAAAATTTATTTATTACACAAAAAATCAATGTCTTTTATGTATGGGTTTTGTGACTGTGTCTTATAAGTATATGTGTAATGTGTACCTATTTGGGAAAAAGGATTGCTATTGCTAGTTTTATTACATTTTCACTTGATATTCAATTTATATTTTCAAATTTGACTTTTATGTTACTTATTTTAAAATGAGGTCAAAATCTATTGTCGGCTTCTTGTTTTCGTATGTAGGCAAATGGGCTGGCTGTCTGTTCGTTGTTTATATGTCATTTAGCTGAAAATGTCGGTCACATATAATTCGCATGCTATTCAAGTTTTTTACACTACTCTATCATCACTATTCACTTGTGCAGATAATATAAATAACAAGGATCGGTTACGTTTATGCTTCGATAATGTTATGCACCAGTTAAACTTAATGCTGTGTTTCGAAAGGACACTACTCTACTGGACTTATTTCCATAATTTTTTGAAATGGTATATTAGCGAACTTGTTTCTATTTAGCAAAAATGGAAGTTGCTTGGAATGTCGTGGTAAATTTTAGATAGAAAGCCTCAAACAATATTATTTATATGCGCGCAATAGTGACTGAACTCAGATGCACCAAAGGAAAATTGGCATGTTTTATGTTTTCAACACGTGTTGGTAATGAGTTTCTATAATTACCGTAAGTTGTCAAAAACAAAAATTGACAACCTTGATTCCGTTTTTGGTGGTGAACCTCAACTGAATACTCGTCTTACATTCAACTGCACTAAAAGAGTAGGTGGTACACTTGCTCAGTTGTGAACAGATAAATATTTTTATAAAAAGTTTGACCGATTTTATTAATTGGTGCACAAATTTTTTTCTAAATAATATTAATTCTATTGTTGCTGGTAATTTTCAAGCTGTGCATTTGTAGTTAGATTGAAAACTTATGGCAACAACTTCAAAAGTACCAGAACCAATTAGTGATGCGCAAAGCAAGACCAAGACCAAGACCGATATGGTCTTGGTATTGGTCTTGGTCTTGCACCCTTGGTATTGGTCTTGGTCTTGCATCAAATCTTTAGTCTTGGTCTTGGGTCTTGGTCTTGCATATATGGTCTTGGTATTGGTCTTGGTCTTGCTGCAAGACTTGCAAGACTTTGCAAGACTCTTGCAAAAATTTTGATCTTTTTATAAGTGTGAAAAGTTGTTGCGATTCTAAACCGTAATTGCTTAATCCAAATGAAGAAGAACTCTGCAGATGTATGGGAAGTATGTAATTCATAATCTTATAAGATTGCCTATAATTATATTATCATTCGAAATGGGTAAGTATCGACCGTATAAAGAAATTGTCATTGTCCAGAACAAACAGGCCTGGTAATGTAGAATAAGTAATGAGAATAAAACTAGGTGCCTAGAATTAAGTTAGGGCAAGTGAGATGCGTAAAAGTTTATAAATTAATAATCACCATTCACATATGAGAATCGTATCTTACTAGCGTGACAGTCTGCTTGTGTTTTCTTGGTATCATCCGTCCCAACTGAGCAATCATTTTACTACATACTTCTACTTCATACTCCTATTTCATAACTCATTCTCTTGCTCATTCTACAATGGTTTTGTACCATTTTCTTTAATAAAATAGAAAGAATCTCTGAAAGCGATCAATAGTATTTCTGATAAAACTAACTTTATTTTTGTAGAAAGCTTTTTCCAAACAATGAAAATTAAAAACAGTTAGAGATTTAATACGCGCATTTATAAAATTAGGTATCTATTTAAAAAGTCAGTCGTGTGAATATCTCAGTTGAGTTAGTTAATGAGCATGATCGAAAAAATAGTTTCAAAATAAGGGCAATATAAAATTTCAAATATCTCCAAAAGTGGCCACTGGATAAATGTCATCAAAAAAATTCAGATTTATAGATGATTTTTAACGTTTGCTTAAAACATTCTGCGCGACAGATAAAATAATAAAAATAAAAAACCGTGTAGTTTACCTTCCCCTGGCTACGAACTGTCGGGATTCTTTGAAAACAGCTCAGTTAGTGAAATCCTAGAAGGGTTGAAATTACGGTACAGGTATAGGGTATTTAAGAATTTTTTGAAATCCGGAAATCCTAGAAGGGTAAAATGAACTCGCTTTTCACCCAACAACGTTTAATTCAATATTTTTAGAATCTGTAAAATAAAGATCGATCATAAGGGAGTTCAAAGATTAAATTAATTAGGTTATTTATTAGCGTTTCTTATCTAATCATTGAGTAAAATAATATGTTTCCTACCAATTTGGTGTTTGGTTACGGAAATGCAAGAGTCTTGCAAGTCTCGCAAGTCTTGCAGCAAGACCAAGACCAAGACCAGGTTAGTCTTGGTATTGGTCTTGCATCTCAGTATTGGTCTTGGTCTTGGGTCTTGGTCTTGCATAGCCGGTCTTGGTCTCGGTCTTGGTCTTGCAAAATTGCAAGACCAAGACCAAGACTGCAAGACCAAGACCAGTCTCGCAGCATCACTAGAACCAATGGAATTAATATTATTTTGTATTTTTCAGTGCACCAAGTGAGTTGGTCAAATTTTTGGTCAAAAAGTTTTTTTCACACTTTTGAATGAAACATTAGTCATCAAAATCATTCAATATTCACCAAGGAAGATAAACCGTTGCTTAGATATACTCATTCAGAGATTTCAAATTATCGTGGAAATACATTACACATATCTCAGATTTTCCCACTGCTGTAACCGTAATTTTTTTGAAAAAGGGGAAATACATGTTGAATTTCGATTTTATTTTCAATAGGACCAATTAATTGTCAATAATCCTATCAAATGAAAAAAGAATCATGAACGGAGCACGTTTATTAGTTATAAATCTCGAACATCCACAAAAAAAACTTGCAGTCGAATTGTACCCACACCTCATCCGTTTGGGTCGTCGAACAAAAAAGCCTGTGATTGTCAGGTGATCGAATCAATTAATCGAAATATTAATTAATTTATTTCTATGTGACCCAAGCGATGTGTGTTTTATTTCTAAAACCTAATGAGTGACGTTATGGCACTATACGAACATGAAGTTAGTGTAGGTACTAAGAAAATGTAATTTAAAATTACAATGCCCCTGATTAACATAACTTCTTGAAAATAAACAATATGAGCAAAACTAAAAGTTCTCTCCTCGAAATTTCCTCTATAATAATGGTTAATGCGAAAAATCAATTTACAGTGCTTTAATAAAATGGTATATACAGTGCGTTTCAATGAAAACTATCCACACTAAATAACTTTTGATAGATAACTTTTCACGAAAAACGAAAAAACATGTCAAGTAACGTTTCTAGGGGGACACCCATTTTCTTGGTGTAACTTTCATCCCCCACCACCTAGATCACCCCTCCATTTGGAACATCCATTTTTTTGCAATTTTGGATTCTCCTCATCAAACAGATTTCAAAAATGTATAATACTTAGGGTCTAAAGTAAATAGTTCTATGAGCTAAAAGGGATGTTTTATAATAGGATGCGTTGCAATAACAAACGAAATTGATACTTCATTTTAACGTGTGAATAGTTCCATTACAAACTTTAAGTTTCGTTTCAAACACTATTTTATTAGTTGTTCAAATTTACATCCTGTGATAAAGTCTCCTCTCAAATGCCTCTCTAACATTGCGCAACACGTTAACGAGTTAATTGTCTACATTCCTGAATAATTCTTTGTCGCAAATTTTGTTTCGAATCTGGTTGGTTGGAATAAACTTTTGTTTTTAAATACCCCCACAAACAAGTCTAACGGGGTTAGATCGGGTGACCTTTGTGACCACTCCATCATCGGCCCACTTCTTCCTGTCCAGCGACCGGCGGGGTTATCATGTAATTAACACCTGCAACGCGACCGCGACGATCGCACAATCTTGGCTGTCAAAACGTCGGTCGGTGCAGTGTTGTCGCTCTGTTTGTCTTGCGCCCAAACTGATGTGGAAAGTAACAAAGTGAGGTTGGTTGCATGTATTTTTGAATAATAAATTACTTTAAATTATGAAATTGCTGTTTTCTATTTTAAATCCAATATTTTATAGAAAGTGTCTAATAGACCTTGGCAACACTGAGACAACAACACGATTGCAACTAGTTGCTAAATTTTACATGTTACGGGGTCGGGAAATGCTTGATCCAAAAACTGCCTTACAGCCAAAGCATACACAACTTTATTCACATGTAGCCTTTTTTAGTTATATTTATTTATTTTGAATAAAGTTATTATTATTATTATAATGTGGAGGCGCTCCATCTCCATCAAATTCGTGTTTATGTAAAATTCGAGAAACACTAGAACGTGGAACACCTATTACTTCAGACATTTGTGACAGCGACTGCTGGTCTCCTTAACTCCTGTTTCGTTGGCAACTGATCCTGTCCATAAATTTGCGCATCAAATCCTTTACGTACTTATGTATTGCATATGAGTAGTGTTAAAAGGCCTAGCTGACAATTTCAACTGATTCTTGTATACTATACACCATTTTAATAATTTATTATTGCAATAGCGACAGTTATTAGTTGAAAGTAGAACTGTCACTTATTTTGCCTTATAAACCAAACGAAAACGTCAAATTAATTGAGTTAACTGTTAATACAGAAACATCCATTTTAAAATTCATCTGTAGCTCATAGACTATTTACTTTGGACCCTTTGAAATATGTTTGATGAGGAGAATCCAAAATTGCAAAAATGAGTGTTAACTTAGTGGTGGGGGATGAAAGTTACACCAAGTATAAATATGCAAAGATGTGTCCGTCTAGAAAAGTTACTCGACGTGTTTTTGCATTTTTCGTGAAAATGTATTTTCCAAAAGTTATTTAGGGTGGATAGTTTTCATTGAAACGCACTGTATATCTCCCAAACGACTCATTTTGTCGAATTCAAATAAGTGTACCTTCTTGTTAACTAAACGTCCGGGGAAATCATTTTTGCTATTTACATACAGGGTTTTGTATCCTTTCAGAAATTTGGGATCCTTAACCAACAGATCTAGTCCGTCCCTGTCTTCATGACAATACTAGAATCTGTTTATAGTTCTAAAATAGCGTATACATTCGTTAAGAATCCTTAAAATTTTATTCAGATCAAATCGACCATTCAAAAATTAAAAACAAAAAAACTATATTCCGCGACACTCTGTATATTTCTTCTTCATTGTTGTGGGTATGCCATATTTCACCCACATTTTATGCGAAATATTCGCACGGGAATGAATTTCTTATAATTCTAAAACGCATAGCAAAAATATTTTCCCCTTGTCTTCGAAATTACTTAGGGAAAATCATTTTCTCCAAACATGTCCCCTGGTTGCACTTTTTTATAAAATCTTGAAAACAATGTGGATGTCAAGTGTAACTTATAATTACCATAAGCTGCCCTTGCACTTACATAAAATACCGTATTCTGATTGGCCTTGAAAGTAAAAAAATACTCTCACGTGTACCATAATATAAACCGTAATTCACAAGAAACGTGTCATAGGAAACATAAACATCCATTGAATTGTTAATAGCTTAATTGTACAATTGTACATTCTTGATTTCTCTTAGTGGATCAAAGTATTATTGAAATGCACGAAAGGTATTATTTTTAATGATCTATTATTTCGAAGAAAAGTGGAGCGATTGATACCCCAAAATGCCCAAAAATTCAGTGTTAGTGGAACACTAATATGGATAGTAAGTGAATGTAAAATATGTATGTATTTGCCCTATTCCAATTGCTGCAGTGAAATTGTATATTATTTTATAATCTATTTATCAGTAAGATTTAATGGATCTGGTACCTTTCGGTAATTGCCAAATAGAGTTGTTGTTTGGATAGAGGGCATTGAACTTATTATAGATTTAATGATTATTTATTTATTCAAACTGGTAAATAAACATTATCTCTTTATCTTTATTCATCACAATTTCTAATACTACCTGGTTTAGTTTCTTGTCTAAACAAAACATACGAAGAGATATGATTTAATTATGTTATTTTTGCTTAATCCCAATTTAACAGATAAATCTTAAATAGGGGATGTGGCCGTATCCTGTCCCAGCCGTACTTTGAAATTCTAGTCTAGTCTAGTCTCAGTTTTATTTGAAATAGTGAAATTGAATATCACACTCAAACATTCCAGTTCGGAATCCTCAGAGTAGAAATCCCATTCGTTCCTGGCGTATTTTTTCTTATGGAAGTTCATGTTGTGGACTTCGAGTGTCGCACGAAGATTTTCTGACCTTGATCTATAAGAATTTACCTGTGTCATTTCAAAAAAATCATTTTTGAAGCAGGAGGTATACAATTCGACTGATTAGACTGCATGTTTTTTTATGGATGTTCGGGCTTTATGAATATTGAAAGTGTTCTGATTTTCAAGATTTCTTTTTTCATTTGATAGAAGACTATTAAGAATTGGTCCCATACAAAAAAAATGACATTCAACCTGCCTTTCAGCTCAGAAAACTTCTACCAAAGGAAGTGGAAAATTTGAGAATACAAAATTGAAGAAGAGGTCATATCTGCCAAAGTTTAAATTGAAAATTTTTCCAAAAAATCACAGATTTTCGAGTTACAGCAGTGGTAAAGTCTGAAATATGTGTGTTTCCGCTATGTGATGGAGGCAATTTTTCTCGAAAATTGAAAATATGAGACGGCAAATTAAAGAAGAGATTATAAGTAGCAACATTTAAACTGGTTATTTAAAAAAAGCACACAGTCAAATTGTATAACTCCTCCGTTCGGGGTTCGTCAGTCAAAAAATAAATGGTTTCCCAGTTCCCAGTTACAGCAGTGGCAAAGTCTGAAATATATGTGTATTTCCGCAATGTTTTGAAATCTCTGAATATAAGCAACGGATTATCTTCTTTGGTGAACATTGAATGATTTTGATGACAAATGTTAATCTTGATTCTGGTACTTTTGAAATTGGTGCCAAAAGTTTTCAATCAACTGCACAATTTTAAAATTACCACTACCAATAGAATTAATATTGTTTTCTATTTTTCAGTGCACCAACCATTAAATTGGTCCAATTTTTAATAAAATAGTTATTTTTGTATTAAGTGCCTAAAACGGACTTGAGAATGTGCCTTGACCTACGGTCTCGGCCAAAAATTTCTTCGAATGTGCCATGATAACACGAATTTTATACACGAAATACAACATTTTTTGTACAACTGCCAAAAAAACTTGACATTTCTATATACATCTTCAGAAATTTATGTTGGAATTAATTGTACAAAGTTTACTATCAATTATTATTCCAATAAATGAAATTGTTTTATGATGAATAAACAATTAATAATTGACTCTGTTAAAAATAAATTCTTCAAAAAGTTATATTTCATGTTTATTTTGGTGAATTATTTTGGCAGTGAAAAAAAGGATTTTTTTCACGGCGAAAAAAATACTTTTTTTCACGGTGAGAATACTTTTTTCACGGTGAAAAAAGTAAACATTTACGCATCTATAGAGATGTAGAAATGTCAAGTTTTTTTGACAGTTGTACAAAAAATATTTATTTTAAATATATGTATTCCAAACAAGAGTTTGCTAAACTGTATTCCGTGGGAAGTTGGTAGTTGTTCAGCATAAAAGGAAACCCTAATTAATGCAAATTTTATAATTTTATACCCTATCCCTAAAGTGAACAATAAAATTCATAAAATATTCAGGGTTTATTGTTTCCAAAAAACCTTGGACATTTTGATTTTATTTTTCGATAGCAATGTTCTGAATTCAAAAAAGTATTCAGGGTCACTCACTAAAACCTTATAAGATCATCGGAGTTTTCTCTAAATGGCCTAGGTATATATATTTTCAACATCCCCCGTATATAAAAGAAGCGCACAAACCACAAAAAGCGAATTGTATACCTCCTCGGGACTCGTCGGTCAAAAAGTTTCCAGCCGAGTCACGTTAGCTGATTTTTAACAGCAATAAAAAACTAAGAAAATTCCGAGATGCAAGTGTGCGATAGCCTAGTGGATAGACATTGTACTGAGAGGCAAGCATCATATTGGGGAGACGGGCTCAAATCCCCGCAGGCAGATTTTTTTTTGGTTATTTACTAATAATCAGTATAATATTTTTATAAAATTTTGGAAATCAAGATTTATAATAACAACTTACAAACACTGAAAATTCGTATTGAATTTTTATGTTCGTCAGAATATTTTCAAATCTACTGGGAAGTTCGTCGTGTGGACCTCGAGGGTCACACTCATTCTGCTGGTTATAATTTTGGATCCTCCTGAAAATTCTTATTTTCTTTTGATAATCTCATAAGATTTTATATGAGAGAAAACAGAATCGGCGTGACCGAGATTTTTTTTTTAAATAAACATTGTATATTTTATAACTTTTCATCATAACTTTATAAACGCACTATAATACATAATATTTTCCTCAATTTTCCTGTATCATAAATAAAGCGTAACACACGTTTGATATGTATGCTGATGTATGTATCCTACCATGCTTGGACATTGACGTGCATAGTGAGTCCAACATTATTTTCATTACTTGCCATCGACATCGAACCTCTTAATTGATATGCAGTACTACTATCAAGGCATAATAAAGTTCTCAGTACTATTATTGTAGCCGGCTGCTATTATATTATTATTAATGTGTGGTCTTTTAAGTGGTACTACAATATATTCTTGTCAGTGTGTTTTAGTTTGTATGATTATTATATTATAGCGATCATAGATGTTCGCGTGTGATGTTGTTATATGAAGAATTTATTGAATATCTAGGGAAATCCCATGTCTTGAACGAGATAGGTATGTGCCATTACCATTTACATAATCTTGTAATGTGGATATACATGACAATGGTGTGAGTTTGTGAATGTTTTAGTCGTTTTCACATATCCGGTTTATTTAACACAGTGAATCATATCATGAGCATTCCGAGACAAGTTTATTTGTGTATTATGTAGATGGGTAGGTTGTTTATTGACGCGAGTTACAAGCTAGGCGATCCTCGAGATCAGACTGAATTACTGAATTTCTCAGTAGATCTACAACTTCAAATTAGATGAGGGCTATCATGTTTGAAAAAATACAGCAACTAGGTACCTACAGGTGGAATTTATTAAGTGGCGGTTCCGTACAGTAAAGTATATAAAAACACATAATAAAAAACCGGAAAACCTGTATATAGCGCAAAAAATACCTACATACTGCGTCTATTTTTTTAAATATATTTTTTAAATGCAATCAAAAAAATATATTCTCAGTGACATTTTTATAATTTTTTTGAAAATGTCGTTGGTCTATAAAATTTGCAGCCCTAATACACAATAGTATTTAGTTATCAAGTTCAATGAAATATTTAATCGTTGTTCACAATATGTATAGTCAGTCCTATATCTACAACTGCATCACTTCAAAATTATCTGCACCCATGAATTTACATTATTTTTGACCGACTTCCCAAAAGGGAGGAAGTACACCATTCGACTGAATGCTTTTTTTTCTATTGTAAACCTGCTCCAATTTTAATGATTTTTTAATTTGAAAAAGGAAGGCTGAGAAACGGTCTCACATGAAAAAAAATCTATTCAACGATTTTGACGACTTATAATTACTTTTTTACAAGAACTAGGACCGACTTTATTAGTAGATGCAATAAAAAAAACTTTAAAGCTAGTGCCTAGATTCTTCATATAAATTCACAACTTTAAAATTATCAGGACCAGTACCGTTAATATTATTTTGTATTGTTTAGTGCAAGAACAAATAAAGTTCGTCTTAGTTATTGAAAAAAAAAGTTTGTGTGCACCAACTATTTTTTGAAATCATTTATTTAATTTTGAATATTGACAAAAAGCAAAACGAGTATTTCTCGCAATTTTTATAGCAAGCGATATTTTTTTTCTGGTAAAAGAAATATTAATTTAGTGAATGACAGACGGTCTTAACGTACCTTGCACAACCTCGTAATTAACGCATCTTAGCAACCTCACGTTATATACTGACGAAAGCTCTTTGTGACAGACTTCAATAATAGGAGGAGCTACACAATTCGGTTGGTTTGCTTTTTTACATGTATGCCTGTTCACGCGTTTTACATAGTAAACGTGCTCCGATTTTGACGATATTTGATTCATTTGACAGATGGAAGAAATGGTCCCATATTTAGACAAACCCAAATTCGAAATCTCCTTCCCCCCAAAAACCGCTCCCGAAGGGGGTGAATGGGACTAATTTTCTCAAAAATCGAAAATCTGAGACGGCGGAATTGAAGATAAGACCATATCCGGACAAGTTTAAATTGAACATTTGTTCAATAGAGGCATTTTTCAAACGCTTTTCGAGATACAGCAGTGGTAAAGTCGAAATATGTGTATTTTCGCCGCGATGCTTTGAGATCTCTGAATAATAACAAGTACAAGTAAAGAATATACATGGGTGAGAGGATAAGAACTATCTTCTTTGGTATTAGTGAAGGTTCAAGAATTTTCATGATTATTATTACAGTCAAAAGTGTAAAATAAATATTTTTTATAAAAAAAATCAAATTTGTTGGTGCACAATAAAAAATAATATTAATTCTACTGGTACTTTTGAAGCTGGTGCCAAAAGGCGTCTATCTAATTACAATTGCACAACTTCAGAAGTACTAGCATCAATAGAATTAACATTAATTGGTATTTTTCAATGCACCAACTAATAAAGTCGGTCCAATTTTTGGTAAATAGTTATTTATTAAAGGTACAAGGGAAAACAGTATCCGATTCTAGCGACAATTAGACTTGCGTTACTAGGGAAACTAGGACATCTTTAATTTAATCAAATATCTGTCTATTTAATTATGTGCTTTAAAAATTACGAACTTAGTAGTTATATGTAAAAAAGAACGATGATTTCAAGTTTTCTTTGACTTCATACCGGAGTCAGTAGAAGCAGTGAAAGTAGCGTCACAAAAATTATTGCCGGCTAAATCGCTATATTTAATTTAATATTTATGTGTATATATTACCCGGGAAAAAAGTACTCACTCTTTTTCAATGGGATAAAAGTAATTTTTTGACATTTTACTGACTCACTTTCTTCTCCACAGAATTAAACTGACATATATTTGATTCCTTTAAAGGTTTTCTTAGCAATGCATGTCTAAATGTCTCATACCACTTTAAAACTTCAAATTCTACTTCGATAATCTTCTGACTATTATATAGTAATATTTTTTCAATATTAAATCATCGTTTTTCCCGTCACAGAAAAAAATAGTGTAAGTATTTTACACGGGGAAAATATTAGATTTTAGTTCTCAGTTTTTTGTCTCCTTCCGCTTCGCTTCGGTCGGCTCGAGCTAAAATCTAGTACTTACTTTTTTTCCTTGTATAGTAAATAACCCTCATTGGTCCTTATAGATGATAATATTTGAAGTTCAGAGAATTTGAACAGTGTGATGCAGAAGAGATAAGTTGAAATACATTCCTGTTCTTTCGGAATGTGTGATCAATATTCTATATGCTAAAATATCATACCAATAGTTTCATTATTTGTGGCTTCATTAAATTCTAAATAAACATTTTATGTGCTGGCCAGGAAAATGATCTTTATGCTAACTTTCTTTATGAGCCTGATTGATCTCTCTGAGCATAGGCAGAAGTAAACAGGAAAATAATTTAAAAATTGTTTAAATTACCTAAATGGTTTATTATTGTTATTTGCTTATAATAATCAAGAAAATGAACTTAATTTAATCGATGTTAATGGACGGATAATCATCAAAATATTTCCGCATGTCTGAAGTAATTAGATAGGCTCTCATAACAATAATCCTCATAGGAAAACATTATGATTCATTGATAAACACGCAAAAGTTATTACTTATAGGTAGTATTTCATTGGCTTCCTCTTTAGGCAGGCGGTAGTCGTTGTTTACTCAACAATTTAAGAATTCCAAATAAGACAAGACACACACAACATGAACATTTCAATTAAGAAAAAAAAAGAGGCTAATTTAATTGCCAATTAGGTGGCGCTTCGAAATACGGACCACATTTAATAATAATTGGTAATTTCATGCAAGTTAGAAGAGAAACGGCGGAAACTGAGAAGCATTAAATAGGAAAGATATATATGAAGAATTATAATAAATATATACCTACGCGAGAACGACATAATGTGCGTTGTTATTAATTTATACGGTTTCTTTGAATAAATCCAAGGTTCTAATCCACTTAGATCAGCGACACGGTGATGTGGTGCTGCGATGTTATCCAAGCTACAGCTGTAAGCTGTAAAGATGTGTGAAACCTTCTTTTTTCCACTGTGAAAAATGAGATATTAGTGAAAATGTGTGTGATTTAAATTGTCGTGATTGTGCAGTAAAAACCGCTGTGTTTAAAAAGCGGTTCAATTCTTTTTAAACAACTCGATGCAAATTCCGGTAAAGTGATCTTTTACCATATATTTATACTATCATGTTCTTATTGCAATACCTAAATTGAAAATTCAATTTTCGAGCAAAGACTGTCGTGACAAAAGATCTCACAGCCTTTATAATAACTTCTCATATTTCCACACTAATAAGTAAAGTAGCTAATTTGTTCGGAACCCGAGTTACTTTGTCACACTAGTGCAGAAAGAAAATTACGCTTTGACCCAGCTGTCATTCAAACATAGAACCAATACACAAACACTTAACGTCATTACTTTTTCTCAAATTATGTGCTTTACACATGGATTTTAATAATTTTGATTAACATTCATTTTATTATATTAGTCGTTAAATTATATTATTATCACCTTTTATATTTCACCACTTTGAAATGTGAATATGGAAGTACCAAACGTCAATCAATTGAAAAAATCTTTCTATAAAATAATAAATGTCATATTACTTACTGACTTGGAATAGGTGATATGAACTGTTTCATCTTACGCTTAAATTGAACTTCCAAAGCATGTGTTGCAATTTGCAATAATATGATTAAAAAAACGGCAAAAAGACATTCCCTGTCTAGTCAACTTTACAACAAAAAAACTGAATCAAAATCGGTTCGTTTGAGAATCCTCGATCATGTCACATGGTAAACGTAAAAATCTAAAATCCAAATTGGTTCATCCATTTGGAAGCTACGTTGATACAAACAGAGAGACTGATGCAAATGTTAAGCTTTATCAAAGGAAAACTAGCTATGAACACTCTCGACCAACTCACTTCTCACATAAACAAAAATAAACTAAATCAAAATTGACTCATCCGTTTCAGAGGTACCATGCAACAGACAGACATACAGATACACACGATAAACTCAAGTAGCTAGAAAAACACTCTCGATCAAGTCACATTTCAAACAAAAAAAACACAAAAAAAACTAAGAGCTACGTTGCCATTCTTACAGATTCACAAATCTTATATCGCCCCTCTGCGTCGGGGGTTATATGTAACCTACACATGAGTAAATTCGTGAATCTTAAAATAGTGATACATTCGCTTCTAGTTACCTGTTAAGTTGGCTCTCGAACTCGTTTGGTTGTCACATATTGACATACACCACTTTGGTCCTTCTGTGAATTTGACAAATACTCATGTTTCATTATCAAGATATTCACATACCATATATTAGTTCATTTATATTCTTGTAGCATAAACAACTACTATTGCTTATCCATTCTTTTATTGTTTCAGATACTTGCTCAAATGAAACCAAAGTAACCTTAGTTAACCCAGCCAATAAGAGGAAGTTCTTCTTCCAAAACAACACACAAGGATGGATCGCAACAAAGAAGTCGTCCAGCTTCGTGGTCGCCCCGTCTCTGGTCTGGAGGCGGCACACGCTAGCGAGTACTTCGAGCAGTTCCTCAATGCTACAAGCCTTAAGCACATACTAGGATACTACAGGTAACTACACAAACCTACACCCTGTTTCGGTAGACCTATAAGCATTTTATTTGATTTCAGAGGCCTCATAGATTGCTTACACCTGAAACCAAATCAGTTCAATCAATTCTATCCAAAATTGAGGGCAAACTTGACCACCTGGCGTGCCAAGGCTTTGCTGAAGAAGCTCGATGCTCGTGCCTCGCACAAATGCTATAACAAAAGCAAACTAGCCAATAATACCCGAGTGCTTATTATCGGTGGTGGACCTTGTGGCTTGAGAGCAGCCATAGAGGCTCAACTTCTTGGTGCCAAAGTCGTAAGTGTCAAGATATCGTAGCTTATTCTTTACACTACCTACCTTGATAGTTTAATTTTAGAGCATTTAGTGTCGGTATGAATGTGCTCAATTTCCACAGCCTTGACTTATTTTATAATCCCAGTCCGTAGAATAGCTAATTCTTCATAACCATGATTAGTTTATCGCACACTTTTCATTGAATTCGTTATACCTCTTTTCAGGTTGTTGTGGAAAAAAGGGACCGTTTTTCTAGAAACAATGTTCTACACTTGTGGCCTTTTGTCATCGAGGATCTTCGAATGTTGGGCGCAAAAAAGTTCTTTGGTAAATTCTGTGCCGGTGCCATTGACCATATAAGCATCAGACAGCTGCAGTGCATTCTTATGAAGGTTGCCTTGTTGCTGGGAGTTGAAATACACACTGAAGTTGGATTTGAAAAGCTGATTGAACCGAATGCAACAAATAGTAAGTATTATTCTATTAAAAAAACCTGTTCTATATTATTCTTTATTTGAAATTCGTAGAAACTGGATGGCGAGCTGAATTTAAACCTACCAATCATCCAGTATCTCACTATGAGTTCGATGTTGTTATTGGTGCTGATGGTAAACGGAATACATTGCAAGGATTTACACGTAAAGAATTTCGGGGTAAATTGGCCATAGCAATTACAGCGAATTTCATCAACAAAAAGACTGAAGCTGAAGCTCGTGTAGAAGAGATTAGCGGTGTGGCCTTTATATTTAATCAGAAGTTTTTCAAGGATTTGCTAGCCGAAACTAGAATAGATTTGGAGAATATTGTTTATTATAAAGATGATACGCATTACTTTGTGATGACAGCAAAGAAGGCGAGTCTTATCGAAAAAGGAGTCATTAAACAGGTACGTCAGAAACATACACAAAAATACTTGTTTTTCAGGTTAAAAGTAACAGTTCCATTCTTACAGGATATCGCAGATACAGAAAAGTTGCTGGCACCCGAGAACGTCGATAGGGAAGCTTTACAACAATATGCCATCGAAGCGGCAAACTTCAGCACAAACTATCAAATGCCTGACATGGAGTTTGCCGTCAATCATTACGGTCAACCTGACATAGCAATGTTTGACTTCACCTCCATGTATGCAGCTGAGAATGCCTCAAAGGTGCTGGAGAGGAATGGTCACAGACTGCTGATGATACTTGTCGGTGACAGTTTGCTTGAGGTGAGATCTAAATCACCAACGTACTAAATTAAGTGACATTCACATCCTTTCATTATTTATTTATTATTCAAGGGCCTTTCAAGGTTTCTAGGGCATCTTGACTTGAACGGATTTATTTGCTTACCTTACCCATCTTTTTAGGAAGAGCCCTGACCAAGTGGTAAACTTTGGTGACGTCAAGTAGCTTAAGTATTAACTTTTTAGGAGCAGAATGTTATTGTCTTATAGTTTTCTACTTTGATATAATATGAATTCGCAGAATGGTTTTGGCCCTAGTGGTTCTTCTTTCGAACCCTTCCTTGTCATTAGGTTTGCTTGTTCATTGATTCCGGCCCTAAACCCAAGTATGGCAGACTTTGTTGGCATTGGCTAGTTGCTCCAGGCATTCGTGAAATTTTACAAAAAGCTTAAGTTTTGGTTTTGCAAATACTTTCCATAAAGAATATGGGCTAATATGATCTAATTTCGAATTAAAAATCTGTACAGCTTTTTCCTGCTTATAACTCACCCTTGTCTTGTTGAGGATACATACAGTCAACCCAAGGCCAGTTCCTCTTCGCTTTTGGAGCAATCCGTATGTCTTTTCTATATGTTAGAGACTCTTTTCGTCAATTGTGTTGATTTTTGTTTTTATATTATCTGAAATTATTTCTTTGAGATTAGGAATTTTCTTGTAGATGAAAAAGCTTAAACTTTTATTTATCTTTTTGCAGCCTTTCTGGCCGACAGGATCAGGCTGTGCTAGAGGTTTCCTCTCATCACTCGACGCTGCCTGGGCAATACGAAGCTGGTCGATGGGCAGTTGCACACCACTGGATGTCTTGGCCGAAAGAGAGTCAATTTATCGGCTGTTGGCACAAACAACACCCGATAACCTAAACAAAGATTGGAAATCGTACACCTTAGATCCAGCAACAAGATACCCCAATTTGAATAGAGGTGTGGTGTTGGCTCATCAAGTGGTTTGCCTATTTGATAGCGACAATCCCAACAGTATTGAGAGGATGAAGAAGAATGTGCCAGAGCGGGTGAGCGAAGTGCCTAAGAAGAGGAAGAGAGGTAAGATATTTTCAGGAATATTTTTTTGCCAAAGATGGTTATTGCTGTGCAAAACTAAAAGTACCATTTTAATCTTTTTTTGTATCAGGAAACGTGGACAATGAAGTGCTGCTCAGTTGGCTACAAGATCAACTTCGTGAACAGACTGATATTGAAATAACTGACATTGGCTCAATATTTAGAGACGGGAAAGTTTTATGTGCAATCATTCATCACTATAGGCCTGATTTATTGGACTATAATGCAATAAAGGAAGATGAACCTGCGAAAAACAATCAAATAGCAATTGATATTCTAGAAAAAGAATTAGGTAAGTTTTTATTGTATTATATTCGATTATAGATTGCTCAAAACAAAAAATGCTCTTCCAATCATTATTTTGCGCCAATTACCCATTACCATAGATAGACGGAAACTCCATTAATAAAACACGTTTTGTTTTGTTGACCACATGTATTTAGGCCAGGGGAGGAGAGCTGTGGAAGCGGTCAGAAAGGGGGATACAACTGTTTACGCCAACCCCTCCTCCACTCCACTGATCTTCTTCGCGTAGGAAATATGACGCCAGGTGGCGTCTCGTTCTTTTAGTTTTTAGTTGTGGTTATTGATTATTTAAAATTAAATCAAATATTATTTACTGCCTTTTATTGATATTTATACGTTGAAATAATCAATAGGTATGTATAATATTTTTTTAATTCTAGGATTTTAAAACGCAAACAATATGAAAATCGCTTTAATTAAATAATAATTAGGCATTATTCTCTCTACTACGCCTATGTCTCACGTTTATATGTATATATATATATAACTTTTTTTTCAAAATTCAAAAATAACCAAATTTTAATTTGGATGGTGAAAAATGCGGTTACGCTGTAGGCCGTTGGAGTGGCCGAAGCAGGGATGACATCAACTCAATCTATTGTTTACAGTCTGTCTCTGTTTCTAGGTCATTATTTTGAGCAGTTTATTTAATTTCTCAAATTTCTTAGAATCCTGTACAATGATTGTCGTTTTTTACGCGCCAAATTAAATGTCAATTTCATGGATAATTCAAATTCTACAATAACAATTTCTGTCAAATAGAAAAAT
Source organism: Crioceris asparagi (assembly GCA_958507055.1). Taxonomy (NCBI): domain Eukaryota; kingdom Metazoa; phylum Arthropoda; class Insecta; order Coleoptera; family Chrysomelidae; genus Crioceris; species Crioceris asparagi. The sequence goes on from OY293828.1 coordinate 13,980,630, forward strand.
AAGACAACTGAAAATAGACTGACAGATATTGAAAGTTGAAAATGTAATCAATATAAGTATGTACGTTTTGGAAAAGAACAATCGTTTTACTTGCTATTGTTTCTTGATTCAAAATGATGGAGTTACCTTGTCTGTTTGTAGGAATTCCTCCTGTTATGACTGGAGAGGAGATAACGAAAACCGAAGACTACTTAACGACAGCTACTTACCTAACAGAAGTTTACGATATATTTAGAGGCGAAATACCTCACGTTAAGCATCCTAAATTGGTGAGTATTATAATAACCCTAAAGATTCCTCCCTTCATCCAAATCACTTCAAATACATGTTTGATACAAGTATGATATTGTTCTAGAAATTTCCCTCCAAAATACCCAAAGCCCTTCCATCAATTCCTTCATCCAAATATTCTCCCAATGATCGAGTGTGTAACAAATGCTTAGCTGGTAATCCACTTAAAATTCACAAAGCAACTATAAATAATGATGAGGATATTAAGGGACCAAAAACAACTGGATCGAACATGAAGGCAAAAAGAAGAAAGAAAATAACCAGTAGCTCATCCATCCTGAGAAGTCCAAAAAAACATAGAACACAGCAAAAAGATAGCGAGATGCGCTTTCTATACGTTAGAAAGACGAAGCCTAAACCCAAAGAATCTGTGATGTGTGAATGTAGAGAGGAGAGTAAAAGGAAAAAATCTTTAGTGAAGAGTCCCAAGAGGCGAGTTTCCAAGCAAATTGCCGGAGTAGAAGATCAGACAGATGTTAAAGCTATACAAATCCTACAGTCTCCGCAAATCCTTCCCCAACATGAAGACAATGGCATTACAAATTTGATGGATTACAAACGTGACAAATTGAAATCATTCATGGCTAATCTTTTGTTGAAGAAGAAGCAATCGATATTGAAACGTTTTGGTAATCTAACAGCAATTCCAGAAACAAGAGTAGATAACACTGATGAACAAAAAACTGAAAAGATTGTTGCAAAATGTGATGGAGATTCGGAAATGAATAAGCCCGATACAAGGAATAACTTTACCAGCGAAACTTTTGTAATAGATATTTGTCCAAATGTGCCAGAATTTGATACGTGCAGTATTAAAAGTAAAGATAGTAAGAATTATTTGAACAGTGCGGAAGAGTGTCAGACTCTCTACAACAATTCAAAGTTTAACAACTTTACATCGGAATCTCCATCTAAAATCACCTCAAAACAAAGTACGAGTCTCCCAAAGACTTTGAAAGAAATCAAAAGCAGCGAAGATATTGTGAAAATAAGATTTGTCGAAAGGAAGGCACGTAACAAATTCACCATTAGGCAGATTGAATTTGAATCATCTCTAAATCAATTGACTATATCATCAAAGTTGGATGTCATATCAAAGCATAGACCAGATAAAAAATCATCTGCACTAGAAACTATTCCCGAAACGTTACTCCAAGATCTTGGCAGGCGTGTGCTTCCGTGTCATCACAAATGTCGCTTGAAATTGAAAAGTCAACACAAAAAGTGTGATAGAAATTTTTTGTCTGAAATGATGTCGAATGGGGATGGGATGGCGGATCAAAGTTTTTGTCGCGTATCAAATTGGATCAGTAACAATGATTTCTATGGTGCTGCGGATATAGTAACAACTCAACAACAAGTTGATAATGCTGATAAGGATACAATTGTAACAAATAGTAAAATCACCGATTTCACATCGGTATCAAGAGCAGTGAATCCATATCAGGATATTAAGATTGAAGAGATGACAGATTGTATCAAATTTTGTGATACTGGTAAACCGGTAGCTTCTGTAGGTAATTTTACAGAAGTGGTGGCCAAAAATACACTTAAGCCAATGAAAAAATTATCGAAATTCTCGCAGTATTCACCATTTCAAATGGCTAACGGCATCAACAACATGAAATCTACTTCAGCCCCACCTGGACAATTTTCTGTTATTATTGAAGGCGAGGAATCTGTATGTCTCCTTAATATTTCGATAATAATGAACTTTTAATTACTCTATTAATTATGCTATTTTGTTTCATTACAGGATTTACCAGAGAGTACAAAGATGAGTGATCTCTCGTACAAGACAATAAAGACGGCAGCAGCAAATCAATATGCCTCCGCTTTCGGGGGTGCAACACCTGCTCCTCGTCCATCAAGTAGACATAAGCGACATGCAGAACCGGTTACATCCAAAGCGAGCACCATTGATAAGAAAACGCGAAAGCGGAGGACGTTAGAAAAAATTGGGGCTAGTGTAGTAAGTATTAGAGTTAATTACTCATAATTTACATTTAAAATTCCACTTTCCAAATATCTATAACAATCCCATAGCTCCGTGAACCCGAGTTAGAACCCGACTTGAAAATAAAATTAATTAAAAAATATACTCATAAACTACAAACGACGTAGATGTTTGTAGTAAAAATTATTTGTTTGTTTTTCAAAAAACCTTGAAAATCAAAAAAAATTACTCCTACAATTTTTAATGTTTTTATGGCATTTTTCCGGGAATGTGTTAACAACCGTTTGTAGTTTTTTGTAGTGATAATAGTTTTTTTTTGTTAATTTTTTTCAACACTATTAATTCGTTCTAACAAATTTACGTAAAATAAATTTAATAAAATGTTTGTGCTTCCAGAAACTACAAACGATGCTAAATAAATTTAATAAATTATTTTTAGTTTATTTTTTAGTAACAAGTTTGTTTTTCACATTTTATTAACATCATTTAACATTACAAGATCTGACTTTATTTAAATTTGTTTAAAAGATTAATAATATTTAAAAAAAATTACAGAAAAAAAAACTATTGTCACTACAAAAAACTACAAATGATTGTTAACACATTTCCGAAAAAATGCCATAAAAACATCACTCCTACTCCTACTCCTACAGAGTAAATATTTTCTTATTTTCAAGGTTTTTTTGAAAAACTACAAACAAATAAATTTCACTACAAAAATCTACGTCTTTTGTAGTTTCTGGAGGCACAAAAATTTTATCAAATTTATTTCACGTAAATTTGTTTTAACAATTAATAATGTTAAAAAAACAATAAAAAACTATTGTCACTACAAAAAATTAGAAATGATTTCTGGAAAAATGTTATAAAAACATAAAAATTTTTAGGAGTAAATATATTTTTTTTGATTTTCAAGGTTTTTTGAAAAACTGCAAACAAATTTCACTACAAACATCGAAATCATTTGTAGTTTATACGAGAATAATTTTTAATTAATTTTATTTTCAAGTCGGTTTCTAAGTTCACTGAGCTCAATTCCATCCCCCCATTTCCCATTTTCCTTGTTCCAGATGTTGTCCTCCTTCATGGGAGCCTTCATTGAAACTGGCATAGTGGCAGTATTGCTGTTTTTATTCGATTTAGTTATTAATTCAGAACAATATGGTTTTCAAAATTATATATTTAGTATCTAGAATAGACACCTAAATGTACATAAATGCTTAGTAGCAATAAAAAAGCAAACAATTCAACAAACACTGATCTGTGATTTGTATAAATTAAGGAGGAGCGTCAGAAAATGTTGGAAGAAATATCTTCCAATCGTGCTGATAGACAAAACAGAAGGCGACAGCAGAGAAAGTTGCAGACTGAACAGTTTATAAAGAGTATGCAAATGTTGCAAGCCAATGCTAGGTCGGATGCTCAACCATTCGAAGATTATTCGTTGTTTGTGTACAGACAGACAGCGCCCAAGTTTGAGGACAGAGTCAGACATATTGAAAAACAATTTACTTATATACCTGTAAGGAGGTGTTGATGTTATGAGTTTGTGTGGACAACTAATTTTAACCAAAATTGCTTTGAGCTTAACAATCTCAATAATAAATGACGATATTTTTTTGTGGTTGTGTTATTATTAAATGTATTTTTTTGTTTCTTAAAAAAATAATCCTTTTCTAACATTTTGACACGACCTACGCATGTGGTTCATTTAAAAGCAGAGCACTATTGAAGTGACTATTATTGGTAACGTCGTAATTTCACTGATGGTGGTTGCGAAACTAACTTATGAATGACATTTTCGATAACGTGCACAATACTCCGATTACCGAACAGACGGAGTGAGCATGTGATCTTCAGGCAGGGTTTTATGAAGAAACTACGGCTAGGTAACACTGGCGTACCTAGATATTTATTTAATAGTAGAAAAGGTGGAGTATTTTATTATTAACTTTTAATATTAGTACCTATAACATTAATTTTATTATATTTATACATTATATTCATGATAGAAAATAACTAAATGTATTAGTAAATAGTTTCTTAGGGGAAAGATGAAGACTGTTAAGAATAAATAGGAAAAAAAACAATAAATATAGGAGAAAATATCCTTTGCTTGGTTAATCACGACTCCGACTATGCAATAATCTTAGGATTGCTTGAATTATTTTTGACCGCCAACCCCGAACGGAGGAGGTATACAATTCGACTGTCTGCATTTTTTTTTGTTCGCGCTTTGTATATAGTAAACGTACTCCGATTTTGATGACTTATATATTCGTAAAATCCCAAACCGAAATCTCCTTCCCTCCGAAAACCGTTGCCGAAGGGGTTGGAGGGGACAAATTTTCTCGAAAATCGAAAATTCGATTTGCCAGAATTATAGATAGGACAATATCCGGAAGCAACATTTACAATAGAACTTTTCTCCTTAGGGTTACGGTTTTCGAGTTAAGCGGTGGTAAAATTAGGGTTAAGTTGTAAATTAGGGAGTGGTTTAACAACCACTTATCTGAACATCGCCCGATGGCAATTCATGTTTTCATTTATTTTTATATTTTGTAAGCAATATGTAACAATATTTAATTGTCAATAAAGTAATTTATTATTATTATTAAAATGGTTAAATCTAAAATATTTAAGCGTATTTCCGCAGCGATGTTCTGAAATCTCTACATAATAACAAGGACAAGCAAAGTATATACGTGGGTCATAGGATATTAGTGGTATTAGTGAACGTTCAACGATTTTCGTGACCAATGTTACACTTAAAAGTGTGAAAGAAATATTTTTTTACACAAAATTGGACCGACGAAATAATATTAATTCTGTTGGTTCTGGTATGTGTGAAGTTATCAATCCAACTGCAACTGCACAACTTCAAAATTAACAGCACCAATAGAATTAATATTATTTCGTATTTTTCAGTGCACCAACTAATAACGTCGGTCCAATTTTTTGTAAAATAATATTTATGTACTTTTTAATTCATATTTAAAAACATAAGTTATGTTCAGGTGATGTGCGCTTATGAGGTATCAAAGAAGAACTTTTTGGGGAATGTAAAAATTTTTGAAATATTTTCGCAGAAATATGAATAGATTTGACGAAATATTCCATTTTTTAATTGTTTTGTTATTCATAAGTTACTTTTGTGAATCGCCAATATAGTCCGAGAGCCCGAAAAATCATTACCCTGTGCTATTCAAGGGATTTTTATACCTCCAGTAAATGGACTAATAGGGAACCTGAATACATGACACTTGTATAACTAATATCTACAATAAAATTGTTAGGATCACGAATCAAAGGCGAATGCCGCCCCATCGACTGTTCGACCTGGTGGGACAGATGAAGATCTGGCAGCCCGTATCAAAAGTCTTGAAAACAAGTGGCGGGATCCGCAGCCAATTGACAAGAAACCTAAGGACCTTATGCGGGCTATTGGGAAAATTGAGACCTCCGATTGGAACATCAAGGAGATTGAGAAAAAAATCCAAGAGAATAAGCTAGGCAAACCCAAAACTTTTGACAAAGAAAAAGTGCCTAAATGGAGTAAGGAGCAATTTTTAGCTAGACAAACAAAGATGGAGAAGAAACACTACTCAAGACAAGACAGTGCAGAAGGTAAGTTTCTGACAGATGTATAAAAATCAGATCTGTTATTTGTTGTTATTTCAGCCAAGTTTGCAGATATTGATAAGAGTATCAAGAATTTAGATCAAAAGTTAAAAGAGGGAACTATACGGGAATTGGGCACCAATAAAGTGGCAACCATTACCGAGAAGTTGGTAAGCAAGGTACCAGCGGAGCCTAAGCCTATTGAGAAACCAGTAAGTATTGTTATCATAGTGTTAGGAATGCCATGTTAAAATTAATGCATCTTCGGGAAGAAATATAATATATATGGGGGTGCTCCGTGCTTCATTGGAACATACGCGTAATGTTGAACAAGGAAGGAACACCTCGATTATCTATTAGTTACTACATTTCCAGTTACGCCAATAATATTACTATATTGAAATTTGTTTTGTTGAGGATAACTAAGGTTGTTCGAAAATTAGCACATATTTTCCACTAGGAATATTTATTTATATAATTATATCTTATTTTAGAGTGAACCACGCGTCCCAGTGGTAATACCTACTCAGAATGGCTCAGAATTCTGTCATTTTTGTCAAAAACGTGTCTACCTCATGGAAAGGCTATCGGCCGAAGGAAGATTTTTCCACCATGCCTGTTTCAAGTACGTTGTCTAGTTTCTATTGAGGGTATAACTCAATTGATTGATTATATTTTTCTTCAGATGTCAGTACTGTAACACACAACTTCGTCTTGGTTCATATGCTTTCGACAAGGATGGTATGTATGGCTTCAAATTCTTCTGTCAAAATCATTTCGGCATGGTTGCCGTTGAACCATCAAAAGTTACCACAAGACGACCATTGCCAAAGATAACGCACACAGCTCCAAATAGGAAGAGTCCCGAGAAAAGGATACCAAGGATTGCTGGGGTCGATTTGCTGGATAGAGGTATTGTATACTGATAACTTTTCGATTGAGCGATGTTTGAAAGCTGATCTTTTTTTTGTGAAGTTCAAACACCCGAACGTGTAGAGTTTGCAAATCTATCAGCCGATCATGTGGTGTCATCTGATCAAGATGAACCTCTCAGTCAAATGGATGAGGATGAATGGACAGATAAGAATTTTGGACCTTCGTGTGCCGAGGTTGGTGACAGTGATGATGACGATTCGTCCAGTTTGAGGTAGACATTTTTATTATAATCAAGTTTATATTTTTTCTATGCAATGTTTTTTTCTTCTAGTGACTCAGACAGTGATGACGACGATGCCTACGATGATGCCTTGGAGGAGCCTGTTACTAAAGAAGGTACAATGAAGTGGGCAGAACGATGGAAAAATAGTTATTCGCGAAAAAGACGAGATTCTGATTCTGATGGCTACAGCAGCAGCGATCAGTGGAGCTATGAAAATAGCTCTGATGGTAAGCAGCATCAATATTCCTTACAACATGTCGTTTTGTCCTTCAAATAACTGATTTGACTATAATTACTGCATTTGAGATCATATTTTTGTCTTATTATGGAACGTGAAATAGATTAACATAAGCTCTATTTGCATTTTATAGTGATTCGAAAGCTATTAATGATTACTCGCATAATGAAGAGAAGAATAAATCACATGAAAAGAACTATTACATTCTTGCGTTGCCGTATGTATATGAATAAATGTTTTTTGAATTGTATCGTCGTTTTTTTTAATTTTCACGTTATTGTCTATTGATTTGAGATTATTTACCTTGTATTTTGAACGTGCAAAGTCCCCCATTCCACCCATCACTGTGTGCTTTCCAAGTGTCATTGCAAAAAATTCTTATTCTTTTTTATATTCCACAGACGACAATGCAGACACGGCGACCGAGGGAGAAGAGGAGATTAGAGCCAGAGAACTACGCAAACAAGAAGTTCGTGTGGAACCACCCGTCGTGCAGACAGACACAGGCACCGACACTGAGGTGAAGGCATCATCTAATAACCTAACCGATCATCACCACCTTTTACCTGATATTCTATCCAGCCACGATCGTCTCAATCATTCATCGGATAATTATTTGTCATCGGACTTTAATAGTGCGGAGTCGGGTGATTTAGATCATAATATGAATAAAATAGCTGACGAGAAAGATGTAGTCGTGGGTAAACTTACAATACCATCCGCCAAGAAGGAAATCAGTGAATCGAAACGGAATGTATTGACTAAAAGCGCTACTTCAGGTGATATTACCAAAACAAAACCATTGCGGAACTTTGTGATACCAAAAAAAGATGACCGGAAACAATTCGGCGCGGAATTTGTACCGAAATTCAAATCAAACGACCCTGAACCGTTACTAATTATAAAACGTACACCAAGCAAAATTAATCTACCCAAAGAGGTCGGGAAGCCCCGCGTGGCTGTTAATACAAATGTTCTTGATACTCAGAAATACTTTGGTAATTTGACAAAGAAACAACCACCGGCGAAAAAAACTCTCCAAAGATCAGAAACAATCGCTCAACCTCCACCTTCAAGATCACCACTAATAAAGCAGAGCAGCTTACCTGAGACTTCAGATGAGAAAAAAGAGATAAATAGCAGCTTTAATTTTGAACCAAAAGATGAAGACCTTGACGATATTGATGATTACATTGAGAACCTTTTAGCTAATGAAGAAGAACTTGAGAAACCGATAGATCCTAAAAAATATAGGTTGCAAGAAACTCCTCCAGGATCTGAGGGTGATGAGAAAGTATCTAGCAGCATTGAAGATCTATTGAAGGCACTTGAAACAGAGACGAATGTGGAAGAGGCTGCCATTGAAGAAAAACCTGAAGAGAAAATGGAAGATCTTCTAGCCTGGATGGAAGGCTTGGATTATGATACCCAAGATCGTAAAGTGTGTAGATCCTTGAGTGATGTCAAGTACAAGCATTTGGAAAGGGTTTTGAAAACACCTAGAGCCGCTGAAGGAGTTATCAGCAAATTACCGAAAAATAATCTCAGCTTCTTTGAGTCCCATTTGTCTGGGCGACCTTTACGCAGGCAGAACAGCAGTGATAGTGATGAAGTTTCTCCACCAAGACCATCCACTTTGAAGCGTTCTAACACCGAAATCCATTTTAAGCGAAGCTCAGTACCTCGCACCTCTGTTGATCTGGATGCTGTCAGTAAGGTCGATATCAAGAAGATGTTGCAAAGATTCGAAAGCAGTGATCAAGATTCTCCAAAGGAAAGATCGAAATCCCCCGTGAGAAATGTTGCTAAGCGAAATTCCATTGCTGCTTTTCGAACAATGAGTACGGATAATAATGACAAATTGCCACCAAGGATGATTCCTAAAACCAAACCGATAAAGAACACCATCAAAATGTTTGAGAATGGAGCTAGTAGTTCAAAAGCACCATCCCCAAAGAAGCAAAGTTTTCCATTGCAAAAATCATTTTCAGAAGCAAAGATACCGAAATCGGCGGAAAAATGTTCGGCCTGGGAAAAATCTATGAAGGATTTAGAGAAATTTGTTCAAGACACCATGGCGAATATTGGAGACAAGTATGATAAGAAGACAACTGCATCTAAACCAGTTGAAAATGACTGGTGCGCCAAAGTGACGTGCACTTCTATACCTAACACAGATTTTAATACTGAGACTGAACAACAGGTTTCATCTGAAGCTACTTCTGAGACAAAATTATTAGATAATGATAAAGGAAAATCGCAAGTGAGAGAGTCAAATGCTATTATTGAGAAATCCGAAACAGATATTCCATGTGATAAAGAGATTATTCTGAATAAAACCGCTCCTACAGATGAACCTCCAAAATTACCTGGAGAGATTCCGGAGATAAAATCAAATGGGTGTGAAGATAATAAGCTCGAAAACCATAACATTGTTCTGGGTCAAATTAAGGTGACATCTGGTTCTTTAGATTTAGATGAATCAGAATCCATGAACTCTTGTGATAAAGAGATGCCGAATATATTAGACTCCAAAGCTAACTGTGAATCAACTGGAGATATAACTGAGAAAGGTTCTGATAAAAACAAAGTTGTCGAAAATAAAGAGGTGGAAATGAACGAAGCAGATGTTGGTGTAAATGAAAATAAGGTCAACAATGATGAGGAGATACTTAATATTTCTGACCTCAAAGATGACGCCTCGAAAGATAATTACTTGAATGAAAATGAGCGTTGTGATAATTTAACCATGACAAACGCAGATGATAAAGTTACAGACAAAAGACAATATGAAATAACGGATGCTGAAAAGAATGCTCTCTTGATTGCTGAATTGGATCAGTGTATGAAAGATTTGGGTGAACTGTCAGATCCAACAGCAGAAGATGTGGTAGGAATTACAGAAGCTATCAACTGGAATGTAGGAGCCAGTCAAAATAATGTTGCCAAAAAAGTGGAAAATGATGAAAATAAGGCCACAGAAACATTAAGTACAGACTTCAATGCTCAAGCACCACCACCTTTCCCAAATGGTTCTGCTGATGCAAATCATAATGATGATAGTAATCTTTTACATCCACGCAATTTTGCCGACGCTGTACATTCAACTGATACTTCATTGGCTGATGATTTATCGGAATTCGATAAGCTCTGTGGTGATACGTTGACAGACAGCTTGGATTCTTCAAGTTTTGAGAAACTTGTATCCGAAACTGATAGACATGCGAATGTGGAAGATCTGTATGCTAAAGTGAACAAAGAGAAACCATATTCTCCACAGCCACCGAGACGAACAAAGAAGACATCCAATGCTGAAAATGCTCTTCCACCACAAAGACCTGAAAGACTGAGAAACAAATCTGCTTCTCTTTCACCCTCACCAGCAAGGAAACAGATTGATGTACCAAGTGCGAAGAAAGAGGTTATTAAATCGTTTCATCTGCCTAAACCACAGAAAGTCGCTGGATCAAGCTCTGAAAGTAGTTTATCGCATAATAACGGCAAGTCAAAAAGTAAATCTGACCGCGATGATAGCGACAAAGACTGCTGCTTACAATAATAAGAAGCAAAATAATTTTCTTTTTCTAATTTTCTAGTCATTTTTGTAACGTTTCCTTACGGGTAGAAATATTCTGCTAGTTGCTCTTCGGATTGAAAAAAAATATTTTTATTAATGTTGAGCTATTTAAAGTTTATTATACGTGTTGAGATTTTTTTATAGTTTATTAATATAATAATAACGCGATGCATTCACAAAATTTATACATCCTTCAACAAACATATTGTATACGTACATCCCATCTCATCCCGAATTTAAGTAGTTTGTGATGATGAATTGGTATTCCCGTTCTTCCCAAGGCCAACAATCACGTTAAAGCAATGGTAAAGAAAACAGGTAACTATAAAAATGAGAGTGGCTGCGCTAACGTTGTTTATTTTTGATGTTTGCTGTTTAATCCATTGCTGACGTGAGTGTTGTTAACATGTTTATATATTTTATTTTATCATATTTTTTATGCTCATTAACATAAAAACCATGCCCATATCTGAATACAGTAACTCTCAAATTTTGATAAAGATATGGACATGTACGATTGTGTTATACTCATTTTGAAAACTCATTCTTTTTTCTATGCAAAGATAATATAGAAAAGAAAATTGAGAAGATTTTTCAATTGAGTGCAAATTTTCACCGTTTCAAAATTATCGAACCAATTTATTTGAGGAATAAAGATCAACTTTCAAATAATTTTTTAGATCAGTCTCATTTACTTTTGAAAACAGAAAAACTATTTTGTGTTTTTTGTAATATGGAATAGTTATTACTGGTTAAGTCAAGTTTGTCCTATTTTGTCTGTAATTGTCTTTTTTGCCTTGCTGAAGCTTGTTGCAACTTCGAAGCTTGTATTCTGTATGTATTGTCTCTCTCTTTCTTTATTCCTCAAATGTTTGTTCCAAAGTTCAACTGAGATTCCAAAACATATATTGAATTTCTATTTTCCAGGTGGTTACAGATGAGTCGACCTCGGAATCATCGAGCGAAGTCCAAAATTCTGCCACAGAAATTTCCACAGATTCTGAATTTGCACAAGATGATCCGACACCGACACGTGAAGTGCCATCCATAGTTCTGAATGACTTCCACGTGACCAAAGTAAGAGGCAGTGGCGGTCATCATGTCACACCAAGAAAAATTCAGGTGACAACGGGCTATTTACAACGCCCGACAAATAATAATAATGGCAGGCCCAAAAAGCCAACCATTGAACTTAATCTTAAACCTCTTGTACCGCACACACCAATAGTTAGGAAACCAGCACCGACCTTGCTTCCGAGGACTGAGGGTTATGCTTTGAATCGCACTCAGAGCACTGGAGGTATAGCAGCTAAGGTATCTTTGGAACTTAAAAAGAAATATCTCTTAGGAGAATCAACAGCTGGTTCAATTCAAAAGTCTGGAAGTGCTTCGACACTTGATACTAAATTCAAGACGTTCCATTCCAAGATATCTGATTGTCAGAAACTTCTTAAGCCAGCACCTGAAATTAGCGCCAGCATGCAGACATTCTGCGATAAATTGAATGAAAGAAAATCCCCCATACTGTCTCCTCAGTCATCATTTGCTTTCCCGAAAGTCGTCTCAGAGCCAGCGAAGGAAGTAGAAGAAGAACATATACCCGTCGAAACGGTTTTCGAGAACGAATCTGAAGGTAGACCTCGCAGTCCAGTTCATGAGACGTCAATTATTGTACCTCAGATAGATTGGAACAAGAAAGAAGAAAGTCTTTCTTCTGATAGCCTTGCAACATCAAGCAGCGATGAAGAGGAGGATATTTCCTCTAAACCAAAGTTTGATAATATACCACGTGTCGAAGTCCATATAGCTAATGATATTGAAGAAAAAGACGATGTACTACCACCTGATTCTCTTATGGTCGAGATGGAACCCGAAGCTCCTGTTCAAAATGAAAGCACCAAATCGATTATGAGCGAGAAAAAATCATTAAACCAACCAAAACAATTACCCACACTCATTGAAACCATGCTACCAGATATACATAATGCTTTACACGTAAAGAACCAGCTGAATGAACTGAATGAAGCGACAGAGGCAATGAAACAATCCAGTGGCCTTAGCACACCAGATTCTACTGGTGAACTAGAAGCTACAGCAGCTCTTACTGAAACAGAACTTTCAGATTGGGCGCGAGACGAAGCAGTTTCTGATGGTTTTGAAGATGCAGACTTCGAGTCTGAGAAGCTGGATAAGAGAGTTGATTCAAACATACCACCAAAGACAGCAAATATTGCAGAAATGGAAGATTTGGTTCATATTTGTGGCAAAGAGAATGGTACGAATGTCGGGCTCAAGAGTAAAACTATTCTAACAGAAGCAATGAATAATATATTGGGCAGTAATTTGGATAATATTGAATTCATGGATACTGGCACAGAGACGAGTAGTGATGACGGTCAAGTGGACAGTCAAAATGGTTACGTGTTATTTAACAATGAAGATGAATTTGCGGAAGATAGCTTGAATCCAAATATCAATGAGATAGTTGAGGCAACGAATCTCCATGTATTAGATAAAGATAAAATCAAAAATACTGGTTACTGTGTCATAGCCGATGATTTTAACAAATCATTGGATACAGACAAATCAAGAAGAAATGAACAGGAAGATGATAGCTTATTACATGTTGAAACTGGTACAACCACCGAAGAAAATACTTGCAGTGATTCAACTGTCAAGAATGTCACTGAAATAACTGCAGATAAAAAGAAAATCCAAACAGATAATAACAATATCGCAAAAATTGTATTGAACAACGAACAAAAGAAGAATGAACAAAATGAATCTAGTCAAAAAGATACCGTCGAATTTAGTGAACACTGCCAAAGGTTACAATCAAAAATTGAGTTCAGTAATGCCAAGGACTCCATTGACATAAGAAAATCGAGAAGGAAGAGCAAATCGGAACAGCAACAAATTCAAAAACCCGATTTGATACAAGAGGAAGTAGTGACAACAGAACTTCTTGAAAAAGATGTTACATTGAAGTTAACACATACTCCACATACTCCCGATATACTATATAGGAAAGATATTATCCAAAAGGAACGTGATGTTAATCAAAAGTTGGTACAAGAAATGGTCATGAATAAAATGTTGTCCGAACATAAATCACTGGAGAGAAAACGAAGGAACAAATCATCTCAAAGCCCCTACAGTTTAACCAAGTCAGCTACAACAGATATAGTATCGCAAATTAACTTAAGCAATTTAGTAGATTTGAATAGAAAATCAACAGTCAGCACATTTAGTACACCTGATGTTCTATTATCGACAAATTTGATACCACTACAGAATTCCAAGTCTGTAAATACAGTACCGGAATTAAATATGTCCACAGATAGTTTGAATACTAGTACACCAGCAAAAGATCAGAATAGACCAACAAGTTTGTATGCTTCTTTTACTGAAACAAATAAGGCAATTGTCACAAATAAAATGTCACCTATCATAAGTGATGCACCAAAAGTGATAGAAGATGCACCTAAAGCACCACCTAGGCAACACCGTTCTTCAGATGATGTTAATAGGAAATTGGAAAAGTTGAAGCAAAGTGTCAGAGCTAGAGGCAAAGAAAATGAAAACCAGCTACTTATTGACCATGAACGTAAAAGGAACACTTTCAAGCGATCCAAGAGTGGTGACTATGAATCGCCACATGCAAACTCCTCCACGGTCGTCCTTCCAGCTAGAACAAAATCCATTTCGGAACTGCAAAATAAGACGATGCAAATACTCGATATTGAATACGAAAACGACAGAAAGAAGATGATATGCAAATCAGACCCGAACATTTTGGAAACAGAGCAAAAGAACAAAAAGAAAAGTAAAGATAGAGAAAGGAGGAAAAGTATAACGAAAATGATAACATCACTTTTTACAAAGAAAAGTCCCAATGGTGCTGGATCGAAGGGACTGTTTTCAAAATTGTCGCCCAAATCCAAGGATATGTCCAAGGTAACTATGATTGATTCATTTTATCCAGATTTATTAGAAGTCTTGTACATTATGTATACATACACTCATACTAAGAATATATATCACAGAACGAGGCTTCAAAAAATTTATCATCTAACTAAACTGTGTTTTACAGTCATGCGCAAATCTGGACCTTAAAGACGCTGTAAGATTTTTTCACTTAATCTTTGTTTCCTATATTTGTTTTGCATGTTTTGCTTCCTGTTTTTTTGTTCTCTATTTTTGTTAGCAGCATGCTATCACCCCGACATACCATCGATCATACTTTGTTCACTGTAGTTATATTGAGAATTGATTATGTTGCATGTATATCTTACTTCAGTATATTATTTATTATATTGTATTTTGGAAAAAACAGTTAATTCACCGTAACACTTTTGTCGTTAATATTTTATCAAGTGGAGTATCGATAAACTGCTAATTGTGTTTTTAAACACTGTAAATGTAAATGTCTGCTGATACATATATTCATGTTAAACTTCATTTTTGAAATATAATTTCCTTAAAGGTGATTGAAGAACCGATACGAAGAAAAAGTTTGTCTGAAGTTAACATAGCCAGAAATGTTGTAACGCCACCACCAATACCGCCATTACCAGTAAATTATTCAGTTAAGGCTACAGGTAAGTAAATTAATTAAATTTTCTTTAACTCTAGAATTTACCAAAGACAAGCATGCTTATCGTAATTTATTATTTATCCTATATAGTGTATTTATTTTTTATTAGATGAGAGTTCAGATGGAGAATTTGAACATAGGGATCATAGACATAGCTCATGTGATACATTAGATCAATCAGGTCTTGTGGAAAACTCTGTTTCCAGCCTAACAAGTCGTCGATCTAGCAAAACCAAAAAAGCTATCCGACATGCTCAACGCAGTATCGCTAAAAGGTAGGTTCTTAGGTTGTTTTGGAATTATATAATCTAAAAAAAATAACTCATCAGTGTTCTTAACGCGCACGGTTTGTGAGTTTACCTTTTTTCTTTTTTAAATTATGTAGTAGATGTATCCCTTTATAACACCGAGTAACGTCTCTTAATTGAAAATAGATGTTCCCTCCCTCCAAACCCTAATAACATTCTAAAAATTGCTTAACCCCCTCTCACTCAGGCACAGAATGGCACAGGAGATACAGCGAAAGCTGGAAGAGACCGAAGTGAAGACCAAAGAATTGGAAACGCGCGGTGTTGAGGTGGAAAAGGCACTGCGTGGTGAAAGTGGGACAGCCGAATGTTCCCGGGACGAGACTGATTTGCTGCAAGAATGGTTCGATTTGATGCGTGACAGAACAGAATTGCGACGATACGAGCGTGAGTTGACTGTCAGAGCGCAAGAGTTGGAGCTGGAGGATAGACATGCTAGGCTGCAGCATGAGTTGAGGGACAGATTGGAGAATGGTGAGTTGAAATGTCATTTCTTGAATATTGATTTCGGTTGCACTGGAACGAGGTATGAGTGTTTTGATTCAGAGGCGAAAAAAATATAATTTCTGTGTTAGAATGTCTTAATCGAAAGAGTTTTATTTCAAAGAAATAAATAAAAATGGTTTTTATTTGGCATTTAAGTTTTTGAAGAAAAAGCTACCAAAGAATACAATTGCTTTTAACTACTTGAGTCGAATCATATCATGCTTCTTCGAACACTTACGTTAGACAGAAAAGCAAATATTTATCAAATACGCACAAGGAACTATTCAAAGTATAATACAGACATGTTAGTTGACATAACGAATCAATGCAACAGATCTATCTTTATCGTGTAAATAGATATTAGAGGTTGACGGGGGTAAGTGTTCGACGCCTATACGTAGTTCCATTGAACGAATCGGTAACTGTTCTCTGCATAAATGTACCTTTATCTCTATAGTTCCATGTCCAAATAATGATTGTTATTTACTATTAAACCTAATTGGATCAGTATTAAACTTGACAGAAATGCCTCGGATCTACGTATTGATAGGAAATTTCAAGTCTCTGGCCTGTATGGTGCCTGAGAAATCGCTGCGGATCGATAAAACTGTAAAAAATATGGTTCTGACGAAAATTCTCTTAAAAAGAGGTCCACTTTTTTCACTGACTCGGCCGGGGGTATTGGACTTGACAACGTTTCGATTTGCTTGAAGAGCTATCCATATATGTTTATATACAGGTTGTAAGTAACCTTTGACATATTGTCATAAACTATATATTTAACTATTATAGTAATTTTTTCTGAAAGTTGATATTCATGTCTTATAATTTCTTTTTGACTTGAAGTTCACATATCTATATACTTGATTGCTATAGCAGAGGTTATCTCTTTTATTTCTCTTATCTTTTTTTTCTCATCTTTTTTTCATAATTCTTTATAGTCGAACAACATAAACAGGTACATGCTTGTGAAACAATATATTTTTTTCCTACAAACGTCATTAAATGGCAAGATTCGTTCATTCATTTTAACCTTTGTGGTCCACAATGGTGCAAAAATTCAAGAAATCATTTATTTCTATACGTTTAACAATAATTAACATTTGTCAAATTATGATAAAAATTTACTCTACCTAATTCTATGTATTATTTACTTTATTAACATTAATGGTATCTACAGCCAGTGGACGAACTAATGTTTATTCATAAATCGAATAATTCACACTCAGCTCGTGATATTGCAATTTTAGGGGATGTCGTAGAGGTGATAGCACTTGATCCTGAAATTTCACAGTCTAAAATTTTATTTGATAGTTGAATTTTATTATTGATAGAATCTTCCACGTATCTTTCAGCCACGGTCGAAGATCTCCATCCTCCGTGTCTCTTCAAACTACATATATCTTCCCCTGCATTAGTAAGAAGTTTAGCTGCAGTTCTCTATTTTTTGACGTTGGCGGAAAAAGATGCAACTAGTGCGCAAAATACTTTGATGATCTCGACTATTTTTTTTAACTCAGCTGCGCCTGCGTTGTTACTGGCCCCATACTTGGGACCAGACAGCAGCGGATTATTTGACCAAAGTCTGTAGGAAACCTTTTTTCCATAGAAAAAGGGCCTTGGCTTGTATCGGTGACCAATAGCGGTATGACTTACACTCACGGCACCCAGCCAACACTAACGTCCGCACTCGAAAACATGCTCCGCCCTCTGACGAATCGCACCCCCTCGCGATGTCCGCGACTATACCCCAGATTCGTTACAATATTATTGAATATGAGGGATTTTCTACATCTAAATTAAATTTTGCATAATTATTGGCACTCGATTGCTTTGGTATTGATGTTAAAGTATGAAACTAAATCTACTATACATAATATTGGATCTTTAGTATTGAATATTCTTATTTTCAAATTTACAAAATTCTTGTGTTGTTTCAGAGGCTGCAAAGACGGAAGATGACCTGAAAATAGAGAAGAGTATAATTAAAGAAATGATGGACATTGTCTCCCAACGAGATTCACTTGTAGCTGTTGTCGAAGAAGAACGATTAAGGTGCTATTTAAAACATAGACATTATGGCTCAGCTCCAGAACTGAGTAGTAGATTATCATTGTTAGCCAACAACAAGAACAACACTCCACAGCCGCTTTCACTCACTGCATGTTTTGTTTTGATGCTTGTTTTTTACATTGTTTGGTGTTGCTGTTTGTATCATTATTTATGTAGCAATTCATTTAGAATTCTTATTTAAAAATTGGTAGCAGTAGCATATAGCCGGGTGCATTCCATACTACAGGGTAAGTGTAAATTTTGGCCGTGGTGGGATATTAATTTGTAGTAAAACTTACGACGTACTGTTTCAAAAGGTATATTCACCTTGGTCTTCAATTCAGTCAGGGTATTTTGTAATTTTTATTACATTTCCTATATATAATCTTTGTCTCTATTCCCTCTTCAAACTTCAATTTAGATGCAGATTAAATTGAAGATAATTATTTAAACTTGCCCTGTAGTTGTTTATAAATTTTTCAATTCGTACTATTCATTCTTTTGTACTAGTAGTTTATTCAATTGGACTGGTGAAACGTGGAATCCAAACTGTAAAAATTAAATTCCTTGTTTATTAAATGAGTGATACGATGGTGATTCCGGTCGACTTGCCTAGTAAGGGATTTTCCAATTGTAGCGCTCGTACATGCTGCATTAGTCAAAGTGTTATTTTGTATTAATTAATGTTGGGCACACTATCATGGAACTGCAACTTTTCTGACTCTGTTGAACAAATCGTTAAATTTTATTATTAAAGTAAGTGTTCACTTGTTGTTACGTTTCGAGCACTACGAGATTGAAAATCTTAAACGACTTTTCCTCTTCTGCAGAAAAGTTTACTGCAGTGAACTGTATGCAGGTTAATTCTCACTTGAACTTGTGAGTTGCATCTGTTTCCCGAACAAAATTAAATTGACTCTGCAACTGAAGATAAACGACCATAGGCAGTATCAAATATTCGGTGACTGGGTTCTGGAGCAGTCGCAAATGGAACCTGATTTTGGACGGAGAATCATCTGTTGCCAACCAGATTGTGTGATTTAACTCTATTAGAATTTTTCTTTTGTTGATAAGTTAAATCACAGGTCCTTTCGAATAAAACACACACGAATGATGCGTCATACCAACCAGCATAAGTAACGCCATTTAATAAATTTTAAACCCGATTTTTGCCAGGTGATTGGATCTTGTTCCTTACGGATACCCGACACACAGCAAAAACGCGGCGGGAAATAATGTGGTTGACTAATCTTTCAAGTAAAATTATAAAATTAATATGCTACACTGTTTTCCATCTTTGAGTTATATACGCTATCATTTGGCAAATACACCGACAGGTAAACGTGAATTTATTGCTGGTTCCCCATTGCTTTGCTAGAGGTAGAGGACTGACTGTTAAGCGTTGTCATCCATTCAAACATCTTCCATGCTTAATACTGCTGAAAAGTATTTTGTCGTTTATAGAAAGAATCTTCATATTCAAGCTTATTGAAGAAAATGAATTTAGATGATTTTGTGGAAGAGAGAGGTTTAAGGTTATGTTATTTGTCGATTACTTTTCTGGGCCTCATCCAAAAATTCGCCAAATATTTTAGTTTATTGAACATAAATTTGCTTCTTGCTTCTATTTTTTAACACATCTCTAGAAAATAATGGATAGTGCTTAAATTGTTTGATTTAAATATTAAGACAATTGAGCAACCTATACATGTTGGGTTTTTAGTTTGAATTTTGATATTTTGTTTTTACAGGTGCACTACAGAAGATCGCGATCTGGAAGAACAAATGCTTGCAAAAGGTTTGCGATTAACGCCCATAAAAACGTCGCCAGAGAAATGAGAATTTACGCTTTTCGACATCTCATTAATTGAGGATTATCTTGTTTATATATTATACATATTATTTAGTTCGAGATTTGCGAGAAAAAAGATCAATATTTTGTGTAATAATTTATTTTTATATTTACAATATAAAGTGATATTATCTTAATCATTTTATATAATATACATATAAAATGATTTAATTGCATAAAAACTGTTAACCAATTACGTTCAACTGATGCCTACCTGTTGGAATGCAATAAGCGTCTGATGACGTTTTTTTAATTTTTATTATCTTTTTTTCGAAGCGTCTTTTGACGTTTAAGTATTTCTTTGGAAACTAGGAATCAAATGATAATATATATGATATACTCTGTATATTTTGATTGAAGGTCATAACTAGTCTTATATTTATTATTTTTAGTAGTGTAAAACTTTTTTTTCGATGCAAATAAAATACATTGTGATTATGAAAATGCATTTTCGGTAATAATAATTGTAAAGTATTGTAAAAATTATGATTTTGTGAATGCATTTTAAGTATTGTGTGTGAAATAAATAAATGCTTTTATACATTTACGATCATATGTTATTTCAGTGCAATTTCAATCAACATATTATTTTTCAGTATAAAAACTTATTTATAGATAATCATCATAATACCAATAAATTGTATTTTCTCCAATAATACAATTTACATACAACCCAGGAGGGTGTCGGATAGCACCACTCATTGGTTAATTGAGAACTGTCACAGTGTAGGTATATTCGAAAATGTATTTTTTTACCGTATATCAACTTTCGATGTCCATTGTCATCTGAGATACATTTTATCCTATTATTATACAGAGAGAGTCTGTAACTTGGAATAAAATCGGTAGTTCAAATACTATTTTTTTAAAATGCTCAGACCCGTCGATTAGTATTTCCAATCGCGCTTGTTTAAATACAATAATAATGTATACAGGGTGTCCAGATTTAGAGCTATGACGTCACAGTTGATTTTTTAAATGGCAATACTGTTCTTTTCATAGCTGTTTTGAAAGGTTTTGTAAAGTTGTACATAACTGCCAAATATCACTTTTTTATTCCTTACCAATTACAAGATACAAAGTAACAAACAAGTAATGCAATTAATTGAATTTAATTATTTCAATTAAGCAAATGCTCATAATGTTGTCCGTTGACTATTTGACAATATCCTAAACGCGATCTAAATTCATTTGTAACATTTCGAATTACTTGGGGAGAAACCAATCTACACTCATTTCTCAGTCGTGTTTTTAAATCCTCAACATTTAACGGTTTGGTCTTCTAATTGGTAAGGAATGAAAAAGTTATATTTGGCAGTTATGTACAACTCTACAAAGCCTTTCAAAACAACCACTAAAATGACAGTGTTGCCATTTAAAAAAATCAAGTGTGAAGTCATAGCTCTAAATCGGGGCACCCTGTATACATTATTAGTGTATTTAAATTAAACCAGTGCGACTGGAAATACCAATCGAGGGGTCCGAGCATTTAAAAAAATAGTATTTGAACTACAGAATTTATTCCAAGTTACAGACTCTCTGTATATGTTCAAGATATCTCGGGATTAAAATATGTACATCTATCTGATGTAGCAGTTTGAACAACGTAATACGCAAACATTAAATTCGAACGACTTTGGTTCAGGCTATCAATATAAAATTAACTATTTTTATTTTTAATTATCGTTTAACTAATTTCAGATAAAATTTCATATCTCCAATTTTTTAAATCTATTAGTCTGTGTTAATTTTTTGACTGCAGTTATTAAATAAACATAATTATAATTCTTAGGTCTATTCCGGTCTGTGCGAGTTTATTATGGACTGATATCAATTCATCGACTAAGGTCAGTTCATTGCTTGTCATCATTTTGCTGATGTTAGTCTCTGTTAATATTGGATAGATTGTTTTTTTATCATTTATCGTTGAGGAAAGCCGAAATATTTTTCAGCCTTATACCTAGATGTTGATTTTGGAGAAATTAATATAGCTTATACCTTTTCTAAAGGCCCACACTATCTCCATACCGACTTTCAACAAAATCATTTCAGCGGCTTAGACATGGTAATTATAACAGACATAATTCTAGTATGGATATACTAAGGTCGTATTATTCACGTACCTGAAGATAAAAGTCGTGGATTAAAATAGTTAAGAACATGCAGAAGAAATGTGGGGGATATTTCTCTAAAGAACACTGCTATTTTTGTATGTGAAGATCATTTTAATGTAAGTATATTATATCCAGAATTATTTATTTCAAAAATACTGTAAAATAGATTCTGTACATATATTCTTAACTCTAAAGAAATTAGAAGTGGAAATTCATTAATACGTCTAGGAGATGATTTTGGTATAAGTGAGGGTAATGTTTCTTAAATATTTTCTAAACCTTTATTAGTAAATATGTAAGAAAATTTATTAATAGCCCCAAATTTATTTTATAAGGTCAAATCTGCCACTGACTTCGAGCTCGATATACTAATGTCTCTTTGTAAAATTAATTGCTTGGAAATAGCGAAAAAAAAAACCGTCAGATGCACTTAAACTCACCAATAATAATAAATAGCATTAATACATTGAGATCAAATTACCAAAATTAAATTACAACCACGTTTAAGAATAGCAGGTTTATTACTATGGGCATTTACCTGCTGTCCGCCGTCGTGTTGTTCGGCAAGCAAGGTCTGACGTCAACCATTGGCAGCGCGTTTAAAGCGGAGGTCAAAATAACATTTTAAACCCTTATATTTCAGTTCAAGATTTTCTTTCGACTTTCTTTCTTGACAATGGGTTTTTTGATGATGATAACTTACGATTTTGACTATTTTTACTAACTTTTATTTTTTGGCAAGTTCTCTATTGGAATGTTCTTCGTTCTTTTAATAATAATTAAGTTAATGTATATATTCACGTATACTTCAATTGTGACAGTCTGTTTTTCATTACAGAAAATGGTTAAAAACAAAGGAAATATGCAGTCAGTGTCATTTAAATCGATTGAAAATAAAACAACTACAAATTTACTATGGAATATGAAAGATTGTTATTATCGGTACTACTTAGTTTGTTAGTTACTATGGTGAATATAAACAATAATATGAGAAGTGACAGTTTTAATATCAAACTAAACTAGTATAAACACGGTTGAGACTACGATGCCGGTACTAGATCCAATGTTTTAGAATGTACTTGGGGTCATAAAAAAATTTAACATTAGGTGATTTCAATCAATTAAATTTTAAAAAAACTTCAATTTTAAAGATATTTTATTTGATTTATTACAATTATATTATTAGGTACACAAGGAATTTACAAATAATTTATTAATGTTGACATATTAGCTATATATATATATAAGTTACGAGTCTCACTATATCATAATAATGTATGTAGTTCCTTACGCCATGTCAACAAAATGATTTATAAACGATTAAGAAAAGAGCTAAAATTTACTTTTTATCAGGAAGATCAATGGCGAATAGAAATTTCGTAACATATACAAGAATATTTGATAATCTGGATAGGAATAAATCATGATGTTTTTTATAGAGCAAGCATTATAACAATAGAAAAATCAAATTTTTATTCGAACTCAAATAAAAAAATTCTAAAAATAAGATAGTGTTTTCAAGCAATTTTGTGCGTTTATTACAATTTAAATTTATTTTGAGCTTCGTTCTGTAGATTGAAGAAATTTACCGCAATAATATTTCAATTGTCTAATTTATATGATCAAAGATATCCTTTAAGAATAATTATGAAATATGTTTGTATATTGCTAGAATACATTATTACAGGTCTGATATGTCGACAACAACACCGAATACTATATATAATATATTATAATATGTATTTTTATCTAAGGGTTAAAATCTTCCATTACTTGGATAGAGAACATTTAAAAAAAATGATGATATTTTTCAAATAACATATTTGTTATTACTTTGTCGCAATATGGCCTCTAGGAACTAAGTTTAAATCGTTACAAGAGATTCAGCAGCTTAATATTAGTTTATTATATGGAATTGTTTATTCTTATTGATAATAGCAAAAACATTTTTTTTATAATACTGTACAAATTTAATATCATTTCTCAATCAAAATCCTTGCTGAGTGATTCTGAAGATTTTTTCCATTCATTTAAAATTATTTTTTTTTCTCTTCACTACGAACAAGGTGTTCTGATAAATTTAATACATTCAAACGCACTCAGCTTCATCCTAAATACATATACCTATTTCTAAACAGCTACTTCTTCAGTAGATTCTTCGTTTTAATCATGTTTAAAAAAATGTCTGCTTAAAGGTATAAGATTTTTTCAAAAATGTACTTGTACGCTCTACTATGGAAGTTCAGCTAAACCATAAACGGTTAACCAGTTTTTAAGTTAATGGAAATATTATTTCTGCAAGGCGAGAATTTGAAATTTATCTGAAACACTCACATATACACTTACTCATACATACAAGATGATAAAATAAATAAATATCTGACAAAATGACGTACGAGAAGCAATATAGTTACTTATAATATTATCTATATCGCTCTTCATAAAAATGATCATTTAAAAAATATGTACAAAATAAAAGTTATTTAAAGATTCTGTCTTAAAATTAGAAAAAAATACAGTTATATAAATGCGTTTGGTACAGTGCATTCACAATGTAATAATTATGGTAAGTCTCGAGAGCCTCATGAGCTTAGAACAATGGGATATTATAACAGCCGACTCAAAAAATAGATATTGGTGTCAAATTTCTTCTGCGTTATGAATTTCTTAAATAGTGGATAAGTATCTTTGTTAAAGATTTGAAGTATACAGTGTGGTTGAACATTTAAAATATATCAAGAATTTCTGATTAATTTACATATATGATGTAGTGAAAAATATTTCAGGATTTATGGTGTTAAGTAAGTAAGTGTAATTAGATAATTCTGTTTTGCCAGATGAAATTTCTTGCTTATTTAGCTAAAATTTATGAGTTTAAGGTTTACATTTTCTTGTCTATGAGTAAAGTCTGTATTTTCTCAAAATTTTAGCAGTTTCGGAGATAAATCATTTCTTTTCAATCCAGTGACCTTTCTGTAACGTTTCCTGTAGTTTGTATGGGTTCTAGGTGTTAAAAGTAGAATTTTTTTCTGTGTTTGTTATTTTTTGATATTGATAGATAAGATGTGAAATCCGTATTAATTTAGTTACAACTGTTTATTCTCGCAGCACTTGAAATAATGCAAAACCATATTCCACTATTTTTGTGAATAATCTATTTTGTCCTTTCTGCCTATTTTTTGAGTCGCTGTATTTTTACATATACAGGGAGCGCCATAAAATACGAAGAACTTATATTGTATAAATATCTTCTAAAAGTTCCATTTATTCGCCAAACCCTTTTCTAAAGCATTTTGTTACTTCCATTTTCATAAAAATGATGTGCACATACGATATGAATTTTCTTTATATGTTTATTAAGCTGGCTGTTTTTTTTGATCTGAGAGCTATTAATGTTGAAACAAAAAGTAACAAAGTGAATTGAATGGGGTGCAATACTGAAACGAAATAAATAAATCACAGTAGACCTATGGGCTGTATCAAACATATTATAGATGTTGCAAAAAATGTGTAGAATCAATTTCTCAGTGATTATAAATATTCAATGAAATATAAACAACTTCTGAAATATCGAGATTCAACAGTTATGAGGTGAAAGTAATCGTTCGATGTTTTCTATTCCATGAAACATTGAAATTTGTAAGTAAATTTTCACGCAATGTTCCATGTTATAGAACAGAAAATGATTCCATTATTGTCAATTGATGAGTGGTAAATGTTATTTGAACAAATCAAATCAAAAAGAAATCAAACCGACCATCGACATTCCACACACCACAGATCCCGGTCAATTACACATTTCTGCTACCATCGTCGTCGTTTGTCGTGTAATTATTATTTTGATGGTCGGCATTTCACTTGCATTTGCGAGCCCTACGCCTAAATCTGCGCATCCTCTGGTCCCACTCATCCCGCCATTCAATGACTATGGAACGTTGGGTAACTCCCAAGCTGCCGGTCACTATGCCACCCGGTGAATCATCCTTTTCTCTGCCCAAAAATAGATACGATCTGAAAATATAAATTTATTGTTAATTATTTATGCCACTTTCACACATTGTCCTTGAACAAGTCTCACGACTTGGTTGAGTCTATGAATGTTTAGTGTGCACCTACACTCTTCGAAAATTACTTTTGATAATAATTATTGTCTAAATGAAAATTGGAGAAACTAAAATATACACAATTAGTCAAGTGCGAGGCAGGCTCGCGTGGAAGGGATTCCGCACATATGCTTTTTATCTATATTGTAAGTTGAGAGACCTATATTCCGCATTTTTCTTAAATTTTAGGGTTAGTTGTTTCAGAGATGAGAAAAGGTCTGGCCAAATTCTAGATATTTAAAAAACCGTTGTTGAGGTTTTGGAAAAAACTTTTTCATTCAAAATTGCCAAATAGAATATTTATACCCACTGCGGGTAAGATATGAAATATCTGTACAAAATTATATCTTGTTTTTTAATCATAATTGTAAAAATATATTGCACTTTTCACTGCAAATCCAATAACCCCTTCTTCCAAAACTATACCTGCATGGGGGTGGAAGGGGCATTTTTTCGCAAACCAAAACCCCTTTCCTATTTAAAACACTCTTTCTATAAACATTGTATGTGCACTTTTATCTGGAGATGCTGAGCGGAATTCATAGCTAAAATTATTTGTTAAAGATGAGGAAAGGAACGCTACTTCAAAATTTAATTGGAGTACCTCCATCTATTTTTAATTTCAAAGTCGGTCGACTGGTACCTTAACTCCTAATTTAATTAATATACGCTTTTGCCGATTGTTCAAATCCAGCATTATACATGATTAATCTATCGCTCATACTAGTCTCCACCGTCAGTTGTATGCTGAAGATTGATACAAGTATGTATTTCAAATTATGATGCAGAAGCTGATCAGCTGAGCCGTGCGAAGTATTTGCATTCTAAGCTACTTAAATCCCACTTAATTAAAGTACGCACCGTATATTTATTTAGTATCGTTTAGTGCGTCATGGGCATGGGTTTTTTTCAATTTCAATTTTCCGAAACACGATTGAGGGTCTGTGTTCTTCCTCTACGTGGTGGTATGCCTTCGAAAAACAATTAAAATGTGAGTGATTTGTATATTTTTCCGGTGTAGCGGTTAAGGAAAATTTTAAAATGATGCCACATTCATGAACTTTGATGAAGTATTAAGGAAGTTATGGCGTACCGACAAAAAAAGGCCTGTAGAAAAAATATATTTGATATAAAATATGGCTTTCCACACTGATGTACGTCTGGGAGACTGGTTTGTTAATCGATCTGTAAGAGCAGTAGTATAGTGAAAAAACGCATAAAACGCAATTTGTCGACGACTAACAATCGTACTTATCACCCTACATTATGTAAAATTTTATCTTTTTTATTGACTTATAACCACATGCCGTTAATTTTTTCGAAATACGAAAGTGTAAGCGATTGCAATAGGTAGATTTCTATAATAGATAAATTTACCTAAAATAAAATCGACAAATGCAGATGATTTCCTTAGAAAATGAATAACAGATTTTCTATCGATTGACTTCCATACATTTGCCTCTCATTTTTTAAAGAAATCTACCTAATATAAACAATAATTTGTATTTAAAGGGGCCATTCCCAACATATTTATATTCCTATTCAAACAAGACATGATATATATGGCAGATAGTCATATTGCCCTTTGGGTGACATCAATTTGTCCAACAATGTACCCGTCTCTGGCTATATGTACTCGACTTTGAATACTACTGGAAATGGACGAACAATATTTACATAACAAAGTATGTTGGGGCATGAAAAGAAATGTTCCCGTCCATTTCGGCTCACGTTGATTTTTATTTCGAGCATAGGTAATGAATTTATCAATGTGCCAGTATTTTTTCCGTTTTTTTCCTCTCGATCGCTGTTTCTTTGCAAATATTCATTTACATTCTGTTCACATAATATATATCTAGCATAAAATATTGGAAGGTTCAGGCCCGCTTCTACGGAAAGCTGCAGATGTGTGTATACCAGCTATATGTTCTATGGTAATCTGCCTATTATTTTTCTAAGCCCAAGGCAATTAGTACGAAAGCCCGCAGCAAGGACACCATATGAATAAGATGTATGACTTTGTGTTTGTGAATAATAATAAATAAATAATAAATAATAGGGTATAACTCTTGAAAATCATCAGTTTTGCCCACATGATAAAATATGACGTCATTTCTGGTTCATGTTAAGAAACACATAAGTAATATAAAAATGAAGGACTTGATATATATAGAGGAGCGCCAGGTCTAATTATTCCGTGATTCAAACAAAGGTTGCCTATTTTTTTTTCTTTATGACCTATCATGTGTTGTGTTGAAATTAATGCTTTATTTTTTTCAAGTGAATTCGACTGTCTCAGTTAAAACAATTTATTTGGAAACTTTGCTGAAGTAGATGGACAGAATGGCACAAAACATGAATCAACACGCCTTTTTATAACATTAGTAGCATTATTATAACTACCTGATTTTAAATACATTACAGTTTCCTTATGTACTTATACAAAAAATTGCACTGCAATACTTATGAATGCCATCGACAAACAGCTATAAGTGACAGACATGAGTAACGTCATCGGAACTGTAGCTCTGTTTTCGCGCAAAGTTTGAAACGGGATTTTCTGCAATAAGTTTAAATATTTAATTTTTTTAATTTACTTGTGGTCTACTCTACATGGAATTATTTAAAATGAAAGTGAAAATAAAAATATTGCATGTTGCCTATACTTTTGTGTTGTGATTACCCTGATGGTGTAGAACTTATGAATAATTATTCTCAACTGACGTCAATATTTGACATTTATAACTTTGAATTGATCTCAATATAGCACTGAAACAAAAACAAAAAATGGCCGTAATCGAGTAGGTAATTTAGAAACATTTTTTTCCTCTGGCGGCTTACTTAACGAAGCACTTTTGGATATAAGTAATTTAGCTAAATCGATCTATTTTTCGCCCAAAAGTGTGTTATTACCTGTTGTCCACTTATATCACCCTGTATATGGAAAGGGATGCTAATATTTTTTAGGTGAATTGACGCTTTTAAAACATTAAATTATAGTATATATTTTCTTAACATAAAATTTAGATTTATGGTGCACCAAAAAAGCAAGAATGAGCTGCTTTTAAGAACATAGACTTTGACAAGTTTTAGAATGCAAAAACCACAGTTTATATCCAAATTGTCTATTTTTGTAACTAACATAGTATAAAACAGTATGTTCATTTGAACATACGCAGATCTTGTTTATATAGCGTTCCATCTGAATTTATTAAAGAAATTATCTGAAATGCCCCAGACTAGTGAGGATTTTTTAAGCTCTTGATAAAATCATTATATATATACATATATATATCATAAATATATTAAATTACGTCAAGATATTTAGTTTTCTTTTTATTAAAATTTACATCCCGAAATTCATTACATTGACATCGTTTGACCATTGCATTAATTCCTAGTTATTCATCTGTGGTTTAAATCAAATGGTTATTTGTGTTAAAGGGATTTTGTGCAACGACGTTTATTTT
Organism: Crioceris asparagi; assembly: GCA_958507055.1. Lineage (NCBI taxonomy): Eukaryota > Metazoa > Arthropoda > Insecta > Coleoptera > Chrysomelidae > Crioceris > Crioceris asparagi. Next base: position 14,010,455 of record OY293828.1, read on the forward strand.
TCTTAAACAATACATGTTTTAGATACATGTACCCAACTTACTTGTTTGACTTGATTTTGGGACACTTGCATGCCAGATCATTAGCCGGTATCAGCATTGGCATGGTACCTTTCCTGATTCTCGAATCCTTGGACTTCTTGTAAATAAATTCGACGTTTACCATGAATCTTATCCAACCTTTCGTATGTTCTTCCTCGTTGTCTTCGATTCGGGATAGCACTCTCGCCATGATGGCTGGAATTCGGTAAACGAAAATTGGTGCCAAAATACGTAACAGGTATCAAAAATAACTTTCTTAGTTTTTAATGGCAATAGAATTTTCGTTAATGTAATACTCACCGAAATCTCTTTTGCAGTACTTGTTTAGATTTAGTCTTCTTGTGGCGGCCTTGCATTTTCCGCACCCGTCTGAAACAATCATAAGCTTTAAATATCAATCTAATTGCTATTTTGAGAATAATTGTTCGATCTCTGACAATATCATAAGACATCAGCACTTAAGCTTTCACACCCGAAAATTGTTTCGCCAACAAGATTCAGAGATAAATCTAACTTTGACTCTGAATAAGCCAACCTTCTTGGCGAAACAACTTCGACTGTGGAAGTTCAAGTCTGTTAGGGTGATTTTTCATTGAATTGTTAGATCTATGCCAACGATTTCAGATTCTAAAATGATAAGATTTTCATACATACATTCTTCTGTAAATTATGTCTGTCTTATGCAGGGACAGACAAAATTTCCCAGTTGAACAAAATTTTGAATGAGCTGACTTTCATCCTTCTATTCATTCAGTCTTTTGCTAAAATAATGGTCTCAGCATATTTTTCAAGTAATTCAAATATGTAGCTATACACTGGGAAAATTTGTCTGTCTCTTTATAAGACAGACATACGGAAAATAAGCTAACTTTTGAAAACAAGCATTATTATGAGTTAATTCAATAATGAGGGCTCTCGTGCTTAAATTCACCGCCAGGTGCGCTAGTCATGTAAGGTCATGGTAATGTCTCAAATGTTAGGATGCATTTACATGATCGTAATTGGGTACTTGACATTAATAGAAATTCAATATAAAGTGATGTTCAGACGATATTAGATACTCCTAACATACCAAAAATCACATTATGCAGGATAAATTTCACTTGGAATTTAAAATATAATCAATTTAAATAATTGTAATTTCAAACCCATTATCACGTGACTGCGAACGCCTATCAAAATCGACCAAGATAGTGACGTAGTAAACAAGTCAATGAACAAATCCTCCTCAGAGAGAACATACAATATTGTATCTTCTCTCTGGTCAGATAGTGTTCTCTGCTCTATTCCTCCTTTCTTTAATTTGGATTACTGATTACTAAACGACTGGTAATTAGACTCAATCAATCAATCAATGACATTGGCAGATGTTAAAATTACTGTCAATGTCAATGTAGAGTAACCTAAAATATGAACTAAACTTTTGACAACAATTGTGACAGGACCTTACTTGTCTGCTGTGCCATCTGGAAAGCACGAAATCGATCGCCCACATTGTCCAAATTTTGTTGATACTATGCTATGTGAAGCACTAACATTATTTTTACTCCAACTCTAAGTTCTATCATCTATCACTGGACACCCTGTATACTCCCATTGTTCAAATATTAGAGAATAAACATTCGTCATGTAAATTAGATAATTTGATTTACTTGTTCATGAAAAATTGATGCATACAAAGATCCTAATTCAACACAGTCAGGCAAATGCTTGAATAGTAAAACATAAACTGAGGCACCATGTTTTCCATATCAAGGAAATATGAATAGGTACCTGATGCGTTGGTTTTCCATTTGCTATTCCCTAATTACTATTTAGACTATTCATGGCGAAATTTTTACACACAGTGTCTGACTTAAACACGTGCTTGCTAACCTCCCCCTCAATGCCTTTGTTGTCGTTTCAAAGAGAGACAAAAGGGCGAAAACCACCCCTTTGGAAAACACCACAACATTACGACATACATAAGCGGCTCGCACCTTAATTCAGTGAATAAAATGCATGAATATGCAACTTTTATATATCTCATATTATATCTACCATTCTTATTAATAAATAATCTTTCGCCTCCAATTAAATATTAAATATATCCTAAACAAAACACGGATTTGTAAACACTTTCAACTTTTCCTCGAACCCACTTGATTATTTTTTGGTACGTCACTGGACGAGGATTCTCTCTCTCTCCGAACCGACGTTAATTATTTACAGACTACAGATTACTCCAATGTGCAAGCAATCAATGTAATACTTGTTACTCCTCCCCAAAGGTATATGGAGAAGGTACCTACCTATATATTTTGCTACCTTAGAATGCGGTGATGGGCTTTCGGCTATGAAAAAATAATGATGTGAGTTGTGTCGTCCAATTAAGGATTCGGTAACCGATATTGGATATCAAAATAATACCTATATATTGTTGCAGCATCATAATAGGTTTATTGATTAATTTATAAGCCATTGTGGTGGTTTAGTTTGCTATATTTGCAGGAAAAATAATAAATTATTGAAATTCATCAGGTTCCATGGTTCAGTTTTCTCAAATACATAGAGACTGCAGGTCCCCTAATAATAAATATCTGGAGACCGAGCTTTGCTCGGGTAGGACAGGATATGAGATGGGTCTATAAGATTTACTAACGATATTTAAACTTATTAAAAAATGTGCATATTTCTGGTTGAAATGGATTGCGATCGGTAAATACTGCTTTTATTGTTCACATATTCGTAAGTTATAGATTTCGAAATAAATATGAATGTGTAATATGAATGATAAATATACCAAAACTCAGCTGTATCACCAATCGACTTCTCAACCCAAAAACACTATACATAGTGAAACTTTTATATGCGAAGCCATTCATGAAATAGCTAGTGTGGACCTCGAAGGTCACACCGATTAAATATGAATGTCTCGTCTATCGATTTCTTGACTCCGAAGACCCCTTATTGCTAATTATTACCAAAATCTGTTAACCCTTCCTTGAAATAGCTAATGTGTACCTTAAGGGTCGCAATATATTAAATATGTACAAATTTTCATTGGAAATTCCCGATTAGATTATTAGAAACTCATATTAACATCTTTTATTTAAAAAATGGGTTTTGTTAAAAACTCCAAAGTGCTCAGAATTCGAACCGAGGAACTCTAGAATAATACCCGGAAGCTTTGTTGACAGGTTTATATTGGTATCTCTCATATAATCTTTAGAACTCATAAAATGAGAATATTAATTGCTGAAAACATTTTTTCTTATGAATGTGAATACAACCAATCGATTAATACACTCTAGAACCCATGCATATGAATTTTCATCGAAATCGGTAGACCAGATTCCAGTTCAATAACCACATAGCACGAGGTAGATAAAGTTGAAATTGGTTGGACGTTTTTAAATACCCTGTATAATTTTCGAGGAGCTCCCTCATATTTCAAATACTAAGATACATTTTGGACGTTCTCCTATAAAATTTCAACTATCTATTTGGGATAATTTTTACAAAAAATTGGACCGGAAAATACAAAATAATGTTAATTCTATTGATGCTGGTACTTTTGAAGTTGTGCCGTTTTTGTTTATTGTTGTAGGCACCAACAAATATTTATTTCACAATTTTGAGTGTAACATTAGTCATGAAAATTGTTGTTATAATATTACCATGTATAAGCCTTAGCTTGCACTTGTCATTATTCAGAGATCTCAAAACATTGGGAAATGTTCATCATAAATCCTGATACCTACATATATAATCTTTTCTTTAATTTAACCGTCTAATATTTTCAATTTTCGGAAAAAATTGCCCCTTCCAGCCTTCCACATAACGGAAACACACCTATCACATATTTCAGACTTATCCATTGCTGCAACTCTTCAGCAAAAAAATGTTCAATTTAAACGTTTCCGGATCAGGTCTTTTCTCTCATTTTCAAATCTCAAATTTTCGATTCTCGGAAAAAATTGTCTCTTCCATAATGCTGAAACACATATGTCAGACTGTAAAGCGGAAACCTGTGATTATTTTTAAAAATGTCCAATTTAAACGTTTCCGAAAATGGAGTTTTCTTTAAATCTACCGTCTGGGATTTTCAATTTTCTGGAAAAATTGTCCTCACCACCCACTTTGGGGATGTTTTTGAGAGGACATGTCTAATATTGTTTTTTACGGGACCAATTCTCAATACTCCTATCTTAAATGAAAAAAAAATCATTGGAGCGCGTTTACAATGTAAGAGTTGCGAACAAATATATAAGTACATGTATATAAAAAAATAAAAAAGAGCAGACAGCAGTCGAATAGACCGCGATGTTTTTTAAGAAGTTTGATGTCTTACCTTGTATAACTGAAATATTTGTGGCATTTCTTATGCTTACAAAAACATCCAAACTTTATGATGTAACATGCTCATATCCAAGAAAAATCACCTGCCGATATAGAATGATGTCAAGATAAATGTTCTATTTATAGAAGCAATATTTTCTCAGTGGAAAACGACAAACAACCATATCACATGAAAAATAGGAAGTACGTATGTATCTAAGAGTGTATCGGGTAATATTTTTATAGTGCTAATAAATCCAATAAATCTGAAAGATGGAAAGATTCATAACAGCGCCCGTCCTACATCCTCTATGCACTACTATAAAATCAATCAGGTCTGGAGAGAAGTTGACTGGGGGAGGCGAATTGTTGGAGGAGTTTGGGGGATGATCTGATCTGAGAAAAATCGCTGTATGCATATTAATAGACAGTTTTCCTTATACTCAGCATTTTTGATGCTATATGGTGCGGAACGATTGATTTTCTAAAGCCTCACTCGGCATCTCTTGAATCTTCCTTTTATTAGGATATGAGATACGCCTCTTCGAGAGATTGATTCAAGTTTGATGTTAACTGCCTTTTAAGTGTCTATTTTGAGGTTTCCACCGAGCACATATTTGGCATAAAGAAAGCGTTCAGTTCAGTTACGATACAACGATATTTTTTTTAAATCTTCTCGTCGATATTGTGACATTTTAACAAATTTTATTGTGATTACTATCGCATATCGCAATACGTAAATAGGTGGTATACCGGATGGGTCACGGTTGATGGTACCTTAGACGTTTACGGAGAACGGGACGTAGCATCATTCTGAAAATTTGGTTACTCAAGTTACTGCTTTTGATCTATCGCTCTAAAAGATTTTCAGAGATGCACCGTTGCCGCTTATACGAGAAAATAGGAGCATGTTTCAAATGGGACACCCTGTATATTACCGCATTTTTAAATTTGTCATTACATTCCGATTATTTTTGCCACTTCAGGATTGTTTCGCAAAATTGTATCCTACTTTGATGATCTTCTGGTTTTAGAGCTTGAAATTTCGTCAACTTGTATGGGTGCATGTTATGATTATGAAGGATGCTTCGAACAGAAGCACGATCCAAGCCTAAATTATATTCGCCACTCCTAGTGGAGGCTTGGGGATCAGCATGGAAATAAATAAATAAATAATAAATAAATAACGTTTATTGACAATTTTAGAATTTACATTTTTGTCAACAAACAACAATATTAAAACCTACGAGACTAAAAAGTCTGTTTGTAGGGTAATTATAAATAACATATTTTTAAATCAATTAATAGCTAACTGGTAAGAAACAAAGCATTACAAATAAATAAAAGTATGGAATATAATATGTAGATATAAGTTCTATCACCTTTGAATAATGTTTCTGATGAATTCCCTAGAGTTACTTCTTAAGAAATTATCAACCTCATTTTTAATTTTTCTGATTGTACTTATATTTTTTATAATTTTGGGTAAATAATTATATGCTTTTGGTCCTATGTACATACAATTTTTTTGACCTATATTTTTATTTTTAAATTTTTAAATGGTATAACAATGTTTTGGTTCTGTCTAGTGAGATGACAGTGAGAAACATGGGCCAAAACATTTATTATGTTGTCTTCGGTAAATGTCGTTCCGCTTTCAATTTAAAATCCATATTTAATAAAATTATTTTGTGATCGTTCCAACTTCTTCTTGTTCATTGGTTGTAAATCAGGGTACGTTTTATTGAATTTTCTGCACGTTCCTGCTATAATTTCCTCACATTTCCATTGAAGAATAAACAATTTCATCAGAACTTCGTTTGAATATTATTTGCGAGACACTTTCGTTGAGAAACGCACAAAGGTATTATCAATAATGCACTAAATGTCAAATAATCATAATGTCATGAAATATCATGACATGTAATAGCTATCTTAAATGAATATGAGAAAAATAATTAAATTTTTTAAGAAAATTGCTCTTATCTCGGAATTCAAGCTATTTTGGTATAGGAATAGGTATAGTCACCTTTCAGGATATTTCATAATATACAGGGTGTTCCATTAAAAAACGCACTTTCAACACTTGTTGTATCCAGCAGTAAAATTACGAATTGTGAATGATCCTGTATAACGCAGAAAAAACTTCTGTATATAGAATCAATATAGACGATCTTGATGAACTACATACAAAATTGCAGTTTCCTAGAGATCCAAATAACGCAGAAATAAATATTTAATTCGAGCTATGTTATGGATAAAAAAATATGAAAAATAATTAATATCTCGAAAACCGTTTGAGATAGGTATGAGGCAAAAATAATCAAAAAGTAATGACAAATTTTAAAATGTAGTAATATACCGAGTGTCCCATTTGAAATAACAAAGGTGCTGCTATTTTCTGGTATAAGCAGCAACGCTGCATCACTGAAAAGAGCAATTACTTGAGTAACCAAATTTTCAGAAGGATCCTACGTCTCGGTCTCCGTAAACGTCTATGGTACCATCGACCGTGACCCACCCACTATACCTATTTAAGTATTGCGATCTGCGATAGGAATCACAATGAAATTTGTTAAAATGGCTAATAAATGGCACAACATCTAACCTATACTGTGACAGTGCCAACTAAAGTATCGAAGGGGTCTAGTACTTGTATTGATAATTTTGTAGTAAGTCTTGATAAGATATATCTTGTAAATTTATCAGTAGAGCACGCAGTGTTTCCCGAACAATTAAAGTTTACTAAAGTAAACTAATGTAGTTTTCTTGTAAAAAAGGAGATACAAACGATTATGAAAACTACAGAGGTATAAGTTTACTGACAAGTATATTAAAAGTCTTTGAAGTTAATTTGAATAATCATTACTGTGATATTTAAATTGAAATAACTTGCTAGGTACCTAAGTCTCAACATGAAAGAGTACCTTGTGCGACTTTCAAATGCGTTTTGCGTATGCAATATGTAGATAAAAATCTTTCAGACATGGGGTTATTTATCGATTTCTCCCGTGCTATTGATATGGTTAACCACAAGATTCTCTTAAAGAAATTAGAATATTATGGAATAGGGGGTCAAACGTGAGATCTCTTCAAATCCTATTTTCAGTGAACGAAAACAATTTGTAATCTGGGTGTACCGCAGGGCTCAGTTCTTGGACCACTACTTTACCTAATATATTCTAACGATCTAATTTATTATTTGCAGAAAGAATCTCCTAGGATTAACGTTATTTCCTATGCGGACGATACAAACGTAGTTATTGTTGAGAACGACGAAAAGTCACTAAAAACTACTGCTGAACATGTTTATCTTTTCAAAAGGAAGTTGAAAGCACTTTTAGTGGACATTTTTTTTTATAATATTGAGGAATGCTTGAAATGAACAATTTTATACCCGGTATCTGTGCTGTTTAACTTAGTACTTGTAAAACTATCACTGACGTGAATATACTATTACTTTTAATAATTTATATAGATTTTAAGACAATCGTCCGACGTTCTCTTGAGACAAAAATTTGATACATTGTACCTACATGAATTTTATTGGTTCATGGATTCAATGAGTAAGTTTTTGTACTGTCTAACTTAATGTTTAATTAACTAGTAACACATTATCTAATCTAATTATATTAAACGAGCATATATACATATATATATATATATATATATATATATATATATATATATATATATATATATATATAAAAATGAATCGCTGAATGTGTTGCTAAGCGCAAATCTCGAGAGCAGCTGAACCGATTTCGCTAATTCTTTTTTTGTTGTCTTCATTATTATCAGAAGAAAGTTCTTACGAACGAAAAAATTAAGAAAGTTGAGCGGAACATTTAGAAAATTTAAGAACATTTATGAAAACTTAAATACAATATTAATTTTACATACAGTACTTTTTGACAACTGTCAGCAATTGACAGAACCATAGAGGACAGAACGCGCGCTGCAAATATCGTTTAACATAGATGGATCGGTTGGTAAATATTAGTTTCATTTCAATTCATTATACAGTGAGTTTTTGAGAAGTGTTTATTCTTCTCGGTCGGTAAGTTAAAATCAATCACACCTAATATTGAAAGAATGAAGCCTCTGGATTGTGTTGCGGGAGCGGTAAAGTCAAATTGACGCCAGAGCCTCTGTATTGATTGGTTTACGGAAATGGGACAGATTCTATACATTTTTAACTTATATACAGGAATACAATAATTGTTTTCAAATGAAGTCATTTGGCGCAACAAAAGTTATTCAACTTTCAAGGTAACTATATTATAAAACAATAAACTTTTACCATCAGGTGCCTTAATACGTTGGTAATTTTCAATTGAAATCATATATCAATTAATGTAGCGTACAGTAGGTTTGTAGCTAGGTGAATAACCAAAAGCAGCAGGTCTTGAAAATATATATATATATATATATATATATATATATATATATATATAATAAAATAGATTTTTGTTGGGGATGCAGTCAGCAATCTGATTGCTGACTATGAAATCTTTCCTGTTTGTGGTTAATTTTATATAAATTCACGAATTTTGCCCCGACGAAGAGAATAAACATTCTCGAAAGCTTGGCATAATCCAAAGAATTTTATTTATTAAATGACTGCATCCCCAACAAAAATCTATTTTATTAAATAATAAACCAGTCAAGAATTCAGAATCAAACAATATATATATATATATATATATATATATATATTATTTATATTTATTTATTTATGCAAATTTTATCTCGGAATCTGGTCTACCGATTTCGATGAGAACTCATATGTATGGGTTTTAGATTGTATTGAATCGATTGGTTGTATTCACATTCACATAAAAAATCGTTTTCAGCAATTAAATTTCTTATTTTATCTCCCATACAGATTTTAAATATGTGGATATGAGCCCACTAATATTACGCAAAATGAGTAGCTCATTGGTCAAGCTCACGCCTGGTAATCTGGAGATCCTCGGTTTGTATCCTGAGAAACTTAGATTTTTTCTGTAAATTAAAGGTGTTAATAAGAGTTTCTAATAATTTAATCGGAAATTTTCAATAAACAAAATTTGTATATATCTAATTTAATACATTAATATGAGCAATTCTTATATACTTATATACATTAAGAAAAATCTTAGAAACAGCTCCAACGATTTTGATCAAATTTGGTATACAGATAATGTTCTACTTTTGAACATTATCTAAGCGGCTTTCCTGACAAAACGCGAGAGTGTCACCTTCGGGATCCATAAACTTTTTCTTGAATGATTCGCAGATTTGGATAAAAATGTGCAAAAAGGGGTTTTAAGAGCCGATAAATTGAAAGGCGGTACTTGCATTTTTAATTAAATTTCCTTATAGACTCACTCTAAATTCTGTATGACCCGAGCAAAGCTCTGTCGCCCAGATATTAGTTCTTTATACTTTGCTAGTAGTGACGATATTTATACATATTTTATTTTATGATTTCGTCTGAAGAATTATCTGAAGTTTTCTCCATTTGTAGAATTTGTTTTTGCATATTGGTTTTACTGGTCAAATAAAATTATATTATATATTATTATTAATAATAAATTTGAATATACAGCTGACAGAGCAAGTTTATCTGCAAAAGATCTACCTGAAGAGAAAAATACTACTTGGAGATGAAAAAGAAATCTAAATTGGGCAGCATCTAGACATCTAGGTATATATATATATATATATATATATATATATATATATATATATATATACAAGACTACACATTCCTTAAGGAATTTTAGTCGCTCATATGAGCTCTTTTGACTTGGTTGATACGAAAGTGGTTCGTCACTCCATTTCACTTTTTAGGCCTCTTTGCATCCTCCGCCACCTTTCTCCATATTTCTCTATCTGTCATTTTTTCTCTCCTGTTTCCTATTTCCATGCTTTTCAGGTCTTGAATTACTTGGTCTTCCCATCTCATCTTTGGTCACCCTTTCGGTCTGTTATTTTGTGGCCTCCATTTAGTAATCTTCTTTACAATTTCATTATTTGCTTTCCTGTTGATGTGCCCGTACCACCTTATCTTTTTTGCCTTGATTGTCCTAACTATATCTTCCTCCTCCTTTTCTTTCAAAAACTCTGAGCTTCTCTTCATATTTCTTTGTTATTCGCATAGTCTCAGCTGCATACTGGTCTTATGTTCTGTTTATTCTCATTTTTGTGTTCTTATTTATTCTTTTGCCTCTCATCAATTCTTTGTATCTGCAGTATGCATTAAACCCGTCCTGAATTCTTTGATTAATCTCCATACTTCTATCATTTTTACTTCCCTCAATAAGGGAAGTATTGTATTCACGTAAAAAATCGACCTCGAGTTTTTTGTTGATATTTACGTTTTGGGGTTCCTAGATCACGAAAATCATGGTATCTCAAGTCAACTCAATTTTAATATGCATATTGAAGGACTACCGTCGACGCAATGTAAGGGTTTTCGTTAATCATATATACAGGGTGTCCAAAATATTAAGTGTCAATATAAGAACGGTAGAAGCGACGAGGTTGTTTCCATCTCGAAGCGGGGTGGTTTGTCGAGGGAAATCATACGTAAAGGCTTTTACCAATTTTTATTATCTATAATTGTTCCAAGGTATTTAAAGCCCGTTACCTCTTCAATTTCATATTCTCCAATCTTTTTATATATATATATATATTTTCTTTTCTACTTCCGTTACCTATTTTCATATATTAAGTTTTTTTGTAATTAATTTATTGTCCTCTTCTATTTGCTTCCTGGTTTATCCTGTTTACCATTTCTTCCAGTCTTTTTGCATATACTGATATTACTGCTAGATCATCCGTGTAGGCTATAATCTGAACCGACTTTTGCGTAAGATCCCCTTTGCTTCACAGCTCCAGTGCGATATTTGAAAGTGTTGCAGATAATACATCGCCTTGCCTTACCCTTCTTTTTATTTCTACGGTGTTATCTAGGTACATACAATTCCTTATATTAAATAGAGTCCTCATTTATAAGGTTCAATAGTTCAATAACAAATAAATATAACATTAAAGAACTGGCATCGGAAATGTAGAAGAAGTTTATTTAGCATCAGTGCTATAAAAGTTCTATCGAAATAATATAATTTGTATAATACCGTCGAATTGGACTATTAAGGATTCAAACCCACATAATATACTGAATTGAAACTAATCTAAATCGAGTGGAAAATCTCAAAATTAGCCCAATATAAAATCACATTTGATGGCTGCGCTGGCTGCTTGAAACCCCCCACATTATCTCCCAACAAGCACATTTTGTGAATAGAGTAGTAGATTGGATCTATTAGATACATTCTTCAGATAAGCCGTTTGAAATAAAAGAAAAAATACGTCGAGAATTTAATTAAGCTGCTAGTACGGGGCGCGTGGGTTATTATACGGATATGTTAAATCGTGCGCGACAGATGTTTTCAATGGCCAATTTTACACTACGTAAAACGCTAATATAAATGTATCATGGTGCGCTTTTCTCTGATTCTGAACCACGAAGAAATTAAACGTCGTTTATATATATATATACAGGGTGGTTCTCCGGGAAAGACATCGATCGATTGTGAGCAAACGATAACTACAAACAATCTGAAAATTTGGTGACATATCTGCTAGTCACTAGGGGACATACGTCTAAAATATCTTCATGTCAGTCGCATTTCCGGTTATACCGGAAGTAAATGCCAACTTTGTTATTTTTAATGGAATACCCTATTTATCACCACATTTTTAGATTTTTTGTGCAATTTTGAAAACAGTTTATGTAGAATGTCCTAGGTCTAACAGTTTTTGCCATATTTAAAATTTTATATCAAAAATTAAGTTTGCAGTCAAAAACATAATTATCAATCTTTCTCATAAGGAGGCCTTTAATATTCAATTTGGGTTGAGTTTCTTGTAGAAGAAGATGTACTTCATCAGTATTTTCATGATATGGTGATAATAATTTGTACCGAATGATAAAAAAGAAGATCTAGTTTTCAGATCCAAAAAAAAGTAAATAAGTTAGTAAATAATAAATAAATTCAAATAATCTTCATTTTTATCAAGTCTTCTCGGTATTATAGTTACTTCCTCAAAATTTGCAAATAAAAAGATAAAAAGCATTATTGAGTTTTTTACGCTTGTTTCACTTTTACTGACATTTGTTATTATTTTCTTATGCAATCATGGCCCAAATCTAACACAACTTTGATACATATATTACATAGAAAAATTAAAATTGACAATTATTTAAAAAATTAATAATTTTCGCTTATTTTTGCTGATTAAAACAATAAAATAATAAAAAACTGGGGTTTCCATTTAAAAAAATGACATTTTTTCGGATCTAGTTTTCAAACTTCTTTTTTGATCACTGTACAAATTATTATCAAAATATCATAAAAATACTGATAAAGTAGATCTTCTTCTAAAAGAAAATCAACTCAAATTAAATATTAAAGGCTTCCTCATAGGAGAACTTGATAATTATGTTTTGGACTACAAACTTAATTTTTGACATAAAACTTGAAATATGTCAAAAACAGTTAGACTTAATCCATACAAATACATATACATAAAATGTTTTTAAAATTGTACAAGAAAACTAAAAATGTGGTACAGGGATTCCATTAAAAATAACTAAGTTGGCGGTGACTTAGTAAATCACCAAATTTTCAGACAGTTTGTAGTAGGTAATCGTTTGCCAACAATCGATCGAGATGCCGTTTCCGGAGAACCACCCTGTATTCTCTCTGTCTCTCACTTTCGGTGTCTGCGTTGGAAATGGTCATTTTTATGCGGGAAACAAATTGCCAATTACTAATAATAGGAATAGGGCCAAAAGCTCGTTTAGGAGCTATCCATCTACATCTTGGAAATAATTCACTTTTGAATCAGTGTCACAGCCTTATGCGAATGAAAGTGTTTGTGTTTGTCTGTTGTGAAAGTCAAATTTCATTTTAATGGAGTTATAAATGAGGATTATATTTGATTTTAACCGACCCGTGAAAGTGATTTATTTCTTTCATCCATCTACCATTTGGAGATTTTATTAAATTTTAAGGCTGGGAAAGTAGCTCTATAAAAACCTTTGAAATGGTGAATATTAAACCATAAAATTATCCACACTCCTACTGTATGTAGCAATAGTCGCTGGTGTGCGAAGTGAAGGCTCAATAAATTAAAAAAACTGATGTCTCGAAGCCAGAGGATAGGTAAATTTCACAGTTTTAAATTTTTATTATTTTTTTCCATCACTTTTAGGGAGAAATGTTTCAAGCTAAAGTTGTAGGGGCAGATCATATCTATAATTTAAGAATATTTAGATGAATTTTATTCAAAGGCTGTGTTTTGTTTTTTTGAAGTGACAGCTTCCTTAGCCGCGCTGAGCGATATCTGGTATAGGGGAAAAACATGGGTTCGCGACACCGATGTTCTCGACATGCTTGTGACGTATTGCGCATAGTATAGCGGCCAGTGTATATTTATTATATACATTAATACCACGTCTCTCTTCTCTGCTAATACCAAAGTCTCTTGGTTGGTAGACTTTGCTGTGCAATGTTTTAGTTGTGTTTTCGATAATCATTATTTGAATTGATTAATTGTAGAATCAATGTTCAGTACAATAGTGAGAACGTGATATTTTTATGTAGAAAAATAAATTACAAAAACAAAGTATTTATTGTCGAATATTTCCAACATTGTTATTGATATCTGCGTTGAAAAATATTTATTTTTCTAATATTTGATATCTGTAATTTACCGAGCAATGATTATTATATAGTGCATTGATAGAAGGATTTGTTATTATTTAATAATATTTTTTCATTTTTATTATCGAAAATATGATAATTTATACGAAAGAAGGTTCGGACATACTCGAAAAAAGATTTGGTGAAAAATTTGACAATATCCGATGAATCTATGTGGGGACTTCAATATCAACTTTGCAGATGATTAAAATCTACAACTAATTGAATTTCTTAATGAAGCATTAGGTTTGACTATGTCTAATGATCGAAAATTAAGTACTAAAATATATAAAACGACGATCGATGTAGTTTTTACACAATACTTCGATAAATTCCAGTCGAACATATTTGTTTCTTATTTCATCAACCCTAATCATATTATTTCTTCTTTAGAATAAAATGAAATGATTGAAAGTAAAAATGGACTAAGTATTGTTGAACTTAACGATAGTAATAGAGCTATAATAATGAAAATAAAGTTCATTAAAAAGTATCTAAATACTAATACAATATTGATATTTTGTATAGAGCTTGTGCAGTCCATCATATGATAGATTATTTAATAAATTGTATAAAAATGTAAAGAATTATTGCTCGGAATGCCAATGAATATGAAAACCTTCCTTTGTTTCAAGTTTTCACTTCTGTCGGCAGTCCTTATGATTGCCTCTGTTTTTTTTTCAAGTTTGGGCAACCGATATTTTGAAGCTACTTGTCCGATCATGCCTATTTAAGAATTCAACGGAGATATTTGTACGACAAAAATCTTATCTTAGGAAGAGATTTTGAAATGAAAGATGCCCATGATTTCGACCTCTCATACTATTTGTAACAATAATCACTTGTGTACGAAGTAAATATATCTAGCTCATTCCTTTCATGTGCCTCTATCATCCACTAGTAAATATTCTATGATGTGCCTATTGTTCTATGAACTTGTGGATTAACTATCAATTTCATTCAGGAAAATGCTTTTGATTTTTATGTAAAATGAAATATGAGACAGAATAAGGA
This sequence comes from Crioceris asparagi, assembly GCA_958507055.1. Classification (NCBI taxonomy): domain Eukaryota; kingdom Metazoa; phylum Arthropoda; class Insecta; order Coleoptera; family Chrysomelidae; genus Crioceris; species Crioceris asparagi. The sequence goes on from OY293828.1 coordinate 14,025,589, forward strand.
GCGATCTTAAAAAGGCTGCAGGGAATAGAAAATATTTATGCAAATTATGTTTTTTTAAATAACTCCAGTCCTAAGATTTGATATCTGGTGAGCTGATGTCTGGTAGGTGATGTAATATCTATATGTACTTTTCATTTACCGATTCTAAGGCTTCTAGTTGTTGTATTCAACACTCTCCCACAAGAAAAACTGAAGCCTTGGACCTGACAAGAAATGTTGCAAACTCCACAGGCAATGCAGCATATTGTAATGAATAATGTTTGTTTTTCTAGATTATGGAGGTGAAACAATAATTTTGAAAGTGATTTTTATAATCTTCTTGTTTCAACATTTTCAAAATCGACCTTTATCCTGTACTAACTTATAAATCTCTCAAAGTGTTGTTTTATGAAATTTCAATAAATATCGGCTTGCCCTTGTATTTTCGGCTTTCATCTTAACACGTTGCGGTGTAGGTAAAATGGATGAGACGCGGTCTTTTTATTAAATTCTTCCACTCGAACGGCTACATTATACATGAGCAATTAGTTTGCTTTTAATCAAAGCGAAATGTGGGAAAAGTTTTTGGGAACAAGAAACGTGGCCCTATGCTCACTCACTCGCCGATCAGGATGAACCAACAAGCTCCATTGTAAGTTTTGATTGTTTTCCAGAATTGGGGAGAGAGGAAAGGAAAAGTTTTGCCGGAAAATCTTTTTTAATAAACTTCGATAGAGGAAGAGAACACACAGGAATTTAATATCTGAATGCGAGATGTCGAATCCATTTAAGCGTATAATAGGAACAGATCGTTGAAGACAAACAAACTTCATAGCGGACGATTGAAAACAATAAGGGCCTTGAGTGATAGAGAAGGATATTTTACGAGAGAGCTGACATTTCGCTCTTAGAGTAAATACTCAGATTTTGCTCGACTGAATGTACGATATTACCTAATCTTTGAGCACTTTCAACCAGCACAATATTCGCCATTAAGATACGTAGATATATACAAAAAGGACTATACCTTGTTCAAATTTAACAATAAATTAAATGAACTAAAATGCTTATTGATGAGATTCAATGATTGATGCATACCTACAAAGAATACAATTATTCTAAGTAACTCTTTGAAACGTCTTCTAGCTTACTGAGAAGTTCCATCACAATCAGTTTAACTGTTACAAAGATTAGCCTCGTCAAACAAACAGATAGAAATTTGACTTTAAATTTATCAAAACTTTTTGTTTTAGAATAAAAAGGGATTTCAATATTTATAAGGTACATTTGGTATGAGAGTTCCAGAATATTCAACTGTACATGTAGATAATAAAATTGTTGAGGGATCCTTCTCTAATGCCATTTAAGAACAAACACCTCCCAAACAGGACAACTGATTTTTACCAGTTTACTTGAGTTTAATCATATGATACTTCTCATCTAATAATAGGACGGATATCCACAAATTTATCAATAATGACATATTAGTTCACTTGACATAAAGAATCAACAGATCAATAGATTTTTATTTTTTATCAAGTACATAGACCATAGAGGTTTAGGTTTCATCTATATGCGTTGTTCCAGTGAACGAACCAATACGTGTTTTTTGCTTAGATGTATATGAGTCTTGATGGTTCCATGTCTCAATAAAGATTTGTTATATTATTATATATATAATATTAATTAATCTTCATTAGATCAGTATTATCCTTGACTTCGATATAGGTATGAATACGAAATGTCAAGTCTGTAGCTCTTACGGTGCCTGAGAAATCGCTCCGGCCCACTTAAACAACATCGAGAAGTTAATGAACAGCTCAAATAAATTAGTCGGTTTAACTAAGAGAAACATTTTAAGGAACACAAGACAATTTTATCCATCTACTATGTGTAGTTATTCAGAGCAAGCTGTCATTTGCATCTGCCATATAGTCTTCCCACTACAAAATTCACACTTAAAAAAATTCAGTGTCCCAAATATTTTTTTTAAATTTTTTGCATACAAGGCCCAAGAGACAATTGTAAATTACAACTATGAACCTATACGAGAACATTTTAAAATACGCCCGCTGAGATACACGCGAATCATAACATACTGTAACGGGCATGTAAAAATTGCTGGAGTTTATTTATTTACACACTACATATATCAGAGTCTATTTATATTCTCTACATTACATTATTTATACATATTACACTATCTATCGACTACTATCTACAATTTATGTTTACTATTTACACTATTTACAACCGAGCGTTATTTATTTATGGCCCCCTACTAAGGACCCATCGAACTGCGTCTTCACCGCACCGGGCTGACTGCCCCGGACTCACTCGACTGCACGGGGTTGACTGCCTCGGAGTGACTCCAATACACCGGGCTCACTGCTCGGACTGACTCCATTACACCGGGCTGACTGCCCGGACTGACTCACCCAAATGCACTATTTAACTCACTCGACTGCCCCGAACTGATTGACTATCTGCCTCAACTGACCGGGCTGACTGCCTCGGCCGGACTTACTACGCAACTATGCCGTAAGAACTCTCATCCTTTCCAATATATAGGCAAGCCCCTCCTTCTCGAATCTTCAACAGAAATCTTCCAATGCCATGCTTACTAGCGCGAACTCACTAGATGATATCGGGATGTCGGGATATCATCTTGACCCGGGCATGCATCGCTGACCAACAGCAGCATGCCTCACACTCACACCATCCGGGCCTCACCAACGTCCGTACTTGCCAAGGTGCACCGTTCTCTGACGAATCGCCTACGCCTCGATAATGGCGTCGATCCAAATTCGTTACAATACGTTTGCCAGCTCCGTGAACTTAGAACCCGATAAGAAAATAAAATTAATTAAAAATTATACTCGTAAACTGCAAACGACGCAGATGTCTGCAGTAAAATGTTTTTTTTTGTAGTTTTACAAAAAACCTTGAAAATCAAAAAAAAGATTTACTCCTACAATTTTTGATGTTTTTATGGTATTTTACCGGAAATGTTTTTAGTTTTTTGTGGTTACAATAGTTTTTTTTTGTTAGTTTTTTCAACACTTCAACAAATTTACGAAACATAAATTTAATAACTACAAAAGACGTAGATGTTTTTAGTGAAATTTATTTGTTCGTAGATTTTCAAAAAAACTTGGAAAATGAAAAAAAAAGATTTACTCCTACAATTTTTGATGTTTTTATAGTATTTTTCTAGAAACATAAAAATTTCTACTAGAAAATTTGTAGACTTATGTTTTTTGGCATGGTGATTACGAATTTGACTTATAATTTAGCATTTATTATAATGGGTGTTAGTTACACCCTGTTGCTAATCATTTTTTTTTTCTATGTTGAATTATTAGGAAAGCAACCAAAAAATATGAAAGAATGTGCAATTCCACTAGAAAAGTCACTCTTATCTGATTTGTGTAAATCGAGTTATTCGCTAAGTTCATTATTTTTTTATTTTACTATAAAAAATCTATTCTCTAATAAATGTGTAAGAATAAAAAATTAAAAAGCAAAAATAAAAAAACTTCAAAGAAAATGTTCAAAATACACACCATTTACTTCAATACACTTTATTATTATTATTTATTATTTTCTAGCTGAAACTACTAAAACATTAAAAATTATTACAAATTCTACAAATAAATTTCAACATTAAATATCCTGTATCTCGGAAACCTGAAATATTTGTATAAGGACTATTTAGATAAATCATTATATTTTGGGGTATAGAATCTATGGTTTGGAAATTGGAAATTCTTAATGAATCACCTTGGATTAAAGGATTAAATAACCAGACTATAAACAGCGCTTATTATTTCCAGCTCCTGGATAGCACAAAAGCTACGTATAGGTACAAAAACGCAACTAGTCCATCAGATATATGCTTTTATGTTACCATACAGACTTGAGAAAAATTGGTCTAATCCCACTGGAAATTTCTAGAATACCCTCGGTACAGCCCAGATTTTTTTTCCAGTGTCTTCTCTCTGTTTGGGTCTTTAAAAGAAGCACTTGGCGGAGAGCATTTTTAGAACAATGAAGATGTGGAGGGTCGACACATTTTAAAACTTTTTATGATGATAGAATCCAGAAGTCCCCAACTCGTTGGAAAAAATGTTTAAACTTTAAAGGAGACTATATAGAATATGTCAACTAAGGTTTATATTTGTCTTACCCTCGTATTGAACAAAATCTACGAGGTCATTATTCAATACTACCAAAAAGGACAAGAGTGCTCTAAAGAAAATAATAATTGGTACCAGTGCACTCCTATCGATAACTTTTCCATACTGTCACTCGGTGACAGATGGACCATGATCCTTTTATGGAAGGGGAGATCTCCACTTAACAAACGGCCTGTGTAAGAGCATTATATACTATATACCACATTTATACACATAACCCGCGTTACTCTACAGTATGTATGTGCCGGAATTACTACTCTTCACCCTCCATAATTCTGTCGCAGTAGTGAAATCCAGCAGGCCATTTGTCAAGCTTCTTATCCGGATCCATTTAAATATGTTTTCCCTTAATGACTATCGCCGATGCGATGATGAGGATGATGGGGAATGGGGGAAAAAGAAGTGCGTTTGGCAGCATACCGTTAGAGACCCCTCCAAAGATATGGAGGAGGGAGTGCATATCATTGGCGGCGAGATGGTCATATTCTAGTCCTTATGACCTGAACAGTTTTAAGTTCCGTTTATTAAAAAATATAGATATTTCAAAAATATCAATTTTTTTACTTAAACGAAAAATGAGGTTTTTATAAGATCAATCTGTTGCCTGTCTGCCCATCTGTCTATATGTCAGTTTGTCCATCCATCACAGCATATTTTCTAAATTTACTGCACCAAAGAAAAATTGGGGTAGAAAAGTAAAACAAAATTACTTAGACGTAGGAGAAGGTTGCATAAAGGAATTCTGATTTTGGGGGTTACTTTTGTAGGTACACATTAAGAAAGCATTTCTTCAATTGCATCATGTGACTTATCAAATGAAAAGGCTAGTTATGCGTAACTCAAATATAATATTTTTTTTAATTCAAAAACATGCGGTTAGGTTAGGTTAGGTTAGGTTAGGGAAAATAAATTTACCTCCCCCATTATCTCCGAACCTACTGAATGTAAAATTCTGTAAAAATACGCAATCCAAGGTTTACCGGGAGGAGGTACCGGAAAACCTAAAAAAATCTTAATTGCGGAACCTTCTCCACTCAAGTCCGACTTGGCTTTCCATTAATTGTATTTAATCTTAGATGAGTTCATATTTCAGGGAAAATCTTGGCTATAACTTGGCGGTTGTTGAAACTCAAAAATAGATCCAAGCGCGTTAAATCAGTTGATCCAGAGCTGCACATGCGCGTTGCACCATGTTGGTGAACGCATAGCTTTTCAATTTGATGTCAAAACAAATTGGGCATCTACCATGCTCCCATATTACTCACGATCGACTGTTACAGTCCAGTTTTTATCATTTTGGAAAAAAATAAGTTCTATAATATCTTTTAACCACATTGTACACCAATCAGTTTTTAGGTATATAATGGAATTAACCAGATACAAGTATTACATGATAAGTTTCTTTAGTCGGTAGATTTGATTGTATACTGAGGAAATGAAAATATGCTTCATGAAATTGAAAAAAACAAAAACATAGCTGGTGCACCACAAAATACAAAATAATATTAATTCTATTGGTGCTCGTAATTTTGAAGTAGTGCATTTATAGGTAGATAGAAGACTTTTGGTACTCACTTCAGCAGTACCAGCACTAGTAGAATTAACATTTTTATTTTTATTTTTCATTGCATTAACTTATAAGTTGGTCCTAGTTTTTCCAATTAGTTATTTATTTCAGCGTCAACCAAAAATATTTTAAATGTAACATTTTCAGCAAATATGTTGGTATAATGATTTACCATTTTTTCGAAAACTTTCTTTTTCTCTCTTTGCGGAAATAGTTTAATTTAGCCATCACACATTAGCAATTTTCGAGAAAAAACCTCCACCGTCTTTGGGTGAAAGTAATGTTTGAAGAATAATCATCAAAATCGGAGTACTTCGGTCATAAAGAAGTTTGTTTATTCTCTTCAAAATCATTATCGGTTTCAACCTGCTTCTAACACCAACTCTGCGTAAGTTTATCTGATCTGTTGGCTATAGCTGAATATTATGGGGAAATAAACGCAACATTAGATGCAAAACACGATTAAAAATGTACTGTGCTGATGCCGAAGTAAGGACAGTTTCTTGTCTTCAGTTAGACGGCTTAAATTGAGTTTTCAATACTTTTGCATAGTTTTAGGACAATGGAAAATCGTATTTTAAAAGTCTTTGTTGTAGTTGTAATACATAGTACTTACGGAATTGTTACGTCTGTATTACAATACCTATACAAAGTAACGTTTGACGATTAAAGCATGTGAAAATATTTTCAATTCCGTTATTTGTAGCACCACAAATAACGGAAATACAAATTGTATCACTTTTATTTTGCTAAAAAAATATAGCTTTTTCACCGAATTTCTAATAGGAGGAGGTATACAGTTTCATTGTTTGTATGCTGATGCGCAATGCGCATAGTAAACTCGAAAATTGTTGCACTAGAAAATATTAATTCTTTTGGTGAAAAAAGTGCACAACTTCAAAAGTACCAATAAGATTAATATTATTTTATTTTTTCTGTGCACAAACTTTTTTGAAGAATATTTGTAGCTATAGAATAAGCTGAGAGAAAAATAAAATTTTGAACTCTCTATGGTATTTTTCCCCACTACAGCTACGTCACTGGTTGAGTGCATGGACCAAATTCAATTGAGTGAAAAACCTTTCCTCCTCCTCTCTTACTTTCAAAATATGTATATAGGCAAGAAAAAAATATATATTCAAACGTCTAGTATACCCTCCTTACGGACGACTAACTCAAAATTGGGAAACTTAGATTGTTCTCTGATATATATGTATATATAGTTACGGGTAAAGAAAAGCTTGGATTTTGTTCAACATTGAACGATTCTCAAGAGGGATTAGGGTTATATGGTATTTGAAAATTTGCTACGGTCGGAAGCAGATATGGAGAGACTGTAATAGGGGTTAGAATTTTTGAGGGTGCCTTTTTGTAATAATAACTTATATGAATACGGTAAAAATTGATAAATTAGAATGATTACACACGAACAATAAATTTCACGAAATTAATGAATCACCAATAATTACTTTTATTGAAGAAAAAGAAATTCTTGATTAGTGTTTACTTTATAATAATATGTTCTCACCCAATTCGTGATAAAGGTCCAGAGCAAACAGTCTTGGTATTTTTAATATTTATCACAGAAAATTACACAAAACAATTGTGATTCCACGAGTTTTACAGAACAGAAAACAAATTTGCGTGGAACTTTTTTTCTGAAATTGCGAGAATGGGCAGGAAAAAGGGTTCTGGATGGGTAAACGCTGAGAAGGCTGATGACGAAGAACGATTAGAATCGTATTAGAGCAAGGGAAACAGTGACATGAAAATCAAGTAATAAAGTAAAGCCTTACCAGTCACTTTTTTTGTCACCTCACTCCACTCCTCGCAACTTCGGAAAATTAGTTTTGCACAACATTTTGCTTTGTTGAAACTTATTCTACATTTGTTTTGTACCATTTTCTGGAAAACAAGGTTATACAAGGAGTTTTTGTTTTTAACCATTTCGTTCTTCTGGGACGATATTGCTAATTTTGTGAACTATCATTTTCACAACAAATATTATTCTCGAAAAATAGGATCGATTTTTATTACATGGTGGTGAAAGTAATTCTATTGGTACTTGTAAGTTTGAAGTTGTGTTGTTATAGGTTGATAGAAGACTTTCAGCAAAAACTTCAAAAGTACTCCGCACCATTAGAATATTGTTTAAAAAATCAACAAGTATTAAAGTCGGACTTTCGGAATTCAAATTGTTGAACTTTTATTTATATTCGGTGATTTCAAATAATAGTAAACTCGGTATAGTATACTGAAAAATTTCCAATCTAAACTTCGGAAATAATATTCTCTTTAATCCTGCCATATTAATATTATTTGGTATTTTTCGGAGCATCTACTAACTTATTTTTGAATATTTCATTAATTACCTTAAATGCAGTAATTTCAAATTACATTGTGTTAGTCTTGCACAGTCATAGCTTCAACTGGGTAACCGTTGAAGTTTCGAAAAATGTTCAAATTAAAATAATCTCTTCAGTCTAAGATTTTCAATTTTCGAGAAAAGACAGAGAAATTTTCGGGGTGAAGGACTTGTTGGACATTTTTTTATAACGCAATCTTCTATGGATATCTTGGCATTTTATCTGAATTTAAAAATGTTTGCTGCCACTCCTACGTTCGTAAATATCGGTTTACATTAAATGATTCTAATGTGGAAATCTTATCCACCTGTAGCTGTAGATGTGGCCAGATAGGGAGTTTAGTTTGGTTGCAGCTACTTCCGGTTCCGAGACCGATTAGAGGAGGAGGATTGGCAAGACGGGGTTTAATAGTTCGAATTAGAATAAATATTTTGACCAAAAATTGGACCGAACGAAAATAATATTATTTTATTGGTGCTGGTAGTTTTGAAGATGTACAATTGTAGTTAGATAGAAGACATTTGGCACCAACTTCGAAAGTACCAGCACCAATAGAATTATTATTAGTATTAAAAAAGTGACCGTTCCACATAGCGGAAATACATATATTTCAGTCTTTACCATTGCTGTAATTCGAAAATTGTAACTCTTTTGAAAAAAAACTTTTCCGGATATGGCCTCATCTTTAATTCTACATTCTCAGAGGTCGGTTTTTAGAGGGAAGGATATTTCGGACTTGAGTTTTTCTAAATATGGGACCATACATAAAAAATCAAGCATACAAACGAATTGTATACTTCCTCTTTTTTTGGAAGTCGGTTAAAAATATCATATGTTGGTGTGACCGGGGATGGAGATAGTAAGTAGGCCAACTGTCAAAAACTCGACTTGTGTGAGAGTGTTGCTTCATCTTAAGAGATTTTCTAAAAACAATATCTGTACCTACGTTTCTAAGTTTTTTTTAACTTAGTATGTTCTTGTTGTGTTACCTATATATTAGTCAAACTTCATTTTCGAATGTTTTGAGGCCAGGCTTTGATTATTGCTCTATTTACTAGATACTAGTTGTAGATTCGACTTCAGTTTTGAGGTTACGATATGAGGTTGAAAATGAAAGTCTCGTCCGGTGTTGGAAATACAATTTATTTTGAAAGTTTAGATATACTTCATACGTGGAAGTGGAGAAAATTAAGAAAATGAAGAGAAATACCCAATTGACATGATCTGAATCAGGCACGCTCTTGGATTCGGTGATCCACTCAAGTACTGTGAAGACCTATGTATATTACTATTTTAACCTTCTTCTGAAGATATAAGATCATTTCCTAAAACCGGAGCACTTTAAAAAAAACGCCCGGAAACACAAATGCACTAAAGAGTGTAGATATAAATATACAGTCACCTACAGGAACCTAAAGAATAAAACAAGAATCACCAAATAAATATCTAATGAAACCAAATATGTCTAAAGAAAAGATTAAAGAATCTGGCAAAAGAAAATCTCTCTTCACAAATCAATCAAAAAGAATAATGATGAAGAAGATTCACATGAAGAAAGCATATTTTGTTTAGAAAGCACTGAAGCTCATATCTTGAGAGTTCCTGAAGCGGAATGGGTACATTACAATACGTGCAAGTTACGGTCCAATGAAAAGTTTACAAATGGCAATATGCACTCAAAAATTGCAGTGTTGATTTCCTACGGAAATATATAATAATATTATTTAGACCTTTTCTCATTGATTTTTGTCATCATAATGTATATGTTTGTAATAATTAATTCTAGTTTTGTTTTATTAAAAGTATCATGTTTCAAGTATTGATTTTTGTCGAATAATTTAAAACAGTGTTTTTTTATTTATTCTCATTAGAGGTTGCTTAGTTATAATCAGATTGATTTTTAAAAATTAAATAATTGATTATTTCCAATATTTTTTAATATATCTTATTTATCCCTAGATTTTAAATTATTTTTGTCACAGACCCACACACTCCAAGGTAAAATCAGTCAACAAACAATATCAAGATATAATGGGAGAAGTAGAGGACGCAAAGATAAATATGTGTTTACTTCAAAAAACAAAAAGTGGCTATTCTCTCCCAAAAGTACTCGTAAGCCCGAAGAATGCGTTTTGAGGGAAGATTATATTTAATTTTTGGAAAAGTTGAATTCAGAATTAGTTATCCTTCATGAAACTTTTTCTAAATGACCAATTATTGTACTCCTCCTGTTTTTTATGATGTGGGTCAAAAATATTACGCTCGTCAGACATACAGTCACTGCTCAAAATAACCATCACCATAATAATTCTACCAAGAAAAGTAACTACGTCTCGAATTAGAAAACAAACACATACCTAGTAGCGTTCAATCTCAAATAAATTTACTGCCAGACTCAATAGAAATAAAGCTCCAGAGCAAATTTTGACTCACATATTCACAAACAAACCGGCCAAATGTTTATTGGAACATGTCCGAAAATCGTTAATGAATGCTTCAATGTTTACGTAAAGCTTCCAACATTGTTTCGACTAGTGACTTTTATGAGTGCCATTAACACGATAATCAAAAGGCTTGAATATAGTATTACTGTGGCTGTAGCTGTAAATAAAAGTATCGAGTCATTTTCTGCATGAACCGGTGCATCGCGCACTACGATGTACGATCCAGGAAGAAAGAAGTCATTTGGTGCAGGTTATTCTTGATTGTAGCCATAAGTTTCTATAATAATAAATACCACTGTTGTAAAATCAAATGGAAAAGAAAACATGATAATGATGTCAACTATTGTTGTATTAAATAGATGAACAGTTTTTATGTAACCTATAAATTGGTGTAAATGCTGATACTATATTTTACCAATACATTTGATCTGTAGCTTAAACTTTTCCTAAGTTAGAAGAGAAAAATTAAAGATTGTGAATTTTACTTATCTGCTGGCTACGAACCGTCAGAAATTTTGTAATTTAGTACAAAGTTTTGAATTGAAACATCTCTATTATCATTGATTAAGTATAAGGCTGATAAGCATTCCTTTGTTGTGTACTTTCTATAGTCCTAGTCCTTTGGATACTTTACTTTCGTTTAATAATTACAGGATGTCCACGATTAAACGAGAAATTCTTGTGTATATATTATACATATTTATACCGTGTCCAATTAAGTATAATAATATGAAAAACTTTTTTATTATTGGTTTTATGAAAAAAAGTTATTCTTGATAAAAAGTTCTGCATAGTTCAAAACTTCAAATGCAATCATCAGACATCAATTATTTTCATCCGTATACGAGGTAAGTCGAAAAATATGAATTTTGCTCGAGAGTAAATTACCTTTATTTTTGAAATTATTAAAAAAAGTTAATCATTATTGAAAGCTATTGTCAGATTCCAATATTCTTCATGCGCCTTGAAAAAACATATTTTATTATTTTTATTAACTTCTGTGTATTAGCATTGCAAATTTACGTCTACCGATAAACATAATCTAGGACACAATGACTCGAAACGTCAAATCGCTAGTTCGTTTTAGAAAATACAAGAAATGGCGGCTCTATTAACTAGTAACGAGAAAATTGAACTAGCTTTTATTGTCGGAGATAATTATAAAAATCATAGAGAAGCAGCAGCTATTTTCAACAACAGACATCCGACTAGAAATATTCAGCATTCGACAGTTGCAAAAAGTGTTCACAATAATTTTAATAAATATTTTTTTCAATAAAATAGCTGATGTGTAATTTACAAAATCTGCATGTGTATTGTTTTACCTAAGAAGTTAATCTTGCTAGATATCGGAAAACCAATCGTTTTAACTTTAAACTCCAAACATGTTCCTTCAGAAAATTATAATTTTGTATTTTCATTATAATTTTTAGGATTCCCTACTACATGTTTTCATCACTGTAGCTTAGTTCGATTTGTTATCTGTAAAGGCGTATACGTATATATAGATGTTCTAGTTTTTTTCGAATTGTATTCATAATCGATCAATCTAATTTCAAGGACAGCGCCTTCCGCATTATAGAAACCAACCTTTACCCTCCTCCCTCTCCTTCCACTCAAATGACGAATGATGGTTAGTCGTCAGAATGCTAGACAGTCGACCATAAAAAATAACGACCATCGACTTGGCTAGCACAAACGAGAGACACATCATGTCAAAAGGTCAATAAGGCACTTACTTACCTCCCGCTGACGGCGTGTCCGGATAGTCCCTGTAGCCATCATCATCTTCTTCAGTTGCCATCATCTGAACCACTGGGATTTCTGTGAAAAGAAAGAAATCGCATCGCATTAGAATAATTGAAAGAAGAAGAAGAAGCAAAAAATTTGAATAACAACCCTGATGTTGCTAAATCTGTTTATCATCTATCAGGTGCAGGGTAAATTATTATTAATAAATTGTTGTGTTTACGAGTTTACATTGACTGTCGAGTGTCTGTTCGCCCATTCATCCACTATAATTATTATTATTAAATTATTTTTAGAATGTTGAATATTATCAATTGTCAGGCAATCAAAAAAATTACACTCAGTGTACCACGGAATTCGAGATCATGTTTTCATCTCAGGTTACATTATTTTGAAACATGGATCTCTCCAGGAGCTAAAATATTTTATTCAGCAAAATTGAAAGCAATAAACAAACTTTTATTAATGGACCTTCTTAGTGATCATAATCATAACCAATATTGAAAGTGTCTATATGTTCATCCAAATTTTTTTCATACCATGAAAACATTATTTGGTAGTCAGTAGTCATAGAACTGTATTGGTAGCTTCTTCTCAATCTTCTAGAATAATCAACTTGACCGGTTTAAAAAATCCCGATGGCCTATAGTCAGCGGAAAGGTAAATTTTTCAAAATTCATTGAATTGAAATTTGAACAACCTTTTGTTGTTTGTCGTATGTGTCATAGCCTTGCGGATAGAGGTTTTTGTTTTGGCTGTAAAATATAAAGCAGGCAGGGTTTGCGTTCCACTTCAAGGCAGAATTTTTTTTTTCGCCTATTTCTTTTCAATAAATATACTATATATTTTTTTAATCAGGGTCTATATTAAGATCTCCAGAAAATTACAATTACATCAAATTCATATTGAGTGTTCATGTTTTATCAATATTTCTTATTTTTCTTTATTAATTTTTATTTTTTTATCTGTGCATGTTTATGAAAAATTGCTTTGAAAAAAAGTTGTAGGTACTGATTATATCTATAACCTAAAATTATTTTTGATGATATTTACACTACGGCTCTTTTTTGATAATTTTTTTATATGTTTGAACGGTCGCCATTTTGAAGCTACTTACCCGATATTGCCCAATCACGAACTCGGCTGAGATATTTGAGAGATTGATTTTTTTAGCAAATTTGGACTTGATACCTCCAAAACTGCGACCTCTATCGTTTTAACAAATTTCGTAATATCCCATATATATATATATATATATATATATATATATATATATATATATATATATATATATATATATACATATAAACTTTTGAACCAAATGTTTTTTTGGACTATCTTATAGACATATAACAACATGCCGTTGAAATTTTTTCGAAATTCAAAAGTGTGAACGATCGCAATAGGTACATTTCTATAAGAAATTTACCTAAAAATAAATTATTAAAACTTGTCTAGATATGCTTTGATATGTAACTACCCTAAGTGAAATTACTTACGTAAGCTACTCTCGTAATTTACGAGTATTTTTTGGATTCTTTACGGAGTCGTTTTCAAAATTAGTGAATTGACCTTTGAATATAAAACATTTTTATATAAAAGTACAACCAAGCAATTATTAGGTATCAGTTTATACATTTATACAAGGCAATTATATTTTTTTATTTATAAGAAATGAACAACCCTTTAACTTAGGAAACATAAGAAATTCATTCATTATTAATCTGTGAATGACACTGAAGCTGTTTTCGTTGTCTGAACGCAAACATATCAAATATGCAACATACATTCATGGAACGAAAACTTACTGTCATCTGATTCAGGTAAAGACATAATTTAAAATTCCATATAACACTCAGAATGTTTTTTAATTGCTTGATATAAATTTTTATTAGTTAACCTAACCTAAGTAGTAAAATGGTGTCGGTTTGTCTCAGTCATTATTTTGAAAGATTTCATATTAAGAAACTGAGAAAAAAATGGTGGTTTAGTCTGCTTTATATTTTTTATTAAATATTAGTTCATAATTGATGGAGTTTTCTTCCTACAGTGATCGAAGACGCCGGGCTTACGCAATTTTACAATTCAATACAAATATCACAAAGTTGTGATACTCGTATCGTAACTTTTATCTGTTAAATAATTCAAATAAATGAATCGAGTATATTGTCATTAAATAAGTAAACATCTAAATATTTCACCAGGAGAATTTCAATTCAGTGCCTGGTTACCTACATTAAAAAAACTGATATTAAACACATGAAAATTCCAAATAAAGAAAGATATTATCCCATTTGAACACATCGTAGAATGTATGTTATTTCCAACTAAGCGAGAAAAAGTTGTAAAGACATTCAAATGGCAGTAGGAACGACATCATCTTTTATCTGGGATCTTGTATTATATACCAAAACACTCATATAATATATCAAACCGTAGACTTATAGACGTAGAAGAGTACCAACAATAATCGTTGTGCAAGACTACTTGGTTGCAGCTACCAAGACTTATTTGTCATTCGACGTTAGTATGAGAAAAATAAAAAAGAACACACATTCAGCCACTTGATTGTTAGTTAAATACCATTTCTCAAGTTAAAAAAGGATACAACGGTGTGATTAAAGGAAGGAATGATTGTAAACTCAACAGAAGAATTGATACTGGAAGATTTGTTATTGTTATGGTTTCTAGGAAACTGAAATTATCAAATCACTTTCTAAATTAATTAAACATTTCACTATAACAATATATTTTTTATTGAAAAGAAATAGATTGACATATCATTGTTGATTTGGTATTACAGGAACAGGCAGGCTGCTTTTTTGTTTCGGTCTTTGTTTAAAAACAATGTTGATGATGCTTTCTAGAAAATAAAACATGATACTTATTGTAGACACCATTTTGTATAGCTGAAAAAGTTTCTATGAATTAGAATTATCCGTATTTTTATTACTTTCGGTTCTTGTATCGATGGACTCCGCAGCGATTTCTCAGGCCCCATATGGTTTAGAGACTTGAAATTTCGAATTCGTACTTAGATCGCAGACATCTCGCCGCCTGTTAAGTTCCAAGTATTATCCAATATTGATTAATTATATTATCTCATTCAAGCAAGATCAAACTATTTCTTCGACATGGAACGACAATGTCTGACAATGGGATCCGTCACTGGAATTAAGCACCAGCATGGAGCGTATATTTACGTCTCCGCTCTCTGATATACAGGTACTCTTTGGTAGATCGTCGTATATATTATGGTAATGTCGCGCTGTTCACTGTCAGCTGTCGCAATTGTCAGACGTCAGACGTTGATAATACTAATTTAATATTTATTTTTTTATTGTGGTTGACAAACAGTAATTTGTTATGGAATTGCTGTTGCTGGCAAACAGAGATACATAAGTATTGTTCAAATCAAGAAAAGGGGAGATAGCACTAGTAGTGATCGGTATAGTTCAAATCTTAAATGCCTAATAAAAAACTGTTTTTATTTAATTTTTTTTTAATATTTTTTTTTTAGGAAACAACCATTTTAATTTTGCCGTGGTATTTCTATGGTTATTTTTACATTTCTATTATAATCATTCCCATGAAGATAACGGAATCGTGTGTCGGCATTATTTTTTGTGTGTTGTGTTTTTCAGGTTTCAATCTATTTGAAAGTTTTGAACCGAAAGCCAAGCATGAAAGAGCGTAATGTGTATATCTGCTACATAATCTCGACATCGATGGATAAGAGGAGAAAAACTCACAATAACTACTCATAAATTACGGTAATTTGAACAAGAAACTTAAGAAATATTATTGATGCCGGTTACCATGACATAATATTATACACTGAGATGGGAGCTGCTGCCTATATAAGGAATGAATATAGTCGGTAATTTGTAATGTGGTCAACGTTGTCGGTATGGTGCGATTTTATATAAGGAAAAGAATCTCCAAGAGCAGCGTCCATCCGTTCGTGTCCACCTGTCCTTGGTGAAACGTTGACTTTTAGCCAGAGAGAAATCGGTTGAAAAATTTACAATAAAAAAAAGATGCGTGAGAAGTTCATGGTATTTGATAGATCTTGAACTCAAATGAAACATAGACCTAATATTTGCAAATCTAATGATTTTTATATGGTATTCTAATAAATGGGGCATGAAGTCTAGAAATATTTTGGAATTGTTTCGTTTTATAGTTTTTAAAGAAAAAAAATAAAATATAAAAAAATATTCTTAAGCCAATTGGGAACTTAAATATTAGTGCTTGGACATTAAATATGGAAAAACTTCTAATAGATCTACAATTCAAATTAGAGATAATCAATTGTAGGTGGAATACAAAGAATACTGTGGGATTTGTATATTGAAGTATTCTATTTTAGGGTGAAGAAGAAGCAACAGCTATGAGCTGGAAAACGTATTGATCAATCATATCATCCATTATACAGGATGATTCATAACGATTGGGACATAGGCTAAAGGCAGGTTATTTGGAACAAAATATGGCGATAGGACCAAATATGCCTCAATAAAATATTGCTGTGGAAAAGAATACAGGGCGTTAAAGCTGAATAATTTCACCGTATATTTATCAGTTGTCATCAAAATCAGCGCAGAGACATAACTGTAGAGAGGGAATCTTATTTTATGTATTATTTCAAATTTTGTTATAGGGGGTGCCACGCGAATGGTTCTTGATAATTAAATTAAGTAGATAGTAACTGTTTTTGACGAAACTTTTTAGTGATTTTGATTATAAAATATGATGTGAACATAATTTTTACGTAATATTGGTACTCTTACACGATAATTTCATCCGTTTTCGAGAAAAAAGCAAATGAGAAGTTCAGAGTCTCAGAAGGGGATTTCAAATAGATATTGCTTAATTTATGAAAGGTGTGCTTTGGACAGTCAGATAATTCTTTGTGGTGAATGTCATTTCTTGTCAGTGAATTAATTTTTGATAAATATAAAAAAATATAAATAAATAAAATTAATAACAAAAAAAAAACAATAAAAATCAACTTTTCACACATCAATATTTTTTTGAGGCATATTTTGGTCCAAATAACCTCCGCTTAGCCTATGTCCCAATAGTTATGAATCACCCTGTATATGTGAAGTGTTAATAATATGTGTACTACCTACTGCCCTATTGTTTTGGGAGCTTGTGAGTTACCTATTCAACAGCCGATGTCGCTACCAGTACAGTTCTATCAATTTAATTTTGAGAGTTTTTTTTTGGAAATACTTATCTCTTCCGGTATAGCAATTATCTTAGAATGTTACTTAGAATATAAAATCCATGGAGGATTGTCCATGTAGTACCTGAAAATCGATAAAACCCTCAACTGATTTGTTACATTATATTAGCTGTTGCTCGCGACTTCGTCCGTGTGGAATTTACTTTTAACTTAACATGAGGATAACTTTCCATAAAACCTATATTTGGCACCAAGCCAAACTCTATCTACCAGTGAAAACCTTATTGAAATACGAGCTGTTATTTCGAAGGTAAAATTTAAAATAGTTGTCTTGTGTCCTAATACCTTTATCTCCACTTTTGATACATACCTACCTTCAGTGTACAGAAACATGGGGTTTAAGTGTGCTTTCTTAGTTGTTTAAAGTTCAAGATTTCACTTCAACTATTTTAAAACTTCTATGTCGATAATACCTACTCATTTACCAACTTGGTCCGGATCTTATACAACAGATTTTTGTACCAAATTTTGTATGGATTGACGTACTGTTATCATCAATATTCAATTTCGATCATATTTCTAACGAAAGAATAATTGTTGAACATATTATGATTATATCTACATTATTGTCCAGTGTATGAAACCCGTCCGATGTCGATATCGTTATTAATCTTCTAGACCAAAATTAGCTGCGATTTTGAAATGAATGTACAATTTAGAATTTTGAAAAATTGGAACTTTCTACTGAAAGGCTGAAAAATTATCAATATTTCTGTAGCGGAACAACCAACCATAACTTCTCGTAATGAACTGAACCTTATCAAACGGGAAGAAAACGTAAGTATTACAAGATTCTTTTCATAATGTAATAATAACGATAGTCATTAGATTTTCAATTTTGTAATAAAACTTGATTGAGGATTTTAAATAAAAAATATCAAAAAGTAATAAGTTTATAATCGTAATAATTACACAAGACAAATTAATTACATATTCAACTATGTAAATATAGTATGTTAACTTATCCTTAAGACCAAGAATATATAGTTTCATCCTAATGATCTTGTATTGTCTGGATTAAATTTAGATCGACATTTTTTCTATAATTAGTAACTGCATTAATTCCATCAAAAACGTCATGACATGTTTATACCCAAGTTATTCTTGTACTGTTCCTTTTATAAATATTTTGAGCTCTTTATAGATATTTTCTCTCATATTTCCGGACCAGACATCTAAGATTGAATTAGACAATAAATAACAAAAAAAAACTAGGACCCTGTTGTTGCATTAAAAATTATGAAATAACGACTTATAATGTAGGAATCATAAAAAAGTTTTATGTTAATGCCAAGAAATGATGTATCAGCGGTAGCAAAACTTCTTGCACCCATTTCAAAATCATTATGTAAGTGTTGTCATTACGTATTTTTTAGTGCAATATCCAGAGAAATCCTTGTTTCTTTTGAAGTTATTTATTTCACAAGTTTTAGTTATTGTAGTTGAGTTATTAACATAAAGAAACCATTTTCAGGCCTTTAATCAATAAACTCACTACTCAAATACCAAATTATTACTTTCTTAATAATTCTGTTAAATACAAGAAATAATATTTTTAGCTGTTTTTATTAGATACGAGAGAGCATAAATGGCTTCCTAGCTGGTAAACAAGCCAGATCGTTATATTTCCAAGCTATGGCCGCAGTAAAATTCACGGATCACTAGTAGACTTGGATAGAATCTTGATCATTGTTTTTTTACCGTCCTAACTACAAAACCGTGAGATTTATAAAAAGTACAAATATTTCAAGAAATTATGTGATCTATCATACATTAGTAAATTAAAATTATTATTGAACAAATTTTTTTTTATCATTTGAATGGATTTTTCGAAATGATAAGCTTGAAAAAAACACGGAATCAAATTGTTTACTTACCTCAATTTTTTGAGAAGTTGGTCAGAAAAATCAGTACTTACTTATGCACGGTGCGATATGTGACCGACTCTGCTGATATCCTTTGGCGCATCTATTACAGGTAATTCCAACGACGCCATCCTTGCAAGGACATTGGCCAGTCGCCTGATTACATGTTTTACCAGATGCTCCTATCGGGTGGCAATCGCAAGCTGAAAAGATAAAAAATAGATAAAATGATATTCATATTCAAGTCTTCATAAATAACGCTGCTGATGTGATAAGTTTATACCGTTTCAATTGTTATGAAAGAATTATTTTTATTTTTTTGATGCGCATATTTACAAGACTCTGCAAGGTGATTAAAAAATTAGATATTCGTATTGGTTATACAAATACCCCTGTTGTTTGATGAAGGAGGTCTTTTTGCCAAAATATGAATTGTATTTATGTGATATTTAGATATATACTCATTTAACAAAAGCAGCGTAGTCGTCTATGTAAATTTTATATTTAAAAATATAGATACAAATAAGTTTTAGAGGTTATGTTGAATTTTTATGTCAATCACTTGTGATTATTTTGAGGTTTTTAAATTCTGACGTTTAAGAAGTTAGTTAATTAAAATTTGGTTATGATCTTGACATTTTGTAAGTACGTTTGTGTATCTATATATTGGATTTATATTCTGTTCTATGTCAAATATTTGGCCACTTTGACGTTCATTTGAATGAATATGAAGCTTCATGGGTGACGTTTACCACTTAACGTTAACGTAACCTCTAAATCTTATATTGATTTGTGATTTTAATTATGATTTACACATATAATTCTTGTCAAATGAGCATATATATATAAATATCACTTGAATAAAATTCATATTTTGGGAAAACACTGTTTGAATGAGTAGAGTCGAGGAATTCTCCTATATCATGTATTTTGATCCCCCACGAGATCGCGGCCACCTTGATCAAATAACAGGGGTATAAGTATTGCACATATCAAAATGTGTAAAATTGTATTTACATATTTTCCAATTTAGCACAATTCAGCAATGCATTCAGAAAATATAAGTTTGCCTTTTGTTTCTAAATTACACCCTGTAACGTTGTTATTTATTATGACCGCCATGTTTCTGTGTTTCATTTAATAAATACTGTTTTAAAGGAGCTTCTCCATGACGTAAAGAGGGCACATTTTTCGCACCCCTTTTGGCTTAAACTAAAACTTTTTAAGTTTTTTAGGTGTTGAAATATATAAATGTGACTTTTCACATTTTTAAAATGTTCTTAAAAAACATAAAATCTAGATTATTTTTACGAAGAAAATTGAATTTCTTTCTGAATTCTGTAGCTCAGATATTTACAATGATATTAATACATTAATCGATAATTTGGGTCAGGTTGAATAAATATATATATATATATATATATATATATATATATATATATATATATATATATATAAAAAATGGAATATTTTACATCAAATAAATTCACACACACCAAAAAGATACAAACCGTAGTCAATTTCTTCTTCTTTTCTTATTCTAATTTTTAGTGGATTCTGTTATAAACATTTACCCCACATATTATTCAATATATATATTATCTGTTTCTTAAGGTCTTTGTTCTATTTTTATTTTGTTTCTACTGGTATTTTTGGTAGTACCTAACCTTACAGCACGTCTTATTTTGGAGCTCCGTGAACTTAGAACCCGACTTGAAAATAAAAGTAATTAAAAAGCATACTCGTAAACTACAAATGACGTAGATGTTTGTAGTGAAATTTATTTTTTTGTAGTTTTTCAAAAAACCCTGAAAATCGAAAAAAAAATATTTACTCCTACAATTTTTGATGTTTTTATGAATTTTCTTCCTGGAATGTGTTAAAAATCGTTTGTAGATTTTTGTAGTGATAATAGTTTTTTTGTTAAATTTTTTCAACATTATTTATCGTTTAATCAAATATACGACAAATAAATTTAATAAATTTTTGTTCTTCCAGAAACTACAAACGACGTAAATGTTTGTAGTAAAATTTATTTGTTTGTAGTTTTTTTAAAGGAAAATAAAAATAAAATATTTATTCCTACAGTTTTTGCTGTTTTTATGGCATTTTTCCGGGGATGTGTTAATAACCGTTTGTAGTTTTTTTGTAGTGACAATATTTTCTTTGGTAATTTTTTTAGCATTATTATTCGCTTAAAGAAATTTACGCAAAATAAATTTCAAACAAATTTTGTGGTTCCAGAAACTACAAACGACGTACATGTTAGTAGTGAAATTTATTTGAGATTTTCAAAAAACTTGGAAAATGGAAAAAATAATTTACTCCTACAATTTTTGATGTTTTTATGGCATTTTTACGGGAATGAGTTAACAATTGTTTGAAGAGACTTACGAAGAAATCTAAGAGCATATATATAATTTTATGTAAATGAAAATGGCCATAGTTATTAAAGAAATGTAAGAAAAGTTTATTGATAAAATAGTTTGAAAAAAATATTTTGTTAAATTTAATTTAAGTCAAATTTTGTGATGTTCAATGATGTTAATAGAATGTGAAAACCAAATCTGTTATTACTAAGAAATAAACTAAAAATACTTGAAAAACAAATAAATTTCACTACAAAGATCTCCGTCGTTTGTAGTTTCTGAAAGCAAAAATTTTTGATTAAATTTATTTGACGTAAATTTGTTTAAGCGAATAATAATGTGTAAAATTTAATAAAAAAACTAATATTACTACAAAAAACTACAAACGAAAAATGCGATGAAAACATCAATAATTGTAGGAGTAAATATTTTTTTTTCGATTTTCAAACTTGTTTTGAAAATTTACAAATAAATAAATTTTACTACAAACCTCTAAGTCGTTTGTATTTCTGGAAGTAGAAAAATTGTATTAAATTTATTTTATGTAAATTTGCTTAAACGATTAATAATGTTGACAAAATTTTATAAAAAAAACTAATGTTACTACAAAAAACTACAAACGATTGTTAACACATTCCCAGAAAAATGCCATAAAAACATCAAAAATTGTAGGAGTAAATATTTTTTTTTGATTTTCAAGGTTTTTTGAAAAACTACAAACAAATAAATTTCACTACAAACATCTACGTCGTTCGTAGTTTACGAAAATAATTTTTAAATAATTTTATTTGCAAGTCGGGTTCTAAGTTCAAGGAGCTTTGTTTTGTCTATGATTTTATTTTCTTTGGTCTTCCATTTGTTGTTGGTTTGTCTTATATTCCTTGATTTCTTGTAAATTATATCTAAGAAAGTCCAACCGAGTGCATAACGAAAAAAACAAAACAGCCCCACCTCGATTACACTGGTTTTGCGGTCTATCCGCAATACGCCATCACAAGTGAAATCTCGAATTTTTCCGATTCGACCTAGTCAACTTTCCATTCGAAATACGATACGGAAACCGATGAGGATGATATATATGTATATAAAAAATCCAACTTCCCGTTATGCTTACAACGAAAAAAAAAGACATGATCTTATCCTATATGGCATATCGTCTCTATAATATATGTTGAGACAAGAAAGCGCGAGTGCGGGACTATCGAGATAAAAGAAAACAGATGAAATGTAATAAAAATGATAGCAGCTAGTGAGGAGAGAGACATAAAAAGAAAGAGAAAGAAACTTGTTTCGGTACGCGTAAGCATTGATATCAGTTCTGGATCTGATACGCAAGAAACCAACACCTAGTTTGGACTTAATTTCAATGGGCCTTACCACACGATCGAAAACAAATGGCAGTTTGCGAATCCCAGCCATATTGGCCGATTTAAATAAAAATTCCGATGGCTCGTAGACAGCGCATAAATAAATTTCACAGTTTTAAATTTTTATTATTTTTTGTCACTTTTAGGGAAAAAATATTCCAAAGGTAGTAGGGACAGATCATATTTTTATTATTCAATCAACGAGTATTTTTTGAATATTTTTAAAGTAGCCGACCGACTACCATTTTGAAACTTCTAGTCCGATCATGTCCATTTACGAACTGGACTGAGGTATTTGTAAGACTGATTTTTTAATCAATCGATATTTTTTTCTCCCTAATAAAATGAATTTACTTAAAGCCTAGAAAAATTTAAATACAATATCTTAATTCCAAATCGTCCCGCCACTGATTAACTCTCCTCGGTTAAATTGATCCGTTTCTCGAGTTTTGATGGCAGACGCCATCATTCGTGAAAGAAACTTTATTTTGAATTACATGAATGTTGTGAATAAAAGTTTTATCTCCTTTTACATTGCCTTAGATTAGTAATACACTAGAAATATTAAAAGCTTGCTGAGCAGAGATCACAGATTGATAAGTTTAGAACTTAAGATACCAGGAGGATTTGCGAGGATGAATCTGTTTTGATGTTATTCTTACTGATAGGTCTGTCTAAAAATTGTAGATATGGTTTGAATTGATTTTCTGGGCACTAGTCGAGTCCAAACTTTTTAATTTTTTGTTGTATTGTTTAATATGTTTTGAACGAGTACTTTCCTAACATACTTAAACTGTATAAATAAGTTCTTCAATCCACTTCTTAAATACTGCATTAAAATTTGCTGGAAATTCGAAATATACAAAATGACTTTTGATAGATTGAGTTTATTCAATGGATTGTGTAGTTTTAGATATATTCTTTAAGTACGTGTAATGTAACATTTTTGCATGGACCAAATAATACACGAAATAACCTAAAGCATATGTACAGTTTTTGTTATCTCTTAGGTTAGTATAAATATACATGTATAAATAATGCTCCATATTTTTATCTCACCAGGTCTCTGTTCAACAGAAAAGAAACATTTTTTTGCATATGTAATGAGAGTCTGCAGTATGAATACCATAAGTACCATAAAGGCCATTTAAGGTATTTGCCCATGTAGGTATGCAAGATTCTGAAGATGTGAAACTTGATGTATGTTATATCCTTATTTTGCATCCAAAGACAAACACTATGGCGAAATATATATCATTGCATGGTAAAAGTAATGATAAATATAAATTATTCAAGTGTGAGATTATTCAGAAGTTTAGTCTTATATGTTTTACGTTTCCTGATCAATAAATAAATCACATAACCGAACAATGTTATGTGAGATTCGACTGAAATCTCTATACTTAATTATAAAAACATTATTTTTGTTATTTCATAGAAATACCCAAAACCCGAAAACTGGAACCGACTTTATTAGTAATTAAACCAAAAAATTATATTTTTTCTGTGACGGGAAAAAGTTTTAAATTTTATCTCTGTTGACAGGTGACAATCCCTCCCCCACGGGAAAAAATTGAGTACTTTTTTCCCGGTTAGATACATATACACATAAATACCATTCAGAACACAGAATTAAACTGACAGATATTTGGTTACTTTAAAGGCTAAAGATATTTCCTTAGCAAAGCATGTCTAATGGTCGCCTACCACTTTAAAACTTCAAATTTTACTTCGATATAGTCTTCTGACTCTAATATATTGTAATATTTTTTCAATATTAAATCATCGGTTTTCCCGTCACAGAAAAAAGTGTACTTACACGGGAAAAATGTTAGATTCTAGATATCGGTTTTTTGTCTCCCTTGCGTCCGTCGACAACACAACCTCGAGCTAAAATCTTTTCCCTTGTATAATAAATAACTATATTTCAACAAGTAACTACTGGTGATTTTGAAGCTGTGCACTCATAGGTAGATGTAAAGTTTTTTCCCTCTTTTGACCGACTTCAAAAAAGGAACAGCCACAAACTATCTGTTTGGTCTTTATTATGAATGTACGATCGCGCGTTTTGCCTTGTTAAAGTGCTCCCATTTTTGACTGACTTCAAAAAAGAAGAAGGTATACAATTCGGTTGTAAGATTGCTTTTTTTATGGCTGTTCGCGCGTTTAGCATAGTAAACGTACTCCGATTTAGACGATTTTTGTTTCATTTGAGGAGAGTTGGGAAATGGTCCCATATTGAGAAAAATCATCCCCAAAGGGGGTGGAGGGGGCAATTCTTCTCGGAAATTGAAAATCCGAGACGACAGAATTAATGAAAATTCCATATCCGGAAATGTTTAAATTGGACATTTAAAAAAATTATTATACGTTTCCGCGCTACAGTCTGAAATATGTGTTTCAGCTATGTGGAAGGGGCAAATTTTTCCGAAAATCGAAAATTCGAGATTTAAAAATTAGAAAGGGAACCATATCCAGAAACATTTAAATTGAACATTTTTTCAAAAAAGTCACGGTTTCCGAGTTTCGCAATGGTAAAGTCTGAAATATGTGATATGCGCATTTCCGCTATGTACAAGCTAAACCTACCTATATCTTTTTGGGTATTAGTGAACGTTCAACAATTTCCATGACTAATGTTACACTTAAAAATGTGAAATAAATATTTTTTACAAAAAATTGGACCGACTTTATCAGTTGTTGCACTGAAAAATACAAAATAATATTAATTCTATTGGTGCTGGTAATTTTGAAGTTGTGCCGTTGTAGTTTGTTGTTGTAGGCACCAACTCCAAAAGAACCAGCACCAATAGAATTAATATTATTTTCTATTTTTCAGTGCAACAACTGATAAAGTCGGTCCAATGTTTTGTAAAAAATATTTATTATAATTCTTTTTGCATTCGAAAGCAGACTATTTTTGACAAATGGTCTTGTAAAATAATCATCAGTCTGCCTGTATTTAAAACTTCCAAAACTTTGAATCTACTTCTTCCTTCCATTCTTTTTTGTTTAACTCAACGAAAATCCTAGCAGTATGTCTTAATCTTAATCATTTCAGATATATCTCAAATGTTTTGTTAAAGACCATACAGTGTTCTTGAAGTAATACCTGGATTATGGATATCTACTTATACTGTATATACAGTGTTATGATAAAGAAACGGATAAGCCTTTTATATAGAATACCGCCAATTTTTTTTCAAATGATTTTTTTCCGTTATTATTGAGGGTGAATCACAAAAGTGCTACTTGTGTCAACATTATTTTTTTTAATGAAACGTATTGTATATTTTTACATTTTTACATTCTACAATCAATTCTCGACATTTTTTATAAATCACGTCCTATATTTATATTCAGTCGTTTACGAAATATTAACCATTTTTTTACAATTTTGAAACAAAATAAACAAACAACAAGCAATAAAAAGAAATTATTTTATAAGATGTTGAAAATGTCCTCCACCAGCTGTTCTGCAGTAGGTCAATCGATCGAAAAATTCCAGTTGTACAGTAGTATTACTTATGCAGATATTTCTCTTATTACTTGTCGAATAAACTCCTCAGTACATCTACTGAATTGGGTTTAGATTTATAAACAACATTTTTGACGTAGCCCCCTAAAAAAGTCAAGTCTGTTAAGATCAGGCAATCTTGGTTGCCACTCTATTGACTCACGTCTACCTATCCACCGCTCCGGAAAAGTTGGATTTAAGTGCTTCCTTACATAAATGGCATAATGCGGGGGAGCACCATCCTGTTGAAACCATAAAGTAGAACTTGGTAAATCTGGATCATTATCATCTGGAAATAGAGTGGTAAGAGTTGGAACCAGATCATTTCGAAGGAAATTTAGATATATTTCTCCATTGAGACTGTCATCAAAGAAAAATGGTTCGATCATCGTATTTTCAATAATGCCCGCCCAAACATGAACCTATTCATTATACTGGGTGTGATTTTCTATGAACCAGTGAGGATTTTCAATTGCCCGGTATCTTTAGTTTTGTCGATGAACATGACTATTTAAAGAAAACGTAGCTTCACTGAAAAACGAAGTCTTTGAACAATTCTTGCGTGATTATCTGTTAGCTCAATCATTATTTCAAAAAACTGTCAGGATCATCATGAAATAACTCTTGTACAAATAGTGGTTTGTTAGAATTTAGATATGGTGGTTTGGTTAATATCGTTGTCCCATTCAAGTTGTGTGCTTGAGCTATGAGGATCTTCTTGTAGTGATAATAAGATGTTTAATTTTTTCATCAGATATACCAGGACGACCACTTTTAATTCTATATTTAACAGTACGGGAAGTTCTTCACTTAGATACTTGCTACCCTAGACACTAGATTGGCTAAATGACGGTTGATTTGGGTATTTTTCATTAAAGAAATAATGGATCTCCCTATGACTTCTACTTTTATCTCCACAGCCCAACATAATCAAAATTTGCGTTCATCTTTTAACTTTTAATAGAATTCAGGCCTCCTAACCGTAAAGTGGATGATTGAAAGATTATCCTAATGCATCTTATTATTGCATTATTCGATGGTTCTTACAAATGATTTTGAAAATTTCTTTGCCAACAAAAATAACACTGTCAGTAATCTAGGGCTAGTAAATACAGTAATTGAGGTGATTAAAGCTCAAGTCAGGAAACTTTATTGTGGCACCACTGTTCACTTTCCACGATAGAGATAAGATTTCTGGTAACAAACACCACCAGAGAATTTGTTGAAATCTCCCTTCGCGCCATTTCTAGATAGTAAAACTTGTAGCGATATGGCATTGCACAACATATTATCTCTTCTCTATCCTCTTTTCTCCAAAAAGGCGGCAAATTATACAGAGCGCAATAAACGTTAAGTTTCGCGCGACTTTCGAGAATCTACATCAAGATGTCTGCTTGTGTTTTGTATAATATACGGTTCGGACGGGTTTTGTCGCCACATATAAAATACAATACAACGAACTGTTATTTTATGATTTCAATGTTGTTTATCGCGTAATCCGATGACGCTCTTTTGTTTGCTTACCGCAGTGTCGAGTTTACTAAGGGTAATAATATCATGAGATAGATGAGCACAAAATTCGTCTCTTTGTTGTCGCTGAGGTTGAGCGCCCTCTATTATCTCTCCCTTCATTTCATACAATTTAATTAGCGTGTTGTACCTGTAAATATCGCAAAATTGCAAAAAATACTTGGAGTGAAAGATGACAATACCGAGCAATAATGGAATCGCATAACGCGAGAAACGACAAATTAAAAGTCTATCAGGCGTATTCATAATCCAATCTTAGTTGGCTAGTATCGTATTAAAATTGAAAACAAAACACTATCCTACCATAACACTGACATAAGAGTCTAATTTAAGGTTAGGTTAGGTTAGGATTGCAGCACAGTTCTCATATACGACTGTGGATTGAACTTCTGGTGGCCATAAACCTCTGCACTTAATTTAGTAGCGTACTAAGTTTCGATTATGAATACGCCTGTATGTATCTAACTCCTCACGGCATGTCGCTACCAGCTTTTGTGACCATGCCTTGCTGCACGATATTTTGGTCACGGACTATAGTTGTGAGCTCCCTAGTTGAACTTTATGCATTATGCCGGAACAGAGATCGTTCGATTCAATTGGACACGATATGTGAATCTTTCTACTGTGTCTTAATAATAATAATAATAATTTTATTTAGGCTAACATACAAATCTTGGTTGAAAAAATATTATGCTAATAGGTTATACCTAAGGCGTAAAAACACCTACCGAGATGCAAATAGCATCTGTGTGTAGACCTGAACTCAATAATGATCTAAAATATACAATCTTAACAACATCTAAATATACATACTAATACAATACAAATAATAAAATGAAACTACAAATGTAAAGATCAACATATGATATACGAAATATTAATTTTAATTATTAATACAGAAATTTTATAAGTAATATAACAATATATTATAAATTCAAATTATTTAGAATCTTAATATGAAGTTTAATACGCCCTCTAGAAAAGTTTTTTTTAAATGATTATCTAATCTATTTTAGATAAGTTTGGATCGATATAAACTAGTTTTTTGACCAATATTTAATTAATTTTTATTTACTGCAAGCGATTTATGTCTAGAAAATACAGATGCTTCAGGAATAGTATACTTAGGTACTGTACCGTAGAATTACAATAATTATTTATTAGTGCTTTTAAAGTATAATTATTTTTGATTGATATTCAACAATCGTTTCTCACTAAAAAGTTTGTGTTGTTTATTAAACGTTAAAATTTTGATAGCACGCTTTTGTATTCTGGCTACCGGCCCTAATGAATTTGAATAAGCTGAACCCCAACAAATAATCCCATAAAATAGGACGCAAGAGAACAAAGCATGGTATAATTTTAATAAATTATTTTTGTCAAGAATATATCTAGCTGTAACTGTTCAACTTCAGAATGTACACCATCCAATCAGAATGGTCCTAGTTTTTGTGAAAAATCATCTATTTTCATTCGCCACTTGCATTATATCTTCCATAGCCAGGAGCAATTCGCAGAAGCTATTAAGAAGCTTCTCTCAATCTTACATATTATTCAAATTTATTCTATAGGATAGATAGAATTAGATTATCCGCGCATGGGCTTTTATTTGTTGGATGTTTTTTTGACAAGTGTTGAAACACGTGTCGGCAACACCGACTGTATAATATGATGCATAAATATATATACAGGGTGCTTCATGTTGAGTCGCACATAACCCATGACCTAGAAACAGAGATAGACAGAACTGTAAACAATAAATTGGGTTGACATCATCATCCACTGCACATCGCGCGTAACCGTATTTTACCCCACTATTTAAATACATTAAGGCGTAGTCATAATCCAATCTTAGTTCCGTACTAGCTAGTACCGCATCAAAATAAAAAATAAAACTCAATCCTACCATAACACTGACATATGAGTCATAAACCTAATTTAGGGTTAGGTTAGATAGATTGCAGCACAGTCCTCATTTACGACCGTGTATTGAAGGTTCTGTCAGTTGTGTGCAGCGTACTCAGTTTCAAATTAAAATTTGGTTATTTTTGAAATTTTAAAGAAAGTTATTGACATATCAACGTGGGTCATGGGCGTAGCAGAGAGAATAATACATAATTATTGTTATTTAATTAAAACGATTTTTATGTTGTTTGTGTTTTTAAATCCTATACTTGAAAAAAAAAATATATATCTATTAATTATTTCGACGTTTAAATCTCAATTAAAGATAATAAGTAATATTTGATCAAATTTAAAATAATCAATAACCACAAATAAAAACTAAAAGAACGAGACGCCACTTGCGTCATATTTCCTACGCGAGGAAGAGTCGTGGAGGCGGGGTTAGCGTAAACAGATGTATACCCCTTCCGACCGCTTCCGCTTGTGGTATGCTCTAACTATTATAGAATATTAATAGCAACCACTTATTCCCACAGTATGCTGTTATTCTTATTTTAAACGAAATTTTCTTATAAAATATTCTGACTCCACTGCTATTTCCGTGGGAACTTTTGTCAAAATTCTCTTTCTCGAAAACCTATTCCTAGGCATTATCAATGCCTAAATTGTAAGTTTTCTCTAATGATTAGCTCAATCGGAAGATTACTGTGTTAGATAATAACCATGAGAAGAAAAAAACATGGTTGGATCGTATAATGGGATGAATCAAAACCGCGCCATTAGGATCTGTTGGCTGAACAGAACTTTTTCCCTTTCGTCAAAGTTTAATGCGCTTGACTTAAATGCAAAGATTCGGTCAGAGATACGTTTAATCACGCCATAAGTTTTGAGTAGAGTAAGGGAAGAGTTCTACTATCAGTTGGGGCTATGCCAACAATAATGGGGCAACAACTGTCACGCTAAAAAGGTGTCATTCCAGCATTAATGTTATTATTAATCTAATTGTTCATTAAATAGTTAAGAATCAGTTTTTAGAAAATTTCTGACGCATGGTTGGACAGATGTAAAAAAATAATAACAAATTCCTTCTTTAATAAGTTTTCCAAAGAGGTGCCACAAGCGGTGTCTTCTAACTTGAAAAACCAAAGTTATTTTGGGCTGCGCCCCTTCTTTGGAGCCCCAATTTTTTTTACATGACGAAAGCGATTTCCACCCTGTATGGGTTCTTCTTTGGTATAGGTGAACGTTCATCGATTTTCGTGAATAATGTTACACGCACAAGTGTGAAATAAATATTTTTTGGACCGTCTTTGTTAGCTGGTGCACTGAAAAATATAAAATAATATTAATTTTATTGGTGCTGGTACTTGCTAAGTTGGTGCAAAGGGCCTTCTATTTATCTACAATTATTTCACCACTTCAGAATTACCAGTACCAATAGAATTAATATTATTTTGTATTTTTCAGTGCACCAACTAATAAAGTCGGTCCAATTTTTTGACCGACGAACCAAACGGAGGAGGTATACAATTCGACTGTATGTCTGCATGTTTTTTTTGTAAAAAATATTTATATTGTAAAGAGTCTCATATATGGAGAGAGCGGTAAATTTGTTTGATATCTGGCTAAACTGTACTTATAATTAATTATAATATAAAATAAAAATACCGTTACAAAAGTTTTTGTGACATTCTTCGACATCGACTTCATCGTTTTTTTAAATGCATTACCCTGAAGATATATTTCTTCATTTTCGGATAGTTATTTTTGCAACAGTTTAAATGATAAATATTATTTGGTAGGAAATAACAAATATTTATTGGTTAATGAAAAACAAATTTAATCACAAAAAAATGGTTATTTTAACATTCAGAAAAAAGGAACCATTTTATTTGATGTTTGAAAACCACAAACCACACTAAACCTTATTCTTTAATTTGTAGAGTAAAATCAAGAAGATAATTTAGGAAAAGAAATATCATGATTTCGAAACGAGCAAACACAAAGTGTTTCTCAAGCTAAAATTTAACAAACTGAAAATTTCGTTGATAAAACTGATGTCAAGAAAGTTCGAGATCGTACTACCGAAAATTATACTTATGAGTATCTATATTCAAATCGATAAACATTTACGATTAAGAATATAATGTGATTACATTATTTCTTCACTACATTAGTAATAATTGCGCTCAGGGGAGTTTGAATTTCGAAGCCAGTTCTATGAAATAGGTAGTTATGGATGTGTCAAAGAAGATTCCGAGGAAAAATAATAAGGTGAATTAAAAATTAACTGAAAAACTATAGATTTGGGTATATACCCTAAACCTACTTTGATTTACATGCAATTTGTGTTGATTTTTTTTCAGCTAAAAATCATTCGATCTTGATAATAGAAATATATATTGCAACGGAAAAAATAAGTAGGTAGGTAGATTTGAAATAAGATATATTGAAATTGCTGTTAAGTCTATTTTGATCTAGTTTATTTTTTGTATCTTAAGCATAGAATTTATACTTATTGCCTTGTTGAGAAACATGTAACGTGAAATCATCACTGTCATTTAATTTATTATCTGAGTTCATTCAAGGATAAATTCTTGATGAAATGAGAATATCCAAAAAATCTTACTTTTTGAGATAATGAAACCTGCGAAAATTTATACTTAGTAGGTATTCCAATTGAAATAAGAAAGTTGGTGCTTAGTTCCAAGAGAAATTGAGATATATAGAGACGTATAAAGCATTTTCAACCAAGCACCCATCCAGTTTTTCCAAAATGTCTAAAAGGCAGTGCACACGGCGTGAGTCGGTGTAGGTGTATAATATTATAAATGATTATTCTAAATAGTTGTCTGAGTGAATCTCATTATATCCATACTATTGCTGTACCATATACCATAAAATAAACTCAGTGTGCACTAACAACAATCATTACGCTAAATAGGTCTATGGGTGAATCTCATTATCTCCAGATTGCAGCTGTACCAAAAACCATAAAATAAACTCTGTGTACTTTATACGTTCCGACACACTCCGACCAGTGACGTGTGCTCGTGTTTCATTCACTGAATCACTCTGTATACACATAAAGAGATAATCATGAATCTCACACATAAAACGTGATACGAATCAGAACATTAAAAAGCAAATTTCGACACAGATAATCTCACCGAGACTACGCACCTTTGGGATTCTTCATTAATGTTTATATGAAGACTGAAGCTACATTATTAGATCCTCGTCCAAGATATTCAAAATATTATATATATATAGATTACAAATTTTACGACATGAATTATTAATGACCTCATACTACTCAACAAGAATGAACCGACAATCAATTGAATGACCGAAAGTATTAATAAAATCAAATTAATCTTATGTATATTATTATTTCAATGATCCCATATCGTGAAAAGTATAACTGCCTGTATTATTAAGTATCAATCAAGTGGATTTGTTACATCGTAAATTAGTTCAAATTTAATCCGGATCAATGTAGAGTATATTTAGCTTGTCATTATTGATTTCGATACTTAAAGATCAAAGAAAATTAGTAAGTATTTGAATCAGATTATGCGATCCTTTTGAAGATGCTGATCGATTCAGAAGGAGTTAATAAAAATTATTTAGAAGGTCAGTTGTTAAATGGCTGGGATATTAATATTTTTATTAGGTGAATTCCTTACAAAAATATACCTCGTATTCAATGCGATCGGTCGCAAATGAAGATTTGGTTCCAAATTAATTTGTGTAAAGAAACCATGTATAATAATAATTTGTTTGATAGAGTTATTGTAGTTATTGTTAGATGTATTGGGACTGGTAATACTGAACATGTAAAGTAAAATTTTTGATTGTTGATGAAAAATATATTTGCTTGATTGTTAATAGACAAAAAATTTCGAAAGAAAATCATCATCCACCTTTTTTGAGGGAAGTTTTTGATGGGAAAGACACTAATTTTTCTGGGGAATTTTCAGCAATTAATTTTTCAAATAAAAAAGAATCTAAATCGAAAATTAAATTTGACAAACAATCGAAATGTGTATAGAATTGGAGGGTGAAGTAACTATTAGCCGTTAGCTTAAAACTTGATAAAGTGGTTACTAGATTTCAGTACAAGCTTATCTAAAGTGTACAAAACTTGTTTTTCTCTTCAGCCTTAAGGATTTCTCTTTATCGATATTTTTGCTTTTTTATTTTTTTATGTATGTTCGCACGATTTGCATAGTAAACCTGGAGGAGTGAAGAGGTCAATTTTTCTCAAATATCGAAAATCTGAGACGGCTAAAGATGAGACCATATCCGGAAACGTTTAAATTAAAAAAAAAACAAAAGAGTTACGGTTTCCGTGTTACATTAGTGGTAAACTCTCAAATATGTGTGTTTCCGCTATGTGGTGGGGGCAATTTCCTTCGAAAATTTAAAACAGAGATGACCAAATTAAAGAAGAGATTATATGTAGCAACATTTAAATTGGTCAGTTTTCAAAAAAGTTACGGTTTTCGATGTACAGCAGTAGTAAAGTCTGAAAGTCAGGGAAAAGATTAGAAACCTATGGTCTGGGTAATTGGATAAGTACCATCTTCTTTAGCATTAGCGAACGTTCATCGATTTTCATGACGTACTCAAAAGTGTTAAATATATATTTCTTACCAAAGATTGGACAGACTCTATTAGTTGGTGCACTAAAAAATACAAAATTATAAATTCTACTGATGCCGGTTGAAGTTATGTAATTGTAGTTAGATAGAAGACTTTTGGCACAAACTTTAAAAGTACCAGCCATTGGTCAGTCTGTCTGTCTGTTTGTGCCAAAATGATCTCGGGAATGGATTTAATGATTATGTTGCTTTTTTTGACCGACTTCAAAAAAAGGAGAAAGTATACAATTAGGTTGTAAGATTGCTTTTTTTATTTTTTTTATGGCTGTTCGCGCGTTTTGCATAGTAAACGTACTCCGATTTAGACGATTTTTGTTTCATTTGAAAGAGGAGAGTTGGGAAATGGTCCATATTGAGAAAAATCAAATACAAAATATCCTTCCCTCCAAAAAAAACCGCCCCCACAGGGGTTGAGGGGTCAATTTTTCTCGAAAATTGAAAATCGGAGACGACAGAATTAACGAAAATTCCATATCCGGAAATACTTAAATTGGACATTTTTAAAAATAATCATACGTTTCCGCGCTACAGTCTGAAATATGTGTTTCAGCTATGTGGAAGGGGCAAATTTTTCTGAAAATCGAAAATTCGAGATTTGAAAATTAGAAAGGGGACTATATCCGGAAACATTTAAATTGAATTTTTTTCAAAAGAGTTAGGGTTTCCGAGTTTCGCAATGGTAAAGTCTGAAATATGTGATATGCGTATTTTCGCTAGTACAAGCTAAACCTATCTTAACTTTTTGGGTATTAATTAGTAAACGTTCAACAATTTTCATGACTAATATTACACTCAAAAATGTGAAATAAATATTTTTTACAAAAAATTGGACCGACTTTATCAGTTGTTGCACCTAAAAATACAAAATAATATTAATTCTGTTGGTGCTGGTTCTTTTGGAGTTGGTGCCTACAACAATATACTACAACGGCACAACTTCAAAAGAACCAGCACAATAGAATTAATATTATTTTGTATTTCTCAGTGCAACAACTGATAAAGTCGGTCCAATTTTTTGTAAAAAATATTTTTTGTTTTGTAGATTATCGATGCGAGTCGCTGATGAAACAGATTTGGACATCCTGCTTGCACTGGTTGCTAGGAAATAGCTGAGG
The DNA here is from genome assembly GCA_958507055.1 of Crioceris asparagi. Taxonomy (NCBI): domain Eukaryota; kingdom Metazoa; phylum Arthropoda; class Insecta; order Coleoptera; family Chrysomelidae; genus Crioceris; species Crioceris asparagi. Next base: position 14,061,482 of record OY293828.1, read on the forward strand.
AAAGTGTTTTGCTCAAGACTGTGGTGCAAAACGGCTTTAATGATTTTTATGAAATTTTTGTGAAACATTGTGCTCAAAGTCGTCACTTCCTAAAATGCATATTTCTGAGAAAAAACAGGAAAAGACGTTATGGACAAATTAATTTTATGAGTTTTTCAACATTTTAATCTTATTCTAGCAAAACTTTTTCCTACGTCAAAATTGAAAATGACCATTGCTGTTTGTCTTGGCACGCTGAGAAAAAGTGAACGCTCATACAACCTGATCAGATGATTCTTTCTATACATGACCTTATGTCTATATATATCCACTTTATTTATTCCTGTTCAATTTGATATTTCCCCAGAGTTTCTTCTGGGAACAGAATCTAAAAATATTAAGTGGGGTTCTTTTCCTTTATTATCTTTTCAGCAAGGTGTCCTATGGTAAATATATTATCTTTACTAGATCTTCCTAACCTGAAACCACTTTCTTCTTCAATTTATTCTATTTTTGTTGTCGCTTTCTGTAAAATATTTCTTCTCACTATGTTAATCTTAAAGCTCTATAGTTTTTGCATTCAATTCTTTTCTTGACCCACTTCCCAAACGGAGGAGGTATACAATTCGCCTGTGTGTTTATTATGTTCGTTTGCATGGTTTAAATGTGCTCCGATTTTGACGATTCTTTTTTCATTTGAAACGCCATCCCCACTAAAATCATTTCTCATTACTAAAGGTGCGAACACACTGGGCGGAACTACATTGCAACACTGCATCTATTTGCTGTATGTCACTCAACTGCAATGGTGCAACAGTATACAGCAAATTTAGTCCTTCCCAAATTCGGCAACATCTGAAGAATATCTCCATATTATCAAAATCATGAATCAATATGAAAAATCAGAGCAAGGACAAGAAACATTTCGTATATTCATGATCTGTTCTTTACTAATTTCTTCAAGGATTGTTCTCTTCTATATATCGTGAAACTCAATTCTATATTCAGGTAGGTCTTATATGGATCCGTTTAAAGATTCTTCTTCTGTTTTATCTTAAAGTAGTCTTCCAAGCTTCTTGGTGATACATTTTTGCCTTTCGTATGTCGAGAAGAAATAATGGCCATCGGATTGGTGTCATTCGTTGCTTAATTACTTGATCACAATCTGTTTAAGTATTTTTTAAAATCGGTTTTACAGTACCTATGGAATGACTAATATCAGCTGGAAAAATTCTAACTATACAAATTTGATGCTTCTTACTGAAAAGCTTGTAGTATGGATCTCCTGGGATCTGGGATGGTACTCAGACGAATATCTCTATTCTTTATGAGCTGCTCATTCAAGTTTTTCATTTTTAGTCTTTCACCCACCTATCTAGCTCTATCTTCACACAGATATATATGAGGTAGGTACGTACAAATAACGTATAAGCCACCCACGACGTTCTCTCTAAAGGCTGAAGATCGCACTTTCCGATAAACACCCATTCACATTTAATCCAACACAGTACCTACTACGACGGATGGGAAGTAGGAAGTCCCCAGCGACGTAATTGACTTTCGCACATACCTAATCATCATTGTGTTACTGTTGAAGAAAGATGGCAGATAAACGCAACAGAGAGGTGAAGTAGGTATATGAGTTCCTTTAATATGTGTCACCGTTGGTTGTCGCGAAGGCGCAAATCGTATGGGTGTGATCAATTGATATTAATTATTATTATATCGTGTTTCATTTGTAATAGCTTTGTTTGATGACCCGTAACAGTCACAGTTTTGAAGATGCGATCCTTGTAAATTTTCTTGAACGTGTCCCTATTATTAGTTCCATCAGGTCGTCAATATCTGGGATGGTTCTTCATAAATCTGGCCGCTTGTAAAGCCTCTTGAAACTTGCATCGAAACTGTGTAATGAAGGCTGCTTTTAGTAGTGTTTTCAGTCTAATCATAAGAATAATTGTAATAGATATAATTAACTGTTTGTTAATATTAGACCAATTAGTCGAACTGAAGCTTATATTTGACTAGATCGTCATAGTTCTCTGAAGTTAGTGGTCTTCTTGTCTCCTTGTTTCCGGTTCGTTGTGAGGGTTGCATATAGATAAAAAGTATTCCAGCTTATAACCACCGTGAAGTTAAATTTTATATTATACCTATTAGATTGAAAAGAACCCAACGAATGAAACTGGATATGAATACTCTTGATCAAGTCACAAAGAAACTAAATAAAAATCCGTTCATCTGTTTGGGAGCTACACCTATTGCAACAGAGAAATAGACAGATACATATGTTAAACTTAATCTTTAAGAAACTAGCTGTAAACAGGGTCTATCAAAAAACATCCAGGCAAAAAAACTAATAATATAATATAATAAAAAAAACTAGCTAGGAACACTCTCAATCGAGTAACCTTTGAAACAAAAAACTAAATAAAAATCGGTTCATCCGTTTGGGAGCTATACCTATTGCAACAGAGAAATAGACAGATACATATGTTAAACTTAATCTTTAAGAAACTAGCTGTAAACAGGGTCTATCAAAAAACATCCAGGCAAAAAAAATATATCGGGTGACCCACTAATATCAGCGAGATAGGATAATAGGGAAAGCGCGAATTCTACGACTTCGGAAAAAAAGTAAATCGGCTAAAATATTTTCAAGTTTTTAAAATGGCCGCCAGGTGGTGTAAATACTATGGTATAAATTAAAATATTTTTTTTCTGAAAAAATAGATTCATTAAAAGTTCATGAAATTCTTCGTAATTTTGTGTTTTTTTATATTGTCTCGCAGTTTTCGCCAAAATGTAGCTATTTGTATGGCCTTTAAGACCAATAATAAAAAAATGTATCGTGCCATTTACTTTTTCTTACAAAAAAGATTAAAACTGAATATTGGCTAAACAGCGCCCTCTAGGAGTAAAGATGTTAGCTTGCGAACACATATTATTTTTGAAATAAGCGTCCAATTATCTTTCTAAGAAGACTAAATTCGTTAAATATTGATAACGCATCTAGAAGATTACAATGGTTCAAGAAAGTATTGTTTCCCCAGCTCCCCACCCTTATAATAAAAAATACGGACAAAGTACAACGTCCGAAATTACGCAGAATTTCATGAACATTCCATTTCCGGTACTAAAACGAAGTCGTACTATTCACGCTTTCCCTATTACACTCTCCTCGCTGACCTTAGTGGGACACCCGGTATATAATTAATTCATTAATTAATGATCGGTTTATCCCTTTGGATTTACGATGCCGTAGATATACCGACCGTTAGCACATTAAACTTAACTCTCCGTTTGCGACAGAGGGCAAATACAATATTAAATCAAAGTTTGTATTTTTTCATTATTTTCCAAGTTTTATTTAATAGTGGGATGATTGGCATATTTTAGAATATCTTTAAAAACGACTGCCATTTGAACCTGTTGGGTCGATCAGATGAGCGAATTCAAATTAGATTTTGGATTGATTTTTGAACCAAACTTGTTCACTGTAATACAGATTAATTAATTAAAACAAGAAGATATGTCAAAATGAAAAATTTTGGAAAGTCGGGAGATTTTTTTTATTTTTCTAGTCAGAAGTTAAATTTGGTTGGATATATATATATCACCTTTAACGAATTCTTCCTTCTGCAAATTTTACTAAATTGGATAACTCACATAACATTCATATAATTTTTTTTTATTTATGCCAGCAATGTCAAATATAATCACATCTATTATATTCTATCAATGTAACCTTAATAATTTGCATCTGCAATTAGAAAAGAAGTTATTACCTTTTTAGATAAATGTTTGTCGTTTTCAATTCTCGTTACGAAACATCGTATACTTTATTGATCCTTAAGCGCCTAATTCGGAAAACAATAGCGAGACAGAGTAACAATGTTAATAATTTTATGAAATTACCGACAAGATAAATCCTTGGCTATAATATTATGATTTAATGTTGGATAATTATTTGCAAGAATGTATGCAATCGAGATTGTAGATAGTGATAGTTGCATAAATGAATGATTTTATCTTTAGAAGATAATAATTTTCAATTCATTAAAAATCCTGGTTATAGAATAAAAAATCATTTATAATAATAATTAATAGTTATCAGCCTTTTTAAATTTTAGAAAAATGATTTCGCAAGACAAATTTTATGAAGAACCAGTAATATTCATGACAAAATCAGTGATTAGTGAAATAGTTGATGAATAATTTTCTTGCTATTATTTCAGAATATATAATGTAGTATTTGTATACTTCACTAAGGATTTGATATTAACAGTTTACCTATCTTACTTATATCATTATTTACAGTCAATAAAAGTCAAGAGTCTGGTGTAACACAACCTAGATAGAAATTCTTCCAGCCAAGTGATATATTCAACAAATTCACAATTTCTGTAAAAGCCTGCTTAGAATGCATATCTCTCATTAAACGTGAGCGGAATCCCTAATGTCAAAAAGGATAAATCCTTTTTCTTTGAAATATCTCCGATAACACGCAAAGTCGTATTTTGCGCGAGTCTTTATGCCTATAAATAATAAAACATAGAGAAAAGGTATGAAATAGACAAGGTAATCCTACATAATCTTTGATCAAAGTACATACTAGATGGTCTCATTCCTTCAAAGTCAAACAGAATAGCTAATATAAGGTCTATATTTTGAAAGAACCATATAGTAGGTTCATCATGTTGTACACGTGTATGTATCAGTTAGAAACGCTGTATTTTTTAAAAATGGAAATAAATTCCAAAACAGTTTATAACTATGATACCTAAAACTAACATCACGCTTAGCATTCAGTAAATTCTGCCCTCAAACTTTAAAATACAGCCTAATTAACAATTCGGCTATACATTCTATCGAATGTCTTTCTTACTGCGTTATAAAAAAATATATGAGACAAGGAAGATGTGGTTTTCTATCCTTTCAACATGTTTAGTTATTAGAAGAAGATTTTGAAAGCATCGTTAGCAAAATAAAAATAACAATAAGGCTCAATAAGTTCAGTTGAAAAACCGCGAAGAAATACTCTAACAATCGAAGTCTGTTTTTGTTTTTATTATCTCTTGTTACTTTTACAGTGAAAAATACAGTAGATACTACCTACAGATTAGTTTGTTCAAATTATAATTAAAAATCTCAAAATCTCAGTTCACGGTTAGTTAGAAGAGTTGTTGAGATGCAAATGTTCTTCGTCGAGAAACTGTTGGTACAGCCCATTCATTAGAAATTGGACCAGCCTTCTAGAAGTACTCCTGCAACTGTTCTTATTACCTCACTTAATTTGATGCCAAATTCTATTAACCTTTAAATAGTAGTTCAGAAAAAATTGAAAACACCTAATACCTGATGAGAAGAAGAATACGAAGAAGGATATCTTTAAATGGGGATAACTGTCATCTGATCTATATTCTGCTCCAAACCAAGCTCTACATATCTCAATGTATGGACACCTCGGGTGTTACTGTTTATAATATGTAAATTGTTTTCAGAATAAAATGTATTCCATTCATTAGCTTTCGTTAATGTTCTTGGAAACACCCCAATCGCTGCATGGAATAAAATAAAAACATAAGCAAATTTATACTTTCTTGTCACACAATAACTTTTGTACCTCGAAACCGATTAAATCCAACCATCCAAAGCAACGAAGGCGATCTGTGGCTAGCTGTCTCGATACATCAACGGTTTCGTTGAGGAAGAAATAGAATAAGAAAAAAAAACTGGTAATGAATGGTCTAGAAATGTGGAATGTGCTGATATCATCGAAGATGTAGATAAAATGAAATACAGTCAGTTGGAACGCTCAGCCACATTTTCTCTCTTTATCAAAATGTTTTATTGCGATCACGGTTACAATTTTTAACCGTGAACAAATCGATTTTTGTGCTTTTTTTTCTACTAAATTTATATAAATATAACATGAAATGTCTAATGGTAAACTCTTGATTGTAATATACTTAGGTGAATCAAGAAGCTTTAATAGATATCGTGTGCAAGCTTTATATGGAGAACAGCACGATAGCTTCTCAATACTGATATATGTATGATGCGCTCCGAAGGACTGAAGATTTCATCGCTCTGAAGAGGGTATTTAGGCACGCCGTTTAGCCTTCGCCTCATCGTGGGACGTGAACCGCCTTCAGGGACTAGAGGATCTGCGAAGTCTCTTTCACTATATTAACACCTACCTCCTGCACTGCCACTATCTCATCAGCAGATCTTCAATGACAAGCTGGACTGTACAGGGCGTTCAAATAGTTTCTTGATATGCAAAGTATAACTCAAGTTTACGTCATTTTGGTCAACGGCTACGAGGCTTAACCATATTTAAGGCTTCCAAATTTTGGGAAAATATATTTTTTAGACACCCTGTATATGGCTGAGATCTCTTTGAGTGACAGGTCTCGAGTGAATTCGTGATGACTAAGTGTATGTATGTATGTGAAGAAGAAGTAGAAGTATTTCGGTACGGCTGTTACGATGTGCGCACTTCCAACTCGTGATGGATCAAATAAGTAAACATGGCTGAGATGGATGAAAATGAAGAAGACGAAGGAAGAAACATATATATAAAGAGATTGCATCTCGGTTCTCTGAAGGGGTTATTAGCATTCCTATATGTTCGATTTGATGTGATATTCAGGAAGTGATACGATGATTTATGGTTATGGTATACCTATTTATTTTGGTTTTGTTTTTATAAGAATTTGCAATCAATGGAACGATTGGTTGCCTTTTTGTATTATTCAGTACGTCATGGAATTGCAGCATGTCATAAATAAATATCAATATCCAAATAATTTGATGAAAATTATAGGATCTTATTCAGAAATTCTAGATTATTATCACAATGACCGCATTTAATCGTCTTCTAATTTCACAATCTAAAATTTTGTACATGGAAAATACAACATAATTTATTATATTAGTACTAGTATCACAAGCTTAAAAATATCGCATAAATCAAATAAAGTATGGTTACAGACAATAGGTATAGGTATATGAGAACCTGTACTTATTGTAAGACTCTTTTTTGAAGATTTGCAAGTGATAAAGTAGATAGAAGGCTCTTGGATCAAAATTTTGTAATCTACAACATCGAAAAAATAATAATCTGGAACTTCAAGAGGGACCTAACTAAAAATTATTGGCAAAATCAAATCAACGTAACCAATAAGCTGCTAAATCAAGAATCCACGCTCTCAATATGCTTCTAGAAATGCACGTACACGTTTTTTTTCATCGTAAATGAAGCGAAAGATCTTGAAGGACCGACGCAAAACTGTGCATAATTACCTCATGGGGATCTGTAAAAGGTTTTCTTTCACCTTTTTCTGATGCACTGATTAACTTGTAAATCCGCCTGCTCCATGAATACCTTACTTATTTTTCTTCTTTTTTTGGGACGTGGATGTTGGTACCTACCTACTGCTTATAGTCGAAAGCGTACATCACTTTTGTTTTTTTTTCTTCTACTGAACGCTTCTTCGATGCACGTTCTTCAGTTCGGTATCAGTTACTAAAATCGTAATAAGAAGGGCAGAAATTTAACTTACTGTTTTTTAGAGTGTACTTTATAGTTTGTATAGAATCGAACTTTTGTGAAGAAAAATCCAGAGGTGGTAATTTGATTATAAAGTAAATAATATCTGAAGAAGCTACAATATCCAACTATAAATTCTCTCAATTGATTTATTACCATAAGTCAATCTCGTCGTTTGGATTATTTTTTCTTTCCCATTTAACGACAGCACTTATCTGACGAGAACCTGCCTTTTTATGTGTCGATAGGCGTCTTGGGTGCTATGATAAATTGTTTATTTATCGCCTTTAATATTTTTAATCGGATGATATCTCTCACTGTAAAATAAATTACATCTAGTAAGACATTGTTATTTATTGATGTATTCATGGAGGGAGTTGAACTGTAATACAATATAAACGTATTTTAGATATTGTCCTGGACTCCCATAATACAATAACAAAAGGCAATGAATTTTATTTATAGTTATAATATGTGTAGTAGGTGATTGATGGTGACCTCATTAGAGTTGATTTACGTCTTGTATACAGCTTCCTCGACTACACCATTACCTATATTGTATAATATAATATAATCGATAATATTTATACGTGATACATTCCACTGTATACATATAATCATTTCAAATTTACGTACAACCAGGTATTGGCCATTCGATACGATATTTAGGATAGCGAAGCAACGTTCGATTCAATTTTTGTTTTGTTTCATTAAATATTACCTACCAGAAGAAGTGTTTTCTCTTTTGACTTCAAAATTCACGCATTGTGCATATTAATGATTATTTACGATTCATTATTGATAAGATATGTCTCTATATATAAAATTTATTACGACGACATGTGGCTGCTATATTTTTCTTGTCATCATCATTCGACTGAAATGAGAGACTGGCGCGACTTATTTGTCCTCTCATGTTTTTATGTAACAACAGCATAAGAACGAGATATTTTCACAAATATTTATGGCAGCGGTACACGCACTCGCAATGATCTCTCTACTCGTGAATATAACTACTTCCTGGAAGTATTTTTTTCATAGACAACATCGATATTCTATTTGTTCTTTCTTCCATATGGCAATTTTTAATAGTTGATCCTTCTTTTTTTTATAACTATGATCGACTCTATTAGTTCAGAACATATAGTGTGTCCTCGGGCGTTGGGAGCTTCAATAACTTTCGATAAACATTGTGAAATGAAATAGCTGCGTATTGTTCAGTAGATGGTTGTTCTAGTACGAAAGGAGCGAAGGGATCAAGTCTTTGCTCCGCCTGCGTCTGCAAAATTTACTCCTTTAAAAGTTTTCACCAACTACTATAGAAATATAAATGTTCCGAAGATAACGCCCTGGCTCAGACATCTTATAAAGAAATGTTTGAATCTTCATTCATGTAACGTTTGTGTAGAATATAGCAATTCCGCAGAACATTTAGTGGAATAACATCCTTGTCAACAGTTTCCATTTGATTTTTACGTATTTTTATTTGGCTTCGTATATATTTTACTTTAAAATTTTAAATAAAGATATTAAGCAGGTCATAGATAGTGGTAAATTGAATGTTAAATTCAATATTTTAAAACGATAGACTTTGAATAGTCTACTTATAGACGTTTTCTATGTATGTTGTTTTCTATTGTATAATTGTATACCAAATAAATAATCCAATTATCAAAGTATTCTTAAGTGTACTTATTTTGTGAGCTATTAATTATCTATTTAATTTGTCGCATTTGTGTTATGTACTTATTAGGTTTCTTACAAAAAAATACATTTTTACATTCTTAAACGTATTTTCTCTGAAACTGATCAATTACACATTGATTAATTAACCTATTATATTTATAATTATTATATTAGATATAAACTAATTTTTATCAGAAAATGGGCAAATTTAAAAATATGTCTTGCATAAATATACGACGTACCCTATAGGTTCCATGGCTTCAGTTTGATCCTGATATTATTGCTTCCGGCAATTTATCTATCACTGCAAGCATGATTTATGTGGAAAGCACAAAATTATACTTTCAAGAAAAAATTTCAAGAGTGACCCAACTTATAATATTCTGTAAACTTTGGTTGAACGTTCACTTAGGTGTACCAAAGATAGTACCAATAACTTATTTACATATATTATTTGCCTATATAATGTACCAAGTTATATTATTCAGGGATCTCAAAACATCGTGTAAACACACATATTTCAAACTTTACCACTGCTCTTAATCGGAAATCCTACATTTTAAAATAAGAATATTTAATTTAAAAGTTGCTAGATAGTCTCTTAAATTTTCCGTCTCAAAATTTCGATTTTCGAAAAAATAGTACCCTCCACCCCTTTTGGGGGGCAGTTTTTCGGTGGAAGGAATTGTTGGATTTTAAATTTGTTTAATATGAGATCTGATTACGATTACCTACTATACGAAGGGCTCGTAAGAAAATTAAAGAAAATAATTCTGTCGATTTGTATACGTCCTTCGTTTCGAACAACAAATATTATGGATATGTTACGATTAATCACTAAGATCGAAGAGTGACTGATATTTTTACTAACAACGTGAAACCAAAATACTCTCAGCGCATTGTGGGTATGAAGCGTTAGTGGAAATAAATTTTAGGTAAAGATTTTAATTTTTAGTACAGAAGTATATGCAAAAATTATTTACTGTATTTAATCTTTGACATAGGACTAGATTTTATTTGAAGTGGTCAAATTCAAACACTTCTATCAATAGTATGTATGTTAAGTTGTAATGAAATGCCAGTGGACATGGCCAAAATGCTTCCGGTAGATAAGCAATATGGAATGCACGGATACCCGATGAACTAGTTCAGGTTAAAAAATAAACTTGTGTATATTTAAAGAAGTAATGCTTCTACTTTGTTATCTAGGGTCTGTTCAAACTACTGAAGCTATAATCATGAAATCAGGAGAGTTTCATTTTGTGACGTAAGAACTCAGAAGCGATTTTTCGAAATTCATCTTCTAAGATATTGAACGGGGGAAATAATTCATGAAATGCCATAAAGTTGGACCGATCACTATAGAAATCGGTATTCATGTGTAATTTTTTCATGGAGATAATTTTATGTTATCCACTTTGACTTTGACGCTGGAGAGAACCAATTTCTAAACCATTTAACGGATTGCCATTACCAGTTCATTTATGACATGGTCCCTCAAGACTTTTCCTGTAAAAATATTGTGGTTATAAGTGATGGGCAATTAAAAATCAACAAAAACAAGTTAGAATTTGATGTTTTTGATAAGTTTGCATGGTGTTGATTCCAGAATTGACCGCTGGGGCAAAAAAGATCGCCTTGTTTCGGTGTAATTGATTTTTATCCCAAACTCATTAACCAGTTGCTCAAAACTTTGAGTTCCTAGTCATTGTAGCCCTTTAGCACTATCTCAATTTCTTATAATCATTACTTTTCTCTAAGTTGTACTTGGTGGAACATTTTTTGAATTGGAATAAAACTCCTTGTTGTTCTCAAAAGGCATGTGATCCAGATCGCCTTTGTAGGTTTTTTTGAATTTGCGCAAAGGCCGTCGTGAAATATCATATCACTTATTGGGTAATTATAAACACCCACAACACGTAATAGTATTTTGTTTCAGATAATGATCGAATTAAAAAGTACCCAGATTGCGTCGAATGTATTTTGGTTTCTCTGCGTCGCGTTGCGGTTCAAAGTTTTGTTGTCTGGCCGAATTTTTTGATTGAGCGTAACGGATAAGCCACCGATATAATAGAGTAGTTAAGTGCTGAAGTCATCATTCTAAACAAAATACAGGTAGAGGCGAGGGTAGAGGTTTTTGATTGGTTGATCTCTTACGTTTATTTTGTTTGGAATGGTGACGTCATCACTCAGATAGTTCTGTTTGTCTAAACTAATTGCCTAAATTTAAAGCTTTTTCAAGTGTAGTTTGTCACCGTGCTGAGTGGCTGCGCGTTGAAAGCATTGTATATAACAGCCTTTTCATTTGAAATTTATGAAAGCAGCAGTGCTTTTACTACTATATCAATTTCTCTCTATAGTATATTTACTAAATTATAAACTCATATATACAAACTTATGTACACAGCATGCTTGATAAGCGCCCAGTTATTACAGCCAAAAACGTAAAAACAAAATTATCGCCCGTCAAGTGACTCTTGAATTATGGACATCGAGGCGCGGCAAAATAGCAACGCCGCCTCTCTCTCTCGTTTCTTATCTGTATCTCTGCTGCTTCAGACTAAATTACTGAAGAAGATACAGCTCTCACGGGACCACCAGATGGCGGTAAACTGTGTATATATAGTGCCATCTTTCTTGTTTAGTCCTTTTGCAGAATGAATTGTCCAAGATAAGACTTTCGGGCCAAAAGGGTTGAATTTATTTGGTAGATAGGGAGAAATGGCAACAAGGTTGTGTGTGGTTCTTAGGAATTTTGGAATTAAACCGGAAATTAGATCAAGAATAATTGTGATTGTTGATAAGAAGTTGCTGTGGGAGCTTTTTAATTTTATTCTATTATTCGTTTCGAAAATGAGAATTATGAGTGCATCAGATATCCTTTGTAGCCATGAAACAATAAAAACTTAGACTGAAGAACAATAATCAGAAATTGGGAGGGTTTGACAAATGTCTGAAACACGACGCTTTCAAAGTACAATCCTTATTTCTAATAGGAGAATTTTTTATTGACAATCCACGATTAACAATGTGTTTGGAGTATTTATCAAGTTTAAATAATTCTGGGGGTTGAGTTATAATAGTTGAAAAATCCTGGGAATTTCAGAGAAATTGTTGATTTATTCTTTAAAAACAAAGAGAGCAAAATGATATATTATATTGGTGTAATATTTGAGGCCAAAACAAATTTAAATAAAACTGAGATAAGAAATTTCAAATCCATGTCAGTTGAGTAGTGCTCTACCCTGATAGTCATTCCACCAGATTTCTAGGAAACCTAATATTGAGAAAACAGTCAATCTGTTTGTGTATCTTTCGCACATAATGTCTTACCTCTAATGTCATCTTGGGGGGTGTAAAGTGATAATTTTTGGATTCTAACTCCATGATAAATAACTTACGGTGCTATATGAATACCTGAGGCTGGGATGAAACAAGAAAAACCGACGGGTTATTGACTTGAATAATAGGTATTATAGGTATGTAGAATGAAGACCTGAATAGAAGAAGAGAAGTAACTGTAAAACTATAGAAAAACCTATACACTTTTAGGGGACTTTGAAGATTGGACAACCCTTCTGACTACCTCATAGTTCATGAACAAACGCATTTATTTTGAGTTTTTTAAAATTTGTGCTATAAATAACAAAAGAATACTCTCAATAGCTTATTGTTGTTGATATATTGAAACTTAAATTTTATGAATGTGCGAATATTTATATAAAAACTTAAAAGTGCAAGATGCAATAGATCGGAAGATTAATTAATTATTTTTTTGGCCCGTTTCGATGGAATTTGACATTTAGGGTATGAAATACAAATCAATTCCTTATATTATTTAATATTAATACGTAATGTTTCGAGACATGTGTATCAGATTGCGGTCGATCTGTCTTAATAAAACATATAACAAATGACGACCTTTACTCAAATTTACATCTGTCGGTACGTACCGTTCGTATATGGAGAAACAAATTTCCATATTGTGCATATAGATTATACATTTATATATATATATGTATATATATTCATATAAGAACTTATAGCCCTAATGACCACCACCACACATTGATGTGGCACGAATTGAACTTTTAGGTCATCGGAATCAGATGAACCTCTTGAACTCGCCACACAATATTGCAATAAATCGGCTTGAATGAAAAATAAATATATTTTTCTCTGGACAATAATTGTCTACATACTTATGTATAAGAATCTTATCATATTCAATCTTAGGAACGAATTGTGATTAGTATTACGATAAAAAATTATATAGATCAGATTTACTTATTGTGATCTAGATATTTGGTTTCGAAATAAAATTATCCCTACAGTGTCTTGTTGGCGGTTATATTTTTGAGATAAAATCTATCCGAAAATCAGTTGATCTAGGTCACAAATTAGTATCAATGAAACGGTCAAAGTTCGGCGATTTATATCAGATTTCAGTCAATTGTATGATATGGGATACTCGTATAGAGTAATATTTATAATAAATCTTTGAAGACTCTTCAAGTTATACAAAACAAAATATTAGAGATTATCTTTAAAAAAGAATTCATATATCCAACTCACTTATTTTACAATAAAACTATGATATATTTAATTAAGAACATACATTTTGTTGTTATGTGCAAGGACATGAGAAAAATAATCGCACTCTGAGGCATGAATATGAATCTAGAAAAAATATAAATAAACATTCAAAGATTCCAAGGTGTCAGGACCATACCAAATTAAAATGTCCAATAGGAAAGTTTTTCCCATACTAGCAAGGTGCCTTATTTTCGCGCGAAATAATGAGTTTATTTTATGAATGTAGCTACTTCAAGGTTGTTTGATACATGTTCTAGACTTGTTTTTCTCATTTATTGGAGTATTGTCACTTCTTTTTAAAATTGTAAATATTTAATTTTATCTCAGCACATAGAAGGTGTTTTAAGCATGATTTCTAATTATTTAAAAAAAAAATCCTTACAAAATCATATTGTATTTAATATTATCAAAGAAGATAGATACTACCATAGACATGATACTACATAGAAGTGTACATACATACTATAGTAAATTTGAGGCGAAAACCGAGTGAGCTTCATTAACCAAGTGACGAGGGCGCTACCGTCGAAAATGAGTATTTTGTAGAATCAACATTCGGCTATCAGGCGACCAGAAACGGCTATAGATGTGTTCTAGCGGGCAGCGGGCTGGTGATTGCCGTTGAGAGACGCTAGGAACACATAAGTGCCTATAGCCGTTTCTGGTCGCATGATAGCCGAATGTTGATTTATTCTACAAAATACTCATTTTTGACGGTAGCGCCCTCGTCACTTGGTTAACGAAGCTCACTCGGTGTAGTATTTATCTACTTTGATATTATAGTTATTGCTATTATTATTAATAATATTATAAATATTTTAATCAATAGCGAAAAAAAAGAACGGATTAGAATTAGTTCAACAATATTTTTAGAAGATCTATAGGAAAGTCTCTAGGAAATCTCTGATGAAGTGATCCTTTTTTGACCAACGAACCAAACGCTGGAGGTATACAATTCGAATGGTTGTCTGAATGTTTTTTTGGCTGTTCGCCCCTTTTAAATAGTAAACGTACTCCGATTTTCATGATTATTTTTATATTTGAAAGAGGACTATTGAGAGATGGTCCCATTGACATTGATTGACAAATGATATTCAACAAATCATTCCCCCCCATCAATTTCCCAAAGGGGGTGGCATTTTTTTTCTATAATAGAAAATTTGAATCGACAACAATAAAGAAGAGACCATATCTGTAAACGTTTGAATTGGATATTTAGAAATCATATAATAGGTTTCCACAGATGTGGCAAATTGTGAAATATGTGTTTCAGCTTTGTGGTAGGGGCAATTTTTTTTCAAAAATTTAAAATATGAGACGAACAAATTGAAGAAGAGATTAATTATTCTATACATTTAATAATATGTAGCAACATTTAAATTGGACCTTTTTCAAAAAAAATTACGTTTTCCAATTTCAGCATTGGTCTAAAATTCTAAAATAAGTATGTGTATTTCTACGATGGTTTGAAATCTCTGTAGGTATTATCTTCTCTGATGAATGTTGAATGGTTTTGATGAACAATTTTACACTCAAAATGGTGAAATAAATATTTTATAAAAATGGACCGACGTTATTAGTTGGTACTTTTGAAGTTGTTGCCAAAAATCTTCTATCTAACTATATACAACTGCACAACTTAAAAATTACGAGTACCAATAGAATTAATACTATTTTGTATTTTTCCAAGTACCTACTAACTAATAACGTCGGCCCAATTTTTTTAAAATATTTATTGAATATATTATACATATATTATTAATGAAACGATAGAGTTGTTCTTGCTAAAATTTTGCAGATTGGTATCCAGGATATATTTAGTTTTGTGTACGTACTATTTATAATATGGATTTTCGTATATATAATCGAATTCTTTCTGAACAAAATATATGATAGGTTTTTAAAATATCTATCAATTTGTATACTTTTTAGATTTTTAAAAACAATTCAGAGAAAGAGAAAGAGTATCGGGGAATATGTTAATATAATTTTCAAAAAATTTTAGTGAAAAATAACCTTGAATTATTTCGATCAGTTTGCATTTCGAAGATCAGAATCCTTAGTTATAATGCAACTATTGTTTTTATGATCAACTATTTGAGATATTAAAAGAAATCTGGTTGGCAGCTAAAGTAACTTATTTCAATGAAATAATTAAATACCAAATAATATTTTGTTAAGTAGAATGCTTACTAACAATTGGTTATCCCATGCTTGAATTCATGGGTTTCATCATATAGAGGGAACTTCATATAATGGATACGTCATCATTGCTGGACGCACCGCATATTTCCGATCGTACCCTATAAAATGTTAACTGTATGCAATATGCTTATTTCCATATCAGATGTCTATGGTTATTTCCATCCATTGGTAGCTAGGCCTAATAGATATAAGATAATTATGACGGTTTTGAACATGATTAATTAAGATTTGGGTAATTTGAATAGTTTTCGGCAAATCTACATTCTGTCAGCTTAGAAACAGTGACCACAGTTTAAGGTTAGCATTTTAATAATATAAGAGATGTGTTCTTTTGAATAATATATATTTCGACTGTCCGACATTTTTTGACCGACGAACCCCAAAAGGAGGAGGTATACAATTCGACTGTGTGCTTTTTTTTGTTTTGTGCGCGCCTTTCATACAGTAATTGTACTCCGATTTTGATGATTTTTGATTCATTTGAAAGAGGAGGCTTGAGAAATGGTCCCATATTCATAAAAACGGGAATGCGACATCTCTTTCCCTCCGAAAACCGCCCCCGAAGGGGGTGGAAATGGCAATATCCGGAAACGTTTAAATTGAACAATTTTTCAAAAGAGTAACGGTTTTCGGGACATTTTAAATTCTCAAATATACCTATTTTCGCTATGTAGAGAGGGCGATTCCTGTCGAAAATTGAAAATCTGTTTGCAGTATGTGAAAGACATAATTATTTGTAGCAACATTTATAATGAACATTTTTCCCTTAGAGACGATTTTCAAGTAAAATCGGTGTTAAAATGGTAACAACTAAAATATTCAAGCGTATTTCCGCAGCGATGTTCCGAGATCTCAATAATAGCTACTAGCAAGGAACATACGTGGGTAATAGGATAAGTACTATTGGTTTTAGTGAACGTTCAACGATTTTCGTGAGTTATGTTACACTCAAAAGTGTGAAATAAATATTTTTTACAAAAAATTGGACCGACGTTATTAGTTGGTGCACTGAAAAGTATAAAATAATATTAATTCTGTTGGTGGTGGTACTTGTGAAGTTGGTGCCAAAAGTTATCAATCTACCTGCAACTGCACAACTTCAAAAGTAACAGCACCAATAGAATTAATATTATTTTTACTTTTCAGTGCACCAACTAATAACGTCGGTTCAATTTTTTGTAAAAAATATTTATAGGCATATCCCTTTGTCAAAATTTCCTTATAACTTCATTATACTAATTACACCACTCGAACATTAATACATCTCTCTGATTTCACCTATTATGTTATACACATATAGCTTTCAAACCAACCATGTCATCTCAACGACTTCAATAATTTAAGACGCAATCTGGCTTCCTTTGCACGACAATGAAACACAGCCGTGCCGTCTCTATTCACATAGCGTATTATACAATAATAATAATAATAATAAGGCATCGATCCTCGGGACGCTTTTCGGGACATCATATAACACTCACTCTGTTTGTGTATGTTGACTGTTGTTGTCTTTGGCAGAGGTGGAGGACGCGGGCCGTGTCCAAACACCTGGGCGCGTTATTGACCCAGCTAATAATCCCAAGATCGGTTGTCCCTCCACGTAGTGGTCTCGGTTCATCCGTCATTCTTTTGGACCCTTTTCAAGTTGTTTGTTATAACAACGTTTTGGTTAACTTTTGGACTTGCGTGGTGCTCGAAATATTGTTCCGTTGGATTGAGGTCACTCTATAATATCATCAATCAGTCTCAGATAATAACTCTCGTAGATTTTTTCACACATAAATTGACATAATTCAAAAATCATTACAATTACGTTTAAGAATACTTGGTGTGTTAGTTATACCAACAATTTAGTGCATATCTAAATTTATAAGAAAAATAAAAGTTCACCATTAAAAAAAAACAGAAATTAATTGTGTATCATAGGTACTTTGGGACATATCCCTGTATATCAAAAAAGATATTTTAAGAAGGGACCCCTTTATCAGACCTATTATTTAAAAAAAATCAGGTCAACAGCTTAGAGAAAAATACCCCTGGATCACCCTTTATGTATATGTGTATTTTTTGTATCTAGAAACATTCCGACTTTTTCTCTGTTTTCAGGTTATCCATATCCAAGTTGTCATTTCCACTAACTATCGAGAATAATCGGGGTTCTACTGTAATATTACGAAATGGTGTTGTGATGAGTTCGGCTAATCATCAAAATTAAATACAAATCATAACCTACAAACGTGACAAGAAGCATGATGAATCTATCAAGCCTTTAGATCAGGCCGCCATAAAAAGCTAAAAAATAATTTAATAGTATTAATTAAGCTCACTGGTATCATAGTGACATGTTTGGCCAATAGGTAGTACGGAACATGTATTAACAAATTTCAACAGAATCAATCAAAAATAAATAATTGTGCTGATATCGTAATATATACCCAATATGAATACACAATCCAGATCTAGATTGATGGTTATTTATGTACCCAAAGAAAAAGGCGGAGAAGTAGATACAGTGGGTTGATTATTTTTCACAACAAGCAGTGTCTCGAAATAAATTCAATGACCTGCAAACTATTCCGATACTAGATTGAATCTTCCTGGGCGAGAACGTGACCTGAATGTGCCGCCATTGGGCAAGAAATCGAGTTTGGGTCCATCGGTTAATTTTGGTGATTCTGCTGCGATTCGTTTCATTAGAAAATGAAGTATATATATAAAAGAAAGAGTGAGAAAGAGGGCTGCTGCAAAATTTAATTTACAAGCGATGTAAAAGTTGGCTAATTAGGCCCTCTCAAACGATGGTGGTTTTCTTATCTCCTGTATGTTTTGTAGTTGGAAGTTAGGAGGTAGTTGGGGACTAAAGCGAGTGAAGAGTCACGTTTTGGTGCAGCAGAAACTTTTGGTTAAAAGCTGCCTACAGACGGTGAGCTAATATGTGTTCGCTTCGATTTGGCAAGACAAACTTATGGGAGATATTGTTTGTACGGGAGAAAAACAACTATCGGTGAGAGGTGCTACCGGCTGAATTAGTACTAACACTACAATTAGGCGTACAAAAATATTTTTTTAAAAGTATGTACATAAAGAACTAACGAAACTTTTCGGAAGATATAAACACGAAAATCAATCTAAATCATCATATAGATTGATCAAATTGATGTAAATCATTTTATGTTTAGCTTTCGACATTGGAGACATAAGAAATCGGTGTAAGGTAATGCCTGTTTTCAAAAAACGCAACTCTATGATAAAGAATTTACCTAATTGCTGTGCCATTTATTTGTGAAGTGAGCCATTCCACTAATAACCGGAACCTACAGTTTACCGGAAGTTCTGAACGGCTCTCTTTTGGAGCGGCTTAACTAAGCATCATTACTCATGGTAATTTGTCATTGCTTACTACGAGATAGGCATAACATAGCACAAGTATTGGTTGGAACTGAATCCGGTATTGCAGCCTGATGCGCTGGCCACAACTTTACGACAACAAAAAAGTATTCACAGGCAAAATTTTGGCTTGTGCGGGGCATTACAGTTTCTATTCAAATAAAACATAAAAGCGCAATAACATAGTCAGCCCAATCATCATGTTCTATCTCCAGTTTTTGCTGGAAAATTCAGTACTAATAGCATGATATCCATTATAATAATGACACGTTTTAGATCGACAAAAAGGCGCACAGCCATTAGCCATAAAGAAGCGTGTCAATGATACCGTCTCAATCTTTCGCACCTTTTCCATAGGTGGGTATAATAGTGAAGCGGCCATTAATGTGATTATATTGCTAATAATTAGGTGCCTAGCTAACTAATATTATTAGTATAAGGCAGGCGACGCAATAAATAATTGCATACCTTGGGAAATTTAATTAGCTATGCTTAAGGCTTTTAGGAAATGCGCGAACTGAAGTTATCTAATTACTTAATGGCATGCGGCCCTTGTGAGGAAAGAAGAGGAAATCAGAAGAAGAAGAAGAAAAAAAAACAGCGTCAGCAGGAACAGGAGCAGGACTTGAAGTGGTGACCGTTGAATTTCAATCAAGATAATGTGGATGTTGCATATAATTGATAGTTATGAATAATGTACAATTTTCTGGCAAAACTCAGATATCCGATTTATAGGTTTAGTGGGGGACAATATTTGTAGAAACAAGTCAATTTTAAATTATGAAATGTCATCCTGTAATAAAAGAAATCGTAGGTATTACCACCATTTTTTCAATTAGGAATTAGAGGCTTCTGAAATGTTATTTGTAAAATCTTTACATCCTCTAAACAAAGATCTTACTGTTTTTAAATTCATCATGAAAACCAGGATTATAAAATGAAACCATTCCAGTGATGAAATTGGCTACAAAAAACTAAAAACTGAATAAGTAATACAGTTTATTTCTTGGTAGTATATAAAACATGAATTTAACAATAATATGATTAAAATACTTGCCTTGAATTTCTCATTAATATCCTAAATCAAAAAGTCGTCTAACGTTATTCAATATTTGAGGCATAACGGAACTAATCCCAAGTTTAATTATCCTTATTTGGTAAGTTAAATAGGCTGATATAGTTTTTGACCGACGAACAATACAATTCGACTGTCTACTTTTTTTTGGTTTGTTCGGGCGTTTTATATAGTAATCGTACTCTGATTTTGATGATTTTTAACTCATTTGAAAAAGGAGGCTTGAGAAATGGTCCAATATTCATAAAAACTCAAATCAGAAATCTCCTTCTCTCCGAAAACCGCTCCCGAAGGGAGTGTAGGGGGAAAATTTGCTCGAAAATCTGAGTTGGTATAATTAAAGATAGGACAATATTCGGAAACGTTTAAATTAAACATGTTTTCGAGTAAGAGGCATGTTAAATTCTCAAATATGTGTATTTTTGCTATGAGGAGAGGGCGATTTCATTCGAAAATTGAAAATCTGTGGGAACTACATGAAAGATGATATTTTTTTTATACGGTTTTCGAGATAGCGGGGTGGTAAAATGGTAGGATCTGAAATAATTATACGTATTTGCGCAGCGATGTTCTGAAATCTCTACAAGGACAAGCAAAGAATATACGTGGGTGATAGGATATTAGTGGTATTAGCGAACGTTCAACGATTTTCGTGACTAATGTTACACTCAAAAGTGTGAAATAAATATTTTTTACAAAAAATTGGACCGACGTTATTAGACGGTGTGCACTGAAAAATACGAAATAATATTAATTCCATTGGTGCTGGTACTTGTGAACTTGGTGCCAAAAGTTATCAATCTAACTGCAAACTGCAACTGCACAACTTCAAAAGTAACAGCACCAATAGAATTAATATTATTTCGTATTTTTCTGTGCACCAACTAATAACGTCAGTGCAATTTTTTGTGAAAAATGTTTATGTATTCCATACTTTTCCATTGAAGTGATCCTCGCCTTATTATTCACCGATTTAGAAAAATTAAGTCCATCTTGCTAGAACAATCCTGAAATGGTTTTGCTTTAATTTCTCATAAGAAAAAGCTGAAAGGTCTTACTTATTAAGTTTTATTGTGTTGTAACGAATTTCGTCACTTAAATGATGTAATTTTATTAATATTGATTTCTTAGCTTGAAAATCATGTACCTAGGTATCACAAGCGTTTACTCCCTATTTAAAAAAGTGCGTTATAACTTTCAGTCGAAGAGAGTTCATTGTAGTCATCAATTTTGTTGTTGGTTCAGAGTTCAGAGCATTAAGTGAAATTTTTGCAACTATGTATATATTTTTTCCTAAGAGGACTATGATTTAAATAAAAAATACAAAAATAGATACCACTCCCATTTCATGGTCGCGGCGATCCAAATAAGTTTTAAAAAGTAAATATACCTATCTATGTGATAGAAACCCAAGTTATCCAATGATAATATGAATTACATAAGTTCCATTGTTATGCTGAAAATAATTATCGCTTATTGTGAAACAGTCAGAGATAAAATTTTCATTTTCATAATACAGTAATTTTCAGAAGTCCTTAGAAACTATTTTATATTTCCAGTTCAAATTTCGTGCACCGGATGTTTTCTCTTCTGGTTTAAAAACGGATTTTGAAAATTTGACGACGCCCGGTCAATTCAGAATTTGAGAGGTCAAAATTTCAGAAGACATTCCATCAAAATTAATTAAGAAAAATTTCGTTCATTGGTCGCCATAAATATCTCACAGGTGCTTAAACTAAAATATCATAAGTTATATGATTAAATTTTTACGAAAACTACGACCGATTTTAATAGATGATGCTCTGAAAAATATAAAATTTTATTTATTCTGTTGGTACTGGTAATTTTGAAGTAGGATTTGTGGTGAAGTATCATTTATGTATAGGAAGATTGAAGATTCTTGGCACCTTGAAAATTATCAGGTCCGATAGAATAAAAATGTTATTTTGTATTTTTCACTGTATCATCTAGTAAAGGCGGTCCTAGTTTTTGAGATAAGTTAATTATTTATGATTCTTGTGTGGCAACAAAATCATATATTGTTTTTTTACAACAATTTACGTATTTCTCGATGGGCAATCATGATTTCTTGAAAAAGTTCAATTTGATGATTTCCGAACATTATACCTTTTCCAATTTTAATAAACTCATTTTTTGTTTTTCTCAAGATAAAATGGCTCTCTACGGGCATTTGAGGCTATTTTTGAGGATTTATGAATGTTGAGTTTTTTTTATCGATTAAAATCAGAACCATAAGAATGGGAGCACTTCACTAAGCAAAACGCGCAAACATACATAAATACATATAAAAGAAAATATGCAACAAATTGTATACCTTCTTATTTTTCTAAGTTGGTCAAAAATGGCTCTGTGAAATGCTCTTAATTTCAGTTAAATATTTAAAACAGTATGTATCACAATACAGGACCGTTTCATTGAAATGAATGAATTAACATATTAGTAGTAGTTTAGGCTACAAGTGCGTAAAGGGACGAATATCGGACAATCGTTTTTTTACAACATGAGCGATTGTTGTTTCACGATTTTTGTCAGTTTT
Organism: Crioceris asparagi; assembly: GCA_958507055.1. Lineage (NCBI taxonomy): Eukaryota > Metazoa > Arthropoda > Insecta > Coleoptera > Chrysomelidae > Crioceris > Crioceris asparagi. Next base: position 14,084,525 of record OY293828.1, read on the forward strand.
GTTCCTTTGCTCACGTGTGGGATACTTACATCATTTTTTGCAACACCTGCCTTGGAAGTTAAAATTTCATAGTGTCGTTATTTCTTTGATCACTGCTCTAAAATTTTTGACAGTTGAAAAATTTAATGCTGCTCACGTGCGCAAGGTCATTACTTTTCACACTAAGAAAAATACTTCACTCACTACTGTCATAAAATTGCATGTTATCGTCAAGAATGCGGATATCGAGTTCTTTCGCCACGGTAATGAGTTCTCGAAAGTTGAGCTTTCCAGGCAGGTTTGCGAAACAGTCATTATATACAATAAAATGGCGAATTACGAGTCGGACTTGTACACGAAGGGTTCCGTAACATCTGAACTGATCTTTCTATTATCTACATATTATACGATTCAAAAGGTACAGCTATTATTCAAACAGCTATTGTTAAGGACGAACAATAAACGTCAAAAAAATCACGTTTCTTTGAAAATTACGGTTCAAGAGACACAGCCCGCTTACAGACGGACCGACGGACAGCGATAGCTTAGAATTAAGGTCCCTCCTTTGGGTACGGAACCCAAAAAATAGAATTTACCCATGTAATTTTGGCATGGTGAATCTCTGATTTTGCCATCAGAAAACGGGTTAATAAAATTGTATTGACTAAAATTCAAAATAAATTTATCCAATAAATTTTGTATCTAAATAGTTAAGTCGAGTCTGTCAAAAATAATAAACACAAGATTACCACATTAAACACCAACACTTTATTTTGTTACTTTACTGAGTTACAGGTTTTACCCCTGAAGATACCAACTTTGTTGGCGAAACAATTGTCAGGTACCTATGACAAAATAAAGTGTTGGTGTATAATGTGGTAATTCTGTGTTCATTATTTTTGATTCTATCTAGGCCAACGATTCCAAATTCCAAATAGTATTTAATCGAGTCTGATTAAATTTGCTGCAATGAAGGATGATATTAGAACAAATTACCCGAAGCGCTATATATGCTGAGCTGCATTTTTGTTATCAAGCTTCACATAGTGTTGCAGAAAATTGATTCGACCCAGAGTCTCCAATGATGAAAAAATATCTCTAAGACATTTTGCATTACCTCAAAACAAGCCAAGAGGGCAGTAGGTATAATAAATATTATGACCGAACGACAGCTCGGAACGACGACATTCGAGTCACGCGTTTCATGGAAATGTTTATGAACATTCGTCATTAGATTTGCTGAATGGGAACATAAGAACTACTTGTGTATGACTTGTTTGCTTAACGTTATGTACAACAAATAGCTTTTGATCTGATGAAGAAAGGGTGAAGGAGAAAACGTGAGTTGTATACGTGATGATACACTGAATAAGTTGGAAATAGGAATATTGAATATTTCTATAAACCGAACATCATCATAGATGCTTATCTAAAAATTTAAAAGTTTCCCAAAAATATGCCTGTAGCCATCGGAAAGATAAATTTCTCAAAATTCATTGAATTGAAATTTGAACATCTATAGATTTTTTCTTATTTTTTTATTTTTTTCTTTATTATTTTTTTTTCTGTGACTCTTATAAAAAATTGCTTCGAACAAAAGTTGTAGCTACAGATAATATATATATATATATATATATATATATATATATATATATATATATATATATATATATATATATATATATATATATATATATATATATAACCCAAAATTATGTTTGATGATTATTTACACTACGGCCCTTTTTGATAATTTTCTTAATTGTTTGAACGGTCGCCATTTTGAAACTACTTACCCGACAATGCTCAATAACTATAAGAATTTCTATAAGAAATTTACCTAATACTTAATTCAAACCCGATTTACATCAAATTATTTGAATCAATGCAATTTCTTTTTACAATTAGAGTAGGTATATCTACAAAAAAACTTATGAACTTCTGCTACTATAATATATCATAAATAGGAATAGAATTTCTACAAATTATTTTTATTATCCATGACTGTATACAGCATTTTGATACAGAATTATAACAATAGTATGTCTCAGTGATAATAACAAGTTTTACAATATTTTTTGATTCGTCGTACGAGCCCCATTTTACAGTTTACAGAAAATGAACAAAATACAATCTTATATAAGCATCCAGTTATTGCTTTCATTATAAAATCCTAAACGTGCAATGCCCATAGCATATGGGAGTACTGCTCATATATTAAGGATTTTAATATACGAAATTGAAATTCAATAGGAACTATTTAATATAGTAACCTAACAGTGTAATCGTGACCTGGTAACACACTTTGTAAAATTGAGCTCAAACATAAATAATTTGTGCAATTGTGAATAATATTCACCACACTATCGCAAAATTTCTATGGACAGCATCAATCCATGCGATCGATTTATATAAACTTCAATTTAAAATAAATGTTTACTCACTCATATATTTATATATAATATGATGGATTTATTTATTGGACAGAGATCTATTTAGAACTCACGGATGCACTTTTGGAATTTTCTTAGAAATTCAATATCTAGAGGTCAGTTGAGACTAGTGAATTATTTATGGGTGTTCTAGATTTTATGAAATCGACATAAATAATATTCATATGTCATGTATTCTGAGAATCTTTAAATATAATTTTAACATAGGTCGTGTCCATAGCAGTGTCTGATTACCAATCGCTTAGTAATTAGTAATCAATAATCAGTATCTTGTGGACACGACTGATTACTGATGCATCGCATAGCTTATTTGTCAAACTGACGTTTGAAGAAAAGTATTTTCTGTTCAATATATTTATGATAAAAAATATTGTGTGATAAACGAAACGATAGATCCATAATAGAATTGGGATATAGCAGAAACAAAAGAAAGGTTATGTTACACTATTGTTTGCTGATAGCGATTGGTAATCAGACACTGCTCTGGACACGACCATAATGTGTGTGTGTTCTGGTAGCCATAATCCTCCGCACTTAATTTAGAAGCGCACTAAATTTCGATTATGAATATGGTTGATAATGTTTGTGAAATGTGCATAAACTGTTGCATTTCTTATATGTGTGACAGGTCCTTAATACACATCTGTGTACCACATCCGTGTACGAATGAGTGATTGACTTCTTCTTCGGACTACCCACGATTGAGGAGAGAAAAAAAACAATTTTGTTTTATTGCTGGAAAGCTATCTCTGCCTCGCGCTGAGAATCCGGGAACTGCCCAGAAACGAATCAACGTCGAATGCTCAATAAAAGTTAACGATAACAATAATTGTTGAGTTGAGGAACTTTCGTGTTATGTGCCACAGTGTGTCCTGCAGCGCAACGGATTTATGCGACTGGAATATTTATGATGGCAATTTGATTGTGTAGGTGTAATACCTACATGTATAGGTTCGGTCGATATTGCGATTATTGTTATTATGAAAGAGATTAAGATGATGTGTCTGTAAGAGTGTGACATCACCTTAACGGTGAAATCCATCGAATTATTGTTCGAGTAAGATAGTGAGAAGGAGAGCATTTTTGACCGACGAACCAAAAGAAAAAGAAAAGAAAAGAAAAAAACGATTTTTCAACGAATTTATTCAAAAAATATTCTTTTGGTAATATTGAAAAAAGATATAGATACGCGGTTTTGAGTTTTAAATTACAAATTGAATTTATTATAATAATAATTGTAGCATAAAATTTCAAAACTATTTTAAAAAACCTGAAACTTTCTAAATATCGAACTCTACCGCGAGCTGCAAAAACCGTTATAAGTTTATGTTTCTTAAGCGACATATAGTTAGCTAAATTCTGTTAAGGCAAACCAAAATTATAAGCATTATAAGCCTTTATTTCAGGTCCTACAATAAAACGTGATAGATCGAAAAGTTGCAAAATTTTAGCAGCATTGCTTTGGTAATATTTTTTTAACTTATATTGGTTCCAGCAATTTCGTATGGTCGATTTTCTTGAGAGGATTTTTTCCCCTACCGTCTTACTACTTTCTGAGATATGCTACCTGTCCAACTTTAATAAGAAACCCTGTACAATTCGACTGTTTTTTATAGATATTCGCCCTTTGTAAATAGTAAACGTGCTCCGTGATTCTTCTTTCAAGGGTAGGTGGAGGGGGCATTTTTATTTTTAAATCAAAAATTAAAGATCAGAACAACGTTTAAATTGGACATATTTCAAAAAATCATATGTTTCCGAATTACAGCAGTGGTAAAGTCTGAAAAATGTTTGTCTATGTTATGTGGTGGGGGCAAGATTTCTCTAAAATTTAAAATATGAGACAGCCAAATTAAAGAAAAGATAATATGTAGCAACATTGACATTGAACATTTAAAAAAAATTACGGTTTCCGAGTTACAGCAGTGGGAAAGTCTGAGATATGTGTATTTCCGAGATGTTTTCAAATTTCTGAATAAGTTTAAGCAACGTATTCTTTTCTTTGGTGAATGTTGAATGATTTTCATGAATAATGTTAAACTCAAAAGTGCAAAATATATATTTTTAACAAAAAAATTGGACCGGCTTTATTAGTTGATGAAAAATACAACATAATATTAATTCTAGGGGTGCTGGTAATTTTGCACTCGAGCAATTGTAGTTAGAAAAAGATTTTTGGCACCAATGGAATTAATATTGTAACGTTTAACCCTGTGCTAAAAGTTTTGGGGTGAGTTCACTTGCGTAATACTCTAAAATTCTTAGATTGCTTCCAAAATATTTATTTTCAACACCTAGTACACGACCTTCTGTTGTAGTACAACTGTCACAACTTGCCACTTTGACTATTGCGTGGCAACCATAGAGATAATGTTGCAACTAGTATCGACTTATGATTCCAAATGACTGATTCAATAACTGTGAGCGACACGGCTTTATTTATTTGAATCTTGACATGACATTCATCGAGAATGTTCTATGATTATTCCAGAAGTTTGTAAATTGTTCTAGATGCATATAGTTTCTGAAAAATTCGAGAATAAATCTACCATTTCTAGAATTAATTAATGAAATACACCACCAACAACAATAGTAAACAAGGTAGTAGAACAAATAGATACTAAAACGTATAATAACCTTAATTACATGAGAAACTATTCACGTTACAATATTATTTTGTATTTTTCAGTGCAAAGTTGTTTCAATTTTTTTTTTTAATATTTAATACAAAGTTTTTAGGCGAGAAGTTTAATAAAATAATCATGCCTAAACAATTTATTGGATTATCCTTGAAGCTCATCTGGTCTTTGATTGTTAATTAATGTTATAAATATCCCAACAAAAGACAAAATAAAAACTTGTAAGATAAATATTAGGGTAACGGCTTTGTTAATAAAAAAATGGAATCTAATTGGATACCAAGTTCTTTCGAAGTTCCTTAAATCATAGCTCCTGATATGCCTAACGATTTATTTACTTCAAATAAATATTTTTTTTGTTATTTGTTACTCAATATTGCGGCTTGGAAAATCCGTACCCGCCAAATTTAATCTTTGAGTTTGGGGACAACATACCTTGTAAGATATTTCATTCAGAAAAATATAGTTAGGCTAGTATTATTTGTTTAAATGTGGCGAAGCTGAGGTAAGCATATGATTAACTCTTTAAATAACAATCTGCTCCATTTAGTTCCTACTTCCATACTATAATAATAAGATTGTTTGTAATAATTTGATTACATAAAGTCAAGTACTACAATAAGTAAAGTATTTTTCTTTTGAACTTGAACTTTCTTTATTTGGTGTTTAGTTCAAGTTCAATTAGAGAAATTTTACTTGGCGAAAGCTTACTAAGTCTATGATTTAAGGCACTGCAAAAGAACAAACATCAATTAGATCTAACTATTTAATTAGCGAAGCCGTTACCCAAATACATATCTTTCCAGTTTTTTGCTACGAACTCGGCTTTCTTTCACAATTATGTTTCTGTTGGGATATCATTATTTTCACACGAGTTTCTATTTATTTAAATAAAAACTTTTTTCCTGCTGCCATTTTCGATATTTTCTTATAAGCTGGAAACATTAAAGTGTATTGCTCATTCACTTGGATTATTTTCATACGTTTCCTATTTAAATTTATTAAAAACCGCATGAAACCTGAACGGTTAAATGTTCGTAGGCGGTTATAGCATACGATGGAACTTTCCTTGGCCATAATGAAATGCATTCTTTGTTATTTAGAGTAAAATGGTTCATTAAAGGTATCTAATTCAGCAGTGAATTCATAATGTTAGTAAGTAGCCGCATTTATAATATCCTCTATACCAACCCTCAATGTAACGTCGGATGGACCGAGATTGTTGCTTTCTTTTTTGATTTGTAGGATACCGATACCGATTGCGTGTTGAACAAAATGGGAAAACTGTAGCTTAAAAACGGCTTCAATGATTTAGACAAAACTTGTCTTTAATATTCTCTTGAAAAACCTGCTGAACGGAAGCAGGAAAGAAGTTAAGCGCAAATAAAATATATTTTTATATGTTTTTTCATATTCTTGGTTTAGTGTTCTTCGTACGGCAAATATTAATATTTTTTATTGCCTTGGAATGCTGAATAAATTAATAGTCCTTCCTATACCTTGATCGAACAATTTCTATAATTGGTGGAATTAATAGGAAGGTCTTGTTAGTGGATACACTAGATTTTATGTTTAATAATACGGGGATATTTTATTATTATTTAACATCGATATAAAGTGTTATGTTCCATAATTATGAAGTTTATAGTTAGGTGGGTGTGACCTGATGAAACATGTTGTGGAATGACTTAATAGAACGTGCATACCAGAATTTGTTTCATCTGAATTGAACATATTCTTTTTATTTGTCTATAATCTGACCTATCGTCTTGATTTTCGCAAAGCAAATGTGCGAGAAAAAATACGCATTTTAGTTCAGTTGGCTGATAGTTGACAGGTTTATTTTATGGAGAGTTGCATCTTTTGTTAATCTTTATTTTGTGACTTAGAGCAATTTTTGACTAATTACTCCTTTAGTCCATTGTATTACGTGAAAAATCATGAGCATTCGCATAGATGTTTTTTCTTTTTCTTTCTTTAGACTCATATATCTTCTACAAAGGGTCATCTTCGCTATTTGAACACATTCGCTCTGAATTCAGAAACAGGGAGTTGAAAAAGCTCCAAATGTGAACATTTTTATCAAATTTGTTTTCCTTCCTGTAAGTATACCTACCTATCTAACCTATCCAAGAGCCAGACATTTTCAATATAATATGTTGTCTCTTCTCTTCTTATCAAAAACCGGCCGTTTTGCATGTCGTCATCCAATTAAGAGCTCTCTCAGCCACAGACTGTATACGCACACATCTATTAAATCCCATCATCGTCGCACGAAAACTACTTCACTTCCTCTGGGGGTATGCTCGATGCACAGCATTAATGATTGTGTGTATTTTTTCCTCTATATCATTCTCATTTACCTACCAACGAGAGAAATATGGAGTCGGCCATATGTACGCAAAGTTTTCCGCGTTTTTTTCTCCCTCCTCTTCTTTTTCTTCTTCTTCTTCTGCCGAACGCTTGGAGTCATAACTTTTATATAATATTGTAGATAGATAAAGCATCTCTAGCTAGCGATCCGTAGAAATACGAAATTGTGCTGCCCGAGGCGTTGCGAATGCGTTCGTAGTGTTTACGGATGATTTTTTCTTCTTCTAGTTTGTTTGCTATTTTCCGAGGGATGCCCCATTCAACCTATCATATCAATCTTTAATATACAAATTTCGCCGTAGGTCATCGAGTGAGAGAGTGAAGCTGAAATTCTAAAAGACTACACAACATAAACTGGGCATTGGAAATAGATGAGTGGTTAGATAAAATACTGGTATCTTGTTATGGGATTTATGAAAGAATAGAGTTTGAATAAAATTTCTGTAAATATGCTTTTATGTACTTTGTTATAATAATGAATAGGATATAATAAGAGCTTGTGTATTTAGAGATGCGAAAACCGGACCAAAACAGAAAAAAAATTGAATTTTTTTTTTTTACATAAAATTGGACCGAACTTATTATAAATCAGCATTCAACATGTACTTCCCGAAAGAACGTTTGCCAAAGGGTGTGGTGGGGGTATTTTTTCCAAAATTGAAAATATGAGACGGCCAAATTGAAGAAGAGATTATATGTAGCAACGTTTAAATTGGACATTATTCAAAAAAAGTACGGTTTCTAAGTTACAGCACTGATAAAGTCTGATATTAGTGTATTTCCGCGATGTTTTGAAATCTCTGAATAAGTAGGTATAAGCAACGTACTATTCTTTGGTGAACGTTGAATGATTTTGATGACTAATGTTACACTCAAAAGTGTGAAATAATTTTTTTTAACAGAAATAGGACCGACTTTATTAGTTTGAAAAATACAAAATAATCTTAATTCTATTGGTGCTGGTACTTTTGGTTTGTGTCTACAGCAACGAACTATAAAATGCACAACTTCAAAACTACAGGTACTAATATAGTGTTACGTGGGTAGTTTATCATGTACTTACTGTTATTATTTCTTTTAGTTTGTATTCATTCTGCTACCTTGTTTGCAGTAGTGTTGCTTGTGTATTTCATTGTGTAGTTCTGGAATTGTAGTAAATTTGTTCTCGATCCTTCCAGAAACTGTATGTGAGGTACAATTTGTCGTGCTATTGTCACCTTGACAAGGATCTAGAACATTAATTATGTTCGTCTAGATAATCATAGAACATTCTCGATGAATGTCATTTCATAATTCAGATATATAAAGCCGTGACGATCATGGGACACAGTCTTATGAAGGCAGTGAGTCTAATAAAGTCAGTTGATAACAGTCAGTCTGTGGAATCAGAGGTTAATAGTAGTTCTGTCGGTAAAGACAGTGACAGTATAGATTGTCAAGGTGACAAGTGGTGACAGTTGTACCATAATAGAAGCTCGTGTACTGAGTGTTTGGAAATAAACCATTGGAAGCAATCTGCGAACTTTGAGTCTTACGCAAGAGAACAGCACAGTATAACTTGAACAAAACTCCTAAAATCTAGTATGTATTAATATTGTATTGTGAATGAAGGAAACTAATTTTTCAAGTACCTAAAACATACTTCAACTGATACCTAATGTTTTAATTCTGATAGCGCATATACTTCTACAAATAATAAGAGAATAAATTTCCCTAAGTTAGATACTAATTTGATTAGTGAAATGAGTTTTTCTCCCTCTCTAAGCTTACGTAACAGAGTTTTCAAATTTATTTTTTTACCAGTACAAAAAAGGAACTATTTTCATTGCGCATGCGCATCCACTGCTTTTTCGAACACGTTGTACTTACATAAATAATCTATGAGAAATACAGTTCCTAGGTAAAAAATTACGAAATATAATATCTATACAATCCAACGCAGTCAAGTCAAACATAATGTTGAATAATAATATTCAATATATTTCTTGTTTCAATATATTGTAACGGGCATATAGAAATAATAGTTATTTATCTTCAAGTTCATTTATATACACTGTCCTTATACACTTACACTACACTGTCGGCTACTATGTACAATTTAAATCTACTATTTACACTATTTATAACTGTATTTGAACGGAGCGTTATTTATATATGTTGTTGGTGCCCCCTACTAGGGACCCAACTACACCAAACTGCCGGACTGGACCGTACTACTGGTTTCCACTTTATTCTCTGTACTGTCTGACTCCGCAGTAAATACTCTTCAATATATAGGTAAGCCCTCTCCATCAAGCAGCTTCAACCGACATCTTTCAATGCCCCGAACGTTTCACCAATAGCGCGAACTCACTAGATGTTTCGGGATATAATCTTGACCTTGGCGTGTATCAGTGGCCAATAGCAGAATGCTTTACATTTATACTATTTCATAGATTCTTGAAACCCTTGCTTTGACTGTCGATGAAAACCTACCTACTGAATCAACAAATTTGAAACTGATGATTCCGATTTATTGAATCAAAAATGTATGCGAGAATGTCTTGACCTGATCTCGTCAGCTTTGTTGAGCAATAATCATAATGTATGATAGTTTTATTCAGGTTAGTTGTTAACCCATCTATTATCCAGAAAAAAAAAACAGATGGGATAGAGCAAGTTTAGATGAAAAATTTATATGTTTAGTTTAACCTAACCCAATCAATAAAATGTAATATTAACAGCTGGGACATTTTTATAAAACCATTGTAACTACTCTCTAAAAATATGACACTCTTAACAAATACCTTTCTACAATAGAGACCACTTATCTGCCAATAATCTCATATGAAAAATGCAAAACTTTCTCTGCACCTGTGAAATGTAATTGACCTCAACGAACGGCTCATATTAACGCAAAAACCACACACTATAAAAAATGTTCTTCGATATATCACAATTGCATGATAGCCGATAGCTGAGTCAGTAACAGAGATACTCATTTGGTACATCTAGGTATCCGTTAGAAAGCTCTGAATGAATTGCAATCATTGAATACGATTGATATAGATTATACTATACCCATATCATAAATGTATGAATAAACGAAATGCTTGGACCGTTCGTTATACCGTTAGGTTGTTTATTTTATTGCAAGAATGAATAGATACACTGAGATAAGGATAGGAAGGAAGAAGATTTAAAGATTGCAGAAAACGCTGAGGAAGAATAATTTTATTGTTATAAATGTGACAGATATTTTGAAATCAAATTGCTTTAGATATCTATGGTAGCAAGTAGTGCTAAGAATATAATATATATTCAGCATAGACTTAATGAGCGCATTCGCCAAATAGTATAGTTTAACTATTAATTTATCTAGACAACATTTTCAATGATTGATCATTAAGGCATTTTGAAATAGTAAAACACCTGATCATTTTGGTAGGGTACGTCGGTTTTTGACTTGAATATAAAAGATGTATTCTATCTGTACTGGTTCCAAGTGCGACCGATACCTACCTGAGTCAAAGTTCAATGTATACGGTAATGCAAATGATGGTTTGGAGCAATCCGCTCATACTTAGTGCTCGGAAACTCAACTTCCAATGTTAATATTACATGAAATGAATAACTTCCACATTAACTAAATAAGAGCATTAATTATCACTTCAAGAGTAGATTTTAAAAATTCTTTTAAAAATTCCTTCAATACATAGCTACACATTAACCGCTCACCGCCCGTTTTCGATAAAATTTCTTTTTTCATCACTCTGTCTCATTCACAAGTCTGGTGAAAATTTATTACGCAGTAGGCCTTTTTTGCCAACCGTATAACCATATTTATAACGAGATAGTAATCTAGAGCCCCCTGTATTTATGTCCCCTTCAGGTGATGTTAATAGCGGCTGGTTGCCAATTACACAAAACAAATTGTCAGTTTTGCGCGCCGGCAGTCCGGCTCTTTTTTTTTCTCCCCCCATCCCATTGGTCGGTTTTTAATCTTCTTCGTATATGTAAGTGGTTAAATGTGGGTAAATAAGAAAATTATTTCACGCCAGGCGATGTTTTGCAATGCAGATTTACGTGCCGACACATGAATTGTACACATAGGTACACGGCAAATTGTAACTGGTGAAGTATTTAAGGACCTTTATATATTTAGGTATTTTTGAGCATAAAAAAATTTGAGTTTGGTATTATTTTTCGTTTGCTCATTATGTAAATAACTTAGCCACGTTAGGAACGAAATTCCTCACGCCTTTTCTCCATTTCCGAATTTCATTCTATATAGAGACGTTATTAGTAGACATTTTCAAATTTGTACCAATGGAAACAAGAGTTCATTCATGTACAATAAAACTAATTCAATCTATGCGCTACATTTCATTGATACTATAACGTTTAACGTTGTGGGTTTCACTCATAGAGATATAATATTAACATAGAGTAGGCAATTCCTATGTAGCACTGTAAGTGGATGTGGACTATAGATGAAAAGAGATAGAGAATATCGTGTCCGTGTCTGTATTTGTTTCATGACGGATATAGAGGGAAGAGTCGGGCGCTGATGACAGATAGGTACAGCAATCCACCAATCACGAGTGTCTAAATAAAAGAGATAGATACTCCTGCCTTATTTTATGTTTCTTTCTATTGAGGGTACGAAATTTTGATCGACTTGCCTGCTCTATGTTAGTATATTACCGCTATGGTTTCACTTGCATAAATCTCTCCAAAGTTTGCAGTTTGCTTCCAAAGGTTTATTTCTAACACTTTGTACACCATCTTCCGTAGTAGTATGTTTGTCACTTCTTGTCACGTTGAAAATCTAAACTGTCACTTTCTTTACTGACTGAACTACTTGAGTTGACCTTCCAATCCGACATACTTTTATATACTTATTATTCCAACATTAATTAATGAAATATACTAGGAACAACTATAGTAAATAAGGTAGATACTAGAATAAATAGATACAAAAACGAATAATAACTGTAAGTACTTGATAAACTATCCACGTTACAATACCAATCACACATTTAATGATAATTTCAGAATCACAGAAGGAAAGATATAAATAATTATATTACTCATCATTCTACAAAAGTACCCTTCTTCGAGAAATGCGATTATTAATCAATTTATAGCTTTTATATTGATAGACAACATATATATTTTTGTATTACCTAGGTATTAGCAGCTATCTCTGAAATAAGTGAAATACATTTTGGACCTTCTCAAAACCCTTAGACTTATTGAGAAGTTTTCAAGTACAAATGTTTTAAGAAATCATATGATCAACAAAATCTACCAAAGAAATTCTAGCATTTGAAGAGCTTTTCTGACCGTCTTCAAAAATAGGAGAGGGTATACAATTCGGTTGTAAGATTGCTTTTTTTTATGGCTGTTCGCGCCAAAATCTCCTTCCCACAAAAAAACCGCCCCCAAAGGGGGTGGAGGGGTCAATTTTTCTTAAAAATTGAAAATCCGAGACGACAGAATTAGCGAAAATTCCATATCCGGAAATGTTTAAATTGGACATTTTTGAAAATAATCATACGTTTCCGCACTACAGTCTGAAATATGTGTTTCAGCTATGTGGAAGGGACAAATTTTTCTGAAAATCGAAAATTCGAGATTTGAAAATTAGAAAGGGGACCATATCCGAAAACATTTAAATTGAACATTTTTTCAAAAGAGTTGCGGTTTCCGAGTTTCGCGATGGTAAAGTCTGAAATATGTGATATGCGTATTTTCGCTAGTACAAGCTAAACCTACCTATAACTTTTTGGGTATTAGTGAAGGTTCAACAATTTTCATGACTAATTTTACACTCAAAAATGTGAAATAAATATTTTTTACAAAAAATGGGACCGCTGTTGCACTGAAAAATACACAATAATATTAATTCTATTGGTGCTGGTTCTTTTGGAGTTGCTGCCTACAACTACAAACTACAACGGCACAACTTCAAAATTACCAGCACCAATAGAATTAGTATTATTGTGTATTTTACAGTGCAACAGCTGATAAAGTCGGTCCCATTTTTTGTAAAAAATATTTATTGAAGGCATTAGCTTTATGGGAACCTGAAAATTCGAATATGGAACATCTCTGAATCTTACTCTTTGAAATGAAAAATAATCATCAAAATCGGTGCATTTACTATGCAAACCGAGGTTACATACATTAAAAAAACATATGGTATAATTTGATGAAAAAGTCCATATTCTCAAAGTGGAGTGATGTTGTAATTGAAATTAAAAACAAAGTTTTCTACACAATATATTTGTATAAAATTAAATTAACAGGGGATGATGAGACATGTTTGGCGTCTATATAGACCCATTATCAATCTAACATGGTTGTGGAAAAAGAAAATGTATCTTACAGATTTTGAACATCTTGTGTTACCAATTAAATTAAATAAAATTCTTGAGAAACCAATAAACAACTTAAATAATATCCCTTATAACTATACCCATGAAAAAATAATAAATTTAAATTAAAAATAAATAAAATAAACAAAAATTAAAAGGAATTCTGGAAGGCTACATGTCTAGTCTACGGTGGTCGAAGTAAGAAAGCTCTTTCTCTACGTCCTTCTTTAGGGAAATTAGTTAATAAAATTTAAACAACTTCTTTAATATTCGAGTTCACTCTGAAATTAAGTATACCTGTTCCCTTATTATGTAATTAAATAAATTGAACTTGACACCATATGACGTAGTTAAAATACATCTGAGGAAAATATGAACGTACCTATGGCTACTACGCGTAATTATGATTAATATTCTTGTTGGAGCCTTCATCTAGTTTCATCACGAAACAATTGAACAAGAGTTTGAAGCCTTCTGACTATAATTAGAAAGGGAATTAGGTAACTTTTGAAAGCTCGGGTGTATATGACAAATTGCATGTCGTGAACTAAGTTGATAATTACTCACTTTCAAGTGATAATTTGTAGTTAGATGTGTACGTAGGTACAATAAATAATTTTATAAGTAATACGTACAATAAGGAAATGACAATTTTTTAAGATTAATTATTGAGATTTCTTTTTGGACTAGATCCGATCTTGCACTGATAATACTGATAATGAAATAGATTGATTGGCGAATGATGACGTCTGTCTTGAAAACACGAGAAACGGATCAATTCAAGGGGAGCAAATCAGTGGCGTAACGATTTTGAGATAAGATCTGGTATTTTGATTTTGATATACCTACGCTTTAAGGGAATTCATATAATTAGGGAGAAAAAAAACATCAATTAATTAAATAAGCAATTATACGATAGATTTATTATTAATAATTATGCAGAAACATAAAATACAAATATTTTGCTTGAGTTATAAAATACAAATGTATTCATCTGAAATGTCACTTTGAATTTGAGATGCCTATGAAATAAAGATTACGTTGCCTTCGGATATACGTGCCCTATCATGGTATAAATATTAATATACTCCGATGTCGTAGCTTAGATTGACAAACGTAGTTGAAAACTTCACGATAAGATGCGATGCAGAGGCCTTAGACATCATTCGTGAAACAAACTATATATGGATGAATTTTACTAAGTAAATAATCACAGATCTAGAGCGAGCCACATCTGAAAATGGCAAACTCTTCCTACATAACAGAATATGACTCACAGTACCTGTTCATTTGATGAGATACATTAATAAAATTATGTCAATATGAAGGATTCAGAATATGAAATAAATGTATATAGGGATACTAGGTCTTATCAGTTAGTGACTTCGAGACTGTCTTAACTTTTGTATGTTAATGTTTTCATAAGTAGTGGAATATATTGGTGATTGGATTTCAAATTAAGATTTGGGCTTTCTTACTATTAAGCAAATTAGGCTACCAATATAGTATTGACTGTAAGCTTATGGAATAACCTGAAGTGACATCATACATCACCTTGACAAAACTGACCATTTCCAAAGAAGGTTAGCTCTCTGTAGATTTGTGAAAGTATTTGGTATTTATTCGCCTAAAGCTGTATATCCCATTTATCTTATTCAGCGAATATAGGTATGAGCCTACCTTGGTTTCAAGGACTATTAGGGCCGATTTCATAGTCAAATTTAATCTCTTATTAATTTTAATCCTAGATTAAAAAAATATTTTTTTTTGGTTGGACAAAGTAACTTTAGAAAAACGAAAGAAAAGGTAACAAACTTTGTAAAAGTTATTGAAAAATGCACTATTTTTATTCCATCATCGAGATATGACTTAATCAAATTGGAGAATTAACTAATCTCTCATTAAGGATTCATTATGAAATCGGCCCTTAGTCTTTAATTGTATTTTTGCTTTTTTATGTTTGAGACAAAAGCGCGTTTCGTATAGTAATCGTGTTCCGATTCTTTTTTTACTCGAAAGTGGCGTGCTGAGATATAATAGGTAGTCCCAAAACTTTAAGCCCAACACGTTTTTCTCTCCAAAACTCCGCAGCAATGGGGGTAGGTGTGACTTTTTTCGAAAATCATGGAGAATGTTTATTGAAAGTTTCACATTTGATATAGGTATTTTCCGTTGATACTCAAAAATGTGAGAAGTATCACTTTAAACGAATGCAAGGACAGACTTATTAGTTGATGCATTGGGAAATATGAAATATTATTTATTAACTCTATTGGTACTTTTGAAGTTGGTTCTATTTACCTATAACTAGGTTACACCAGTACCAATGGTAGAATTATTATTTCATTTGTTCAGTACATCAAATAATACCAGTGCTAGTTTTTGCAAACATGAATGTATGTATCTCTATCTATAAAATAATATAATTTATAGTGTATTTAAATTAATAATTTATTCTAGACGTCTACAACCATGTCAAAGGGTATTCACATGTTTGGAGGTTATGATCATGTTATGTGTATTCTCATTCTATTATGACGCTACTACCTCAATACCAGAACAGTCATAATCAGCGTGTTCTGTAACATAGAACAGCATGCTGGCCAGTTTCAAAGTATCTCATATTTCAATGACGTTTGACGGCCACTGGTCAGCTTACTGGTTTATATTACGGCAGCCGCCGGAGATAAGTTTGTTCATTTATGTCAAAGTCTCAAATCTGACAAATAATTTTACACAGTGACAATTTAAGCATTTTACAACATTGGAAATTTAAGGCGTGCCAACTTACATGTATCGTAAAGCAACCTTTTATTTAAATTGACTAATCTATAATTTTCAAAATCAACAATGCTGAAGAAATTCTTCAATTAAATTTCTATAGCATCATAATATTGTTGTAATTTTCACACCTCTACATCATCTTTCGTGAAAATTGAAAATTCTCGCATGTTCCTCCTTGCATATTTCAAACCAATCTTCATCGTTGTCTTCATTGCCTTAAGGATAAACGATGGGCGTAAACCTCTCATTTTGTATTCAACAAGGATTTCTTGGCTATTATTTCGACGCCTACGCTGGCGATGTTTCTGGCCTTTTTTCTTTTGTTGGTTAATTTGAAATTAATTTCTATGCCACAGCCAATAGCTGCTCCACTTTAAATTGAAACTGGAGATTTTGTAAGCTAATTTGCTACCATCAGTCAGATTGTTTTTCGTGGAAGGGCAATAGTCGATTGTTTTCCGTTTCCAATCATCTACCTACAAATGATTATTCTATAGGTCTCTCACATTTTTCTCATCGATGATTCTTGTGTATATTATAGTGAAATGCCTCTCATATCTACAAATAGGTATACTTATACTCGGATAGGTCGTCACGAGGTAGATGCTATTCTATTAATATTATCGAAAGAAACAATGTCATCTGTCTGGATGTACAGTATCGTGCTGAACCAGATGCATTTTCTATTGTATTCAAAGTGTGTCGTTGTTATTTATCATTTTGTTGACTTTTAAATGATAATTGCATAAGCATCCGGACGGATAGAAAGTCGATTATGGTTGTTGGTGCGGTTACTAGACTAAAAATGGATCGATGTGAAGATTAAAGGATCTGTTGATACTTTAATATTTTTGAATTGCATAAACACTATAGCTCTCATAAATTTAAGTGTAACCAGCTTTATGAGTGCTAACATTGATGTCTTTAATGGCAATCTACTAGCACATCTACACTTCAAATAAATGGGGAAATAATATTACGACCAGTGATAAGTATTAATGCTATCTACCTACTACTACTCCGTCGATCATGCAATCAGCCTAATTATCAAACTATAGCTTAATGTTTCCACAAATGATTTTGTTACGCTATTCCAATTAAGAAAATCGTCATTTTTTGATAACGAAAAAACTGCTCATCATTGACCAAAATTGAATTCATCGATGATGTTAAAATTTTTGGTTTACCATATAATTCACCACAAAACTGATTGCTCTTCATTTGAGCTCTCTGTTTTACTTATAATAATATTAATCAATAATACATTTTCTTCAAGCCTAGAAATATTGGCAAGAATTACATATTTGATTAAAAATTACAAAATTTACAAACCATCAAGTTATTGCAAACATTAGAATAAGTTACCAATTACAATTTCAAAATGGTTTGCGAAGCATGTGTGAGATTAAAGAAGCAGCCTATATACCTATTGTAACGTTTAACCCTGTGCTAAACGTTGTGGGGTGAGTTAACTTGCGTGAGACTCAAAAGTTCGCAGATTGCTTCCAATGGTTTATTTTCAAACCCTCTGTACACGGCCATCTGTTGTAGTACAACTGTCTCAACTTGTCACTTTAACTATCGCGTTTCAACTACTTTCGACTTATTTCTCCAATTGACTGATACAATAAATTGACTTTTTAAGACTGACTGTGATCCGTGATCGACACGGCTTTATATATCCGAATCTTTACATGATATTCATCGAGAATGTTCTATGATCATCTAGACGCACATAATAATGTTCTAGAGGCTTGTCAAACTGACAATAGTGTGACAAACTGTACCTTACATTTAGTTTCTGGAAGGATCGAGAATAGATCTACTAATTCTAGAAGTAATTAATGAACTATACAACCAACAACTATTGTAAACAAGGAGATAGAATAAATACATACTAAAAGAAATAATAACCGTAAGTACATGACTACCTATCCACGTTACACTATATATTTCTTGGAAGGCAACTCTATACTCTATGTATATAGACTCCTCAAAGATCCATCAAACTTTGTTATTTTCATAATTTACCAGAAACACGACATTTCTCACTATATCTAATTATTCTTCCCCAGATATTCAAAATAGTTAAAAATGCCCATTCACTCTCCAACCTCAGCCACAAGCTTAGACAATTTCACATGTATCGCAAACTGTATGATACCCTAGAGTTGCATAAACGATCCAATAATCTAGTTGGCAGAAGAAGTAATCTACTGAAGCGTGTCCAACACTTTCAGAACCTCCAAACTTCAATAATATCCTTCAAAGGTAACTGAACAAGAAGAAAAGCTGCCACTGAAAAGACAATCTCAAATAGCGGAAACCAATACGATTTCTTTGCGTGGTGGCTATAAAATGGAAAAAAGTCAATCTGCAGACTTTCATTTGTTTCGAGGATACAGCCGTCTGTTATTTTTATTTTGTCGGTTTGGTTTTTCGAGCTTCGCAGGTTTGCCTTTTGTCTTTCTGGATTCGAATTCGCGCTGTTCTCTGTTGACTTATTGTGCTCAGTCGTCAATATTGGATGATTTTTATCTGGCAGACTAATTAAAATACAGAGACAAATATATAAAGCAAGCTTTTGAAAATGGATCTCTATTTGTAGATTGTGTGAAATACAAAAGCAAAACTGTATTTATTTTGTTTCATAGAATATAATTTTCCATGTTAATATTTGAATATCAAAAGTGTAACGGGTGAGTTTATAGAAATCTAATGACTGGGGTCTATTAACTGTCAGCTTCATTTATCTATGACAATAATATTATCACAATTCATTCTTATACAGTTACAATACATTAACGACTATTATATACAATTTAATTTGCGCTATTCACAAATGTTCATATTTGAACCGAGTATTATTTATTTCTGTAGATGCTGGCTACTTTGGACCCGTCTGCACTGGACTGTCGGTCTACACCTTATTGGACTTCTTGAAGCAAATTCTCTCCTTAAACCATTCCACATTCAGCTTTTTTTTTTTCACATAGTAAACGTGGTCCGATTTTGTTGATTCTTTTTTGATATGAAAGATGAATGCTAAGAAATATTACCGTACTAAAGATATAACTGTATTGGCTGATACTTGATGGAAATCCATATTAGGTTCGAATTGATAAAGGTACAGTGTGTATAATAGTGGAAATTTAATATATTCTTGCAGTTCTAGATACCATACCAAAGAAATTAGAAATCCAACAATTGCTTCCCCCAAAAATGAATGTAGGTGACAATTTCGAAAGAAAATCGAAAATATGAGTCGGCAAAATTGAGGTTGAGACCAGATCCAACAACATTTAAATTGGGAATAAAAAACGGTGTCCGTTTCTGCGATGTTTTGGAATCTTCGAATATAAGTGATTTTAATGACCAAATATATGAAAAAAACTTTTTACATAAACTTTATTAGTTGTTGGGATGATAAAAATCAAAATAATATTAATTCCACTGGTGCTGATACTTCTGAAGTTGGTGCCAAAAGTCTTCTATCTAACTTTAACTGCACAACTTCAAAACTACCACCAGTGGAATTCATATTCTTTTGTATTTTTTTAACTATTAAATAATTTATTATTTTATCTTGTGTGATTTTTTTGATTAATTCAGATGTCGAAGATGTGCCTAATGGTTTGTCGAATTATTGAAGATTATCTTCTAGAAATTGCTCTTCTGTCTTTGACAATCAGCTCATGGAAAATATGTACAATACATATTTTACACCCACTGCTGAGATATCCATATTATTTATGGTCGGTTTGGTCGCGCAAGAATTATGGCACTCAGCATGCTCTACAGTCCCTCCGAAGAAAGAAACAACTGGCACTCACGCATAAATCGTTGTAAATTTGTATTGAATGACAAATCAAAGGTTTGGCTAATCTGTCTGGTTGGTAATCGACATAACCGTCTTGGATGGTTTTAAATGGCTAAAATAATTTCATAATTAATTTTCC
The DNA here is from genome assembly GCA_958507055.1 of Crioceris asparagi. Taxonomy (NCBI): domain Eukaryota; kingdom Metazoa; phylum Arthropoda; class Insecta; order Coleoptera; family Chrysomelidae; genus Crioceris; species Crioceris asparagi. The sequence continues at coordinate 14,105,074 of OY293828.1, forward strand.
GAAGCAATAGAGATAGAAAAGAAATAGATACTTCATCGAAATTCAGTGGATAAGTTGATTGTCGATTATTACTGAAAAAAATAAACTGTTATCCTAACACCCGAGCTTGTTTCAACAACATATTCCAAAAAAAGATTGGTTGTTGATAAACTCTTAATTCATCTTCGGATTATTGAAATTAACTTTGAGATTTAAATAAACCAAAAAGGAAAAACATTTTTTATCACCAAACCATCGGTATGACCCGTCCGGGAAACTTTGCATGATGTATCATTTCCCGCGCAGTATGACAATTACCACCCTCTACTTGGATTCACACCGCGGTAACTAACCTCAATTTTAATACAATAATACATTATTAGGTATTATTTGTTCGACCTTAAAAAATAAATAAAAAAAGGACTTTTAAAAATGACCAGTTACAAAAATGAGTTGTTATTTTTTATATAGGAAGAAAGTATCTCCAACTTAAAATTTTGATCTCATACAAAAATAATTTCTCTTCCTATTTTCCCTTGACTATGAACAGTCGAATAATAGCAGCTTGAAAAATATACGAAAATATCGAAGGCCCTAAAATATTTCACGTAGCTATTCCAACCTTCAGATTTGAGGTATGAGACTAAATCCGTTTTGTGCCTTATCTTCGAAGTGCATACCGACCGGGCGACAATGGTACAATACATATACATATTTTTTTAACCATTCTACGTATATGTATAATATATAAAGCAACGGTTGCGTTTTCGCAGAATGTTTGCGAAGTATATCTTTTTGAATTTATTACAGAAATATGTCAAAAGTAATGTTGGTTAGGGTATATCTACAAAGTATTCAAAAACAAATAGAACGGTGCTAGCAACAGGATGAATTTCATAAATAATTATATAAGCATTATCACCAAAATGGAGAAAATAATTTCTTAAATGGTAGGGCTGTGCAGGTAGGTATAGTTTGTATTAAAACAGTTCTAGCATTATGTATGAAGAGTACTTGTCTCAAATAAGGTATTATTAAATAGTTTTTTATTATCATTGGTTAAAATACTAAGAGACAGTACGGATCAAGGTGTTCACTAGGTAAGTCTCCCATGAACTATTCGGGAAGCAGGGGACTGTCTGGAAATAAGCCTCTCTGAAAGTATATAGTCCTCGAAAGGAAGTCGTAATGGTACTTTTCACTGGAAAGGTGCAAGAGTCTTTAGGTGTGACCAAGAACTTCCCCAGGGCACTTCGAGAAATGGGCAAAAATCACGCTAAGAAATCCAGATTTCATCAGTGATCTCATCGCAACGAGGTTATTAGTTGGTCAAGAGGGAATATTAAACCAAACGATAAACGATTAGCCTTTCATTAACCACAATTACAAATTTTTTATATGGATAATGGAGCTGTAGCAACTGAAGCTGGAAGTACCTATCCTCCACTGGAAACTTTGATGTTATTTATCTCGGATTATAAGCGCTTTAAGGGGATCGTCGGGAAAAAGCTCTTGTGCCCATCAACAATGTAATCCCAGCTCCTAAGAATAATAATGATTTGTTGTTTGTAAGTTGGGCCAAAGAAAAACGTAGGTGCTGTATTATAAAGATGAATTTATCAGAGTTTACGAAGTGTGACAAATCAAAACCCAAATCACATTCAAAAGCTAGAAGAAAGAAAGTTATCTGGAGATCTAGTAAGCATTTGAAGTGTGCTCAATAGAATGACATTTGAGGCATGAACGGACCATATTTTATAGCAAGGCAATAGTGTGTTTGCGATATTGAATATCGAATTGGTGCTTTTTGATTTGAAGACATTCTAGCATCTTACATTCTGACTGATATCAGTAGTAAAGGAGATACTTTTAATTTTGCATGACATTACTAGGTAAAATACTGCTGGAATCATCAAAGATTGGTTTTAAGCTCTACAATGGCTAAGAAGATGAATCCTGGGGAGATGTATATACGTCGATACCAGAACTTAATTCTAGGATGGACCTAGATTCCATTGGGAGTCTCAAAATGAGTTAGGTTATGCTTGTTTGTATGCGCGATGTTATGACAGTAAAGACAAAAAAATATTAGGCGGCATTAGGTCATTCTTCATACTATTTACAGTTCTTAAAATATCTACCTACTTACAAATTTTTAAAAAATACATTATTAATGTTTTTTTTGCGTTTCTATGATGGTCATCAAAGTTCCAACAATCAAAATATTTTAAACTTTTCAAATGAATATTTTGGATAGTTTCAATCTAATGCTTTTTTTTCTATAGTGCACGACCTTCATCTGATGAACGAATTCTTTCACCACTAACAATAACAAATCATAATAATCCATTAAAATGATCCATTGTTCCGCAGCAGGCCGCTTGTTGCTGTTGTTGTTGCAACACTTGAATAGTGTTCCGTCTCTCAACAATATTGCGAAATGCACGACGAATCTCTGTTGACAACGCACATGTGTGAGCACAATAAATTCGTCCGTATGAAAAAACAATAAATCTATCCATACGAGGCGAGTTGACTAATTGTTTTAATCATCAATCAGCTTGAGTTATAGATGTCTTCGCCTTATCAGAAGACTTATTTATCGATGCGATGATATTCGCTGAAAAATGGTTGTGTTTATATAATATGTTAATGGTCAAGAGAAATCCGATAGTAGTCTGTGAATTTAAGATAATTAATGAAAATGGCAGTGACAGACAGTTGTATTCTTTAACAAATTTTAGTTGGATACTACTTTAGTTTGTTTGTTTGTCATTAAGGTAACGATAATATCACACGGAGGAGATGGACTCCGTAGCGAAATTCATAAATTAAAAACCCTTATAATGCGTGAGGAAAGAATCTCTACAGGATGGCCTAGAAGTATTATCGTGCCCTTCCACAAAAAGGTATTAAATCGAAATGTTCCAAACATGGAGGAATTTCTATAACAGACACTGCAAATAAACATACTGTGAAGCAGACTATTCCCGTAGGCAGAAAACATCCTGGACGAATACCAAGCCATGTTTAGGGCAAACAGATCAACAAAAGATCAACTCTTTACACTGAGATAACTACTTGAAAAAGGATGGGAGTTCAATAGAACAGTCTACAACAAGTAAATAACAACTTATCCAGCAGTTTTGAAATACATAGTGGACTGAAGCAAGCCGATGATCTGTCGATATCAAACCAAACTGCTAACAACGAAAGATCCTAATTTACTACAAGCATCCACAAATGACATTGACCCCATCGGAAAATCAATCCTAACTAGAAAAGAAATGCTCAGTAAGATCGAAAAGATAACAGGCGAACTAGGACTAAAACTCAATGAAGATAAGATGAAATACATGCGAATAAACAGTATGGGAAGAAGAAATTGAATAGAACCTAACTGTAAACTATTTTAAGTTTAAGATTGGAGTTTTTTATACATTTTGCAGTCACAATAACTGCTGATAATGACGTCACCGAAGAAAGGCAGAATCCAATCTGCACTCAATGGTCTTATAAAGCCGAAAAGCCTGTTAAGTACATATAAAACAGTAATCAGACCAGTACTGACATATGGTTGCGAAATGTGAACCATGATCAGAGCAAATGAGGAAAGACTAAGACGCTATGAACGATAAGTCCTCAGAAAAATGTATGGATCCCATCACGATTCAACCACTGACCAATATCGTATAAGAATAAATGAATAAGTCCAGGAGCTCCATAATGATTGTGATATTATTTAAGAGATCGAATCTCAACGACTAAGATTGGTAGGTCATGTACAAAGAATTTAGGGTGAAAGACATGTAAGACTGGGCTGGGAAGAAGTGCCAATAAGTAGATCACTTGGGCGTCCTAGAGTGGGTTGGAGAGGCGATATTAGATCAAATCTTCAAAAAATGAATATTCCCTTCAAGACCGTCTATTTTGGAGAAAAGTTATGCTGTCAGCCAAGAACAATCCTGGATTGTACCGCTAATGAAGTAAATTATATTATCAAACAAACTTGGAAAAATGGAAATTACATCATAGCTATGCTGCAAGCCTAGGCCTTGTGTATTTTTCAATTTTGAATTCATTTTCTTGCATTTGACCATACAAGTAGAGAAGATTATAGTTCTAATATTGTGCCAACCGTTCTACTAAAAAAGTGGCGGAAGAAGAGGGTTGAAAAATATCGACTCCATGTCTGTCTTTGTTTTAGGAACTTTTAGTTTATTCTTGATGTTAAAAAGCCGAATTCTTATAGCATAGTTCCACAACGAGCTAGCAGAAACTCGTTTCGTATCTACTCTCTCAAGTTACGGACTCCAGTTGGGTAGACGTGCTTTATATGTCTCATTCTCTCAATCTGCTAATATTTCCAATTGCTTTGAATATAGATAGCTAATGCATTGAATTATTGTACTTTATGACTTACGATGGCGCGGCGCCATGAGATTCGGCTTTTACAAATAATAAATGTTTCTGATTGACAGTTACACATCCTCATTCTCTCTCTACTCTATGTTATATTTAACTCTATGACTACATCTAACTATAATTCAATAATATTTGCTTTTATTTTTGTATATACTGTTTTGTTGTTTCAGACCTTAAAAAATCGATAGTTTTCAAACATAGATATTGTATTCTACTCGTGGTGAGTACATAACATTTTAAGAAAACAATGGTGTCACGAGTTATGTTAGTGTATTATAATAAATGTCAAAGCATACTAACATGGAAAATTATAACAATCTATCAGAATTACTGCATCTCTCGAATACTTTAATGACATTCATAGCGTATTGGAAGTTTATTCGGCAATAAAATTGAAGACATTTTGACTTTTGTGACAATTATTCAATTGTAATCCATGAATCTCATCAGTACCCAATATCGACTGCGCAATAAAACATAGATACTCGCGTGAAAGCTCCAAAGTTTCTCACAACGATAAAAAAATCTATTAAATCACAATGTACAAAACACGAAAACGAATGATTTATGTACAAGTGAATAATGAATGTTAATCGAATATGTATACCTACAATTTGAATAAATAATAATAAATTAACGTCACCAACCAATATTATTGAAATGTATGCATAATAAGAAATCTAAACAAGCATGTGAGTGGAATACTCTGAACGAATTATGACCATATTTAAGCAATGTTCCATTTCGCGCGCATTTTTAATGGCCACTATCACTTTACAGTAGCTGGCCCAATAAAATATGTCGTATGTTCAATATTTGACATCACCCAACAACAATAATTCAACTGCAATTTGAAAATAGGCTATGGTTGCTAGTATTCGAAAATTATTATGGATCATAAATATTATATTGTACGACCTACAGACGAATGGTGTTATTATTTCGCTATGTTTATACAAAATGAGAAGAGAGAGCATTTGAATCAATGTTTATTTTTTTTTATTAATAATGCGTAAGAATTGTATTTTCTTTGAAGGACTGGTAATCAAATTTGAGCGTATATTGAAATGTATATATACAAAGCGTAATAGTCAAAAATTAACTCTATTAGTGGTTCAATTAAAATGAAGAAAAGATAAAGTAGTTTTTTCCATACTTCTGTGATATTATGTAACTATTCAGATTTTGTGAAATTTTATAGGTTCTAACAGGTCAACCGCTCTTGGAATTAGGAATACATTTTCCTTATTGATCGACTTAAAAAAAATGGAAGTATACCTTTTCATGGCTGTTCGCCCGTTTTTAAACGTATTCCGATTTAGACGATTTTTTCATTTAAGAGAGGATAGTTGAGAAATGGTTCCATATTTAGAAAAACTCAAAACTGGAATCTCCTTCCCTCCAACCTCCGACCCCAAAGGGGATTGGAGGAGGCATTTTTTCTGGAAAAAGAAAATCTAAGACAGCATAATTAAATATGAGCACATATCTGGACACGTTTGAATGGAATCATTTTTTAAGAATTACGGTTTTTGTGTATTAGTGAACGTTAATATTATTTTGCATTTTTCAGTGCCTCAACTAATAAAGTCGGTCTAATTTTTTGCAAAAAATATTTATCACTTTCCTATACTACCTCAAGCAGCTATGTAAAGAAAGTAGGTATTTTAATTATTGTGCAAAAGATTAGATCTCCAGTTTTACACACATTTTTACGTTTCAAAGTTTCTTGAGTCCAAAAAACATATTTTCAGCCATTGATCTGTCTGTCTGTTTTTAGGTACTTTATCTGTACCAAAATTATCTCGGGAAATTGATAGATTTTGTTGCTTTCTTTTTGGACAGAATAGGCATTCTGCTCATACTAATTGTTAGAAAATAGCTGAAAAATGCGAATTGTTCAAGATCCCACGTTGTACGAATAATAAACGAATCTCTGAGCCGCATGTAGGATGGGATCAACTTAAAAGAGTAATTTGTCGTACAACTAGGAACCTTACAAGTTGCAGTCCTTACAACTTGTGCTGACCGAAGAATATCAAGCTATTTCTAGGGAAAGAATATTTAACCTAATTCATTCGATGCCACAGAGACTGCAAGTTGTTATTAATTAATTTTATGATATACTTGTGGTTTATTCTTGTTATTAACAAATAAGCTTCAAAGCAGCGTTTCATTTGAAATTTTGCAGCTCAAAGAAGATGCATGAAAAAACGATATATTTGGAATTCATGAAAGATCACAGTTAACATTTCGTAAACATCACTATCTTCCTCAATTGTCCTTCAGGATGTTTCAAAGTTACAACAAAAAAACATTTTAATTTACTCCTATTACCTAAGCAAAAACATGATTTTAAGAAATCACAATAAATGGATCTTCAGATTCGTGGAAAGCTAATGACTATTCGATAAAAAATAATATTACTTCTATTGGTGCTGGTAGGTACGTTTGAAGTTGGTGCCAAAAGTCATCTTTCTAAGTAAAATTGCATTAATATTGAGATAATGGACAAAATATGGAAGAAGAAAATGGCTATAGCTCTTGTCCGCTGATGATATCGTTTGGTTACTTACTGAGAAACTTCTACAAAATCTGGCAGTTACCAAACAAAAACCTACTATTCATCAGATATCGAGAAATACGTTATTACACACTAGTATAATAAAAAAGTAAAATAATAGCAAAAAGAATTATTTTTGTAACAACAGTAATACAACATAGGAATTTCATTAATCGACACTATATTGTGCTGGCGTTGCTACGGTAAATCCAAGTAAACTAAAACAATTGTCATCAATTAATCAACAAGCTCAAGTCCTTCTGTATTAGTTTCATTACAAAATAGCAGTAGGTATGATGATACTATTTGATGATGTAACACTGTACTGGCCAGTGTACTGTATCGAATCTCGAAACGCACGCTGATTTTCATCTAAACGGATCTAACTACATAGGTTTGATGGAAATATTGGAATAAGTATTCGAAGTCTGATTACACGGTTGATCAATATTTTTTACAATTAGCTGGTACACTGAATAAACAAAATACTATTAGGTAATTCTATTGGTGCTGGTAATTTTGAAGTTGTGCAGTTGCAGTTAGATTGATAACTTTTGGCGTAGTAGAATTAATAATATTTTGTAATTTTCAGTGCACCAACTAATAACGTTGGTCCATTTTTTGTAAAATATATTTATTTCACACTTTTGAGAGTAACATTAGTCACGAGAATCGATGAACTTTCACATTACCCATGCATATTCTTTGCTTGTACTTGTTACGTACCATTGCTGTAACTCGAAAACCGTAATTCTTTGAAAAAAATGTTCAAAGTTGATGTTGTTAGAAATAACTGGGTCTTTAATTAGTCATTCTCAGATTTTAAATTTTCGGAAGAAATTGCCCCTTCCAAATAGCTAAAAACATAGATTTCAAATTTTAACATCGATGAAACTCGAAAACCGTAGGTCTCTAAAAAAATCAATTTAAACGTTTGCGGATATTTTCTTAATTCTGTCGTCTCGGATATTTGTTTTCGAGAAAAATTGCACCCTCTACAACCTTCGGAGGGAAGGAGATTGCGGATTTGTGTTTATATATAAAAAAGAACATGTAGACATACAGTCGAATTGTATACCTCTTCCGTCTTTAAACATCAAACTTGGTTAAAATTTTAGTGTAAATGAACTTTGTGCCTGGAAGAATATTAAACACTTTTAAATTCAAAAACTGCAAGAATGTATAATTATAATTGAATTTATTCAAGATAGTGTAACATCAGTTTAAGCTCATTTTACAGCTTTCACCAGTAGGAACAATGTCAAATTTGTTGCATTCATGGGAAATGCACGGAAGTCAGTAGGTACTTGGCAGTGAAGCTTCTGATTAGAAAATGTAGAAACAAGAAGTATCTAAACTACCACAGAATAAAATTTATCCACTTCACTGTCGAGTCGAGTGCTCCCTTAGGGGTTTTTCGGGCAAACGTCGACCGTGGCAGCAAACTTTTCAAAGTAAATCTGTAAAAGTATTCTTCGCACCACGATCGACGTCCCAGAACGGCCACCGATCCACTGGATAATGGAGATGAAGTTCCGTGAGAGTGTGGACGGACGTAACAACCTCATCCGATCTATAGACACACACACACAGAGAAGAGAAAAGATATAAAGCTATATGGAAGGGAAACGGACAGTGGTGATGTTTGTCGCTGGCCAATAAGGCGTAGACGGACGTGATCGGGACGAACGGCAGAAAGGACGATACCCTTGGGGTTGGAGGGTGCTGACTGTTGGAGTATTGGGCCCCCGGGGTCCCATATAGACGATTCGATGTTGTCTCTGTATCCATCCATGGGCGCGCATTGAAGTGAAGATGAATTTGAGGACTTGAAATTCTTAAGATTCTGCTGAAAGTAACGTGAATATATTCCAGTCTATCTATACTTACATATAATAAATCGGTCGAGGATTCTGTCTATTTTCTGCTACGTGTCATATTTTAGGATAATATTTATCTCGGAAAAGGAAGGCATTTTTACAATAGGAACAATTTGGCGGAATTATCATGAAACTACCAACTCCAAAGCGACTGCGACTATCGCAAAATCTTCGCTACTTAAGTATATACGACCTAAATCAGGAGGAGTGGTCTATATTTAAGGGTAAGATTTTAAGAGCCATTTTAAGAAGAAAACTTTCTTTGTCCTGACCGGCTCAAATTCTAAACTATAGGGTGTTTAAGTTTTAAGAAATAAATGAATTTTATTATAACAATTTTCACACCAACCTAGATATTCATGACATGTTTTAGTCATTATAGTTTTTTGCATTTTCACGAATAGCGTTCGTGCTTTGCTGTGCCGTTTAGGACATTAGTTTTTTTTAAATGCCCCCCAAGAATCTTGTAGTTAAATATTGTCCATTCCTCCTGACTCACCCTGTATATAATCTCAGTATTTTTAAAAGATTTAAAAATCAATCAAAAATCGCTAGATGATGAACTTAACGTTTGCTTATTTAAATAATAAATGAAATTAATTCTTTTAGGGCCGATTTCATAATCAAATTTAATCTCTTATTAATTTTAATCCTAAATTAAAAAATTCATAATTTTTTTGGTTGGACATTTTATTCAAAGTAACTTTAGAAAAACGAAAGAAAAGGTAACTAACTTTGTAAAAGTTATTGAAAAATGCACTATTTTTATTCCATCATCGAGATATGACTTAAACAAATTGGAGAATTAACTAATCTCTTATTAAAAATTCATTATGAAATCGGCCCTTAATAGTAACAATATGTAACCTCGTAAGCAAACCTAACAATAAAACAAGACAGGACCAAAATAAAATGTAATGATGCAATTCTTCTCGACAGTGCTATTCAACCTGATAAAATCAGATAAAACAAAAGTTAGACAGGAACACATCTTCCGTTAACTAAAATATTAACATAATTTGGTCAAGTCTTGACTATCTTGACAAGCGTGAATACTGTAGTATTATCTAATTAAATTAAACGAGCAACGCTTATATATATATATATATATATATATATATATATATATATATATATATATATACATATAAATAAAAAGATGTTCTTGGGGATGCAGTCATATATTCAATAAAATTCTTTGATTGAAGCCGAGCTTTCGAGAATGTTTATTCTCTTCTTCAGGGCAAAAATCGTGAATTTAGAATAAATTATTATAAAACCAGTCAAGAATACAAAATCAATATATATATATATATATATATGCAAATTTTATCTCGGAATCTGGTCTACCGATTTCGATGAAAATTTATATGTATGGGTTTTGGAGTGTATTGAATCGATTGGTTGTATTCACATTTACAAGAAAAATCGTTTTCAGCAATTAATATTCTCATTTTAGGAGTCCTACAGATTCTATTTAGGATAGCAATATGAACCCAATAAAATCATACGAAAAATAGTCCTATGGTTAAGGTTCTGGGTGTCAATCTAGAGTTCCTCGGTTCGAATTCTGATCACCTTGAGTATTTTTTTAATAAAACCTATTGTTTAAAAATAAAAGATGTTTCATATGAGTTTCTAATAATTTAATCGGAAATTTTCAATGAAAATTTGTACATATCTAATATATTGCGACCCTTAAGGTACACATTAGCTATTTCTAGGAAGGATTAGCAGATTTTGGTAAAAATTAGCAAAAAGGAGTAGAGAAATCGATTGACGACACTTTCATATTGATTCGGTGTGACCCTCGAGGTCCACACTAGCTATTTTAAGAATGGCTCCGCAGTAAAAGTTTCAGTATGTAGTGTTTGGGGGTTGAGAAGTCGATTGGTGATACAGCTGAGATCTGGTATGTTTCACATTCATATTTATTTTGAAATCCTTAAATTCTGAGCCATGTGAATAATAGAGGCAATATTTGCCGATCGCAATATATTTTAACTATAAATATGCACATTTTTGAACTTTTAAAGTAACTCTTATAGACCCACTCTAAATTCTGTGTTACCCGAGCAATGCTCGGTCGCCCAGATATTGTATATAAACATGAATAAATTAAATTGTCAATTGAATTTGAAATCGCAGTCAATTTGCCGAATAAGAGACAATAAATTATAAAATAAATAAAATTATCTCATTCACCTATCACCATGAAGAACTGTTTTTTTATGTTCGAGAGTTTTGAGTAGTAAACATGTACCGATTTTGATGATCGATGCTCGTAAACTTTTTAAAATCTAATATGTCGTTTTGCTGAAAACTCCTCAAAAGGGGCTTTTTTCGAAAATTTGATATTTTATTTGACAGTATTAAAGAGAAAGTCATTTCTAGCAACATTCAAATAAGAAATATTTCAAAAACCGCAAGTGTTTCCGAATTTAAGCACTAGAAAAGTGCAAGATTGATGGCCTTGTATTATGAAATCACGGAATATAAATAAACGTTCAACGATATTGATGACTGATGAACCACTCAAAAATTTTAGATAACAGTAGTTCATGCTACAAGTGCGTAAAGGGCCGAATATCTGACAATCATGATTTTAAAGCATGAGCCTAGGGAAGCTGAAGGACGAGTGTGGTATATGTCACTACGAGCGAAGGCGAGTCTACACAACCGTTAAATTCTGCCTTGAGCCTTGAAAGATCAATTTTATAGAGTCGTTATTTCTTTGAACACTGCGTTGAAATTTTTGATAGTAGAAAAATTGAAAAGTCATTACTTTTCGCACCAGTGCGTAAAACAATTCATGATGCTGACGAAAAAAATACTTCACGCACTTTTGCCATAAAATTGCATGTAATCGACAAGGGTGCAGACATTGAGTACTTTCTTCACGGTAATCATTTTTCTAAAGTTGAACTTTCCAGGCAGGTATTGCGAAAATATATTTTTTCACAAAAACTAGGCCCGACTTCATATAAACATTAATATCTAGTATTGGTGCTGGTATTTTTGAAGTAGGTGTAAAATTTCTTAGTTTCAAAATTACTGTTATCAATAGGATTGATACTATTTCGTATTTTTCAGTATACTCTTTAATACTGTCCTAGTTTCATTAAAAAAAATATTTATTTTTGAACCTTGAACATCATTATAACAATGATTGAAACAATAACCGTATGATCCCAATTCTATTAACCAACTTGTTCGATCAAAGTATCAATGTGATTTATGGCTTGACTAACAACTATCATGCCCCCGATGAGTTCTACCACACTGCCCCTCCCTCAATGTAGGTATCACCCCCAAGGCAATTCGGAAATCCGACCGACCGGATTGCCAAGTGCTGCCCGGGGTGCATGTATGCATCAATTAGCGCACCGCCAGCTCGTATAATATTATGAAATCGACAATATTGGACAATTGGAAACGACGAAAATATTCGGGAATATATGACAGATAAACAAACATTACAAAAATGTAATCGTCTGTAAATGTTTATTGAGTATTAATAATAACATGCACAGGGGACCAGTCGAGTTCTGTCATTGAATGTTGAACTTTACCAAATGATCTGAAAGATTTTTCAGATTTTTTTGTCTGCTTTTTTGTTTATTATTTTTTTATGGAGTTTTACAACTATTAAATAGTAAACGTCGATTTTCATGATTCTTTTTTCATTTGATAGATGACTATTGAAACAAAAACACATTTAACATATCCTTTCCACAAAAAACTTCTCCCAAAGGGAGTAGCGGGGGCAGCTTTTCTCAGAAATAAAAAATCTGAGACATCAAAATTAAAGAAGAGACCATACCCGGCAACGTTTGAATTGAACATTTTTCAAAAAATCATAGGTTTCCGAGTTACAGCAGTGGTAATATGTGTCCGCTATATAGTGGGGGCATTTATAGTGGGGGCATTTTTTCGAATATTGAAAATATGAGACGGCCAAATTAAAGAAGAAATTATATGTAGCAACATTTCAAAAATATATGGTTCCGAGTTACAGTAGCGGTAAAGTTTGAAGTATGTATATTTCCGTGATGTTTTGAAATCTCTGAATAATTATAAGCAACGTTTCAAGGTTTCATCGAGACGAGATAAAAAATTCTCATCTCGTCTCGATCATTGAGATGAGAAATTAACAAACTATCGTCTTGGTGTTTTTCTTGGAGAGAATTTATTGATTCTCTGAATGTTATTAAAAATATTATACATGTGTATACCTATATATACCACCAAAGATAAGGTAATTTTTTTTCTGTTAAAAAATACAATTGGAATAAGGTTAAATTTATGGCAGACTGACCCAACAGTGTCGTGTCAATCAATTTCTAAAGTAAGTAATTATACTTATCTTTTAATTATTTGTAATAATGAATCATAAAATTGCACTGTACAAGACATTAAAGTGTTGTTTAAATCTAATGAAAATATAATTTGTGAATGAGTCAGCACAAAAGGACAACAAGTTTGTTTGTCTTTGAAATTATGTGATGAAAAATTTTTTCACTTTTTCACTGTTTTCAAGTGTAACACTGACCATTAGAAAAGAACGAAGTCGATTAACTCGAGAATCGGCTCAATGTGTGCTTGAATTCTTGTCTTTGTAACAAATATATATTTATGAGTGTCAAAAAATAATTTTATTATCTGTTGAGATACTTTTTTTATATTCACAATTCATGTTATCTATATTTTTCTTATGTCTATCTTTTTTTTCATTTTTAAGTGATTAAAGTTAATTTTTGTTTTTAACAGTTTAAGGGTCTAAGACATATTTATTCTATGAAAAAATCTCTTTCTAAAAACATAAGGGTCATTATAGTGGAATTAAATTATTCAGCTAACTATCACTGTACCCGCTACTGTCCATTAACACTACCTGTAATACACTCACTAAGGGTTGTCAGGTATTATATCATACGGTTCAGCCTTCATAGTTCACCTCATTGAAGGAAATTCCATCGAATATAAAAATCTTCAGATCAATTCGTGTGATCGTTCATTTTTTTCAACAATGGTCATAATCACTTTTTCACTGAGAATGAACCGTTTAGCCTAAATATGAATAAACAGAAAATTTTACAGCTCTTTTGAGCATAACTTTTTTTCACAGAGACGCGCTATATCAGCTTGTAGACTGCAGCTTGCTATAGAAAAATTTCATCAAAATAGTTAAATCCATTTTCGCGCCAGAGTCTTAAAAAAATAGCGATAGATTGGGTTCATCCATTCCTATCGACGGTCGAAAATATTTTTTCTGGACTCCTAAACGTAAACATTCGTTGAAAACAGGACAACGAAAATTTTACACCATTACTAAGATTAGCCTTAGGAAACTAAAGAAGATATCATAATCCCACTCTTTTTTATAAGTTCGAAAATAGAAAAGGCAACTTATCACCTACATCAACGTGTTAATACATTCCAAACACGAAACATCCCCATAGCAGTTCTATCATACATCTCAAGACATCATAAGATAACAATTATCATAAGCCCCTTAGTAATTAAAACGATCTCAATATCGCACCATCTTGATCCAACCCTTCTCCCATATATTACTTACTATTCAATCATGAAGATATTAACAGTCTGCAAGATTCTTTCGTCTACTCATATAATTAATTTCTGCTACCAAATTAGCTGCAGTCTCATTTCGTGGCGTCAGAGCCGGAAAATAAGGGGTGATTATTAAATTCGGGAGAATTAAATAGCGCTTATCCTTATCCTTTATTAGATGTGAAGGGAAATGCCGGCTGTGCACCGTGGACGTTTTAATGGCTTGTGTATTTCGTCGGAATCATATCCAACAATATTTAATGATATATGTTACATGACGTGATAATAATAATCTAACAGGTATACAGGGTGATGCTGAGGCGACTGAATAAACATTATTTGAGAATTATTCTAGATACATTCTGTCAAAAAACAACATTTAGAAGTTGGGGTTAAGAAGAATATATTTTATCAGGTATATTTTTTTCCTACCGCTACTCTGATAGGCTACTCAAGGAAAGTATTGTATTTGTGTAAAATTTTCGGTGTTCGGTTTTCCCTCAGTTCAGAAAATATATTTTTAGCCATCGGTTTGTCTATTAGCCTCTCCGACTGTTTGTGCCAAGATTATCTTGGGAAATGATAAGCCGATTTTTTTGTTGCTTCGTTTTTTATTTGAATTATATGGATAGAGTTCCCCGGTGACACAGGTTATTCTGCTTGTACTGGTTCCAAGGTACCTAATAGCTAAAGAAAGGATTTCGCTCAAGAATGTGGTGGGAAAACGGCCCTGATGATTTTGATGAAACTTGTCTTGATATTCGGCTTAAAGCCCTTCAATACCTTCCATAACGTTTATGTTTTAGAAAAAGCAGGAAAAAGTTATGCTCAAATGAAGTATGAAATTTTCAAACTGTTTATTCATATTTTGGCAAAATGGGTTCCTCACACACGTCAAAATTGAATATAACCATTTTTGTTTGACTTGGCACGTTGGAAAAAATCAATGGTTTGAAATGCACAACGTCTAATGATTCAAGATATTTATTACTTTATCGTAGACCCCATAACAGTTGTACGTTGTAACTAGGTACTCTTAAGCAATATTTACTGTTATCAATAATGGACCTGCTATGTATACTTTGACAATATAAATGTTTTCGTAAACATTCAAGTACAATAATTGCAAAGCAAATTGAAGAATTTATTTTCTCCTAAGATATAAGCTGAACGAAATAAGTTGTGGGATATTATTTTTGGTCTTCACTGCAATTAAATTATTTTAGAAAAATATTTTTTACAAAAAAATTGGATCGACGTTTTTAGTTGGTGCACTGAAAATTACAAAATAATATTAATTCTATTGGTGCTGGTACTTCTGTACGTACGTACGTTTACTACTTAAAAGGCGAGCACAAACCACAAAAAAAGCAGACAGTCGAATTGTATACTTCCTCCGTTTTGGTCCGTCGGTCAAAAAGTCAAAAATTTAGTTTGCTTTTAACACATACGCCGTTAAAAAACACACAAAATGTTACTTACTCGGAAGAATATTAACCTCCTGTTAGGTTAGGTTAGTTTCGACTTCAAACATTTCTGCTTTGGGAATGTTTCCTGTTTTATTTAATTATCAAGTGAAAGTGGCTACAAATTCTGGTTCAAACCTTTTTTCGGTATGTATGAAATATTTAACGTAAGAAGATAGTATAAGATAAGTGTGAGTAAAACTTGAGATGGTTTTTGTCAAAAGATTTAATCACAGCATTCACTAGGTATATCTTCAGTTTATTGCAATCAATTAGAATGCGTTCCAGTATTCTTAAAATCGCACCGTACCTTTCATAATTTCATAAAACGAGTCCAGCAACTGTAAATTATTGTAAAATAAATCGAGAATTTCCAAGATTCATTGGCATGGATATTTTATGTATGTAGATATCTAGTTACTACAGCGATAGAAGTAAATATTTCATATTTGTATGGCTCAACTATCATTTGTATTTACACATAAATATGTGATAAATAACCTCTTCCTGTAGGCGCGAGAAACCAATTAAAGACTATTGAAGTAGATGTCGGTTACTTTTCTTTCATTTCTCAGACAGCGCCTACGTTAACTTGTTGAAGATTTCTGGAATGAAGAAGTCGCTTCCTTTTGATATGCGAACACAACACTGTTGATTAATTGAAATAATCAAATCTAAGAAGTCGTGTTAACTACCTATCCATAATACAACATATCACAGGTTCTTTCTAAAAAATAGGAGACGAAGATATTTCCTTTCGAATAACTTATTAATCAATTCGTTGAAAATAGTAGTTCTATAAGTCAGCAATCAAAGTTGCTTTCACATCGGCAGAAGGGGCGATAAATTGATTGTAATATTTCTTACGAGTTAAGAGATATAGTGGAAATTGAAAATTCCACATAATAGGAAGATGAACCATTCTGCAGAGCCTTAGGAAAAAATATTCTTGAAAAAAATGATTTATTAAAATTATACCATGCTTTGTTCTGTAGCGTCCTATTTTATGGAATTATTTGTTGGGGTTCAGCTTATTCAAATACATTAGGGCCGGTAGTAAGAATACAAAAGCGTGCTATCAAAATTTTAACTTTTGGTAAACAACACAACCTTTTTAGTGAGACACGATTGCTGAACATCAATCAAAAATATATTTTGGAAGCACTAATAAATAATTATTGTAATCTACGGGAAGAGTATACTATTGCTGAAGCATGTTTATTTTCTAGACACAAATCGCTTACAGTAAGTAAAACTAAATTAAATATTGGTCAAAAAACTAGTTTATATCGATCCAAACTTGTCTACAATAGATTAGATAACAATCTGAAAAAATTAAACTTCTCTAGAGGGCGTATTAAATTTCATATTAAGAGTTGGATTTTAAATAATTTGAAGTTATAATATACATAGATATTGTTATATTACTTAAAAAATCTGTTTTAATATTTAATACTTCCTATATCATGTGTCTTTCTTTACATTTGTAGTTGTATTTATAGTTTTGTTGCATTTTAATTTTATTATTTGTTTATTTATTGTATATTAATATGTATATTTAGATTATGTTAAGCTTGTAGATTTTAATACATTATTAAGTTCAGGTCTACACACAGATGCTATTTGCATCTCGGTAGGGGATTGTTGGACTTTATTAAGTCAGACAATCTATTAGCATACTATTTTTTAATCAAGATTTGTATGTTAACCTGAATAAAGATTATTATTATTATTATTAAAAAATAGGTATTTCCAAGATATTACTTATCCTATTACCCATGTATATTCTTAATACGCATATTTTAGATTTTACCACTGCTCTAACTCGAAAACCGTAACTCTTTCCAAAAAAAATCAATTTAAATGTTTCCAGATATTGTCCTTCATTTCTGTCGTCTCAGATTTTCGAGAAAGCTTGACCCCTCCACCCCCCTTGGGGGAAGTTTTTGAGGGGAAGGGCATGTCTAATATTTTTTCAATGGGACCTATTCTCAATACTCTTCTCTCAAATGAAAAAAGGATCATCATAATCGGAGCACGTTTACTATGCAAAAAGCGCGAACATCCATAAAAAAAACACAACCCCTAGCTAAAATCTAATACCTACTATTTTCCCTTGTATAATAAATTGATTTTGATTCTACTTGTACAACTAAAGTTAAATTTTATATAAATAGGCTTTAATTATCAAAAATAAACTACTGCAATTATATTATTGTCAATTTTTTGATGACCCTGCAAGTCATCATCTTGAGAGTAACTTACCGTTACTGAAGTGATTCTTGTAAATGTGTTCCAACACATATGTCATCTCCCCCTCCTATTACTAACTCAATGGAAAATACAAAACAGAAAAAGTTTAAATTTGTTATTAATACAGAGCTACAAGATCGCAGGAAGGTCAGATTAAATAAATATTACATTATAATATGAATTCTTTTGGTACTGGTAATAGGGTCGTTGCATGCATTGGACTTTTTATTTTTTATTGGTTTCAAACAATACAGTTTATACCGCAAACAAGCAATTCAACAATAAGATTATGTTCAGACATATTTTAATTATCGAAATGTTAATTTCAATTTGTCCACGTATTTAAAAACGAGATCAAATTCCCGCTTAAAACGTCACACTTCCCGGCACCAATCATGAACAAGTAGTTTGTTCGACTGCGTTTCCCGTCACATCCAGGTCCAGCTGAGAGAGAGGGATATACATGTAATGGCAAATATTTGATGTTTGTGTTGTTTGGTCAGTTTCAGTTTTGTATTTCGTTTTTCTTTACAGTTGCACAACTTCAAAGTTTCGAAGTTATGCAGTTGTAGTTACTTAGTTGTTCTTGGTACCAACTCCAAAAGTACCAGCATCCATAGAATTAATATTATTTAGTATTTTTCAGTGCATCAACTAATAAAGTCGGTCCAATTTTTTGAAAAAAATATTTATTTTTCACTTTTGAGTGTAACATTAGTAATAAAAATCGTTGAACGTTCAGTAATACCAAAGCAGGTGGTACTTATCTTATTACCCATGTATATTCTTAGCTTGTCTTGTTGTTATACAGAGATCTCAAAACATCGCGTTGAAAATTCACATATTTCGGATACTGTAACGCGATAACGGTAACTCCTTTGTAAAAATGTTCAATTTAAACATTCCCGAATATAGTTGCATCTTTAATTTTGCGTTCTCAGATTTTCGATTTTCGCGAAAAATTGCCCTTCGGGGATTGAAGGAAATGAGATTTTGTATGCGAGTTTTTTTTTATTTGGACCATTTGTCAATTCTCCTCTTTCAAATGAATCAAAAATCATCAAAATTGGAGCACGTTTACTATGCAAAACCCACATAATTTTTTTTATAAGAAAGCAAACATACAACCGAATTGTTATTAGTTGGTGCACTGAAAAGTATAAAATAATATTAATTCTATTGGTGCTGTTACTTTTGAAGTTGTGCAGTTGCAGGTAGATTGATAACTTTTGGCACCAACTTCACAAGTACCAGCACCAATAGAATTAATATTATTTTATACTTTTCACTGCACCAACTAATAAAGTCGGTCCATTTTTTTGTAACAAATATTTATTTCACACTTTTGAGTGTAACTTTAGTCACGAAAATCGTTGAACGTTCACTAATACCAATGAATTACTTATCCTATCACCCACGTATATTCCTTGCTTGTAGTTGTTATTATTGAGATCTCAGAACATCGCTGCGGAAATACGCTTGAATATTTTTGTTGTTACCATTTTAACACCGATTTTACTCGAAAACCGTAACTCTAAGGGAAAAATTTTCATTATAAATGTTGCTACAAATAATTATGTCCTTCATGTACTGCCCACAGATTTTCACTTTTCGACAGAAATCGCCCTCTTCACATTGCACATTTGAGAATTTAACATGCGTCTATCTCGTAAACCGTTACTCTTTTGAAAAAATGTTCAATTTAAACGTTTTCGGATATTGTCCTATCTTTAATTATACCACATCGAGTTTCAATTTTAGAGAAAATTTGCCCCCTCCACCCCCTTCGGGGGTCGTTTTCGGAGGGAAGGAGATGTCGGATTCCCGTTTTTATGAATATGGGACCATTTCTCAAGACTTCTCTTTCAAATGAATCAAAAATCATCAAAATAGGACTATGATTACTATATGAAAGGGGCGCACAAACCAAAAAAAAAATGCACACAGTCGAATTGTATACCTCCTCCGTTTGAACATGTCCTAACGTTGCTTACAAATTGTTGCTCGTCAAAGCCCACCTTAACATCAAACATCACATAATATGTTGTACTCTGATAGACCTTGATTTAGCCAATTTGTAATTAAACTGTTCGTTATTCAATCATCTGTGATTAAGTGAACGTATATACAGAGCAACATTACCATATAAGTAAATAAATCATTAATCGCTTCAAACGTCAATGTTTGTGTATTTTTTGTGAGTAGATACTAGCAATCGTTTTGTCAACTTGATTAACGTTTTCTACCTTGTTTTTTCTTCTATGTTTAAGGCATACCTATGGCAGAATGATAAATTGTTATTAAAATAACGCCAGGCGGTCCACATCAAAGCCTAGTAACTTTGTTATGTTGGAGATTGCCTTAATTCAACCGGTATTGTGTTTTTTTCATTATCTTTTACGCTAGTTCTAGATTATAGTGATTCAGAAAAATACTTGATGCTAGGATATATATGTTTTATATATTTATATTACAGTAAAAACTGAATGAATTTTAATTAGTTACAGCAGAAGGTTGATGTTACTTGAAGCACAGGGTTATTTAAATTTACCGTAAATAGTCAGGGATCATTAGCAGATATTGAGAAAACAAATTTAATGGTTCCTGACGTACAGACAAATAAATTATAAGGAAATCCAACACAACAGCATAATTATCCCACAAATTTGATCCAATGGAAGCCGTTCGTCGGCTGCAAAATCTCCACCAGTGAATTTAAAACAATAAAATTCCCGTTAGAGAGACAAATGGAGGGACTTAATCCGGAATCTCCAATAAGAGTAAGAGGTTCTTGGGGTGTAAGGGGTTTGAAAGAGATAAATTATTATACTTGACGGCTTGAGACTTCACCGAGTCGAAGACGAGACTTTATTTTTTAATTTGTGAAAATATATCCACTCTACATTTAGAAGAGATGAAGGGAGTTGAATAAATACCCAATTATATAACAGGAAGAGTGAGGATCAGTTGGGGGATTTGTATTTGACATTAGAAAAATAAGGTTATTTGAGAGTTCATTGCAGTTTTATTTTTTTCGTCATACTTAGAAAACCTTTGAATATAAATCACAAACAGGATAGATAATATCAGATCTGGATACAAGAAAAGCTATAGAAGATAAATACCTAGTAGAAAAGTTTGTCATCACAGGGTGTTATCAAATTTACTCAGTTTACGTAATAAATGCAATCCTATAATAAAATTACACTGACAGTAGGTTATTTATATAAAAAGTGGGTGTGAAAATTTTTAGTAAAATGATCATTCCGCCACTGGCGTAGAATAGAGAGCTCTCTCGTTTGCCCCAGTTGTACGCCTTTGGAAGTAGCCAGAAACTTTTATTCTACATAATTTACTATGGTACAATACTTAGCCTTACAGTTCAGTATGTAGGGATGCGACAAATAGTTTTAAAGTACATACCGCATATAAATCATTTTCAAATGAAACTCTCTATAACTCCGCAAATAGAAACTTTCTACTAGAACTGTGTTTACAGCAATACTTGTTGATTCTATATGGCATCAGATTTAAGCTCAATTTGATATTTTAGAATCAGTTTGTAAACAAGAAACAACAACAACTTTTGGAAACGTCCTTTTCCTTGTGTTAACTTTCATAGTTGAGTGCCGATATAAAGGATGCATGTCTAAAAATAACCGGTTTCTGAGGTTTACTGTTCTCTTATTGCTTATCGATCTTCTAAAGTTATCTATCAGATAAACTTCGTTTAACTTTTGATGTGTTTCTGAGTATGCCACTGTAAATGAGATATTACTCTGACAATAAATACAGTTAAGAATATTATAAAACTAATTAGATAACTATTGCCAGAAAAGTAAAAGCACCTCAATCTTTTATCCCCAATATATATATATATATGTACTCATATAAGAAAGTTGCTCATCTGCCGCGATTTTTATACTTTGAAGTAAGCGCTTTCATATCTACCTAAGTGAGAAACAGTTTTCTGTGATTTCGTTTTAATTCACAAAGGTCGCTATATTCAGATAAAAAGATAATACCAGGAAAGATATTATAACAGGAATATAAAAATCAATTATTTCTGTCTGTTTTATTTATTTGCACTATAAATACCAAGTTATATTCTTATACACCTATACAACTGACTACTATGTACAATTTATATTTATCTATTCTTCTTCTTCTGATGCTTATCATCTTTGGATGTTAGCGATCATATTCGTCCAGATGACCTTGTTAATAGCTGAGCGAAATAGTGCAGTCGACGTCATTCCGGTCCATTGCCTGATATTCTTTAGCCAAGACATGCTTCTCCGACCTGGGCCTCTCTTGCTTTCGATCTTGCCCTGTATAATAAGTTGCAGTAGACGCCATTTATTGTTGCGCATATCTATTATTATTATTATTATCTATTATCAAACCTATTTAATGCTGGCCCTATAGCTGGGACCGGACTGCAACGGACTGCATCGTACTCGCCATACTGACTCCGTAGGATATCCTCTCCAATATATAGGCAAGCCCTCTCCATTTAGAAATTTGCCTACATTGTGAACACTACACCAATAGCGCAAACTCACTTGCCGTTTCAGGATATAATCATGTTCTTGGCGTGTGTCGGTGAAGCGATAGCGCTAATTAATACTCAGGCCACCTAAGCCGCCCCACTAACGTCAGCACTGGTCAAGATGCTTCACCCTCTGCCTCAGCCTCGTTATAATATTTTTGCTGTTTCTCGAGTAGGTACCACTACCCTAATGATGCTAACTAAACTCTTTTGACATCCACTACATTTTTTTCAAGTTCAAGTGTCAAAATTATCAAGATAAAATATGATTCCTTGTTGTATTCCATCTAAATATAAGCCTGTTACACATGTCATCTTCGATCTGGATGGCACTATATTGGATACGGAATCTTTGTACTGGTCAGTAATAAATGAAATAGCTCAACAATATGGTAAAACATATACCCCGGAAATGGAGATGCAAGTAGCTGGTACTGTTGAAAGTGAGTCAGCTCGAATAACAGTTGAGCTGATGGAGTTACCGCTATCACCAGAAGAATTTCTCATCAGCTTTAGAAAGATGAGTGACGATAAGCTTCGCAACTGTCCATTTATGCCGGGTGCTGAACGCTTAATTCGTCATCTACATTGTCATGGCATACCAATAGCAATAGCCACTTCATCATCTCAATCCGCAGTTGACTTGAAGGCATCGAAGAAGAATTCAATTTTCGATCTATTCCACCACATCGTATGCTGTGCTTCTGATCCAGAAGTAAGAAACGGTAAGCCACATCCTGATCCTTATCTTGTGTGTGCTTCGAGGTTCGATGATAAGCCTGATCCATCACAATGTTTGGTCTTCGAGGATGCTGTTAATGGGGTGAAGGCAGCTCTAAGTGCTGGGATGCAAGTAGTTATGATACCAGCTCCGAAGGTGCCGTATGAAAAGTGGAAGGAAGCAACCTTGAGAATTGATGATTTGAATAGCATGGTGCCGGAGTTGTTTGGGTTACCGTCATTTGAATCAAATGATACTACGTCAGTAATGTGAGATTAAAATAAAGTTTATTTTTTTTAAATGAATTATGTCCATACTGTGTTCCACACTGAGAATGCTGGGTAGCCAGGTATAGGCAATGTATTTTAAATCAGAAAACGGCAAACAGTGTTGCCATTGCTCAACTTTACCTGCAATATTTTCTTTTTCATTTTGAAATTCATTGTTTATTATTATAAATTATTAAATATAAAAATGCCAAGCCTGCATAATAAAATAGTTTGGATATGGATCAAATTGCCATAGGTTAGGTTGGATTCATCGCTATTTACTTTGAATAACCACAATGACTTGATAATATTTATGAATAGATTCAGCAACCATTAGTTTTCTGGCTCTTGGACTAGACACAAACAGGCTTAGCAGGCCCTCGAGCAGCGGCGATTAACAATCAAACATAGACGTTGTGTGAGTCAACAAACAAAAATCACGATGGCGAATTATCAACAGCAGCAGAAAGGGGATGCAGTTCTGCCTCCCCCAAGGCCTTTTCCGATGCGAAAGCCCCAAGAGCAACCCCTCTTTGCATGAATTGTTTTTCATTCCATAGCTCTGTAAACATGGAAACCAGAGCCAGACTCAACCATTCACCCTCTTTGAAATGAAGATATATTTTAGAGTAAAGATTAAAATGTAAATGATTATTCATATACATATTCATGTTAAAATCTATTTGGTATCAGACATCAGACTACTTCTCATGTAAGAAGAGAGACAGTCACTTGCTTTAAAGACATCATACATTATCGAAACTGTTCATGAACCAAGTTGATCAACACGAAATCAGGTTCAGCAAACCAGTTAAAAAAAAGAATTGTGAAGGCATTTGAATGTCTTATTAAGATCTCATGAGAAACATGTATAAAACATCTTAATAATTCATCTTTACTTATTATTCTGTGTGTTTCATGAAATAAAATAAACATTGCAAAATCATACATATGCACCATTGATAGAGTATATTAGCTTTATGATGAGCCTCTAATTGGAACGAAAATATTTTTAGCTAGCCCCTAGACCATAAAAGTATTATCGAGGACTGTTATTTTTAACAGGATTTACTCTCAAATTTCATTAATTCGGCATATTGGGGCTGGAAGGGTATCGTGATGAAGTTTGACTTCGAATTATTCAGCACACTGTGCTCTATAGGGGGGGACCTAACTCCCGCAGTGACTGGTTACTGGTTGATAATGATACAAATGGTATCAATGAATTATCCAGAAGAATTGTGGTTAGGTACTGTTAAAACCATTTAACCTTAATTGTTATTTTTCAAGCAAATCGTTTTTTTCTTAATCAAGACTGTCTAGGAAAATTCCAGCACGAAGTATTCTTACATAGAGAGGAAAAATAACAGGTCCACATAAATAAACTGAAAAACTAAACGTCTGCGAAGCTAAGAGGCGAAGAAACTGCATCTCACAATAAATGGTCGCCGTATATTATAAAGAGCAATTAAGGACGGGAAATGGAAAATCAAGTCGACCTCTGGAAATGGGCCGTCTCAGCAGACAGACAGGCACTGGCTAAAGGTGTAAGTGGGGGAAGGTTTGGAGAGAAAATTAAAGCATTTAAAGATTTTTTCTAGCTATGAAAATTGAGTAATTATTTTATTGGATTTTATTGCAAAATGATAATAAGTATTAAATATGCAACAGTGGTGAGTCGAACAAAATTATACCGATAGCAAGTTACTTATGATATAATCTAGATGAAACAGAAATAATATGAATATTAATATTATTATACCTAAGTACCAAGATCTTGAGTGCTTTTCGTTATTCCAAGAAATATCTGCTGATTTTTCTATTCTTCTATCTCGAACGCTCTAAATAAATAAATTATTATTGTTCATCAGACTTCACTAATTTGCATTTGTTTTTAACCGACTTCAAATTAAGAAGAAGGTACACAATTCGATGGTATGTTTTGCTTTTTTTATTAATGTATATTAGTGTTTTGCAAATCGTTCTTGGATTTTGTTGACTTTGCTTGCAGTCGAAAGAAGACTGCTGTGCAATTATCACAAATTAAGAAGTCCAATATGTACATAGATACATATTTCGTTAAATCTAGCCATCAATGGGAGGGGGATTTATTTTTTGAGAATTTTATATAGCAAAATTGAGAATTATTACAAATTATTGCTTAATTAACATTTTTTGTACCTATCCAATAGCACCTATGTTGAACAAATTTTTTAAGGTATCTCCATTTATTGGTGTGAAATGAAGTTTCCTGGAGTATTTTGGCAGATAATCATTTGTTATTTATAAAGCTATAGATTAATGAAAAATTGATACACCAAAGTATAGATTTAACAAGACTGTGCACCGTACAATTTCTTTTTTGTGGACAAATTTACAAGGTGTACTACTTAAGAGAACAATTCCAACTTGTAGCCTTTTATTAGCAGCTTCACCATAGGCTCGCGTATACATATATAAACTTTTAGTAGGATGATTAGTTTTCGGATATTCGAGAAATTTTTTCCACGCTGTACAAATAAAAGTTTCAATGGAGTCATCAAAAACTACTCTAATCTCTGGACAAAGGCAAAGTAAAACTTGTTAAAATCGACATCTTGAGCAGATATACAATCTGTAATACTTGATGCCACTACACACAACACACAGTCTGGTGTTGAGTGCCGTTCGCCAAATTGAAGTTAAAATGACCGCCCATGGCTGTGGCGGCGACAGCTTTAACGGTACTACGATGAGATGGGAGCATAAGGGCGATTTTAATAAAGTCAATCTCTATCTGGCGACAGATTCGCCATAATTGCAGTTGCAGTTGTTGCACAAGCAAATTTCCACCACCTCATAGCGGGAAAAGCAGGAAGCAGGAGCGACGGGGAAGCGGCAACCCTAGTTGCAAAGTACGTGATGAAAATTGAGAATTAGGCTTCCGCAAAGAGTGACAGAAACTTTGTCCAAAGTTATGTGCAGAATTATGTAGTAGTATAAATCATATAGTTTTGTAGAAGCATAATAATTCAGTCGAATTTCAATTGATTCAAGATATATAGACTGCCAAAGCTACGAATGCAAAGCTTAATATCGTTGATAACGAAAAAATCAAAATTCACAGGAGAATTTGAAACTGAATTATTAATCGAGTTTATGCTATGTCTTTTATTTACATAGCCTGCAGTAGATTAATCAAATAATTATTATAATGATTTGAGAATATTGAAAGGCCTAGATTTATTGCTAATTAGCTATTTATTGACTTTTATGGCCAGCCAATACTTTACTTATAGTGAATTTCATGATCAGCATTAAAATTAATTTGATAAAAGAATTGGTCAATGTCAAATCTGAGTCGAGGTCGCGTAGGAAAGGTTTCAGAGGGCAAAATTAAAGAAGAGACCATATCCACTAACATTTGTAATACCTATATAAATTTCTCAAAAAAAGATAACGGTGTCTGAGTTTCAGCAATGGTAAAGTCTGGATTATGTGATGTCCTATTCTATCCAATTTATGTAATTGGCATAAAGAATCAATAAAGTCTATCTATCTATCTAACTATCTATCTATCTATCTATCTATCTATCTATCTATCTATCTATCTATCTATCTATCTATCTATCTATCTATCTATCTATCTATCTATCTATCTATCTATCTATCTATCTATCTATCTATCCATCTATCTATGGGTATTTCCACAGCCATGTCTTGAGAAGTCTGAATAATAACCCGACTTTTAGAAAGAGACTTTTTTTAAGAACAAATATGCCTGCAATTCAATGTAGAATCACAGATAATATTTTTTATTTTCAATAAAAAAATAATAACAAAGTTAGAATTCTTATTTTTCCTATGTGATCCGCGATTCTCCATACTCTTCTCAGCAATTATACATAATTTTACCCAGATAGGATAATTATAAAGAGAGAGAAAGAAACAAGAAAGAGAAATAATATAATTACGATATTACTGGGTACCGAGCCCCCGAGCCCCCTTAATTCCGTTGGTGTTGATAATTTTAAAGTTGGTGCCAAAATTCTTCTGTCTACCTATAACTTGCACAAAAGTATCAGCACCAGTGTAATTAATATTATTTTGTATCTTTCAGTGCGCCAACTAATAAAGTCGGTCCTAGTCCTAGAGGTCAGTTGCTCAGTGGATCCTCTTGTTTCTAGCCGTCAAGACCCCTAAAGTGGATTTATTGTTTTTAATGTCTTGCTGACTTTTGAGGCAGCAACTATATTCATTTCATTTTTGATTCGCTGAAACTGAGGATCACTTTAATATGCATTATTATAGATAGTGACTGGAAAATACAAAGGTCAACTGTTCCTGTTCCTTTATCTCCAAAACAACTGATCATAAAATTTTAAAAACGATTACAAAAACATAGTGCTTCACTTTAAAGAAAAACGTGTGCAAAAATCACGAATACAGAATAGTTCTACTAACTTTTATTGCGGATAGTATAAACTGGATTTTTGTGTAATTAGTTTTAGCATGAAAATTTGGAATTTATTAACAAATACGCAACAATTTAGTTACAAATCCTCAGGTAAATCTAGTATGCAATAACTTCGCAATCATTTTCCAGTATATTCAACCATAATTCTCCTGTTAATAGTTCCAGATGTTTAAGCGTTTGGTATGTGAATGCAAGAGATTCAAATTACAATCGGCGTTATTTAGAGGCAAGCTGCGACAGTTGAGAGGAGGTGTTGCTGAAAAAAGTGCGGACCAGTCCAGTATTATGTTCTGCACTCACAGATAAGATGTGGATCTCGTCGCCATAACAGATTAAATGCAAATTCTCACGCATCCTTGATTTGACTCGTCTTTGGTTTGGATAATTACTTATAGCAATTTAAAGATGTTCAGTGATCAGTATAGAGTAGACACCTACATTGCGATAGTACTGTTAATTCATTGGAACAAGGAACTGGACTGATGAATAATTGCAAAATAACCACTCAAATTCTATGGAGCTTTAGATAACATTTTCCATTTTTACGGTTTCGCACATCCGATTAAAGACCAATGGGGAATCGGTCCGTATTTCCGTCAGTTGCAGCTTATACGAAACTACTAAATAAACAAGTTTGTTCATTCAATGTTATAATTTTCTTTTCTATTACCATTTGCAAATCAAAATATAATTAATCATAGAAGATAAAACCTCTGAGGAAAATGTGAATGTTTAAAAAATTAAAAGTGTTTCACTTAAATACTATCAAAGTTTACAGAATACTACTGTAAACTTTGATATCAAATAAGACGATCAAGTACGAGTCAGCTTTTTGTTGGAACAGTTTTTACAAAGGCTTTTCGGATTAGTTTTCTCGTATCTTCGACTGAAGCCCTTTAAATGCCCGTTCAACCATTTTTTTACCATTTTGATTTTCAGATTTATAGTACTCCTATGAAGGTTTGAAATGAAATATCTATTTGTTCTTATTTTCCAATACAAACTTTGAAACCCCGTTTCCCAACTATGAAATTTTAATCTTATATCATGTCCACCATCTTGGACTTCAAAATAAAGGTTGTTTTCGCACTCAACGTCCGAAAACTCCCAATAAGGACATCCAAATCGACTTTTAGATTTATTTAACCCATTTCGTCCAAAAAGGAATGATTGTCGAAAAAATCACGAAATACTTCAACTTAATATTATTTCTCCATAAAAAATTTGTATCCTTATTTCGGGGTTAGGATTTCTATTTTTTAAACTAGTTTCAGAGAAAAATACTGTAACAGATGGACAAACTGACGTACGGATGGAGATCATAATGATCTTATAAGTGATCCGTTTTTCCATCGAATGTACGGAACTGTAAAAATTAAACCAGTTTCAATTCAGGTATTATAATTTTAATCTAAATCAAAATCTGCTCTTGGTAATAATGATCTAAAACTTTAAATTTTTTCGGTGACGTAAATTCGTCCAGATTTGAGCATTGTTGAATAAAATATACCTAATTAAATAAATCATTTTGTTAAAGATAACTTTGTAATATACATAAACAAAATAATGTATTCAAATGTTAAAATTTCTGCTATGAAGTCGTACTGAAGAGAATTTTTGTCGGCAGAAGGATTCGTTATCAAATTTTCATCATTAAGAATGGAATCTCAGACAACGGAGAATTTCTTAAATCCTGAATCTGTGGAGTTTTGCAAATGCTCCTAATGGCTAGGCAGCAAGTAGGTGTTCAATCACCAAAAAAAAAGTTAAACGACTTGAAAATATCGCATGTCGAGACTCTTGACGGCAACAGCCGGTTTCAGATAATCAAAAGGCCGTTTGAGAATTCTTGTACAAAATGAGAGGAATTCACGTCTTCTCTTACGATTCAACCTTATACATGCCGCAGTTAGTCTGGAAACAGTCAGAATTATTCATATTACACGTACAAGATATTCAAATTATTCTGCGACTCGCCTTATTTGCAAAAGGTGAGGTTTATCTTGAAGTGCAGTAAAATTGGTAAAAATATATACGCCAGATTTTCAATATACACTTTTTATCACCACAAAACTACACATAAGCACTATACAAATTCAGAAAAAAAAATCAGAAAAATGATTTTAGAAGATAAGTATTTGTCCAGTATTCAACTGAAACAACTATATAATTATTCCCCAGCAGTACGTGGTGCCTGGTAAATCTGTAGGTCGAAAGAAAAGGAAGGGGAATTATTCTACAGTAGTTTCAGTTGGAAACTTGATATCACTATTAGGAATTTGTTAACTATTACTATACTGGCCCCACTTGCTCACCATTATGAATTTAAACAATATTCTTCAAATGGAGCTGCCATTTTCACCTATCATTCCTATACAAAAATTATTTTTGCCATCCTAATTATAAGTATTTCCTGGAACAATAAATTTCTCAAAAAAATATAGCAAGATTTAATTTACACTGCCTGATGGTGAATGAAAAATACAGACAGTTATACCTTACGGCTAGATGTGTAACAAGAGCAATTATTTGACTTACGTTTGCATGCCTTGCGGTGAGTAATCTGCTTGGTGGGGTCACGGTAGTAGCCTTCACGGCAGTAGTGACAGTGCCTGCCAGCTGTGTAGTGACGGCACTTGAGGCAGACACCGCCCGAAACGCGTCCAGACAATTTGTACAACTCCATGTTGAAGCGACATCGACGAGCGTGCTGGTTGCATTCGCAAGCTGGAACAAAAAAGTAAAAACATAGTTAATTTTTAACATCAATAGAAATGGTGAAGTACATACATAAAGACACAACTGTTTGTGGACGTCTGCTAGATAGCCCAGTCGTACCTATTTTTAAATTAATAAACAGTAAAACAATTGAATTATTTAATTTGACCCGTTTAGTCAGAATATGAGTTTATTTGGGAATAACTTTTTGTCCGCTTTTACTCAGCAATGGGCCTTGGCATGGTGTAAAGGGATTTTAGAAGAATGTTTAGATAACTTTTATCAAAATAGTTGAAACCTTTTTCGAGCTAGATTCTTGAGCAAAACACGTTTTTCAGCTATCGATACTTACATAACAAAAATAAAGAAACAAAATTGGTCTCTCCGTCTACAAGATAATTTTGGCAAAGACAGACTGACAAACATAGAGACAGATAAATGGGCTTTTTGACCGACGAGCCCCAAACGGAGGAGGTATACAATTCGACTGTGTGCTTTTTTTTTTGGTTTGTGCGCGTGTTTCATATAGTAATCGTACTCCGATTTTGATGATTTTTAATTCATTTGAAAGAGGAGGCTTGAGAAATGGTCCCATGTTCATAAAAACGGGAATCCGACATCTCGTTCCCTGCGAAAACCGCCCCCGAAGGGGGTGGAGGGGGCAAATTTTCTCGAAAATTGAAAATCTGCGTTGGTATAATTAAAGATAGGACAATATCCGGAAACGTTTAAAATGAACATTTTTTCAAAAGAGTAACGGTCTTCGATATAGAGACATTTTAAATTGTCAAATATACCTATTTTCGCTATGTGGAGAGGGCGATTTCTGTCGAAAATTGAAAATCTGTTTGCAGTACATGAAAGACATAATTAATTGCAGCAACATTTATAATAAACATTTTTCCCTTAGAGTTACGGTTTTCGAGTAAAATCGGTGTTAAAATGGTAACAATTAAATTATTCAAGCGTATTTCCGCAGCGATGTTCTGAGATCTCAATAATAATAACTACAAACTACAAGCAAGGAATATACGTGGGTAATAGGATAAGTACTATCTTGATTGGTATTAGTGAACGTTCAACGATTTTCGTGACTAATGTTACACTCAAAAGTGTGAAATAAATATTTTTTACAAAAAATGGGACCGACGTTATTAGTTGGTGCACTGAAAAGTATAAAATAATATTAATTCTATTGGTGCTGGTACTTGTGAACTTGGTGCCAAAAGTTATCAATCTACCTGCAACTGCACAACTTCAAAAGTAACAGCACCAATAGAATTAATATTATTTTATACTTTTCAGTGCACCAACTAATAACGTCGGTCCCATTTTTTGTAAAAAATATTTATTAGTCTCACGAGACGTAAACAGCTGAAAACCAGACATCGAAAGTTTTAAATGATTAAAATACTTTCCTTACATAGGTTACAGTTAGAAAAGAGTAGCGATAGGAGAGTAGAAATTTTGTTCTCCATTCCAGTGAGGAGTATTCAATAAATAAATTATGCTCTCAGACAGATAAGTAAATTTGAGTTTTGCGCTGCATTTCTTCAAGTGCTTCTCGTGGAGCAAATTTTGTTTAGAAATGTACGATATCCACAATTCCATTATTTATGTTCCACGATCCAGATGCATCCTTCAAAAATGTCAGGAATAACCATAGAAAATGTATTATAGTGAAAACTGTAGTAGGTACGATGAACTTTCAGATTCATGTGAAACAAGATTTTAGCATACACTCAGGAGTTTTCTTGTACAACAATGGTACAGATGAAGATTAAAACTAAAATCGAAGTCTTCTGGTCTAAGTTAATCCGGTTATTGACCTACCAATAAGGCTCACATAATGCAGTTACAAAGGTCAACTGTATAAGAATTTGAAAACCACTCGACCAAAATTTCGCAAACAAGATAACTGGAAATGATTTACTTTTTCTATCAAACCGGGTGGAAGTATAAATAAAAATATACCTTCATCTTTCGATGCAAAAATCTACAGTACTTTTCAATTCAGCATATAGAAAGTAGAATATATTCCACAAGTTCAACATAATTTTGTTATCTTCAATGAAAGAATAACCCGAACTTTTATAAAATCTGCCTGTCTCACATACGATTTCCTCCGAATTAAAAGTTGAAATTTGGTACTTGGTAACGAATTCTGACTAGTTTAAGGAAAGAAACTCAAAGTCATCTCCAGAGTTTATTTTTGATTGTGAAATTACATGAGACATGTTTTGGGCTTGTTCAATTCCATTATCAATCATAAAGTTCTTAATTAGTTTATGGAGGTGAAAGTTGTTTCTATCTACATACTAGAATAAAATAAAAAATGATTCTAACTAGACTAATATAAAATGAAAATAAAGAAAAATTATAAAATTAGCCCTATCTTTTACAGTAAATAATTTTAAATTGTGCAGTTATACTTATTTTGAAAACTTTTAGCAACAACTTCAAAAATACCAGAACCATTAGAATTAATATTATTTTGTATTTTTACTGCACCAACTAATAAAGTCGGGCCAAAAAATATTTATTTCACACTTTTGACTGTTACATTAGATATCAAAATTATTGAACATTCACCAAAGAAAATACGTTGCTTATATCTTTTTATGCAGATATTTCAAAACATCGGGGAAATACACATAATCTGGGATGGGTATTGGCTATGTATTCCCAGATAGTTTAAAACCTCTTTTAGCGATTACACATATTTTAGACTTGGTCAGTTTTAGCTTTAAGTCCATAATATTTCAGATTTTACCACTGCTGTAATTCGGACACAGTAATTTTTTTTGAAATAGGACCAATTTAGATTTTGGTAGATATAGTCTCTTCTATAATTTGGCCGTCTCATATTTTCAATTTTCGAAAAAAAAATATCACCCCTACATAGCGGAGACCCACATATTTCAGACTTTTCCATTGCAGTTACTCGGAAAACCACATTTTTTTTTAAATCTTCCATTTAAAGTTCACAGATATGGTCTCTTCTTTAATTTTGTCGTCCCAAATTTTCGCAGAAAAATGCCCCCTTCATTCCATTTGATAGAAGTTTTTGAGAGGAAGGACATGTTGAATGTCCACTATTACCATGAAGAGAAAGTGGGTAAGTACTCTTTGTTATACATTTATTATAAGTCAATGCATTATACAGCAACTTTTTCAAAAAGCTTAAAATATAAAAAGTCAATATTAAATAAACACAAGTCATAATATATTTTTGTCTTTCTCATTAGCAGCAAAGCTAATACAAACAATAAATAGAGTTAATGATTTCTAGGAGACAACGATAAATCAGAGCACTACAAGTGTATATAGAATATGTGTGTTATTTTGGACGTTGTAAATGGAAATGTCAATAATAAAAACGATTTTTTTTGACAAAAAGTAAATACCCTTTATGTACAATATTCTTTTTGAATATATTAGCAGTTGGTACAGGTAAAATAACATACAATGGAAATGTCATATTTCGTTTCTGTAGAAGTAATCAGAAATAATCAGAGAAGGCATTATCGCAATAACGCATATGACAATATCGACCGCTATAACGGACCTGCCTCGAAGAGCCTGTAGCAGCTGTTTCTTAATTCATTTTCGCACAAGTTGACTGGACTCAACTATTTTGTTTTGTATGTCGTCGCTACTTAATGATGCGTTACTTCCATAAACATACGACAATCCAGAAAGCTTGCCATCGTGCCACAAAAAGTTTAGTTTTCCTACTCTCTCATTCTTTGTAGTCATTAATTGTATATGTTTTTTTTTGAGTAATCATCACTCTCACAATCATCTATCTTCTGTTGGTGGCAGGAGCGTATCCATAAACTTGCTGCAATGAAAATGCCAATATCACGGTGGTCTCTTAATTGTTAAGTGCCTTCGTACCGCGACGACTACTTGGCGAATATTTATTTTACCAGACCGGTCTTTGGATTAAAATTAAGCAATTACTGGCCTTCTTCTCTTTTGCCCTGTGTATACCTGTTGATTGCAACGCCTATCATGAAGATCTCAGCACCCGCCGTCGCGTTCTCCACCAGTGTTAATTTTAATTTACTCCAGACTGAAATTCATCACGGAATCGAAAGCTCTTTATAGCCCAATCAATCTATGCTTTAATTTAAAAGGAACAAAAGTGGGAGAGGTGAAAAGTAGAGATATCGGACATCTTCCAAAAGGTACTAAGCGAGCATTTCTCACCCCTTTGAATTTGAAAAAGGGCTGAATAGATAATTATTTGCAAAAAAGAGAGTTTTAGAATTTTAGTACATTTCTTTATGATTTACCTAGAATTTTCCGGAATTCCATTTCATCCACCCTTCCGACTGGATATATTCAAAATCATTCAAATTTAAATAACACTTATCCATAAAAGCATAGATCCATTGTAAATCTAATAGTTCTATTGAACACATTTTTTTTCTGTAAGTCTGTACAATTAACTTAAATATCACGTTATCCGTCATCATGCTCGAAAATAATAATAAAAAAAAGTTTTCACAAAGCACTATTCCATTAAAGCCATTAATAATTCCATACGAAAAAAAAAATCTGCCATTGCAACAATTCATTGGCGATTCATCACACGATTCATTTGTTCCGCGCACAATTTCATTGGTGTGTCATCGTCGGACGACGCAAGCTGTGAATTATTGTTGTCATGCTTTTGCAAAAAAAAGCCAAGAACCGCTTTCATTTATGTTCTGTCTCGTGAAGGTGGTGCATTCTTTTTTTTCTTCTCGCATGTCACTCTAAAGGGCAAAAGCTTGGCATAAATCATCATTTGGATAAATGCACGTTAAATGCTGCGTTGAACATATTAGTGTCGGCAGCACTGAAGAATCAAGTAAGGACCATCGCATAATAATAAATGAGGTAGGTACGCATTACCCAGGTACGTTTAATCTTAGCTAAACGATTCAAAAATGCTCCAATGGTGTGCATAGGTATATGTGGGCATGTGGGAATACTCCTATTGTCGACTGCATTTTCAACAAAGGTAGGTTGTACACAAGTTTAGGAAGCCGGTGTGTTGTGATAATCCCCACTTTTGGCATGGCAGTTGCTCTAATTGCGAAATTTTGCATTAAATTTGTTTATATGGTTTATTTAAAGCGAACAGTCAAGTGCGAGTCGGGCGCGCGTTTAGAGGGTCCCCTACGTAGGTTTTTTGACCGACTTCCAAAAAAGGAGGAGGTATACAATTCAGTTATAGTAAGGTTGCTTTTTTTATGAGACTATATCCGGAAATGTTTAAATTGAACGTTTTTTCAAAAGAGCTGCGGTTTTAGAGTTACAGCAGTTGTTAATAAGGTCTAAAATATATGTAGATATTTCTGCCGCGATGTTTTGAGATATATGAATAATAACAAGTACGAGCAAATAATATACATGGGTAATAGGATAAGTAGGTACTATCTTCTTTGGTGTAAGGGAACGTTCAATGATTTTCATGGCTAATGGTACACTCAAAAGTGCGAAATGAACATTGATTATCAAAAATTGGACCGACGTTATTAGTTGGTGCACTGAAAAACACAAATGAATATTAATTCTATTGGTGATGGTACTATTGATGTGAAGAAGTGCCAAAAGTTATCAACCTAACTAAAACTGTACAACTGTTTTTTACAATATAATAAACGGCTGGTATTATTCAACTATTTTAGCTTGGTACACTCCTTCGCCATTCGCCATATAAGCTTTAACTATGCCAAATCTCATAATGCTCTGTAACCGCATTATTCTTAAAAGGAATTCCCTTGACGGATTAATATATGCATTGTAATCAATAAACGTCATAATATGGGATCAAAAAATCAAACAAAATACAAAAATAGCTGTGATGGATTTTGTAATGGAACTCCAGTAAGTTGTTGAATTCAATCACTCAATACTGACTATTATACTGGTTCGAATTTTGAAACTCAGTACCAATGGATTAAATATTATTATGCATTTTATATTTTTGGGTGACAACAAAATCAAATAGAACTTTGAATAAATATTTAGAATCGTTCACAAATGTTTTGAGAAACTTTCCTTCTAAGAATTCACACTTCACACAAAGTTTTTGAAATATATCAATTAAAAATTCTTTGCCTTAATTAAACCGCATCAAATGTTTAATATTGTAGATTTTTTTTAATAAGCGTGATGGATCTAGTAGGTTTGAAAATGCGCGCATCGAAAGTTCGAGAGGGATTAAAATCATCAAGTACCTAAATGTCACTAAAGATATACGGATCAACTCAATCAATTCCTAGCTATATTTCATTAAAATCTTCTTTGGAAAACAACAAATAATAAAAGTCACATAAAATTTATTTAATTATTTCTATTTTATCGCTATGTTATTGCAGTAAAAACAACTTACAAGTTTTCTTTGTTTTTGGCTAAGCTATTGAATAATAATGTGAAATGGACTAGATATTATGTTGCCTTTTTCTAGGCATAAATAAATCTGTTTAGAATGATTTTAGGTTACGGCGTATTTAGGATCAGAGATAGAAAGAAGAAAAGTAATCATGAATTTGGCATTTCCAACCACTATAATCACCAAATTAAATTTTGATTTCGGAATGACAGACAAAGCTCGCAAGATATATCATCTTGCCATTAAGTCTGTTGGCATTTTTAATGGCAAATCAGCGAGGTGCCACTCGGGTTTGCAACAAAGAGAAAACAATATTCGCAACTCTCTTCCACTTGAAAGAAGCAACTTAACCACAAGTTAGTTTGTAGGATGAAGAAGCGTTTTAACAATCACAGACACACACGCATAGATATTCCTTTTTGATCCCTCAAACATTCGCCAGACTCGAACAATACCGTCATTTAATATTTATAGAGGTGTGCCACTGAATTGAAGCTAATCATGGCATTTTAAGAAATAAACTTTGAAGTATCCAGTTTTTTTTAACATGCGAAGATGATTCACAGGTCTTTGTTGACCTCTGGAAATAATAAAATATTGAAGTGTTTGTACGAGGAAAGGTCAAAGGACAAACAAATTCCTGACGGCGTAGGTATATATTCAGTGAGAACTAAACGTAAAAAAAGATGGAGACCTGAGACCTGTTCCAATATTTTGATTCATCTCTTTTTGCTTTTTTTTTTAGTTTTATCATTTTCTCTATTGTTCATCATGACAGACAATGAATATTGAACACAGAATTACTATTTGGAAACATCGAATATGTGAATATTTAATATTTTCAATAAATCATTGGAATCTCGTTTCTCTTGGAAAAGAATAAACTATGAAAACCATTTGCGTGATATCGAAACATTCATAACTTTTTTCCACAAAATTATTATATACATTCTTCATAGCCAGACACGTCAGCCGATTGTTGTTAACAATATACCTACCATATACAATCGAATTTGAACATGTCAGAGCCATTCACAAAACAAAATCGAATTACATCATAACGTGATGTTCACCCAATGTAGATATATTGTCGACAAGTTACAAAGGGAGCTGTCATAATTAGCGCATTTAAATTCGAAAATCATAAATGTAATCATATTATTTGTTGTGTGGTGGTGTGATTAGTTTCGAACACACATTTGGAAAAGCATACGAAAATAATGAGCGATATAATAACGATATTATTTTGAATCTGAGTGTAATAAAAAAATACCACTCAATAAAGTTTATTGCGGCATTGAACATCCGTTTTTGGGCGTTCTGTACAAAATTTTGAACTTACAAAAGATGTCTGCCGACAATGGTTCAGTACTCTCATTCCTATATAATATTACGGTTATGAATTTAACTCAGACGACGTTGAAATTTTTGTAAAACTACACTTTCTCCATTGGGTGTTTTTTTTGAGAAATACATATTAAACTGTTTTATTATATCCGACCATTTCTCAGCAGTCCTGTGCCATTTCCATTGCAAATCGCACGACTATACAAACATAAATAAAAGTAGTAGTTGAATTTTTTGTATTTATCCCATAGAGCAAGTTCCATAAATATAATTGAAATCCTTTTAAAAAGTCAACTTTACGAAACTTAAATTTGATCGGTTATTAGATTTATTTCATTTATCATTTAACGGGTTATATAAGGAAAATGTAGACGCTGTTGAGGTGTAATTTTGTATTGTATCTAGAAAACGCCTTTTTCGTTCTTTCGAACTGCTTGATATTGAGGGATCTTATAGGTGGGCGTAAATAAATAATTTGAATACTGGTACAATTCATTATCATATACAATAATGCTTGAGTATCACTTTCAGAAGCAATTTTCGAATCGTTACCTTTACAGTAACTGAGTAAATCAAGTTCGCATTTGCAAGAAGTATTAGATATTCAAAATTAATATAATTAATATATCTATTTAGATGCAAGATGAAATCATTACTTTATCAGTTAACTATAAGTAGGATAATGAATTAATTTGAGCTATTATAGCATGCGTTAGTGCGATATTTGATTTTCGTTCATTTTGTATTTGGACGCAAATGATCTTACACAATGGTGCGATAATAACGCAGTAATGCAGAGATACAATTCATTTATATAATGCGCGTCATTTTGCCAGATATAAGCTTCATTTAATTTTTAAAAATATACCTCCCTAATAATGTTTAATCAACTTGACAATAGCAGATCTGTAATAGTTGTATTTCTGGATCTAGCGAGAGCTTTGGCCACGGTACTACATGAACCTCTATTGATTATATTGAGTAAACTTAGTATAAAGCGGCAGTTACACGGCGCGTGGTTCGTGATTCGTGGCTCGGGGCTTGCGGTTCGTAAAGGTTGCCTTGTGTTTTTTCAAATGACGAGTTGAAATCGGATACACGGCGCGAGGTTCGTTGACGAGCCATAACGAGCAAACCGAGCTTCGCGTCGTGTATCATGGTTCACTCGCTGGTGTTCGCGGTTTGTGGATCTTGGCTTGCTATTCCCATCAGCTGTTGGTAAAACCGCCGCGAGTCAAAGGGCGCGAACCGTAAACACGAGCCACGAACCGCGACCATCAGCAAGTTAACCATGATACACGACGCGAAGCTCGGCTGGCTCACCATGGCTCGTCAATGAACCTCGCGCCGTGTATCTGCACCTTAAGAGTGATCGTTAATGATTTGATGCGGGACTATATCTCGAATAGATTTTAACGTGTTATCATTAATGGTGTTGAGAGTTATTTTATTATTATTTAAACCTAATTTAACTTGTTAATGTGATAAAATAAAAAGAGTCAAAGAAGTTAAATACTTTAGTGTTATACTAACCTAACCAAACCTAATTTAACTTGTTAATGTGATAAAATAAAAAGAGTCAAAGAAGTTTAATACTTTGGTGTTATACTGGATGAAAATTGGAATTGGAAGACAAGTAATTTTATAATTGTTAAACAAGTAAGATACCTTCTTTTTGTTTTCTAGAAAATTTATATGGATCCAAGCTTATCTACAAAATATTAGATAATAATCTGAAAAAAATACTAGAGGGGGTTAAACTTTATATTAGGGGTTGGATTTTAAATAATGATTAGTGATGCGCAAAGCAAGACCAAGACGGAAAGACCAAGACCAGTCTCGCAGCATCACTAATAATGATATGATGATCTGTACATTTGTACTTAGTAGTATTTATAATTCTGTTGTATTTTAATTTTACTATTTGTTTATTTGCTTTGTATTAATATGTAGATGCTGTTAAGTTTGAAGATTTTAATTCATTATTTAGTACAGGTCTACACAAAGATGCTATTTGCATCTCGATAGAGGTTTTGATGGCTCATAATAAGTCAGACAATCTATAAACATACTATTTTTATATTCAAGATTGGTATGTAGCCTGAATAAATAATAATTATTATTATAATTTGTAAAGGCTTGAGAGGAATTATCGCAATAAATTAGACCACAATCTAATTCTCTAATTTTTATCGCAAGTTATTCATATATACCTACTTATTATTTTATTGTTTATCAAGTAATCCATTCTCAACTTGTAGTTTATAAACATGTCAAATGCCATCAGAAAACGCAACTTTTACACTTCTAGGTTTATGACCGATTTTATGACGCGACTCGTCAGACCTTTGCACATTATAAACATTCGCAACAGGAAACTTTAAATAATATCGTTTACACTCACATATACCCATTCATCTTCCTGTTCTCTCGTGCTAAGTTCTGCTATAACGACCGCCATTACTATGTCGATAATTGCCGCTTTAACATTTTTATTGGCATGAACGAATAATAATTTTTATTCCTCCAAACTATAATGGAAAAAAAAGCCACTTCCGAAATGACAAGGTGCGAATATTGGTCACAGCAGGCGATGGCGATAATATATTATTAACGCTTCCATGTGGGTGGTCTATTATTCAGGGAATAAAAAAGCGTTGAATAAATTTAGTTTGCAAATGTGAAGGTATTGGAGACAAATTTATTATTTCTGTCTTAAACAAAACGATCTCTGAAAAATTAGAGATGGACTTAACTCTATCCATTGGTCCTAAATCACTCGATAGACAACGTAATTAAAAGAAGATGCACAAGTAAGAGATAAGAAAAAGAATTATTGATCTTTCAAAGTTTTTTTTATTGGTTTTTGGAACATATCGATAAACCATTAGATATAGTCAAGCTATAAAATGCAGCATTAAAAGCTATTAAAATAATCATTTATCTCAATACGCAACTCAGTTATCATCATTAATTCTCTCATACGATACCCAATTTAAATCACTTATTTTTCTACTGATTTGATTTTAATTGATATATGGTTATGAAATTGGTATTACAATAAATAAGACACAGGTCTTTGAACGACATACAAATAGTATACATGTATTAGCGATGGTTGTTTCATATTGTTTAATAATTATGTTATGTATTGAGTATAAAACTTATGTCACCAATTTTAGGGATTCAAATTGACAGCGCATGGATAATTGAAGGAAACGATACCTACCAACGATGACAACTACTCGGTGAGCTAATAATACTCCAGCCCGCATTGGATTACATCATCGTTGATAGGTGCAATATTATTGAATACTATTCAATACAATATATTGCAAATTAACCCTTTTACTTTAATTTCATTCGGAACACATCACAGTTAAGGTAAGTGCAAGTGTATGATCGCCGATTTCTCATTAGAATTCATCAGATACACATATGACTCGAGGATTTGTCCGAACTCTAGGCTAACAGGAACACAACGGGTAGCGCTAATAGTGCCATCTACGAGTTAGAAGTTGAAACGTGATACACGTTGTTAAATATGAAAATTATTTTAGCTTAGAGTTAACTTCTCACCGGGGCTTTGTCTTCTTTGGATACATCCTCGAGTCATATGTGTATCTAATGAGAACGAAATCGGCGATCATACATTTGACTCAACTGTGATGTGTTCCTAATGAAATTAAAGTAAAAGCGTAAGAAGTTTGCAATATTATTGTTTGTATATTGCAACTATCAACGATGATGTAATCCAATGAGGGATGGAGTATTAGCTCACCGAGTAGTTGTTGTCATCGTTGGTAGGCACGGTAATAGTATTACCTGTTCTCTACTGTTGACTTAGAAGTCATTCATATATTCATATATTTCACAGTAGAAATCTTCACATCTTAGTTAGTTTATGCTACAAACTACAAAGGGTGAATATCTGACAACCTTGATAATTAGTAACAAGTGGAATTTTGAAAAATAAATTAAAACTAGTTTCTATCAGGCATTCAAGTTTTTAAATAGAGTACAACTGCAATTTTATATACTTTAAACCTGGAGTGCACGGGTGGGGTCTGTCAGGCCCAACCAAATTTTGTCAGATGAGCAACTTCCGACAAAAGTCGTGTACGATTCTGCACGTTTCAGTACCTTCAAACTAGATCACAATGCATGTGCTCCTGAAGATGCGAGGCAGTGGTGTGAGTGAAACAGACGTTACAGTCAAATTTGGTCCAGCAGACCCAACCCGTCCTTTCGTGTTAATCGATTTTATTTGGTAGCAGTTAATTTGAAACGATCTCTAGCTTGGTGAAACAGAAATCCATTTGAAATAGAACTGGAAAAGTTGAAACGAATGTATGAAGAAGTCAGCACAGGTGAAGAAAATTTCTCTGAATCGGACGAAGCCCTCGCCGATCCACAACAGAACGAAACTAGTAATCCAAAAGAGTTTTCTATCAAAAGACAGGAAAAATCATGCATCTTTGGTTTTAGGAACGTCGACATTAATTGTTTCTTACATTTCAAAGAAAAATAGGCAAGCAATCCTTCTCTCAACTCTCCATTATGAACACTCAATTGATCCGGAATCTGGTGATCAAGCTAAACCCGAAATTATAACATTTTATGATTCAAGAAATATAATGTGGCCAGAAATACTTGTAGATGGCCCATGATTATCCTGTATGGGCTTCTAAATGTCGCCGCAATAAACGCTTTTGTCATCTATAAAAACAACTCAAAATCTGATATCCATGCAAAAGATTCTAGAATAACTTTTTGAGTAATGTCGGAAATTGGAAGAGAGCTTTTGCTAGGCTATATGAAGACCAGAGCACAGTTTCAATATTTAACACGGGAAATTCGTCAGATTACTGCCAAACTAGATGATGGAACCTCCAGAGGCAGACGAAAATATGGAAAAAAGAGGAAGATACGCTCTCCGGGATTTACGTAGTCTACGTACTAATTAGTCTAACAATACCAAAAATATATATGTTTATTTTTGATTCTGTATTTTTTCTGTTTTTGATTCAGAAGTGCTTATGAATATTTTATATTGTTTATTTAGAATGTTACTATGATTATATTTAATGTTCACTTTCTGAGAAATATACATTCATTTTGAAAATCATATTTTTTATTTGGGCTTGTTAGACCCAACCCGTCCTTTCATGGGAAGTTAGAACACACGTTCACTCAAGGGTTAACGTGGATGGTTTATCACATACTTACGGTTATTATTCGTTTGAGTATGTATTTGTTCTATTATCTTTTCTACTATAGTATGTCATTTATCAGTTCTAGAATTAGTAGATTTATTCTCAAACCTTTCAGAAACTAGATCTGAGGTACTTTTAGTCACAGTATTGTTAGTTCTGACAAAGATCAGTTATAGGTGGTCAGGAAATTTCTTGAAACCAACTTCCAATTCAATATAATTTAGAAGCACTTTAGGAGTTGTACTGTCCATTTGATAGTTACAAATTTACCAAATTGTTCTTTAAGTTGAAACAATAATACTCCAATTCGAAATATTTTCTCGTAAATTAAAGTGCTCTAATTATT
Source organism: Crioceris asparagi (assembly GCA_958507055.1). Classification (NCBI taxonomy): domain Eukaryota; kingdom Metazoa; phylum Arthropoda; class Insecta; order Coleoptera; family Chrysomelidae; genus Crioceris; species Crioceris asparagi. The sequence goes on from OY293828.1 coordinate 14,149,230, forward strand.
TGCTATTTTCTTCTGTTCATTTCCCAACTTTCCTGACATATTTTGTGTATTGAACGAATTCTAAAAATTTAAGGCCAGTTTTCTAGAAACCAACAAAATAATGTTAACTGAAATACCTACCCATTTAACAAAATTGAAGAGCCTAATACTTTGTAAAGTTCTAAGTGTTATTTTCTTGCTGGCGCAGATTAAAAACAAAACATAACTGTCTAATGAGGCAGAGGCAGTGAGCAAAATAATCCATTTTATACTTATCATCAAAAGTCTCGACTAATATCAATAACAAACGAAAACTTCCAAAGTAACTTAAACCGAATTAAAATTATAAACCCACCGGCATTTTGCGTCTGAACTTTCCAATTCGCCAAAAAGATTTTTAATCTCCTTACAAAGTTTTCGACTCACCAAAGAGGGTGAGAAGAGAAAGAAGAAGACGAAGATCGATAGATTTTAATATACTTGATGTCGTCGTCCATAAGACACACACACAGTACGTTGAATTTTATTGTTTACTTTGCCCAAAATATGAATTCTTGTCGATTTGGAGGAAGGCAATTTCTGAACCGGAAAGAAGGGTTGTTGCATCAGCTCTCCCTATACCAAAGGAAGTTCTTACGTTGATGAAGAAGACAGAATCGATATGGAGTCATTCAGAGGGGTCGTTTGAATTATAAGCGGAAAAGAACACATTTGTATCACCGAATATACAGGGTGAATTCAAAATGTACCTATGCGAAATTTTACCCAATATTCCCATACTCTGAAAGATTTTTTGAATTACTTAGGAGATTTACACCTTTGATTCTACGATTAAGTGACTATAATATTTCAGAACTTCCCACCAAATAAAGACTCTTGAGACTTATTCCTACAGTTGAATATGACACAAAGATTTCAGCGATTTTGTACCTATTTATTATAATTGAAGCTGTTTCAGTGGCTACGGAGACATATTTATCTAATAAGTGAGTTATAGATTGTAGATTTAAGGGATTTTCATTGCACTGCGAGCTTGAGGTCTATTGTGCCCCCCATCAGAGAGAGCTGTTCTCGCCATCACGTAGTATACAGCTCGCCCTCCAATTCCAGGGTTTAATGAGATCCGGAATCTGGGATGGCTTCGAGGAGGTTACTTCCTCATTTCTGTAAGTTTCTTGTCCAAAGCATTTTTTGTGTTGGCTGGCAATGGCTAGGCATTCTGTCACCATGTGATCCAGAGTTTCCACCTCCTCCCAACAGGGGGTTAGGTTAGGTTAGGTATAGGCTGATAGAACTTTGTTAATACACAAGCTCAAAAAAACAACGCATAGCTAAATTGAGGTTCACACCATGAATTATTAATGAGAGAATAAATTCGTACACAGGTGCTATGTGGGGACGAAGTCACGGGCATTTCTAGTATTAAATAATGTTATATAATGAATCGCAGAGTAACCCTAATTTCAACAATCTATTACCATAATAACAAACATTATATTAACCTTAAATTCAATCAGTTGCAGTCATCTCAATTTAAATTAAAGCCTCATTGAATCAAATTGCAATGCACGCTTTCAAGTAGGCAGTGGCAGGTTTATAGATCTTCTTCTTCTTCTTCTTCTTTAATACTGTTGTACTCGTCCATTGCGTTTTATTTTAACCTGTTTTCTTTTTCTTATTCTTCTTCTCTCTCTTAGGCCACTAAGATAGTAATCTGACGTTTATGCTGTACGAAGAACGCGGCTCCGTATGAATGCAACACGTTAATTAAAATGTTCTTAGCGACTACTACTGCCGAATGAGATATCTAGCAATAACATGGGGTGTTTAATGGAAAAGCAGTTCGACTAAAGGCAAAGGATAACTTGAATGATGGAGTGAATTGGTTAAATTGATTTTATTTTCTTGCAAGTGTTCAATACTAATCACAAATGAACGAAGTGGGAATATGAATTCGAGTACTGAGGGTTTGCATTGTTTCTTGGATTAATTTCTACGTCTCTAGAAGAACCAACTAATAAAGTCGGTCCTAGTTGTTGTGAAAAATGTTTATCTACAAATACATACGAGAATTAATTCAATTAAAATGAATATTTGTCAGTATTACTATAGTCACTAAAATTAATTAATATAAAGCCAAGCATTAGTTTTAATCAAGTTTTAACAAGTTTTATAGGACGGTGCAAAGGAAAATAATGTAAATGTGTGACAATAGGTAAGTAAATAATAACATTTCTTGTTCGTCGATAAAATGGTATTGATTGTGAAAACTAAACAGAAACAACAGCAAAATCTAAAAATAAATACTGAGAAAAGTGTGGAACTACAGAATAATTATTTTTTAGAAAAAATTGGACCGACGTTATCAATTTGAAAAATATAAAATAATATTAATTCTACTGGTGCTCATAATTTTGAAGTTGTGCAGTCGCAGTTAGATTGATAACTTTTGGCACCAACTTCACAAGTACCAGCACCAATACAATTAATATTATTTTGTATTTTTCAGTGAGCCAACCAATAAAGTTGGTCCAATTTTTTTTACAAAATTTAATTTATTTCTCACTTTAGAGTCACGAGAATCGTTGAACCTTCACAATACCAAAGAAGATAGTACTTATCTTATTACCCACTAATATTATTTGCTTGTACTGTTATTATGTAGAGATCTCTGAACATCGTGGCGGAAATACGCATAAGTATTTTAGATTTAACCATTTTACCATCGCAGTAACTCGAAAACCGTAACTCTGAAAAAAAGTTAATTATAAATGTTGCTACAAATATTCTTGTCTTTCATGTGGTACCCAAATATTTTCAGTTTTGAAAAGAGCGAAAATACTCATATATGAGATTTTAACATCAATTTGTCTCGAAAACCGAAACTCTTTTGAAAAAATGTTCAGTATAAACGTTTCCGGATATTTTGTTATCTTCAATTCTGCAATCTCGGATTTTTGATTTTCCAGAAAATTTACCCCCTCAACCCCCTTTGTGCGCGGTTTTCGGAAAGAAGATTTCGGATTTGCGTTCTATGAATTTGGGACCATTTCTCAAGTCTCCTCTTTCAAGTGAATCAAAAATCATTATAATCAGGGTACGTTTACTATATAAAACGCGCACATGAACCAAAATAAGCTGACAGTCGAATTGTATACCTTCTCCGTTCCGGGTTCGTCGGTCAAAAACTAGTTTTTCTAATTTTTGTTACATGATTTTCACTGGTAGGTAGAGGGGCTGAAGCTGCGAGTAACAGCGAGTATATATATATATATATATATATATATATATATATATATATATATATATAAAATGGGGGAAATAGACAAGGAGTGCAACAGCATGAACAAAAGAACTGACATCCATGGTCTGAGTCAGGTTTATTCCTATTTGTTGTCTTTTCACAGAAGACCACAACTACAAAGAAGAGAAAATGCACTAGAAGAGAATGAACATGCATAAACAATTGCAATATACAATTCTAACATAGATTACTCACCAGACTTGAACTTGTTGCACCCTAGATCATACATGACTGTTGTTGTTTTTAGTCATTTCCTACATTATTTGGTTTAGAAAGGAAACTAAACTACAAATATTACAACTTTGCGCCATACGTTTGTTGTTTGTTTTTGTTTTTATTTTTATTTTTAATTCTTAATTGACAGCTTAGACATTAGACGTCAGACATGCAACCTATAGATAAAATTAACAAAGAACACACAAATCAAAGAACAAAATAAAAGACAGTAACTTTGAATTCCATGTATTTAAAATTTTAAAAAGTAAAAACACAATTTTCCCCTTTTTCTGTATTCTAGTTTTTTGCTATTTATGACCATAATATTCTATTCTACCTTTATTCTCGTACAGTTGAGTTCAGTATTTTAATATGAGATGTAGAAATTCAATTTAGTTTTGATAACATAAGAATTAATGATGTACCTAACTATATTTAACACTCAAATCAATGTAAGTTGGAGTTCGTATAACGTGTTTTTATATATAACTATTTTTCTTGATTATTATTTCGATGATTCTTATATCCTTTTAATTAAGTACTTCTTTGTAACTTTCTTTTATTTTAATACAGCCTTGAAAAAGATAGCCACCGCTATCGAAACGTTGGTAATTGAAAAAGAGTTTTCATTATCCTACAGCCCATAGTGCCGCAACCCTATGAATGTTTGTCACTTTGGTTATATATATATATATATATATATATATATATATATATATACCTAAATTTACTTAAGCATATTGATCTATTGATGGTGTGGTGGTTCGTTTAGAGAAGAATCTCAAAGATCGCCACCACTGCACCAACACCGATTTCAGCACTTGTATAGGTATAAGTGTGTAGGTGTAGATTTGATATTATGCACAGCCATTGGTATTAATTCTATATTTAACTTTACTGCAACATCATTGCAGATAGCAAATTGTTTATTTTTTGTTGTTGTTGTGGAAGTGATACGCGCGCGAGTATATAACAAGTCCTCGCGGCCTTCGTATGTACATATATTCATCCATTTGTTCCATTCAAACGACAAGTTGAATTAATTTTACGTGGTCGAAACACCATTTCGAACTAATTTGCGTCCATCTAAATGGCGCGTCATGAAGGCGATCGGATATAAGATTTCAAGTTTATGTTACGCTGTATCCGGGATAATTTGTTTTGTAATTATTTGAATAGATCAACTGTTGCATGCATAGCAATATCACTTGGGGAGGTATGTGTTAATAAGGATATAAACGGGATGTAAACAAAAATAAAGCGACCAGTTATTTAATGAAATGGAAAATATTTTCAAGCCCCCATCCACATATTTGAAAAAAGCTGAAGCGATTGGAAGGTTTTATATCAAATAAAATTATAATTTAATGAAGATTTTGAATACGCAACAAAGAAATCCAGTTTTCATTTAATATTTATGTAGTTTTAGGATCATCCTTAACTTATATACCTTTTATCACTTGGAAAATTTAAATCGAGGCGTCTGAGATTTTTCTTGAAAAATATTTTTTTTTCTTTACCTAATAATTTTCACTTAGCTATCTACGAAGTTTAAGGGTAAGAATAACATATCAAAGACATTGGCGATACTATACTTACATATTCACTATCACGGAAACCTAATATCTGAATTCACTGAACTAAATTTCACTATGACTGAGTTCCTAACCTTTGTTGACCAGACTAATAATGTGGAACTGGAAGCGTTAAATTGTTTATGTATACATGGAGCGACTATATAACTTCAACTCTGTCATCCCACTAACTGATTAATTTACAACCAGACTGGTGTAAATGGAAAGTTCTAATAATATAATTTATGAACGTGCAAAGTTATCATGACTAGGTGGATTTTTTATTTGTGTAATATACAAAATACTATAAATCCAGTAACAACTTGTCTTATAGGTAAATATTGATATGACAGAAACATAAATATTTTTTACAAACAATTGGACCGAAGTTATTAGTTGGTGCACTGAAAAATACAAAATAATATTAATTCTATTGGTGCTGTTACTTTTAAAGTTGTGCAATTGCAGTTAGATTGATAACTATTGACACCATCTTCACAATTCACGAACAATAAATTTTGATTGAAGCTCAATGCTAAATAATTATAAAATCTGTCCAACGTCGATATCATGTCAAAGAATAAATACCAGAAAACCATTCTTATACGCCTTGAAACATCATATTATAATATAAAAATGAATCGCAGAATGTGTTGCTAAGTGCAAATCTCGAGAGCAGCAGAACCGATTTCGCTAATTCTTTTTTTGTTGTGTTCATTATTATCAGAAGAAGGTTCTTATGAACGAAAAAAATCAGAAAGTTGAGCGGAACATTAGAAAATTTAAGAACATTTATGAAAACTTGAAACAATATTAATTTTACATACAGTACATACCGTTGTTTGACAACTGTCGGTTGTATGAAATAACTGTCAGCAATTGACAGAACGCGCGCTGCAAATATCGTGTAACATAGATGGATCAGTTGGGAAATAATAGTTTCATTTCAATTTATTATACAGTGAGTTTTTGAAAAGTGTTTATTCATCTCGGTAAGTTAAAAACAATCACACCTAATGTTGAAAGAATGAAGCCCCTGGATTGTGTTGCGGGAGCGGTAAAGTCACATTGACGCCATTGGTACTCCCACCAGAGCCTCCGCATTCATTGGTTTACGGAAATGGGACAGATTCTATACATTTTTAACTCATATATAGGAATACAATAATTGTTTTCAAATGACGTCATTTGGCGCAACAAAAGTTATTCAAGAAAATTTTATGCTAACTTTCAAGGTAACTATATTGTAAAACAATAAACTTTTACCACCACGTGCCTGAATACGTTGGTAATTTTCAATTGAAATCATATATCAATTAAAGTAGCGTACAGTAGGTTTGTAGCTAGGTGAATAACCAAAATCAGCCAGTCAAAAGTTGATGGGGGAATGACAGAGCTGACAGAGTATCTTGAAAGTCACATGGTGGTACAATTTTTGAAAATTTATTTCATGGGCGATTCAGCAAAACAAGTCGATCAGCGTTATGCACACAATAAATCGGTGAACAGAACAAGTGTGGAGCAACTTCAAATGTTTTTCCATCAGACAACGAATTGGTTGTATTATTCAAGACTGCATTAAACCGCATGCCATCTGATTACCACAAAATTGTCTGCAAAACCGATAAGGCGCAAGACGCTATAATACGGCAACAATTGATGAAGTTGCTATTGTTGTTATGGGTAAAAATTTAGAAAATCAAGATATTGTTTTTGCTTTTGTTAAGACAGGACAACGTCTGTTGGGTCAGCTAGTATATAATATAAATTTTGGAGAACTCGATCGAGTACAGTAACTTTTTACTAGGATATTTGGTAATTGTGAAGTATGGATCCATGAAAACAGGACTATACACTAACTAGAGAACTGACTAAATAATGCAATGATATAAACCAGTGCGTTTTTTCCTACCTTGTGTAGTTCCAGAAAACTGAAATTTCGAAAAAAACTCAGTTGATACTAAATGCACTACTCCAAATGATCCTGAGATCTTTTTGCAGTAAAAATAAAATTATAAAGAAACAAAACAAAGCCTCAACCCTTCCTTTTTTGTCAAATTTCTTCCCTTTATCATCCAAATCTTTCAAGGTTCCGATGATATCGAAGGCATCTTACATAAAAAACACCATCCCTACCAATTTCCCCCTTTTTAATTATCAAGGTGTTAAATTAGTTTTCATCGTAGGCATTTTAATTGAAAGCAACCATTTGATGCGATACAAACTAAATCGAAGTGAGTAGAAAAAAGTATCCACCAAGCGTTTCGTATAACCTTAGCGGAATAAATGAATTAAATGTAGTAAGCGGCAGAGAAAAAGGGGTGGCATGTATTTAGGCAGAACGGCCTCAACCCTCTTGTTATTTAAATTGTTTCTCTTCTCGGGGGGCATTAGAGGAGTATATAGTAGAATACTAGAGGATACGCGGGCAGGCGGCCTGTAAGCGGAGTCTATTTACTGAGAAAGTTAGATGAATGTTAATTTAACAGATTAAGTGGAGGTGGATTGAGTGTAGCGCAAGATTTAGTGACGGTGTATTATTTCATTGATTGCAAACTCTCTGTGAGATTCGATGAATATAAATGATTAGTATTGTCCAAGTAATTTAACTTCTAATGAATTGCGAGATGCTAGTAGAAAGCATGTTATTGTCCTATATTGAAATGAGGATTATGAACTGTGTTCCTCTCTGAGATGTAATGCAACGGAAATTTTTGAAATTTGAATGAACGAAAATGAGCTTTTAATTCATTTTAAACTAGATCTAAAAAGTAACAAAATCGGTTCATCCCTTCCTGAGATAATCTTGGCACAGGCAGACAGACCGACAGACCAATGACTGATAATATACACTCAGGGATTTCGCAAGCGTAAATATTAGTTGAAAACCGGATACCGAAAATTATACACGATTACAATACGTTCCTTAATACTAGGAAATTAAAATTTTAATGTATTTTTGAACGATTGTCTTTAAATTTTTGACCGACGAATCCAAACGGAGGCAGTATACAATTCGATCTGCTTATTTTTTGGTTTGTGCGCGAAATCTATATTGTAAACGTACTCCGATTTTGATGATTTCTGATTCATTTGAAATCCAAAATCTCCCACTGAAAACCGCCCACGAAGGGCATGGAAGGGTCAATTTTTCTCGAAAATCGAAAATCTGGGACGGTAGAATTAAAGATAAAAAAATATCCGGAAAGTTTAAATGGAATATTTTTTTCAAAAGAGCTACGGTTTTCAAGTTTCAGCGATGTTGAAACTTTAAATATGTATGCTATGCGGAAGGGGCAATTTCTTTCGAAAATTGAAAATCTGAGAATGCCAAATTAAAAACCAGATTACTAGAATAATATTATAATAACATTTACATCGAACATTTTTTCCGGAGAGTTACGGTTTTCGAGTTACAGAAATGGTCTGAAATATATGTACATAAATATTTCTGGCGCGATGTTTTGAGATCTCCGAATAATATTTGTAAATCGTAATAAGTACAAGCAAAGAATATACATGGGCTCTTCTTTGGTGTAAGTGAACGTTCAACGATTTTCGTGAATAATGTTCTCAAAAGTGTGAAATAAATATAAAAAAAATTGGACTGACTTTATATAATATTTATTTTAAATGGAATTTTGAGTGTCAAGAAAATATTTTCTTCAACTATGCCGAATGGATTGTTTATTTTCACCACACATGTTTTTTGAATTACAGAACACACGTTTGAAAACCTACACCTACCTATCATTGAAATTTTTAATTAAAAAAATCCCTCTTACCTGCTATTTCTGCTATAGAGGATATTCTGGGTAGCAAAATATATTTGATTTTGAATTAATTGAAAACGATACCTACCATCTCTTTGAATTTCTATTTCAAAGGAAGAAAAAAAATGCTTATTTACATTTCAAATAAGGCATATTAGTCTCAAGTTTTTACATCTCGAAGCTACATTCAGTAGTGGCTGCAGTCATAATCATTTTTGTTGAATAATATGAATGTTCAATGCTAAAACATGTAGGTACTGATAAGGATTAGTGTAAAACATGGCTGCGATATTTATTACTGGAAAATGCGCAGCAAATCTCACATTATTTCCTTTCAGTACCTGCTGTTTCCATACGTTTGTTACAATTTAATTAAACAATCCGCTCCATTCGTAATACACGTCCAGCTAAAAAATCACCGAGCGATGCATCACGTATACGTGTGCCCCAAATTACCCAATCGTATGGAAATTGGTTCCGATAGCCATTTCGAGAACATATCAATCATAAAGAGAAATATTTCAAAAACTTGAACAATTTCTGTTTCATGTACATTTTAATATTTTGCCGAAATAAAATTTAAGGGTCTATTCAAAACAGCAAATTTTCTACCTCATCATCTAGGGAATTTTGGGTGACTTTTTTGACCTACTTCAAAAAAAGGAGAATAATACAATTCGGTTGTATGTTTGATTTTTTTTATGGCTGTTCGCGCCTTTTAGGCGATTTTTATTTCATTTGAAAGAGGAGAGTTGAGAAATGAACCCATATTTAGAAACACTGATATCTGAAATCTGCTTCCCTACAAAAACCACCCCCGAAGGGGGAGGAGGGGGTAGTTTTTCTCGAAAATTGAAAATCTGGTAATTCAAAATTAAAGATGGGACCATATCCGGAAATGTTTAAATTGAATATTTTTTCAGAAGAGTTACGATTTTCTAGTTTCAGCAATGGTAATGTCTGAAATATGTGAATGCGTATTTCCGCTATGTGGGAGGGCATTTTTTTTTCGAAAATTGGAATTATGAGACGGCCAAATTAAAGTACTATCTTCTTTGGTATTAGTGAATGTTCAACAATTTTATTATTAATGTTACAATCAAAAATGTGGAATAAATATTTTTTAAAAAAATTGGAGACTTTATTAATTGTTGCACTGAAAAATACAAAATAATATGAATTTTATTGGTGCTGCTAATTTTGAAGTTGTGCCGTTGTAGTTGGTTGTTGTAGGCACCAACTTAAAAAGTACCAGCACCAATAGAATTAGAATTATTTCGTATTTTTCTGTGCAACAACTAAAAAAGTCGGTCCAATTTTTTGTAAAACATATTTATTTATACACTTTTCTATCCAAAATCTGTTAATAACGTATACCGGAATGGATAGTAGGTATCTAACGATTTCGATTGCTAATTTTTATATTTATAGGTTAGGTTTTCTTGTAAATAAACACGAGACGTGTTAGTATCTATAGTTTATTTAAATGAGCAAGGTTTTCATGTCATCAACTGCATACATTTTAGTGACTTCTTTATCGACCTTCCAACATCATTTGACATTGAGGGTATCATTCCCTATAAAATAAAAAAGAAAGCAAAAACGCTATATTTCTGAATTTATCTTGATACAGACAGACAGACAGACCGATCGCTGAAAATATGTTTTTTAGACTCCGGCACCAGAAAACGTAAACATTTGTTTAAAATCCAATAACGAAAATTTGACACGATCACAATAGGTTCCTCAGTTGGGTATTCGTGTGTAAGTAAAAGTAAACATATTCTAAGGAGCATCTATTAAATATGTAGAGTGGATCAGTTGAAATTATACAACATATTTTACTCACCAAGTGCATTTTGAGCCAAGCTCAAGGTAGGATTCCGTTGTGCTGAGATGATAAACAAAACTTTACAGTTCACTATATAAATCATATTGTCGTAAAATCTATTTTTATTAGCGAATAAATGTAGTTCTCAACTTTTGACCCCAAGCAGTTAACATCCATTAATATCCAGTAGTATCGGAATCTTGGATGTATAATAAGTGTTTATCACCATTTTAGATTTATTTTTTTACTTTCCTGTTCTTCAACATACCTTTTTCTTTCCTTCTCTTTTCCACGCTTTTTTCATTTGAAAACGGGCCTATATAACGACTTATTTAAGGACTGCAAAATCATTTAAATCAGTCGTTTACTCCATAAAAATGACAATAATTACAAGATAGAATATTCATTAAATATGTAGGAGAGGCTTACATGCTTATTTGAAGATCTTATATCCTATATGAACGGTATGAAAATTGGAACTAACATACCAAAATTGCCTTCAAAAATAATAAAGATCGGAGGTACCTACCTGAATGAATAATTCCAATCCATATTCGTTTTTTTCGATTAGACCAATCTTATTCATACAATGGATTTCAACACCTCAATCGTATTACATAATAAATGATACTTCTCCAAACTTCACGTCGCGATAGGCTCATATAAATTTACGATAATAGATTTCCACTTTCACCCGAGATTATCATAACGTTTTTTTGAACACTAATATTATTATAATACATGAATGCGTTACCGTGTTGTTGAATAAATTTTCCGGATTACAAACATTGCCGGAAGAATTATTGGATAATATGTACGGATCTTCTAATTGGGTTAATAAATAAATAACATTAATAAATCTAGCTTATTCATATATAAAGGATTGGATTAACTATTGGCGATTGGAGTTATATGGAAGAAACATACATAGTTGTGTGTTGTTGCTATCAAGTAGGAGGATGTGAATGGACATTTATTTTCTCATTCAGATATTAATTACTCATATTTAATATAAGAGAAACTATTTAAAAGGATTTCCTGATAATTTACAGCGTTTTATCTCTGATAGCTTCTATTGATCATTTACAACGAAGCTTTTTTAGCGAACACAAACGCGACCTACAGACGATCAATATTATTGCACAATATTCAACATTATACAATAATATTGAGCGCTCGTAGTTTAAATTGCACAATAATGTTGAACTGTTTGCAAGCAAGTGGCAATATTATTCCGCAATATATTGCACATTAATATTGACCGTTTGTAGGCCATTTTTAAGACGCTTTACCGTCATCAGACGCATAGTCAAACTTATTGTTTAGAGTGAACCGCTATTTCAAGAATGGTTTCGCAGATTTCAATACAATTTTTTTGGAACCGGTTTTCGAGATCGAGAACTTGATTGGTCCACACTAGTTGTTTCGAGAATGATTTAGTAGATTTCGAAAAAAAATTGCAGCAAGATATTTTCAGGGTCGAGAAATCTATTGGTGATACTTACAAAGCTTATGGTGCAACACTCAAGGTTCACATTAGCTATTTCGAGAATGAATCCACAGATTTAGAACAAAATTTACAAAAGGGACTTCGGAGTCAAGAAATCGATTGGTGATACTCACATATTCAGTGGGTGCGTTCCTTAAGGGGGCTTGGTACCCAGTGATATCGTAGTTCTAGTTATTTCTCTGAAACTAATTATCCTATCTGGGGAAAATTTTGTATGCTTACTGAGAAGAGTATGGTGAATCGCGGAAAATAAGAATTCTAAGATTTAAGTTGAAAACTTTGTTATTATATTTTTATTGAAAATGAAAAATGTGAACTGCGATTCTACAGTGAATTCCAGAAATATTTGTTCTTAAAAAAACTCTTTCTAAAACCAAAAGAGTTATAGTGGAATTACATTTTTCAGATAACTATCTGTAAATACACTCAGAGTTGTTGGTTATTGTATCTATCATATGGAACATGGAAAAATTCATAAAAACTACACCTGGGTAGTGAGGCCCCTTAAGGTCAATAATGGCTCTGCAAATTTAGACAAAACTTTGCAGCAAAGGGTTTTCGGTGTCGATAAATCGATTGATGATAATCTTTCTTATATTGCCACTTCGAGGTCCACACTAGCTATTTCAAGAAAGTCTACGCAAATTTCGATAAGAATTTGCAATAAGAGCTTTTCAGCGACCCTTAAGAATCACACTAGCTATTTCGACAAAAGTACCAGCGCCAATGAAATTATTATTATTTCGTATTTTTCATTGCACCAACTAATAAAGCCGGTCCTATTTTTTTAAACATTTATTTTATAGGTATACGTCCCCAATATTACAACGGGTAACAGCACGCTCCTGCAACGTATTGTTGTCACTACTTTGCACGTAAAGCATAAGTTGCCGTTTGGAAGTTCAGAAAGTAACAATACAATAAAAACAATCTCAAATTTTATCTGTACAAAACGGGATTTCACTTCAGTAGAATACAAATTGGATTTGGGGATGAGTTGTCTGACCCATATTCAAATACCCATTGGAGTTCTGACAGAATTAGGTCTGCTCTTTGTCGTGCCCAATTTATTTGTCAATCAAATGTTAATCTCTGATAAATTAGTCTGATCTGTAGAGAATTACTCTAGTGGCGCACAAGCTTTGATCGTATTGTTAAAGGGATTCTGATTGACACGTTCTCTATGTGACAGAGAATGGTCTCTCCCATAATGAAATTCATTTGAATGTTTATTGATGATAATCAAATAGTTTTACAATTATTATAAATAATTTTGTGGTAATTTTATGGAAATGTTTATCTAGGAAGCCATAATAAGCAAAATAAACTCAGATGTATGTTCAACTCCGAATTTCTTTTGTTTCGGAGATATTGAGATCGTCTTCATCAGTCATCAAAATCGTTAAACGTTCACTTTTTCTTATATTCAAAGATTGAAAAACATAGCGGTAGAACAAGTATTTAGGACTTCATTATTGGTGTAAATCGAAAACCCTTAAATCTTTTGAAAAATATCCAATTTCATTGATACCGCACAATATCTTTAATTTTAACGCCAAAAAGTTTTCGATTTTCGAAAATATTAAGTCGTTGGTTTATGCTACGAGAATGAACAAAAATTTCGTAATGCTGCAACTTTTATTATAGCGAATCATATTTCTATAAAACTTCATTCAATTTATAATCCAGCAAATCAGTGTACCAAAGTGAAAGACGATATTTTCAAAAACTTATAAATTAATTATCATTGCTTATTAATTTTTTAGTTCTTGCAAAAGATTTTTCTTTGTTTTTCATTTTAATGTTAATCGAGTTATTTTTGATAAGATTCTGACTTGAATGTATGAGATTATTTTGTTTATTTTGACTTTCAGATAGAAAGGTATTAAAATATTTTCATTTGCTCCCGATATACCCAATATATCTAAAGGGGTTAGCAGAAGGTTAATTCCAAAGATATTCTTCATATCAGTGATGTGCTAATATAAATTCAAGTCTCTTTTGTTCAAATTAATTAATTGAGATGTTCGAAGTTTATGTTTTACAACCTTTCTAATTTGTATAATTAACAGTATCTGTCACATTTCCAGTCTCAGAAAGGTACATTTCTCAATCTCTTACAGTTTTTGCAAAAAGAGCTGTAGTAAAAAAATATGTAATTGAAAAATAATATAAATTCCACTTGACATACTACAATTCCAAAAAGCTATTTTTAATCAATACTTATTTTATGTTCTTCAGCTGTCCAGATTACGTTTTTTATCATTGTTACCTGCAATTAGCCATTTGGAATTTAATAAGAACTGATTTTCAAATTGTAATTTTAGGACTGTAGGTATAGCGCCCAAACTACGGACAACTTTGTACTTAGGTAAATTTGATCATCTACATATTCGTCAAGTTTACAAATACATATTTACCTATGTAACATTTTTTGCTATGGATAAAATCTCAAAACCAGCTGCTGGACCATAAGTGCCATTACAACTAAAACAATAAAAGAGAAACCACAGCTTGAGTAGATCGTTAACAACCTGGCAAAAACAACGAAATACCGCAAATATCAAAACACATTTAACCATATCTAAACTACTCGACATAATTTACAAACAACATAAATTACAAGGCAGCCCAACGTTTTACTGCTACAAACACTCGTAACTCTTTTTCACTGATAAAATGAATGTATCTATATATACCTACATACACATCCCATCCCTTTTTGCGACGACGAAAATTTCAGCTTTTCAGTTAACGTTTTCCATTACTACCAGCTTCTTCTACATTTCAGCAGCAAAAACCAATCCGACCACGAGAGATACGATGAGATAATTCATCGCCCAGCCAGCAACATTCGACACGAGATATTCGAAAAACGACCAGCAATAACGTCTTGTCATTTTCTTCCAGCCATCACATTCAAAATTTCGCGTCCAATCACAAATAGGAAATGACGTGGAGAACGTTCGTTCCTCGTTCCATGATCATAAATCAATTTTTACCCCAGCAACGGAAATTCTTAGCATCCCACGTAGGTATTTTCAGACATACTAAATTCTCCAAGGATTACACGCCTGTATTAATATCCAGATTTTCGATGCGATGAATCGAGGAGAAGGAAAAAGAAACTGAAAATGACTGTGAATTACTATGTACGGGTGGATGAGTCAAATGGAGATTTGGGATTTGACGTTTCTTATCTATATTAAAGTTGGACAATGGACAATTTCTAATCCGTACGCTATTTTTTTGGGCATTGCAAGCGAGATAAAATTATTTATTAAGTTTATTGTTTAGGAAGATGAACAAAAATATGTATGTACAGAATATATGCATGTGTAAAAGAATAAATTCATAATTAAAGTTATTCTTAGAAATAGCATCAAGTAGCTGTAGGACATTCCTGATCAGCGAGCCAAACCCGGAGTAGGACCTTGCAGGTAGAGATGGTAGATGGTATGCAGAGCTTTCCGGAGCAACAAATGAAAACACTTCTTTGTAAGTGTCTGTGCCGTAATTTGGAATAACTAGTTGATGAGCACTGGATTGCTGCCGACGAGCCCTCGGGACAATATAAATTGCTAGGAGTTCTGCCAAATAGGAAGGTTGATGGCTGTTGAGGGCACGGTAGACTATAGGGCCAAGAAAGAGTCGACGATAGTTGTCAATGGTCAGCCATTCAAAATCCCGTCGAGCCTGTGCGATAGGTGGCATCACGAAGCTGCCTAAAGGATAAAACATACAACTCTGTTGAGGTGCTGCAATTTGAAGTCCAGCACAGTCCCAGTACCTTGTAGAATCAAGAGGCAGTGATGATTGTGTGGTAGAATTAGTGCATTGACCGAAATCTTCTGCAGTTGTTGTTCAGTATACCTTCGAAGACAGTAAAGCATCAGTAAAGAGACAGAGAAACGAAGTTAAATATGGAAAATAACGGTTATTTTACATTTGAATTACGGCAAATGTCACTTATTTTGAATTTATAGTAAAAAATAGACAGATTCCACAGATGCACATGATTGAATCGTGTTGAGGTGTAAATTAATAAAAAAATAAAGAGAGCACAAAATAACACCAAGTCATTTTATCGACCTAATGATGTTGACGTGCTTTTTTTCGTAATTAGCTCGATCCTTCCCCCCTGCTTTTAATGCCTTTTTTATTAAGGTAAGCAGTAAAACGAAAAACTTCAAACTTAGTGGATCCGAAATACTCTGATCAAAATAAAAGCTTGGTCTTAAAGCTTCAAGAATATATTTTGGAAATTTTAAATCCGTTTAACAAGCTAAATCTTGCAAACAAGTTGTCAATTGTCTGTTAAAGCTAGAGTCTTAGGCGACTTTGAGGGAAGTATATCTATTTATATTTTCCTTAAGAAATATACGGCGATTTCGAGAAATTGATTACAAAATGTGAAGCATCTAAGCTTCTGAAGGTACGTAATATTAGAGAACTACTATGGAATTTTATTTCAATAATTGAAGAGAAATCTCAATGTTTTAAGACTGTTAATCGCAAACTTAAATCGAAAATCAGGTTTCACGTTATCGGGTATTTTATATGGATAAAAAATTGCAGCGGTATAGGAATAACGTAAATTAGAAATTTGATATAATTTTCGTACAAATAAATGTATACGTTAGGTTCAGGAAACTAAATAATAATATATAATAAATAAATAAACTTGTTGAGGAGAACAAGTACCTTTTTGGGACTCGTGGGTGGAACTTAGGGAACTGGAAAATGTGTTGAGTGTGTATAGGCAAGTTAATCAACATCAGTTTGTTGAGTCACCGTCACCGAAATGGAAACCACATTTCTGGATGTAATTAATTGAAATGCCATCAGTTTTCATTCCATTTCAAATTTGATTCAAAATAGTAGCTGATTGAATGTCAATTATTATTCACGGAATTATTTAATAATTATATTCATTCCTCTAAATTACACCGTATGAAATATTTAACTCATTTGAAAATGAGGTAATAATGCTAAATGCTAATAAAAAATCAGTCATTAGGTACTGGGTGACGAGAAACTCCAATATTCCAGGTAAATCATTAGACCGTCTTGCCATGTTACCATCATTTCCAAGAACCTCAAAGCAAAAAAAGGAGATGAAACTCGCATAGAATTCATGAAGAATTTTGTAGGAACATCTTTAAAAAAAATGTGTCCTTGCGCAGGTAGACGTGCGCAACAACTCACTATCACTCTATCTAGACTTCAGATTACTGTAAGCAGGGAATGGCGCTGATATGCAACATCTATGATTTTATTTGATTGTTTTAAGGAGACTGTGACTGTTTTAAATGCCATACGTACGTTAAATAGAACTAACGTCCATGAAGTACAGAAAGTAATTAGTTTTGGCTCATAGAATAACACTATTATAGATATTGTTGATTTGGACAAGTCAACCTGAATAGTTCTACGTTTTAAATAAGAAATAAAAAAATGAATACTTCATGAGAGCATGGTGGCGAGATGGAATTTATGTCTAGATTCATGTCAAATTTGCAATCGGCTCTGAGTGACATGGCGCGCTTATTTAACTTATTCAACTATTAAAAGTGTCATAGTAAGGTAAAGGGGGCATTTTTGCAACATATTTCTAATAATGAGCTACTTACTGATCCGGTTTTGAAATTTTTTCTTTCCACACCCTGTATACATGCTGAACCCCAATAAAAATGTTTTCCCTACACTGTTTAGTCTGGTATTCTTCATAAAATGATAGTTGAAGTTGAAATAGGTTTTTTATATTTAGCGAAATTTGTTTATCAACACATAAAAAGCCGGCATAAATAATATATTCATATTTATTTTTCTATTCAAACAGCAATATATACTACAGACATTTTTTATGTTGCTATGTAGCGGCTAATACCCCTTGGACAAGAAAAATGGCTCCATCATAAAATACACATACAAGGATATATATATTATATTCCATCCATTATCTGGTTGGATCGCGACTGGAAAGTAAAAAAATATGGAAATGGAGATGGATACACCGCGTGGATCTGACACTGGCCCGAGGCCTAAATGCTACTCTCGCTCTCATTACGGCCCTGTGCATACCGCGGTGGATGGTGTAGGCCCGGGGCGGACAGGGAAATAACCCATCGTGTCTTTGACGTGCGCCCACTGACAGTGGCGCCTGATGAGGGGTGCAATTGCACAGTGGGTGCCATAATCATGTTTTATGTTTTTTATAAAAGTTTATTTGTAAGTAATTAGAAATAGAGGTTTTCCAGAATCTCACCATGCATGCATCAACTGCTTCTTCAGGAGTCGAAAAAAGTCAATTGGTGCCAAATCGAGACTGTACCGTGGATGGTGCAATAATTCAACTGTTTTATTTCACAGAAAGTTTCTCATTTGATTTTTGTGTGAGAGCTTTGATCTGTAAGACCGACTGTGGCTAACTGAGCTGAAAATTTCATCTCCAGTGTGCGTACGAAGGCACACCTTGATGAAGTGAATCTATCAAATTCAGTTGACTGTGATTTGAAAGAACCTTGTTAGTCACATTCCTATATGCACTTAAATAATGCTATATCAAATTCGATGTATGCTTACCGTTTTTTGACAGACAGTTTGCTAGTGTTTCAATATTATTTGAGGCAGTTCAAGGATTGCAGAGTGATGACTGTATGCACTTTCTTTACGAATTTAGTCAATGAGAATATTAGGTTTGCTCCTTTTCGTGGTGACAAGAGAATGCAGGCAGACTTCATAGTGTCCCATACAAAAATTTGCATATTGCATTGAAAATCATTACAATATGGCAAGAGATAAGAGATTAATTCTCCGTTTTCACACACTTTTTACAAAAATTTCACAGAAAATTAAGCATTCCAAATAGGAATATTGATCGCGGTCATATCAACGCTGTTATATAGCCAAACAATATTGGAGATTTTTCGAATTCAACACGAAATGAGAAAAACAATAATTATCCGGTTCAGTTAAACTACGTTTATTG
This sequence comes from Crioceris asparagi, assembly GCA_958507055.1. Classification (NCBI taxonomy): domain Eukaryota; kingdom Metazoa; phylum Arthropoda; class Insecta; order Coleoptera; family Chrysomelidae; genus Crioceris; species Crioceris asparagi. The sequence goes on from OY293828.1 coordinate 14,168,408, forward strand.
CATTCCACAAAATTGTTGGTTGGCCTGGCGAGTAATTGGGACGCAAAAAGTATTTTATGTATTTGTTATTATGGTGTATCTAATAGCGTGAATCGAGTTTACATCGATGATTTGGGCAATGCAGACGAATGTTATGTATAAATGTAAAATGAGAAATGCAACATTTTGTTACAACGTAGGGAGTTTATGTGCAAAGCTGAAAAGTTCTCGAATGTTTTCCCGGCATATGGCAAGTGTAGATTTTGATGAGAGATTATTGTGCCAATGCTATAAAAAACGAAAAAAAAAATGTGGGAAGAACATCTTCATTCCAATAGATATAATCAAACTCAATGGTACCTAAGAAGTTCAGAGACAAAGATCTATTGGCAATACAATACTGTCTATGCACCTAATCACCTTCAACCAAGTGTCTATTTTATGTTTAATTTCCTATTAGCAATACAAGTGACCATGTTATTTGATCAAGGTGGCCGCGATCTCGTGGGATATTACCATACACGACATAGGTGAATTGAGTGAACCTACTCATTCAAACAGTGTATAACCAAAATATCAATTTTATTCAAGTGATATTTATATATATGCTCATTTAACGAAAGCAGGGTAGTTTTTTTGAGTGCATCATAATTAAAATCATGTATAAATATAAGTTCTAGAAGTTACGTAAAGCGGTAAAACGTCACTCATGAAGATTCATGGTGTTTTCGAGATGGAAACACACAACGCATTTTGATGACTGAATGTCAAAGTTCTGATACCGGATTGGTGCGTTTGGAAATTCGGCAGGTTTCGATTGGTTTCACTAAACACAACGCTAGTTGCGTTTTGTATCTCGAAATCACATTATTCAAATGAACGTCATATTACCACGTATTTGACATAAAACAGAATATAAACCTTATATATATATAGATATACAAACGTACTCACGAAATGTCAAAATCATAACATAATAGAGCCAAACGTTGGCAACTCAGCATAGTCCATTGTTTACATTCTGCTGCAATTCGTGAATAGTAGTGAAGTTTATTAACAAATTAATTCTCCAAAAGCTATCCCTGGGACACTCCTAGACCTAATGTGATAACACAATTAAAGTCGAAGTGTTTTGTGCATAAAGAAACAAAAATAAAACTGTGGAAAACGTGTAATTATCATCAGTTGTGCGGGCAGTGTTGCCAGTTTGTACTGTAGCAGTCTCCGTATGAAAATAAAACATGAGTGATACAGCTTGTGATTCATGTGATACTCACTACTGCGGGGAATGCTCTGAACTATCTCGATCTGAGGTAAAATGCATGACTTTAATAGAACGAAACCTAAAATTCTTTTGCAATCAATGTAACGAAACGGATATCAGAGAGGGACTCAAAAACCCAATCCATGATAAGATAACAATCATAAACGATAAAGAACTAATAATTAAGATGTTGCAGGAAAAAATACAAAAATTAGAATGCGCACAAACCTATACAAGTATTGCATCCACTACCACCACAAAATCACAGACACTAAAAACTCCAGCCAAAAATATCCCCCCGTGCTAATAAAACCAAAGCATACACAAGATGCAGAAATCACAAAAAAGTATCTACAGTCGAAAATTAATCCAACCCAATTAAAAATGAGTATTAACTCCGTAAGAACTGCAAAAAATGGAGTTGTTGTGATAAAATGTAATAGTGAACAAGAAAGCCAAAAACTAATAAAAAGCATACAAGAACAAGACATAGAGGATAACTACACGGTTCAAAATTACAACCACAGCAACAAATACTATGAGCACTGATGATATTGCGCACTGTCTTAGAAAACAAAACCAATTTATCCAGGATTATACTTGAGTATAACGTATATTAAAACAACTCAAAATAATAAGTCAACCGTATTCGGCGAATGCTCGGGAGATTTGTTTAGAAGACTAATGGCATTTAGGAAGGTATTTATGTCATGGGAACGCTGCCCTGTGTATGAAGATAATAGAATCCCTAGATGTAAGAACTGTTTTTCCAATGACCATCATAAGGCAGATGATTGTAAAATCCAAAAAATTATTTGTACATACTGTAGTGAACAACATAAGTTTGAGAATTGTCCGAAAACAATAAAAAAATGCTGCAACTGCGCTCGTTCAAATGAAAAATACAATTTAAAGCACTCCACAGATTACGAAGCCTATTCAATTGAATGTCCAACATATAAATTTTATTTGCAAAGATATAAGAACTCAATAGACTACTACTCAAAGGAGTCGTTTTTCTTTTCATTTTCTCTTCTTTTTCTCAATAGCAGCATTTGAAACTAGTTCTTAGTTTATTTCAATGGATATTACCGATACCTTAAATTTTACCAGAATCGATAGTTACTTTATCTCAAATTATATTAAAAATAGAAAACATAACATTTCATGTTATAGCAGGTCACAGATCACCCTCTAGTTCAGAACAAAAGTTCGTAACAGATCTTGAGAATTTTTTAATTGGTCTACCAAGTAAAAATTTTACAATCATTATGGGAGATATGAATATTAATATTTTTAACAATAATTCACATATTGCAAATAATTATCTAACGTGTCTTATGTCTCTAGGATTTAAGCCATAAACACATTTACCAGAATCACACAAGACACGAGTACCTGTCTGGACCATATTTTTATTAAGCAGAATCTAAACAGTACGAATATTAACCTTGACTCAGTGGTAATAAATAATGATACTACGGACCACTACCCTATTTATCTACAAGTGTACAACAGGGCTTATAAAAAATCACCATCTCTAGAAAAGACAATATCCATCTTTGACCATAAAAAATTTAAGGAACTCATTAGCCAAGAGACATGGTACTCTGTACTGATTGAGAATCATGCTAAAGCAGCATGGAGTATTTTTATGAAACGTTTTATGAATTTTATGAACAATGTAAAACGACAAAAACATTAAGAAAGCAAAAATATAATAAAATTAAACCATGGATAACCAACGCTATTATAACCTCAATAAAGAAACGTGACAAACTGAAAAAAGTTCTAATTAAAAACCGTAACATTGTAGCCCTTAACCAGAGGTACAAATTATATAGAAATCACTTAAAGAGTATTATCAATGAAGCCAAATCCAGATATTATCGTGAAAAAGTAATTAACAGCAGGAATGACGAAAAAAAATATATATAAAATAATTCATGAATCAACCAACACGAATAGCAATAAATTGAATGAAATAAACATATCCATTATTAATTAATAAGCATTTCAAAACAAAAAACAAATGGCTGACTTCTGCAATGATTATTTTATACAGATAGGAAAAAAATGGCTTAAAAAATACAATCCCCAATAAAATATAAAAATAATTATGGCCCTGGTGTAAAAGAAAGCATGCTACTTAAACCTGTTACTCCCAATGAACTTATAACCCACATTGCATCTCTAAAAAGTAAAAGCTCCCCAGGATATGATAATATTAATGCAGAATTAATAAAATATAACGATCTGTACCTAACCGCTCCCTTGGCTCATATTATAAATTTTTTTTTTTGCAAGTACCAGAAGACTTTAAAAAACCATTGTAATTCCGATATACAAATCGGGTGACAAAACTGATTTAAGTAATTTCCGCCCAATAAGTCTTATAAGTGTCTTTTCTAAGATATTTGAAAAATGTCTAAAGGACAGGCTGATAGAATTTTGCAAAAAAAACAAGACTTTAAATGGAAACCAGTTCCGGTTTCGCGAAGGGATTAGTATCAATCACGCCATTTATACGCTTGTAGATAATATAAAATTAAATTTGGATAGAAGTAAGAAGTGCATAGGAGTCTTTTCGGATCTTGCGAAGGCTTTCGATACAGTGCAACATAAAAAACTGCTAGATGTCCTTGGGCACGTTGGAGTTAGGGGCACTATGTTGAAGATCTTCAGCAGCTACCTACAGGATAGAGTACAACAAGTAAGGATAAATGACCACCTTAGTGATTTTCAAAAAATTCAGGTAGGAATTCCGCAAGGCACGGTTCTCGGTCCGCTGCTTTTTTATCATCTACATTAACTCATTACTGAAATTAAATATACAAGGTAATATTATATCGTATGCTGACGACACAGTTCTTATTTTTGAAGTTGACACTTGGCAGGGGGTGAAATCTAAGGCTGAGATGGGTATTGGAGTTGTGAAAGATTGGCTTGACTTTAATGAGCTAACGCTTAATTTAGACAAGTAAAAATATATTTCATTCTCTCTTACTGACACTAACAGACCGAGCTTCACATTCTTACAACTGCCTAGAACAGCCTTCAAAATAAACGAAATTAACAGCATTAAATATCTAGGAATCATAGTTGACAAACACCTAAAATTTTCCATCCATATCAACAACTTATGTACTAAAACCAGGCGACTTGTTTTTAAATTCTATGAAATACATAAATTCATGAGCATACAACTAATCCGAATAATTTATAAATCACTAGTAGAGTCAATATTACAATATGCTATTATCGTATGGGGTGGTCTGTAAACTAATGCATTAGAACCTCTAAATGTTATACAAAACTATATATTAAAAATCATGCTGCGAAAACAAAAACGATATCACACAGATCTACTATATAGTGAGGAAATACTTAATGTTCTAATGCTGTACTTTTACAACAGCTGTCTGTATTTATACAATAATAAAAATATGCAGCAAAACCTTCAGCATCCTTATCAAACACGACAGACAACAAACCAAAACCTAGCTGTTCCTTTTTATAGAAGGGATGGCAATCAAAGATTCACAAAGAGCCTTGCTCCAAAAATTTTTAATTCTCTCCCGATATATCTAAAAAATATAACAAACTATAAAAGATTTGCTATACTGTGTAGACCACTTATTTACAAAAACTATAAAACCTACCTTAGCTTACTATGAGCAGTTGCAGTATTAAGATTATTGAAGTATTTTGATAATTTTGATTATAATTAAGAAAAAAATAGTGTTTTATTTTATATAGCTGGGAATAATATTTTTCTTTTCTCTCTTTTCCTTCTCTAACTTAGGACTAAGTTGTGTTACATCTTCTTATCATTGATTTAATGTACCTTAAGCAATATACTAACTTTACTTTTTTGCACATACATATTGTTGGGAATCTAGGTGCACATTTAACTGTTTTGTAATTTAAATCTGACCCCCATATGTTAAAATTATTGTAAATTATTTTTTTCTTAATAAATATTATTATTATTATTATTATTATTAATATTCATTTATTGTTTTCTTAATTGTCAGAACTTGAAAATCTCAAAATAATCACAACTGAATTGACATAAAAATTCAACATAACCTGTAAAACATATATTTATTTTTGATTTTAAATATGAAGTTCCCATAGAAGACTAGACTGCTTTTGTTAAATGAGCATATATTTAAATATCATTAGAATGAAATTCATATTCTGGCAAAACACTGTTTGAATAAATAGATTTACTGAATTCTCCTATGTCATGTATGGTAATATCCCACGAGATCGCGGCCTCCTTGATCAAATAACAGGGTTACTTGTATTGCTAATAGAAAATAAAACATAAAATAAACACTTGATTGAAGGTGATTAGGTGCATAGACAGAATATGCTAAAACTGATAAAAAATCCAAAGAAAATACCTAGATAATATTAGTTGATATGAAACATATTTCGAAATAATCAAATTTACAATTGAGGATCTATTTTTATTCGATAATCAATAGCTTGGTGCACTGAAAAATACGATATAGACGACTTTAAACTTCAAAAAATACCAACGCTGATAGAATTAATATTATTTTGTATTGTTCAGTGCTTCAGTGTTTTATTGGTAATCCAATCCGTTGAATTTGTTGAACGTTCACTAATATTCCGCGATTCTAGAATATACCGGCAGCAATCTTGCACATTCATGGAAACCGTTGAAATTCTTGGAAAATGTTCAACTGAAAGGTTACTGGAATTTAGTCACTTCTGTGTTCTTCAATTTTCAATTTTCGAAAGTAACCCTCTCCGCCCCTTTTGTGGGAAGTTTTGGGGTGGAAAATCCTGTTGAATATCTATTTTTCCTTTTTGATGAGACCATCTCTAAACAGTTCCTTTTCAAATAAAAACAGAATCATTAAAATCGAAGAGCGTCACTCTGCGAATTGCAAGATATTAAAATAATGCAGAGAAAATGGAATTGTATACTTTTCCGTTTGGAAGTCCCTCAAAAATAAGATGTATTCCCAGCATAGTTTTTTTGTCCCCTAAGGATTCAAGCAAACAAAACTGCTCATATTCAAAATCCTGTCTTGAAAGCTTTCCTGTCTCATCCTCCAAAATTGAATTTCGATCAAAAACATTCGACTTCGAAGTCGGTATAATAAGGTAAAACTCCCGGCTGGAGAGAAAGTAAATCGCGTGTGTAGGATAAAACAATTTGGTAGCAGAGTAGCTTTAGGTAAGTTAGAGGGATGTAGGAAGGAGGACATCGACAATTTCATCTCGCTATCCATTCAGGATGTGGTCGATACAAAAAGATTTACAGAAGAATCACTACGTATTACAGTGAAGGATTAAGTTTAATGAACGAAAAATATTGTGAAATACCTGAACAGTGTATTAATTTATTTCTATGAAATCAACACAAATAATAATATATTTATAATGCCGGATATGGTTTCGTCTTTAACTCTGTCGTCTCAAATTTTGGATTTTCGAAAAAAAATGCCTCTTCCATTCCCGTTGGGCAAGTTGTTGTGGGAAAGGACATGTTGAATGTCGATTTTTTTACTGGGACTGCCAATAGTCCTCTTTCAAACGAAAAAAGAATCATCAAAATTAGAGCACGTTTATTATTGATAAGGCGAGAACAGACATAAAAAAGCAGACAAACAGTCGAATCGTGTACCTCCTCATCAAAGTATACAGATCACTGGTTCAATCAATCATTAGCTATTGAATTATAATTTGTGGCAATGTATGTGATAATACTATACAAAAACAAATCAAATTGTATCACAAAAGTAGTGCTCTTAAAAACAAAACTATATTCGAGTAGCCTTCTCTACAACGAAGATATTTTTGATATAACATCCTTATTTTATGTACTTACTAGCTAGTTGTAACTTCATATACAAAAAAAGTAAACCGTAATCATTAACAAATGCCATTTAAATAACTAATGAATCGTGCATCACAAATATTATTCAAATTGTCTACCGCCTTGACGAATACACAGCTCGTTGCTTCTAATTACTCCATAAGTAGCGTTCATTATAACATTTGGAGGTATTTCTCGACAAACCCCGAATATTCTTCTTTCGAGATAGTTTTTATTCTGGGCCTGGGGCTGGCTTAGATAAACTTAGTCTTTAAAGCAACCCTAAAACCAAAAGTCAAGGGGCGTGAGGTCAGGGGAATGAGCAGGCCACCGAACAGGTCCATTTGTCCCAAACCACCTTGCGCCAAATCTGTTATTTAACCAATTTAAATTCACATGTGCATTATATGGAGAAGCCTCCTCTAGTTGAAAATAAATTCTATTGAGTTCGGCAAGGGGTAGTCCATCTAAAAAGTTTTTGATAATTTCATTTAAAAGATCATAATATTTCTCTCGCTTAAGTAGGTATTCCGTCGAAAAAAATTGGTCCAATTAATCGATCGCCCAAAATGCCGCACCAGACATTGGCGGAAATTTTTTTTGGAAAATTATTTTCTACAATCAGTCTAGCCTTTTCCTGACTCCAGTAGCGATGGATGTTTCTATTATAAATGCCATTATTGCTAATGGTATTCTCATCATACCACATTATTGTTTTAAAGTACCATTCCCTCGAACGGCGTTTAAATAAAAACGGCAAGATTTAATTCTTCGATAGAGATTATTTTGCTCCAGAGCATGCACTTTTTGCGGAACGTACGGCTTAAACTTGTACTTTTTAACATTTATCTTTGGATATGTTGTTCAAATCACTAGCAATGCTGCGATGCTTTCTTTTAGGCTTCTTGAAACTACCATAATGTTTTTAAACTGTTCTCAAGTCTTGAGGATTTTCGTCGATCTGGAAATTCTCTGTTCGGAAATCGATTGATGTAGAGACGCACTGGTCGCCCACTATTTTTGACCGACTTCAAAAAAAGAAGAAGGTATAGAATTTGGTTGTAAGATTGCTTTTTGACCGACGAACCCCAAACGGAGGAGGTATACAATTCGACTGTGTGCTTTTTTTTTGTTTTTTGGTTTGTGCGCGCCTTCCCTCCGAAAATCGCCCCGAAGGGGGTGGAGGGGGCAAATTTTCTCGAAAATTGAAAATCTCAGGTGCTATATTTAAAGATAGGACAATATCCGGAAACGTTTAAATTGAACATTTTTTCAAAAGAGTTACGGTTTTCGAGATAGACATGTTAAATTCTCAAATATGCAATGTGGAGAGGGCGATTTCTGTCGAAAATTGGAAATCTTTGGGCAGTACATAAACGACATAATTATTTGTAGCAACATTTATAATGAACATTTTTCCCTTAGAGTTAGGGTTTTCGAGTAAAATCGATGTTAAAAAGGTAACAACTAAAATATTCAAGCGTATTTTCGCAGCGATGTTCTGAGATCTCAATAATAACAACTACAAGCAAGGAATATACGTACTATCTTCATTGGTATTAGTGAACGTTAAACGATTTTCGTGACTGATGTTACACTCAAAAGTGTGAAATAAATATTTTTTACAAAAAATTGGACCGACGTTATTAGTTGGTGCACTGAAAAATACAAAATAATATTAATTCTATTGGTGGTGGTACTTGTGAAGTTGGTGCCAAAAGTTATCAATCTACCTGAAACTGCACTACTTCAAAAGTAACAGCACCAATAGAATTAATATTATTTTATACTTTTCAGTGCACCAACTAATAATGTCGGTCCATTTTTTTTGTAAAATATATTTATTTTTATTATATTTTATGGCTGTTCGCGCGTTTTGCATAGTAAACGTCCTCCGATTTAGATGATTTTTGTTTATACTGTTGAATTTAGAGAAAAAATGTCTACAATATGACGTAAAAATAAATATCGTTCACATACTGCTGCTCCAGGTTAATAGATAAGGAAATAGAAATCATTCTGCCAGAACAGTAACAAAAATAAACTCCAACAGATTCATAGCGAATATTCAATGTAGCGGAAGAATATAATAATATCAGCCTTGCTTTCTCAAGGAGTCGAAGATAAACTTCAAAGCATGAAATTTGTACGTATACATTTAGGAAAATATATCGAAGAAAACATTTCAATTGGATCCGTCGAAAGATAGAAGGGATATTTTTATCTCTTTAGGGTTTTGATAAGATGCTTTGGAAGGATTTGAAAAATAACGGAGAAGACATGACTTATGGCTATGCCACTTGTGCACTGTGATGTTGATAAAAATATGTCACAAGTTAGAAAATGTAATCAATTGAGCATCAATCAATGCATACTATACACATAATACTAAAAAGACACAGGTTCCCACTTTAATCTCATCTCTTTCACTTCAACTGTACCGAATCGATGTAAATCTCAACTATAAGTACTTCAAGATTAGTTTCCAGTTTCAATTTATCTCCTCTACCTACCAATATTCCCAGCCATATGTCTGTGTTGCTCTTTTGAAAGTGTCAAGCACCTTGTTCGACCGGTGGAAAAAATCCAAAACAAGTCTTAGTTGACATCGACAACGTGCGTAATACCAACACATCATTATTCAAGATTTAAGGTAATAATTAATATTATCTGATGCGGAATACTCACTCTCTACTCGCCAGGATTTTATTAAGCTTTTCATTAGCCACCACCAGCGCTAATTATATATGTATAAGGACTTGATCGTTGATGGTTGGTTTTCGGCATATGGTTTGAGAAATTTTAAGCCGCATTCGGGATGGACACTCACATTGATAATGGCTTGACTTACCAACGATACAGGTAAATACGTCAAAAGAATATAAGGAACACTTATAAAAAAAAATATGGCAGGCACAAAATTCCGCCACCCTTAAATTTTGACCAAGTTTGATATCTTATACCTTTTTTTGTATCTGATTCGCATGATTTTGTTATCAGTTTGTAGATCCATTTATTATGTTTCTCTTCAATTATTTTATAAAGTAACATTTTTCGATTAGGCTATATTATTCAGGAGAAAATCAAACTGTTGTTTTTGTCGTGATTTCCAAACACCCTATAGAAAAATTGAGATGTATAATCTTGTTTCTTGTAATCTTTGATGTATTCTAAACATTTCGTTTTTTGATTCATACCGTTATCTTATTTCTGCTGAGAGCTACACAATTTTTATTAAAACGATGTTATTTTTAGAAAATGTATGTCAAGCTTTCGGTAAAAAAATATCTACGCGAATATTGTCACAGATTGTTTGATAGAGTCAATTTCCAGCAGACGTGGGTAGAGGCGTTAATAGAGGATGGTCGTAGCAAAAGTATGTCGCCCGTACTCTGAGAATCTCGCGGTCTACAGTTCAATTTAGTCATGATTCATGATTTGCGCCGATATTTCTGCTGAAGCCGCACCGATGTTGTATTTGTTGAAAATGGAGCTCCAACCGCTTACCTTTACATTGAGGAAATCCTCCAAGAATTTGTTTGAATTTTCTCCTTTCATTGGGTACTAATTGACATTAACGCAAAAAACAAACGTTTGATTTTCTCCTGTATAATATATCCTAATCGAAAAATGATACTTTATAAAATAATTAAAGAGAAACACAATAAATGAATCAACAAAATCATGAGAATCGGATAAAAAATAAAAACTACTAAAACAATGTATTTTGTATCGATTATTATTTACTCTGCAGAAAAATAGGGATAAATGTAGAATCCATAAACTCAAACTCACAAAATTGCAGTGTTTATCTTTGACTAGTTCAAATTCACCTTATTTGGTCAAATTAAATGAAGATGAAAGAAGATTCCGCTGAAAACTTTAAAGAGGTAAGAGCAGATATAAGAAATATATGTAAAGCAGTAAATATAAACAAATAAGACCTCATTGTAAGATAAATGGGTGGCTGTGAGCTAATACTGGTTGACTTCACTCAAGAAAGTGTATTAAGTAGCGCAGCATGTCGTGGAGGTTTGGATGAGTGACCGGTGATCATCAGGGCGACCTTCCAACACGTGACTGTAACTTTGAATTCTCCTTCTCTTTATATATGTCCCTAATACAGCTTCTCTGGAAAGTTATGCATTTATCTTGACATATATCGGTGGTTCGGAATCCACTTTAAACTGTAATTCCCCTTGTCTGTGGCAACAAATTCAAGGCAGAAAACTTGCGCCTACGCTCGAACACGGGTACGGCACTTAAAGAAGACTTGTACGAATCGCAACCGACAAATCACCTGATGGCACAAAAAGTATTGGACATCTAAGAAAAAGATGGTATGTATAGATAAGAATGGATCCGGTACAGGATTAGCATCAAGCCTATCATGCAATAAGGAAGATGAAGAAGAACTTATTTAGTATTGGGAGATGGATAATCTAGGTCTTGACCTAAAAGCTATCACATGCGATAAATAATTCAAACGAGCTCAAGTCAACGACAAGTTGTGAATGCCAAACTGAAAACATCATTTGTATCCACAAGAATTGTTAATAAACGGCATTTAGGCCGTGAAAGAGCCATTAATGAAAATGAACTCATGACAAAACAAAATCTTTAAGAACGTAGTGTTGCTGAAAAAAAATATTTAGGTATGGCTGGACGTCTATTTTGTTCACAGATTACATATTAATCCAGATTTGGGCCTAAGACTTAGAGACTTAGACTATATAAAATATGGCCAGTGATTGATTAATATAACAAGTAGAACATAGAAAAGGGGCGAACAAGAAATCACAATAATAACTATGCAGGTTATGTGCTTTTTGCAAAAAATAAAGATGATCTTCAGAAACTTACACATATCCTTAATACAACAGGAAATAAATAAAGGATGGAAATATGTGCAGAAATACCAATACAACTACGTACAAAGAACTCTGTAAATTGATATAATGATAAAATATAGAGCATATTGGTTTTCATAAATAATAAAAATATTTTTTTATTGCTTTTGATACATTTTATTTGATGTCCGCTAGTTTTGATTGTATAAGGTGCAATTGATTAAGTATGAAAACACCACCAAGACACTTGAGGGATAATTCATTAGAAACATCCGAGCATGAATATAGAGACATGATGATTTATATGAATTTGTCCATGGTTTTATGTCGCTATCGATCCTATTACAAATTGTGCCTGTTACTGTATGTGCCTGTATATAACGAACATGTATAAACAACTCCAATTGGTGGTCTATACTATAAATTTAATCAGTTAGAAGAAATATTTGTTGCGACAAGATATAGATAAATATTTTCACCATAATGGGAGCTATAGTTCGTATAGGTAAAGTTATGCAATTACTAGTGGGAACACCTGTTTTGAGATCAAATAAAACGGGAAAGTATACACGAAAAAAACCACCGGATTGATTTGTAGAGGTATTGAATAAGTTCGATGAATGTGTCTGTTTGGAATGAGATCAGGTGATAATTAATATTGCAACAATTAATCACACTTAATGGTAGACATAAACAAAGTTGAGCGAATGGAACAAATACTCTTTATGCATTCGCGTCTATAGATGTATGAATGAAGACATTCATATTCAACATTCCAGTAGGAATTTATTGTAAAAATTATATCTACGTTGTGAGGTCCACGTAAACGTTTGTTTGAGTTTATACGGTTATTTTTGACCGACTTCAAAAAAAGGAGAAGGTATACAATTCGTTTGTATGTTTGCTTTTTTATATTTTTTTTATGGCTCTTCGCACTTTTTGCATAGTAAATGTACTCCGATTTAGACGATTTTTGTTTCGTTTGAAAGAGGATAGTTGAGAAATGGTCCCATATTGAGAAAAATCAAATTCAAAATCTCCTTCCCTCCAAAAACCCCCAAAGGGGGTGGAGGGGGCAATTTTTCTCGAAAATTGAGAATCCGAGAAAGCCGAATTTATGAAAATTCCATATCTGGAAATGTTTAAATTGGACATTTTTTAAAATAATCATACGTTTCCGCGCTACAGTCAGAAATGTGTTTCAGCTAGGGGCAAATTTTGCCGAAAATCGAAAGTTCGAGATTTGAAAATTAAAAAGGGGACCATATCCGAAAACGTTTAAAATGAAAATTTTTTCAAAAGAGTTACGGTTTCCGAGTTTCGCAATGGTAAATTCTGAAATATGTGATATGCGTATTTCCGCAAATAACGGCCAAATTAAAGAAAACATTATATGTAGCAACATTTAAATTGAGTTAAGGTTTTCGAGTTACAGCAGTAATGTCTGAAATATGTATATTTGCGCTGCGATGTTTTGAAATCTCTGAATAATAAATAACAAGGACAATCTAAGCCTATAACTTTTTGGGTATTTGTGAACGTTTAACAATTTTCATGACTAATCTTACACTCAAAAATGTGAAATAAATATTTTTTACAAAAAACTGGAGTGACTTTATTAGTTGTTGCACTGAAAAATAGAGAATAATATTAATTCTATTGGTTGTGGTAATTTTGAAGGTGTGCCGTTGTAGTTTGTTGTTGTAGGCACCAACTCCAAAAGAACCAGCACAAATAGAATTAATATCATTCTCTATTTTTCGGTCCAATTTATTCTAAAAAATATTTATTGTTCCAACTATCTCGAGAACCATAAATGATATCGACGTCGGTTTCATTGCACTCGATGTACAATTTTTTTGTGGCAACATGCTGAATATATTTTAATCAAAATCTGTCGGGCATTTTTTATTTTCAAAAATGAAAAGAATTTCAAAATACATACTCCATTCAGTCGTCATTATATAAACGATAAAAGTTAATCAACTAAATGTCGATTTTTAAGAAAACATGACAATTATGAAAAGAGCTCAAACCTCTTTGGTTCCGTACATTCATATTACGGCAAACCATAGTTAATACATTGAGAAATCATGAGCTATCAACTAATGAATAAACACATCTTATAGATAAAGAAATCAACATCTGGAAACTGTTATTTGTTGTATGATTTATATGATTCTGTTTATATTATTTGTGATCATGGTATAATGATTCTGGTTGGATGCTAAATTTGGTAAAATTGATTCTCTGTATTTTAATTCTTTAAACTACCTACATTTATTACAGACAGTTTTATTTCTCCAGTAACCTAGACGTCAAACAACAAAACCCCATTTTTCAGAGCTTTTTCTCAGTTTCCTGCGAGATTAGGGGGAGATCAGATGGACAAAAGCGTCAATTTCAGGCCTCAGAACCCTATCGTTGTCATTGTATATTTATTAAATATATTAAATTAATTTTAAAATTTAGTTTAATGTCGTAGTTTCAAAGAATTGTAATAAATAAAGGCCTACGATTTAATCAGAATAAAGAGAAAAAGAGATGATAAAAGAAGTACTTCATTTCCAGTTCTAGTTTGCGATATAAAAGTATCATATCTAGTTAACCGCTGAATCTAACGGATCTGAACAATAGCGTTCTTTTTTTTTGATAGTTTGCCATGCTTTCATAATTCATTTGTTTACAGTCGTGGCATACTTACCAAAGATTCCGCATAGAGAAAGAAAGAAGAGTATAAGTATATGTATGTATTGTGTTTTTGCGTCTTCTCCGACGAGCCGGCTACTGTAAATTCAACGTTTCATAGAAGTAGAGAAGAAGCAAAGTAAAAAAAAACAATGAACAACGTGATCCAGAAATAGCTAATCGTGATACATTCTCAAACACGAGGCGCATATATATATACTCCAGAGAAGAGAAAGAGACTTTTCCGACCAGCAAGATATCATATTGACTATTTATTTGTTGTTCTTCGTTGTTCTCTTGAGACTTAAGATTAGGATCTTAGTTGTATGTTATTCATTCGTTTAGTACGAGAAACTTGTGAAGGTATATTTTTGTTTTGTTTTCGTTAGTGAATAAAATAGTAATATGTTTTGAATCTACAGGGTAAAACTGAAATGCTAAGTAACTTGTTTTTATTGACTGTAACATAAATAGTACCTACATATGTGAATCAAGATATTTTTCCATGGAAGGTTATCAGTAGTGGGTCCGGTAGCTTAGCAGTGATTTACTAAGAGAAATGGCGGAGGTGTTTTAGAAAATGTAATTTTTCTGTTAGGTCACCATTCTGTTAAACTAAATTATCAATTTAGATTAGATTAATTTTAATTATATATAATCGTCGTTAATTCATAGTTTTACAAACATGATTACCGAACAAGTATTTTCCACATTCTATCTTGAATTAAAATTGCAATTTAGCAAAATAATTAATACTACATCGAATAAAAATAGTCCGATGTCGATATCTTTTGTTTGTTTTTGAGATATTCGAGATAAATGACCCGGAATTTCGTAATTTCATACAGTTCTTACTTGTATATTAATGAAACTATTTCTAGAACAATATTTATTAATTTGTTTGTTTTACGTATAAGTATCTCACATATATCTAGAAAGAAGATTCTGGATGAACTAACGTCCAGTTTCATTCAACATGTAATTGCATAATAAACAAACATACATATTTATAAGCTTCATCAAATTCAATGTTGAATTTCCCTATAAAAAATTAAATAGATAATGTAAGACATTGTAAATATACTTGGAAGTTGGTATTTGGACACAACTGTCATATCTATACGTCATTTTTAATAAACTAACAATCAATGGATGAAATATCCAATCATTTCTGGATACTTGTCCATGAAAATATTGCTAAAACACCATTTACAACATTGTGATGTAGATATAATCCAATCTTGCTATCCCTGCGATTGTTGAACGCCGCCGATCCGTAGCCTGCTTAGCATTCGTAATTACATTTTTTTCTGTTTCAGCATTGTCTTAATTTATCGCCATCGTCCGGTGTCTCGTCCGTCGTGTCTTTTACATCGATAAATATTCTAAGGATAAATATTTCCAGGATAATTGGTCGGAATCTCAAGATGTATGTGTGTGTTTGAACGTACGTGTGGGAAGGACGTTCCTCGACTGAAAACTTTTGATTTATGGCATAGCAAAAGAAAGCACAGCTATGCTAATTATTATTGCATAATTCATTCGGGAGAAGGGGAATATAGCGAAAAATTTAATTTTCTCCTAACGTATTGTAAAAAAAATGTTATAATAATAATAGCGATACGTAGGTAACTCGTTAGTATAGTTCATGTTTCCTTATAGTTCCATCGTTTTGGGGATCTTCAAATCAATCTTCTTCGGTGAGGGATGTAATTCCTCACTGTCTTGACCAATCTGTTTTGAGTAATTCTGTTTACGTGTCGGTTCTACTCTCCTTTATTTTCGCAACCACTTTACTATATAGCATTTTTTCTTATGTATTTCTTTGTCTCTATCGCTCTCAAGGTTTTAACTTCACTTGCTCTGATTAAGTAATCCATTACTATTATTTCAGCCATTGTCTCCTATCTTCTTACTTTCTCATCCTAAAACCCGTGCATATAATTTGTTAACCTAGGTACTAAAATGATATTAGGTCGATAGTAGATTGCAGCGTAGAGTTTATTTTATTATTGTATGACATTTAGTCTTTGTATATTGGGATTTGCATATTGCCTCTGCTTGTTTGATGAATACATTTTTTTTCTTTGGAGATCACCTTGCGACTCATCTCTAATCCATGGATGTTCATTTTCTGTGCAATATTTCCAATATTTACTAGTTTACTCACAAATGGGATGAATAGGAGTAGGCTAAGACTATTGCCTTGTCGTACACCTTATGTGCTTTGTGTGTTCTTTATTATGGTTAGATAGCTTGATCGTATTTTGTTTTTTATATCCCTTAAAAGTTTTCAAAGATATTTCAGTTCCAATTTGTCAAAAGTCATTGTTAAGTCTACGAGGCAAATATATGGTTTAGCACTTTACGGAGAGGGTAAAGAAGGCTAATACACATTCTAAGCTTTGCGTATTTGATTAAATGTAAGGTTTTTAAGAGGGACAGGTAATTTTTATTGAATGACCTTTATTTTGACATCAAATGCCAAAATTTAGCAAAACATTATTTTCAAGGTTGATCCGAGTCTACTTTCTCAGCTAGCCCTTGTCCTATAACTAGGGATAGTCGCATCGCTTGACTGACAACAATTATTATTTTCATAACATCGATGCAAATTGAATCGCTCTATTTAGTGAGTACTTTACAACGCTGGGGCTAGTCCGCAGACAGACTAGACAAGAACGCAGATATCTTCCTGCTTTGGTGTCTGACTTTCTTTCTCTTATTTGTCCATACGGATCCGTAGCATTTTACATAACTGTTTGATTGGGAGTGGCTACTAGTTTCAAACAAAAAGGAAGACCCCCATGTATCGTACTGTGAGTACTGAAGCTTATATCATTTAAAATCTGATTGGTAGTCGTTATCGATAATTGCTATGAGAAGATATTTCAGCTAGAGAGTTCTCCGGAACATAAATATGACAAGATATCCTGAGAGATTTTTTACGATGATACAAAATTTATGTTTCCATTATGAATTTGAAAACATTTTTCTCAATAACGCAACAAAAACTGAATAAGTTGAAATTTGGCGTGGATTTAGCTAATGGCTAATATTGTAAAGATTCCTAGGGAATAAAGCTTAATGAAACTATCTAGTCTACAGTTTTACTGAGCGTGTTTATCACTTTCAAACATACCTTTATTTGCTTAGTCATTTGGAAGAGCATACAAACTGGATCTGAATACGTCCAGGTGTACCAATGGAATGTACATACCTATACGTACATAATGTAAATAATACATATGTAAGTGTAGAAGATAAACGATCTCTGGCCAGCCCACTGACGCTGAGGGCACACAAGCGCATCAGATACCAATTACCAAAACTCTCTGGCTCTCTATGCTGAAGGAAGCGCGACAAGGGCCAAAAACGTCAAGTCACCGTCGTGTAATTGGAAACATCATCCATTTGGGTGGCGAAAGAAAAAGTTCGTTTATATAGGAGGAGGATACTGTAATACACAGCCTCTCTCCTGTAGATATAGGGTGTCCTTTACCTACACGATGGAAGTTGAGAACTTTAATAATGGAAGTCCACATGATTCAGCACTGATGGCCGAGGAACTTTATGGTTGTCCATTAGTGGACAAGATGGATCAATATGTATGTAGGTATGTATATACCAAAGTTTGGTAATCTAATAAGAATATTTTTGCTGTTGTCTCTTAGAGTACCATTAGCTTAATTTAGTTATTTCTCTGGTATTATACCAAAGTAACGAAAAATAAAATGGTGCTGTCTGATGCTGCCTCTCAAATAATGATATGAATGACATGAAAAATAAACTTACTTAAATAAAAATCAGGTGCTGGATAATATTTATTTTGAAATGTCTTTATGTTTTAAGGTACCTACTCAAAGTCAGTTGCAAACGGTTTTAAACGGATCCCCAATACTATTTTTAAATAGTTTTTATTACTTTCGGTTCTTGTATCAATGGACTCCGCAGCGATTTCTCAGGCCCCATACGGTCTAGAGACTTGAAATTTCGAATTCGTACTTAGATAGCAGACATCTCGCCGCCTGTTAAGCTCCAAGTGTGATCCAATATTGGTAATTATAATTATCTCATTCAATCTCATTCAACCAAGATCATTCTTTTGTCGACATGGAACGACAATGGGATCCGTCACTGGAATTACGCACGAGCATGGAGCGTATATATACGTCTCGTTCTCTGGTATATAGGTACTTTCTGGAAGATCGTCTATGGTTATGTCGCAATTTTCAGACGTCAGACGTTAATTTAAAGTTTAATTTTGTGTTGTGGTAGACAAACAGTAATTTGCTATGGAATTGCTGTTGCTGGCAAACACATATACATAAGTATAGTTAAAATCGAGAAAAGGATAGCAATAGTAGGTACTCATCGGTACGGTTTAAATCTTAAATGCCCAATAAAAACTATATTTAATATTTTTTCAAAAATTTCACTTGTTTATTTATTAATTCTAGTACACTAGAGGGAGTCCACGACTGCGCCCGTTAAAAAAATTCTAGATCCACTGTTTAAGGATAATCGAAAATTATTGTAGGTAAATACACATGTTATCAACAAGTTTTATAAGCCGACATATGTTTTGAAACTTAGCAAATGGTCAATATTGACGATGTCAACATGGTTGTTGATACACATATCCGATGAAAAAATCATCCTTTATCTTTCTCTGCACTTCCACAAATTAATGGAACTCACCTCACAATGGGTTCAGATGTTTCGTAGATTAGCCTGGACAAACAAACAGACATAAAAAATTGAAAATAATGATTACTTTGATTTCGTTGATGTGCTTATGAACTGAAAAGAATTTTTATCATAGTATGAGACGGAAACTACCTATCGTCAGCATTAAATAGTCTTAGACAGTTCTAGGTGATAAAGTATAGAAGATTTAGTATACATATTTTTTACAAAAAATGGATCGACGTTATTAGTTGATGCACTGAAAGATATAAAATAATATTAATTCTATTAGTGCTGGTAATTTTGAAGTTGTGTAATTATAGTTAGATATACGACTATTGGCACCAACTTTACAAGTACCAGCACCAATAGAATTAATATTATTTTATATTTTTCAGTGCACCAACTAATAACGTCAGTCCATTTTTTTTTTTGTAAAATTATTTATTTCACACTGTTGAGTGTAATGAAAATCGTTGAACGTTCACTAATACCAAAGAAATTAGCAGTATTCTAATACCCATATATATTCTTTGTTTATACTTGTTATTATTCTGAGATCTAATAACATGGCGGTGGAAAAACAGATATTTAAAATTTACCACTGCTGTAATTCGAGAACCGTAACTCTATGCAAAAAATATTCAGATTGATTGTTGCTACATATAATCCATTCATTAATATGGGATTCTCAGATTTTCAACTTTCGAAAGAAATTGCTCCCTCCACATAGCGAAACTACACATATTTCAGATTTTAACATTGCTATAAGTCGAAAAGCGTAGCTCTTTTGAAAAAATGTTCATTTTAAACGTTGCCGGATATTTTCCCATATTTAAGTCTGCCGCTACAGATTTTTGATTTACGAGAAAAATTGCCACCTCCATCCCCTATGAGGGAGGTTTTTGGAGGGAAAGAGATTTCGGATTTCAGTTTTTTTTAAATATGGGACCATTGCACAACTCTCCTCTCCGAAAAATCAAAAATTATCAAAATCCGAGTACGTTTACTACTACTACAGCACGCGCACAAACCAAAAAGAACACACAGTCGAATGGTATACCTCCTTCGGTTGGGTTTAACAAAATGTGTTTTTCCATGGTGATAATATTGGATATCTGACCGTAGTTTTCAATAAGTGTTAACGTTTCTGAATTAGGATTGTCGATATTGTGAAAACTAAAGTAAAATTTACATTTTTCTACAAACCTCGTTTACAATAATTGATATCCGATTATTTCATTTTGTATTTAGGCCATGCAGAACTCTTTTATTTCGAAAATTTTTTTTTTCATAAAACGAATAATAAAAAAGTTTTCCATATGATGCCGACTTAAATGGACACTCTGTATATTCAAAGTCACTTATCGGGATAAAAACATTCTCAAAATGGATCAAGAAATATACATTCAGATAATTCCGTTAAGATCGGCTGAGCGTTTTCGGAGATTAGTGTGGATGAACAAGGTTTACAGGAGATTTTTATAAATCACAAAAAACAAAAATGATATCGACATCAGACTAGTGCCATTCGATACACATGTAATTATGGGAATGGTCTAATTCTCAAATTTATATTTCGTACTATCGCGTACGTCAGTCCTGTATATATCTAGGTAAATTATGTTAATAAGCATGATTGAACGAAGGATTTCAAAATGGTTGTCAAAAATCTAAGTCACTTTAGATACATGTATTTCAGGTGACTCATGTTAATTCCATCCAATTTCTGTTCTAAAAATAAGAGAATTTCACTATAAATACTGAAATGAAAAATGACGGATTGTATTTTTTTTAGATGTACTTACATATTTAAAAATCTTCTGGAAATTCCATACAGAGGACCTCAATGAACACACGCATGACATCAGCACGATTCCTTATTGCTTTGTAATGATGATTATAATATATGATGAACCATATGAAGAGAATTATGAAGTAACCAACATCTGTGAAAAGATTCTGACCCCTCCCAAAATCACCAAAGTGTATGTGTATATATGTACCTATCTGTGTGCATCGTAGAGTGAAAATTGCCCATTGAATGGCAACACGCTTCACTAACTGTCAAAACGATACCGCATTTAAGCCTTGCAAGCTTTCATACATAAATATATATCACACACGCGCGTCTCTATAATATGTTGTTGCTTTTGTCGGGATCTTTGTAATAAGTTGTATGTAGGTACATATGGTATGTATGTGACAGACAAACATGACATGGCGATTATTGTCGTGTGACCCCATTCTTGGACTGACAGACTAAAGCTTAGGTATTCGATTTCAATCACTTCTAACAGGCTTGCAATTATTGTAAGTCCCAAAATTGTGTTCGTTTGTATATAGGATAAAGTCTTCTGGACAAACAAAAAGGATTAACATGGAACATTAGGTCTAGAAATTTCCGTGTTGAGGGGTTGTCCCTTATTGAAGCCAAAACACTTCTTGGTTCATCGCGCTGTCACTAGTCTTCGCTGTGATCGATTTTAGATGAGAAGCCTAACCTCGAAATCGTGGAGTGGTGATTTGCATTTGCATAGACGTCAATATGACTGCGTTTTTGACATGAAGTAAAATGAAAACACTCAGTCTTTTACAAGTCGCTAGATCTTTGTGTGAGACAGCTGCCAGGGTTTGATTAACAAGGTCCTGCACAGTTAAATGGTTTTTATTTAAGAACTGAAGAGTATTGGGGTTACAGTTGATGACGTCTCACAATACTGGTCAGTGTACTGGATCGAATTTATGATCACAAGCCTAAAATGAAAAATACCCTGAGTTGGCACCCTGTGAAGTTAGTACCACCAAGTGGGAAGCTTGACTTCAAAATGTACGTATCAGAATTTGGGGCTATTTAGGTGCTACTTAAGTGCCCAACTCAAAAATTATTTGGTAATCAATCAACCAACATATGGACTAAGTACGAGAAAGGATTATGCTATAAACCATATATTAATTGACTCTTATCAAATTCAAAGATAAGGCACTACTAATCTGACAAAAATATTTAATATTGAGTACTGTTCGGAATTATGTGTAAACTTCAGTAGTGTGTTTAGTATCTTCGATGACTATTTAGCCTGATATCATTAATTTGAAACATAAAGCTCAAGGTTTGATGAATATCTTGAACTAAATACTGTCGCGAAGCCCTTAAAATTGTGTATTCTCAAATTATTTCATAAAGTGATTTAATGCTTTATTACTCATACTCATATTGCTGATGAGGTGCTAGGTTCACCCGAAGTTAGCACAACATTACTCAATATTAAAAATCTTTGTCAACTTATTTGCACCTTGAGCCAAGGGAGTTTCCAAAGCTTTTGGTGAGAATTGTAGATATATAAACTGATGGACACAAACATAAACGGAAATTAATGGATTCGCTTTTTGATTACATTAATACAATAGAGTTAATAAACTTTTAGGTACTAGAATAACTCATATTGTAAAATTATGGTAAATTCTATGATTGTAATCTAAAGTCTAAATGAAATAACCATAGGTAGTTTTTTTCTTTGCCTGAGAAGTTATATTTCAATAAGCACAATTTACCTTGCGAAAATAATATATTCAATTTTCTGATTATTAAAGTGAAGCTCAAACCAAATTAAATATATCTAATAATTCAGAAAGAAGAGTTATGTTGACAAAAAGGTTAGCGTCTCCAGAAGAGCTTGTCAAAAATCAGTAGTGGTCTGCCGAACTCAATTATTATGAAAAGATACATATCAAAATTATTGTAAGAAAATCTTAAATGCTGTGCACACGGCTTGGGTCGGAGCATGTAAAGCACACAGAAGCCTATTTAACATAATCTGTGATGTTAGTGAACATAGAGTTTATTTTATGGTTTGTGGTACAGCACCAGTCTGGAGATAATGAGATTCATACAGATAACTATTTAGCATATCATTTATAATGGTATATATCCAACCTGGTCTGACACACTCCTTGTGCACGGTCTTATTATTATTACAAATCGTGGTTGTACAACGTTAATTATACACAAAAACCATTTAAGAATTGCAATTTTCCGATGGTATCTTATGAGAAAACCCATAAATTGGATGGCCATAAAACCAAAGTGACTTGTCCTATGAACTTCATGATCGTAAAGCAGGATCCATTTACGGATCCTTTAAGACGCCTCGAGGGGTGTCATTAAAAGTACTTGCGGTGTTAAATAGTGTTTTTTATAACTAGAAAATTTTACGACATTTTAATTTAGCGAGAAACTAACATCATAGTCTCATGGGAATAAATAAGAGTCTGAACTGAAATGGCCAGTAGATGTTATTCAGATTATATTTTGTGGTGTAAGTTTGTTTATGATGACTGGACGCTATAAGTTTTGTTATCATCTTGAAAATAAAATTGATTATAGAGTCTAAATTTAGAAGTTTCAGAACTTCAAGCAGTTCAGCATATATAACTTGTTATAATCAATATAACTTACAAAGTTATAAATTCATGAATGGAAATATCGTTTTAATGGATAACTTGCAGAATTTGATAAGGCCAAGGTTTCATGTAAAAAAAAATCTAATAAAACATTTATGGAGGACTCTACCAAAAATAACTGCTGCCTTGTATATCTACATTTTTATATGATTAAAAAAAGTAATAAATTATAATAATAATAGGAAGATCATTTGGAAAGAATGGACCCGTTAGAAGAAACGTTTATATCTTTGGGGCCGACGTCGACAACAGCAGGTGGTTGTTATGAATAAATTAGAAATATAACGAGACATTGCAAAAAATCTTCGAAACATGTAAATAAAACCATTCTAATGTACAAATCAAAAAAACAAGAGATATTTTCGCAAATAAAGGCAAGTAGATAGATAGATTTCTCCTTATTTAGAGATTAGTAATGAAATTCACAATATACAGCGAGTCCCATAAGTAATATCCAAATTTAAAAAATTCACCGCTTAATTTTAAATGAATTTACACTTTACTTCAGATACTCATGGATATGTTCAATCGTATTTTTTTCGATAACATATTCAAAAATGAAATAAAAAATAGGTGTTTTTATTTTAAAAAAGTCGATGATCATTGTTCAAGTTATTACCCTAAAAAATGGAAACAGTGGCCTGTTACATTGAAATTTTTGTTATCATTTAAAAGTTTCAACCTAATTGCCACTTCAATTACGCTTGATTATTTTAATATTAGCATATCTGCATCTTCCAATGAAACAGTTGGGTAGGTAGTTACTTTTTTACCTGATGAAACATCAACTTGCAAAATTAATAACAGCTTTTAGCTTTTTATCTGTTTGACCGTACCTGGAATATCGCTTAATCATCGAATCAACGCCT